>OY856412.1:362512956-363122956 GCA_963693085.1 Alisma plantago-aquatica
TTCTTGTTTTGTGTGGTTTTGTTCTTAGATGAAGGAATGTTGGAAAGTTAACCTTGTTTCCCTTGGACCTGCACTTTTCCTTTTGAAGATAGAATTGATACTACTCCAGTTGTCCTCTACAACCAGTCAAGAATAGTTTTCAGTTACAGTCTCATTTATGCATCCATGTATTTGGGTGTTGAAGCTCATGTAAACTTGATGAATTGTAAAAGATAGATCTTTTTACTCCATTTGTACATGTTGATTGTATGATCATCATGTTTTAGATACATCTTATATTTAGTTTTTCATGTTTATTCTGTATTTTACTTGACATTTTACTTATTTTAGGTTTTTATAGTTTATGTAATTTGATTTTTATCTAACATGTTTTTTTTTTATTTTACTTGTAGGTCAATGCAAGTAGAAGAGATAATTAAGTATCCCTCCATTAGAATCCAAATAAATCATTAAATAATATATATCCTTGTTCGCCAACTTTAATAATTGAATTGAGGATCCCAAGTTTACAAACATTGCAACCTTACCCAACACCCCAACCAATTGGTTGGATCTTTCAACCTTCATATGGTTGTCCCTTATTCATCAATAAAAATATGGAAAACAAGACAATCATATGGTATGATGAGTCAATAAGGCTCACAGGGGTTAGAGAAATCATAGTAGAGCCCAACATCTCCCAGTTTATCGGCTCATCCACTTAGACAACATGTTGAGCATTGTCTAAGAATTCAAGCTATAGGTGAGCCAAAAGGCTCATTTTTTGAGTCAATCGACTAACTTGTCTTCATAAGAACATGTTCAAAAGAAAAATGATTAGACTCAATTTGTGCATTGATTGAGTTTCTAGGATAAGGGTGCAAGGCATCAAAACCCAAATGATTGGTTGAATCCCTCATTCAATTGAATGGAAAACATATCAAGTCAGTAAAATAGCTCCAGATTTTACATTCCAACTCATAAGTGAGTTAAGCGCTATCAGATGCATAATTTAATTATCTACAAAATCAATAATTGCATGGACAACCAGTCGATTGTTTCTTGAGCCAATTGACTAGTGGTGATCTATAAGTCTACAATAAAAGGCTCACAGTTCTAGGATGGTTTTGTATTGAGTTGAGATCTTAGGCAATAATATAAAAAGACAAAAGTTGCATACATTACATGATCTATCTCATCCAATTTACAATTCTAGACATCATTGAGAGAGTCAGAGACTTCATGGATCAATGTGAAGACACGCTCCTCTAGAGATGCGACCAAAGACTATAGTCGCTCCATTCGTAGAGTGGTGACACACAACACAAAACTTCTCATCCTCATGGCTACTTTCTTCATGAACATATTCTTCTATATTTTCTCTTGTATCTTTGATATGAGTAGAGAGAAGATCTTAATTGGAACACAAGGATAAGACTTGCTACCCATGTTTTTGTTTTCATTGCATTTTTATTTGTATGAACAATTTACAAAATGAATCATTTATTTTTCATCTCCCCATATTGTTTGGTCGACGTATTGATTGTCTATCATGTTCTTGATGTACAAAACTTTGAACCAATAATATAGGATGTTGTTTGCCTATAGTTCACCACCATATGAGAACTTCAAATGGGATTTTATGGGGCATGGATAAATGGAAGTACACAACAACAAGCATAGAGTGATGTTTATCCTATAAAATTCTTATTATAAGAGGACATGTTTTAAATGGCCTAAATGGTTTATATTCATGCTTATCACGGTGCAATGAGGGAGAGAACACAAGTGGTGGGGGTGAAACTCATTGTCCTTAAGATTTATCATATATTAAGCATAATTTATTTATCAAATTTTATTTGTTTTCTTGGTTAATATAGTATATTGAACAAACAATCACCCAAATATCCTTATTAATCACTTTTCATATATTTAGTTAAAGATGTAACATGTTCTTAAAAATATTGTCCTCTAAATTCAATCCTTAACTATATTTTGATAACAATTGATAGCTTGCAGGTGGTGTTTATCATATTATATTTTGAACAAAATGTAGGATTATCATATATTAGTGAATTTGAGGATGCAAAAATATCCACATTAAACTTTGGCACTATTTTTTATATAACATGATATTTTGGATTTTTTAGTCTATTAAGATAAAGTTAGAATTATTTTTTCTTAATTTGATTTTATAATTCATATAGATTTCAATCTTTTAGTTATAATTTCATTTTATATTTTGATAATTTCTTTTTTTCTTTTCAAAACAAATTTGTATATTTGCATTCATTGGTATCTTTTTCTTTTTTAGCCTCATAGTCAATCTCACTATTTTCTAGGCATTCATATTACATAGAGTGGTCGAAACCCCAATCATATAATGTCAAACATGCGACTCCTTCAATCTTGATATGGGGCAGCCCTGAGGTGAGTCCATAGGTTAAAGGAGGAATATGTAGGATCATCGTTGTGCACAATGACCTGCCCCTTCATTGTGAATATGAAGTAGAATATAGTCAACAACATGCCAGAGGATACTATGAGGAACTAATTTATGTGGATGGTTATTCTAACTAAGAAAACTACAATAAATAATGTTTTGGGGCTATATTAAAGTGTCTTAGTATGCATATCATTATTTACCCAACAAGAGTGAGATGTTGGAAGTCCTCAAGAAGGTTCTTTTTGGTCAAGGAGTTGAGAGAAGAACGTTATTGATAGAAATGGCTCAGTTAGCAACACAACTTTCTTAATTAGTTGAGATGTCAGCAGTGCAGAAATGAGTTACCCATAGTAGCAATGAGACCTCCCACATGTCCCTATTGTATATTTGAATTTAAACAATTACAATGATCAACTAACATGCATTGAATCTCTTTTGGAAAATGAACAACCTATTTCAAGTGTATATTTGGTTGTTTCAAATGAAGAGGGACCACTTCAGCAAGAGTGTTACACTCCACCACAATTACCTTTTATTTCTTATCTAAAAATTCCATATGTGAAGTTACGCCTCTATGGAAGGTATGCATGCCTCCATTGTTCGATGATGATGTTGATTTCTTTGATTCAGTTTTTACCAGTCCATTGGTGGCATGGGTACATGCGATATGAAGAAACTAGAGAAATAGGTTGAAACCATGGAAGACCAGGATCCCATTGCTTCTATTGGCTCTAGTGATGAGTGAATGCTTTTATAGGAGGATGAACTATTGTAAAATATTCTCTAGTTTGGTTTCACAAATGAGGATGTTTTTCCTACAGCATCACCACACCTCATATATACATATCTAGATGATGAGAAGAACCCAGTTCCAAATCCTCTATCAGATCTAGTAGAATTGACAATGTTGGTTATTGATTCAGCACATACAACCTAACCCACAAAAAAATGGTAGACCACCTCTAGTCTTCAAAGATCATTAGATCATCATATCACTAGACCAACACCACTCCTACTTTGTGATTAGCTTTTGTAGATCCACATTTAGCTACTACACTACCTCTTCTGACGGGGGAGTATTTGTGGATTTTAATAAATGGATTGCAGAGTGATAGGAAATATCACTTTAAGCATCTTGATAGTACCATTGTGTTACCACGGCTACTTGAGCACCAACTCTGTGATGGATCTCTCGTGTTCAAGGTCCAACCCTTGTACATATTCATTTTTGTTAGTCCTTCTTTGAGTTTCTTGGACCATCAAGATGAGCATTAGGAATTTCTTCTCTTTTATCTTGGATTTAGTTTTAGTTAGGGATCAAAACATTTCCAAGCTCAGGTGGAGGTTGGGTGGTATACACTTCTTTCCACCCTCACTTATTTAAATTCATATTTTTATTTTTAATTCACCATGTTAGCTTTACATGTATCCATTGTATTTTGATTACTTACACTAGTACATATATGACCTCTAATGTCACTTTTCCTGATGTTGGTTACACTGAAAAGGTGGAACTATAGACCAAGTAATGTCGATTCACTAGCATAAATGTCATCGATCAAGTCCTAATGATTTTGAAAAGACATGGGTACCACTTTTTCTTTAACGTCGATTACAATCTTAAAAATCCGGTCTAAAATAACCTGTGAAATACAATTTTTCAGGGAAAATTATTAACATCTAAAAATTTTAAGATAAGCGTGTTAGTAAGATATGCCCAGAGAGCCAATCATGTGATGATTGACATGTCATATACCATAAAGGATTTGATTAATACTCATAAAGGCAAGCTTCCAATTCATTCTATTTCACTCAGTTATGAGATAATGAGGAAAAGCTATGAATGTCTAAAGAATAACAATACTCAATGATGTATGTCTTCAAGTATGTGACTTGGAAGAATGTGATCATATGAATGCTAAGAGTATGTACATTCTTATTATGTCTCTAGTCGGTTGTACTATGGAAGGTAGATAGACACCAGTAACACACAAGACTAGAGTGTGGGTTGGTTGATGACAGAATCTCATTAGTCATGATATGGCAATATCAAACCAAGCACACAGATACATGTTAGGGAACAGTGTATCGGATAGACCCACCTTAGGAGGGACAGATGGAAACCATCATATTGTAAGTCATAGTCATATCTCATAGTGAAGGTGGTGATTGTGATTCTTAGACCTAAAATCACTACACTCCATCACATGTCATTAGGTATGCTTTGACATCATCAAACATAGTACTGAAACATGGGTTGTTATAATGGTGATGATTGGGTGCTATGACACATGGGGATAGACTGTGAGTGATAGATATGGGATTTTCCCCTCCTAATGGAGTATGATATCTTGGCCACTTGATTAGAGAGTCAAAGAAATGCATGTGCATACACATGTGAATCAATATATGATATTGATGTCACATTATCTCAGACAGTCTGCTCTTGGTTCAAGAAACATGAATTAAACATTGAGAGGATGACCACCAATGCCTCAAGTTCATCCTGGATATCTGTGACAAAGGAATTATACAATCACTACAACACCTTACACAAGTTGTAGGTTGGATTTGTTCTCCAACTTTCCATTCACTTGGGTAGCACTGATATGCAGCTAGGCACCGCTCTTTTCTTGTGATGTCATAAGCTAGTTATGGACATTCACTGCTAATGTGATATGATACCTATAGGGTCACACACAATGGAACTCATCTATAAGAGGAGTTTATCTTGAATGATGATTGGATTGATTACTAAAGTGTTTAGGTATTCAATTCACGTGATCGATTAACTAATTGGTTGAGTGCACTGCCAAACAACCATCTCAAGTGTTGAGATAGCCATTTGGGCAGCCAGACGGGTGTCTCAAGTGTTGAGATGGTCGTTTGGGTAATAGGATGATCAAAGTTCAAATTGGCTAAGTTCTACCCTTGAACCGAATGATTCAATATGATTGAACCGATCGTGGCTCATCTCAAACTCACTAGATGGTCATCTGGGTGAGTGAGACGGGCATCTCACATGGGTGAGATAGCTCAATTGGCTAAACAAAGATTTTGGATGTTTCCCAAATTGTTTTGACTACACTTTTCTTGTGGTGCAAGGAATTAATATGTAATATTAATTGGAATCAAAATTTCCAAAATCATATGTGATTGGAAAACTGTCAGACAACCATCTGGAAGTATGAGACAATCATTTTGTGTGGCCAGATGACCATCTGGGTCACCAAACATCTGTTTCATCTATCACATGTTGCGGAAATTCAAGATCTAACGGTCCCTTCCACTGTTGTACAATCTCGTACATACTGGGAACCCTAACCTTGGCATCTACTATAAATATAGCGGTACTGGGGGATTCCCAAAATAGAACACAGACAGTTGAGAATCAATTCCTCTAACAATTGTTGTCCTCTCTAGTTATGGTAATCGAGAGAGCCCAAGAAAGTCCTACCCGACTAGGGAGAGATAGCGACGGGAGAAAACAACTAAGACTCGTTGTTGTGGGAGAGCAAGTTTGTGATTAGTATGCCAACAGGAGGAATAACTCCTTCATGTATGTTCTAGTAGAATGACAGGAGTTGTAGTTGGTCCGTGTGGACTATTTTAGAGGCAGGAGTCTTTTGGCTACTTCTAGGAGAGCAAAGTCAGCCTCCAGTCTGTGGCTAGACTATAGGAGCACTGCAAAAGCTATCGTGTTCACTGTCTGTGGTAAAGACCAGGAGCTGCACAACCACCATCCAAGAGAAACTAGTTGAAAGTTGCATTAAAGTGAGTTGTTGTCGCTGGACTTGCTCCAGGATCAGATATAACTTGCTAAACCATCCTTCCTATTTCATAGTAGTTGACACAATCTTTCTGTTATAGGAATATAGATAGATAAAATTTTTGTTTTTATTGTTATACTTTGTGCCCGTATTTCCCAACATTGGTATCTGATCCACGTCATTTTACTATATTTTAGGATAATCGATATGATCAGATTTTCAATTTAATCATTTATTTATTACATATGATGTGAATATTTAAACTGTCCAATATGTGTATTTGATAAAATACCACATAATCCCAAACTAATATATATATATATGATATGATATATATGTAATTTATAGTGTCACCCTAGAAACAGTTTTGATGGTAGATTTGTAACGTGGTTATGGCCTAAACCCTATGTTTGTGTGTGGTTAGATGGTTTGGTTCTTATTTATCTTAGTCTGCATACCGAGCCTCTACCTCCCTCTTCCTAATGTAAAGTTAATGCTTTCCTACCTTTGATCCCTTCAAATGTAACTCAAGGTTTCTCTTGTTCAATGTAATAAAGTAGCAATAGGATAGTTTCTTTTCTTGCAATGATGAGGAAGATTATGATTGTCGGATGAGACGACCAGTTTGTGAGATGAGCCGACTGTCTGGAGGACCATGGAGGATAGAATGATAGATCCAGACAACCGCCTGGTGGACCCAACTAACTATTTGGAAGGAGTCCAAACATTGGTTGGACTGGAGGTGAGACAACTGTCCCAGATAACCAACCAACTGACCAAGAGGTGAGATGACTGGTTTAAGGGTTGAACTGATCTACCCAGATTGGCAAGCACAAATCTACACCAACAACAGGTTCATACAAGTGATGTGATAATTGACCTAGTGGTAGTAATTCCTTGTGGCTCTAAGGAAGTACATGTAGACATGGCCATAACCATCACTTTTTGTTTTATATTACATGTTTACGTTGTGCGATATAGCATGTATATGATATGTACTATATATATGTGGGGATTGGATATGGTATATGTATATATATGATATATGTAAAACCCCTCAATCAAACATATTAAGTCTAAGATGCCTTCTAATAGCGATACACATGAAAAAAAAATTGACCAAGCGTAGGTTAAGCCAAAGCATGGTGCACCGTCTACCTCGTGGATGTGTGATGGTAGTAATGTAGTTGCCGTCAAAGCGGAGTACATTATTAATGTATTGGCTATTGGGTCAGGCTTAACTTATGATTCATAGAGAGTCTAAGCCCAGAAGCATGCAGATGATTATGCCAAGGAGATGTGCATATCATCTATCCAAGAATTGTATATGATGAAATTGGCATGATTTCCTACCTTAATGGTTGATTATGGACGTTGGTGTAGGTCGAGTAATAACTGAATAATTTTGGATCTTGGATCATTAGAAAATTGATTTGCTACAATTTTCTAAATTGATACTTGAGGGTTATCAATTTGAAAAAAGTAATGAAAATGATTATGAATTAAAGACCTAATCATTATTGCCCAAATTTAATTTTATCAAATCAAACCAAAAAATGAGTTTTTGACAAAATTGCATATTATTTTATAGAATCAAATGGCAAAACATAACAATCACTTTTCTCTGTGATCGATCCTTGAGAAGGACAAATTAACCGGGAACAACTTCCACAATTGGTTTAGGATGATGAGAATCGTTCTCACATAATGGTGAGCATTCGGTTAATTTGGTCGGTTACAGTTAATTCGGTTCAGTTAAATGGTTAATTTGTGGTTGGAGATTTTAACCATTAACCTAACCAAATTGATTCGGTTAATTTGGTTATTGTGCAATCAGTTAATGGTTAATTTGGTTGGTTAATTTGGTTAACCAAATAACACTCGTGTAATAATATTATTTGAAATACTCATATAATCTGGGACAATTGTTATATTATAGTAGTATTGTTGTAAAATTAATTATGTATGGCTTGTAAAAACTTGATTACTATATATATGGGGAAGTATTTTGAAATAAAAATGCAACTATATATGTATATATGCATGTGTAGGATATTATTTATGAATAAATTCTGACGATTCAGTTAATTTGGTTAACCAAACCAAAAATATATTTAACCATCAAATTAACCATTTAACCGATTAACCAAAATAAATTAACCAAATTGACCCGATAAAATTAACCATTCGGTTAATCAGTTATTAACCAAAATTTTCTCACCCTTATTCTCACATAGGAGCTCAAGCTCTATATCCTGGAAATGCCAGAACCATAGGAACCACTTCTAACTATACCAAAGGCTGACAGGGATGCTTACAAGAAGTATACTGAAGATTTCATCCATGTCAAGTGTCTGATGCTATGCTCCATGAACTATGAGTTACAGTGGCAGCATGAGAATCTGGGTGTTATTGAGATGGGGTCACATCTCAAGAACATGTACCAAGATCAGGCAAGACAAGAGAGATATGATGTCTCCAAGGCATTGTTCAAATGTAACATGGGAAAAGGTGACCTAGTAGGACCTCATGTGATTGAGCTCATTGGGTATGTGGAGAACCTTGCTAGACTGGGATTCCCCTTGGGTGAAGAGTTGGCACTAACATGATTCTGAAGTCTTTGCTAGAGTCATATAGTTAGTTCGTCATTAACTACAACATGAATGACTTTGACAAGTCATTGAAAAAGTAGTTAGGGATGTTGAGAACAACTGAGGGACAGATGAAGAAAGACAAGCTCAAGTCTGCGATGATGATCAGTAAGACAAAGAGGAAGTCTAAAGGCAAAGGGGCAAAGGCAAATCTAAGAAGAGTTCTAAAGCTAGCCAGAATCCCAAGTCTTCAAATCAGAAAGCAAAAGGTGGTGTGAAGAAAATGAGAGGAGATTGTCATTATTGTCACCAGCCTAGACATTATAAAAGAAATTTCCCACTCTGGTTAGAGGAATTAAAGAAGAAGGAAGGCATTGAGGCCTCCACTTCAGGTATAAATGTTATACATAAATTTGATTACTTCTTCATTTTTGGTATGTGATACCAAATAGAGATCTGACATACTCATGTGTAGGTTTTGATAAGAAGTAAAGGCCTTCATGCAAGGACAATGATGGATAAGGTGGAGCAGGAGTTGTCGAAGCTTTGGTCTACATTTAAATTTATCTTAGCCCAATGGGCATATAATAGAGTTAGTAGAACTGCTATTTCATTATGCCATCAAATAAAAACATTTTACTTTAAAGCATCTTGTATGATAAGGATGATATATCAATAAAGTGAGGGATTAATGTTTCTGTTTCAAAAGATATGATCTTGCATGGAAATGCTTATACAAAAGATTTTGAGATGAATGTTCATAACGTTAAATACCAAAGGATTATAATTGATAACTCAAAATTAACATTAGCAATAGTCACCTTGTATGTATATATAAGAAATGCATATCTAGAATACATATTGATGTTAATCTAGACTCCCTTGGTTGTTGAACTTAAGGAAATATGCAATTCTTGCTTGTACATAATGTGACATAACATCCTTCACTAGATGTAGTGGGAGGATAAGTCTTCCATTAATCCTTGTACATGTGATGCATGAAGTGAATGTTATAGATAAATCATATACTTCATTTCATTTACTGGTAATATGATGATATGTACTCAGTGTTGGGTTTTGTGAAGAAAACATGCGCGGCGAAAACAACAAAAAAATCACACAACCTGAAATAGGATCTCGTCGACAACAGCATATTCAGAAAGAGTGCTCGCTGGATATACCTTATCACAGAGCAAGTCCGACGATGTTCTGCTGCACGATGGTATGCAATGTTGCTGGCCTGTACGGATGGTACTTCTTTCCCGTTCACTGAGTGCATCGTGGGAAGATCCAGTGGCGCTCCTTTTGTATGGTGATGTACACTGCTCATAGCGCGTATGGATGGTCGTTGACGTCCTCTGTATGCAGGCATCTCATCATCTATGACTCTACTTTATCCACACGAATGGACTAGAACTCCACGTCACGCTTCCTAAGCCAGTGGGAAGGAGTAGTCTCTGTGCGGTGACGTGTTAGCATCACAGTGCTCTCCTTTCTCTCCTAGGATGGTGACGGCTAGGGTTTACGTACGTGAGCATAAATTGAAAAGCCTCTCTCAATATATTATAAAGATATCGGTCATCAAGTCCCTTAAAATAGGAGACGAAAGGAGATAGGGTTTCCTGAATCCATCGATATACAGAAAGACTGCGTTAATTAAAATTCTCGTAGATTAATTAGAATATTATGGAATTAATTAATTAACCAAATAATCGTATTAATTGATTAATTAATATCCGACTCCATACAATCACGTGGGATGGCTCTATGGGCATATATACCAACAGACTCCCACTTGCACTTAGAGTCGGTCACTCCAATTGATTGGCTCAAACCTTTTAATATATTCCAATATCATTCTAATGGATTACATAAATATTTTAGTAATCAATTTGATTCAGAACAATTTCAATCAAATCCACAATTATACTTCTATTCTAACACATCCTATGTATGTGACTCAGTAGGCTCCAAATTATGTTGGCAGTGATATCTATAATCATATTATGATTTCACAAGTAATGATTGGTATCTAGCAAGACTTCATTGCCACCCAAGTAATTGAAGAAGCCAGATAACAACTTAACCTATCATTCATGAATGGTGTTATAGTGATTGTATAGTTCCTTTGTTGCTGATACTCAGATTGAACATGAGTCATGGAACTGTTATCCTTTTCAACATTCAATCTATGTTCCTTGAACTAGAGCAGACTGTCTGAGATATGTGTAAGCTCAATATCGCATATTGACTCACATCAGCATGGCCATGCATTTCTTAGTCTTGCTTATCAAGTGGCTGGAATATCAAACTACCCTAGGAAGGACAAATTCCATCTACATCACTCACAGTCATCCCCATCTGTCACAGTGCACCCAAGCACCATCTTTATGGAAATCCTTATTCAGGACCATGGTGGACGATGTCAAAGTACACCGAATGACATGTGATAAGTGTAGTGACTTTACATCTAAGAACCACAATCACCACCATCTGAGATGTGACTCTAACTACCAATCATAGTATCGATGTGTCACTCTCAAGGTGGGTCTGTATGATACACTGTTCTCTAACAAGTATCTATGTATTTGGTTTGATATCTCCATATCATGGATAATGAGATTCTTCCATCAACCAACATACATTCTAATCTTATGTGTTATTGATGTCTATGGATATTTCCACAATAACAACTGATTAGGTACCAAACAAGAATACATACTCTTAGCATACATATGATCTCACTGTTCAGGTCATCAACCCGAAGACATATATCATTGAGTATATTATTCTATAGACATCTCTAAGTTTTATGGTCATCTCACAATATAAAACACAAACATATAGATTGGAAACTTTCCTTTATTGATATGATCAATGTAGTATTACAAATCATTTACATAGTATCCCATTACAATCATCAAATGATAGTCTCTATGGGCATACATACCAACAGATTCCCACTTACACTTATACCCAATCACTCATGAATCTCAATCCTAGTGATCGAACATGTCCGTCATGTTTTTGTTGTGAAAGTGCTTTTGTGAGTGTGTCAACCACATTGCTTTCTATAGGTACTCTGCAAATCTTCACATCTCATCATTGTATGATCTCTCATATGAGATGGAACCTTCGTAGAATATATTTAGAATGTTGGTGCGATCTTGGTTCTTTAGCCTGTGCAATTGCTCCGTTGTTGTCGCAAAACAACTCAATTTTGTCACTAGCGCTTGGAACCACTCCAAGTTCAGAAATGAACTTCTTGATCCACATAGTTTCCTTTACAGCATTAGATGCCGCAATATATTTGGCCTCTGTTGTAGAATCCACATCTGTATCTTGCTTGGAACTCTTCTAGCTCACGACTTTGTTGTTCAGGTAAAACACAAATCCAGATTGCGATCTATAGTCATCTTTGTCAGTTTGGAAGCTAGCATCAGTGTAACCCTTTACCACGAGCTCTTCCTCACCACCATATACCAAGAATTGATCCCTAGTCCTTCTCAAGTACTTTAGGATGTTCTTTACGGCTGTCTAATGACATTCACTTGGATCTAACTGACACCGGCTCATTTTTCTCAAAGCATAAGACACATCAGAACGAGTACATAACATCACATACATGATAGATCCAATTACTGATGCATATGGAATCTTACTCATGTGTGCTTGTTCATCACATTAACTAGGACATTGGGCTTTAGGTATCGTAACCCCATGGGACATGGGCAAGTTACCTATCTTAGAACCCTCCATGCTAAACCTCTTTAGCACCTTGTCAATGTATGTGCTCTGGCTTAGGCCTAGAAGCCTTCTAGATCTATCTCTATAGATCTTAATGGCTAGTATATAGGATGCTTTGCCTAAATCCTTTATAGAGGTCTTCCCCAGCCAACCTTTTACTGTCTGAAGAGTAGGGATGTCATTCCCCGTCAATAGTATGCCATCCACACACAATATGAGAAATACGACTATGCTCCCACTAACCTTTTTGTAAACACAAGGTTCATCTTCATTTTGACTAAATCCAAACTTTATGACTACTTCGTCAAAACATAGATTCCATCTCTGAGATGCTTGCTTCAATCCATAGATTGACCTTTGTAGCTTACAAACTTTATTGGATTCCTTCAAATAGATAAAACCCTCAGGTTGTGTTATGTACACATCCTCAAGTAAATTCCCGTTAAGAAATGTTGTTTTAACATCCATCTGCCAAATCTCATAGTCATGTTAAGCTGCAATGGAAATCATGATCATGATGGATTTAACCATGGCAACTAGTGAGGAAGTCTCATCATAATCAACACCTTGAATTTGACAGAATCCTTTCACAATCAATCTACCTTTATATGTTTGAACATTTCCATCCATGTCAGTCTTCTTATTGAAGACCCACTTGTACCCTACGGGTTTTACCCCTTCGGGTGGATCCACCACGGTCAATACTTTGTTGGTATACATGGATTCCATCTCAGATCTCATGGCTTCGAGCCATTTCTCAGATTCTGGTCCCTTAGTAGCTTCTAGATAGGAAGTTGGCTCATCTGCTATGCCCAATTCATCACTGTCTTGAGTCACGACAAATCCAAATCTCTCAGGCTCAAGTCGTGTCCTACTAGACCTACGAGGTTCCTGTGTTACATTTGGAACTTGAAATTCCACAACAGTTTGTGTGTCTTCATGTTCCTTATGTACCTCCTCGGGTTCTCTACTTTCTTGTTGATCTCAAACTTCTTCAAGCTCTACATTCCTCCCACTGATTCCTTTGGAAATAACTTCCTTTTCAATAAATACAGCAGTCCTAGAAACAAACACTTTGTTATCAGTTAGTGTGTAGAATTAGTATCCCCGAGTTTCCTTCGGGTATCCAACAAAATAGCATTTTTTAGATTTGGGTCCAAGATTTTTTAGATATTATTTCCTAACATAAGCTTCACATCCCCAAATCTTTAACATAGACAAATTGGGATGATTCCCATTCCATATCTCATATGGTGTCTTTTGAACCAATTTGGAAGGTACACGGTTAAGTGTAAATGCTATAGTTTCAAGAGCATATCCCTAGAATGATATTGGAAGTTTGGCTGAACTCATCATTGATCGTACCATGTCTAATAATGTATGATTCCTTCTTTCTAACACACCATTATGTTGTGGTGTACCGGGTGGAGTCCATTGTGATACAATACCACAGTCTCTCAGAAGGTCCTCAAACTCTTGGCTTAAGTATATGCCACCTCAATCTGAATGGAGTGTTGTAATACTCTTACCAAGTTGCTTCTCTACTTCATTCATGAAAGTCTTGAACATTTCAAGAGTTTCTGACTTGTGTTTCATAAGATATGCATAGTCATACCTACTGAGGTCATCAATGAAGGTAATGAAGTATTGATAGCCTCCTCTAGCATTTGATCTAAAAGGTTCACAAACATCAATATCTATGAGCCCTAACAGATCACTAGCTCTCTCACTGTGTCCAGTGAAAGGAGTCTTGGTCATCTTGCCTAATAAGAAAGCCTCACATGTCTCTAATGATTCAAAATCAAAAGAGTCTAGATAACCATCCTTATGGAATCTAGATATGTGTTTCTCATTTTATGTGCCCAAGACAACAATGCCATAAGTATATTTTGTTTGAGTTGTCAAGTTTTAGCCTTTTAGTATTTATGTTGTATATGCTAGTCTCAAGTTCTAACAAGTAGATACCATAACGCATAGGAGCATTTCCATAAAAGATCTCATCTTTAGAAATAGAAATCATTCCATTCTTAATGTGAAATTCAAATCCACTCTTATCCATACACGATACAGAAATAATATTTCTATTAATGGCAGGTACATAATAGCAATTTTCTAATTCTATTACAAGGCATGTAGGCAAAGATAAACTAATAACTCCAACTGTGGTAGCAGCAACTCTTGCTCCATTAGCGACCCGCAACTTGACTTGGCCCTTTCGTAAAGACTTACTTCTTATGAGATCCTACATATTTGAACATATGTGAGATCCACATCCGGTATCCAGTACCCATGATGAAGAAGTATTTAAGTTTATCTCGATAACGTATATACCTAAAGTGGAGATCTCTATCCCCTGCTTCTTCTTCCTCAGTTCCTCTAGGTAGAGAGGATAGTTTCTTTTCCAATGTCCATCCTAGTGACAATGGTGACAACGACCTTCTTTGGAGATTCCACCTTTAGCTTTGAGCGTGGATGACTTTGGCTTCTTCCCGGCTTTAGAACCTTTCTTAGCCTTGCCTTTGCCTTTTGACTTTCCCTTTATCTTGTTGATCATCATCACAGACTTGGGCTTGTCTTTCTTCATCTGTGCTTCAGCTGTCCTCAACATGCCCAACAATTCTAACAACGGTTTGTCAAGATTGTTCATGTTGTAGTTTTCATGACAAAATGACTATATTATTCAGGCAACGAGTGTAGAATCACGTCAGTGGTCAACTCTTGACCTAGAGGAAATCCTAGCTTGGATAGGATTTCCACATACCCAATCAAAGTGAGTATATGGGTGCCAACTGAGTCTCCCTCTTTCATCTTGCTTTTGAACAAAGCCTTGGAGAGATCATATCTTTCCTATCTTGCTTGATGCTGATACATGTTCTTGATATGTGTTACCATCTCCATGACATTCATGTTTTCATGCTACTCTTGCAACTCATAGTTCATTGGGCACAACATCAGTCACTTGACATCCAAAACATCATCAAGGTGCTTCTTGTAAGCATCCTTTTCAGCTTTGGGCGCATTTGAGGTGGGTTCCGCTGGCTCTAGTGTTTCAAGGACATAGAGCTTATGCTCCTGTGTGAGAACAATTCTAAGTGTCTTAAACCAATTTTGAAAGTTGGTTCCGATAATTTTGTTCTTCACAAGGATCGATCGCAATGAGAAAGTGTGAGTGTTGTTTTCCATTTGATTTCTACAAAAGAAAAGGTTTGCATTTAGTCCAAAACATTTTGACTTGTAAAAATTTGATAAATGAGATTAATTATGCCTTTAATTAATTACTCTCCCACTATTTTATTCAAATTGATAGCCCTCACTATCAACTCGGAATATTGTAGCGTAAAACCTTCTAGTGAGCCAAGATCCAAAATAATTGGATCAATGCCCAACCAACACAGTCGTCAAAGACCAAATATTAAGGTAGGCAACTTTTGCCAATTGCATCATATGCAACTCTTGGATAGATGATCATGCACAACTCCTTGCCATGATGCATCTGTGTGCCTCTAGGTACTTGATCCTATCAAGGTTCCCTAGTTAAGTCCAACCCATAAGCCAACATGATGAGTGTGCACCCTGCGGAGGCAGACCCACACACCCACCATCACACTTCCATGAGATAGACAGTGTACCACGCGGAGGCGTGCCCACACATCAAGATTTTCATGTGTGTTGCTTTATGGAAGGCAACTAAAACTTAATATTATTAATTGAGGGGTTTTATTAATACATATACATATCCAAACACCACATACTTATAGTATGTATCATATACTACTATATCCACAACCACAAAAGATATACATGCAATCACAAACACAAATATATCGGTTATGGCCATACTATTGTAATCCTTTAGAGAAACAAAGGATTACGGTCCACCTAAGGTCTTATGCATCTCATGCAAAAACACTTGTGAATCAACTTGTAAGGATCAGCATTACAATGAACAACTTCATAGATGCTCCATGAGGTTAGAACTTCAAATTGCTTCTCCATGGATACTCCTTGGAGTTGGATCTTCAGGTTGCTTCTTGGAATTGGATCTTCATGGTGCTTCTCCATGGATGATCCTTGGAGTTGGATCTTCAAGTGGACTCCTTGCATCAAATTTACAAAGACTAAAACTAATTCTATCTCTATTACATCATATGAGTACAAATATAAAGAGAAAGAATTAATTACACTTTGAAATAAGAGATGAGGCTCGACATGCAAGTTGAATACTTTATACAAAGGATCCACATACAACCATTATACATCCACAACATTCACAAACAAACATATCCACAAGATTCACAATCACATCCATAAAAGGGGATTCTAGGCCATAATCGTGCATGCATTCACCACATAAAATAGATTTTTAAGGCAACGTGTATGATACCACAGGTATATCTACATATATGTATATAATATTAAAATTATAGTCCTTTTAATTCTAGACATTCCCCATTTATTAAATTTTTTGACTTCCACACAGACTATGCGGGGTACACAGGGGCAGCGCCCCTGTGCGGACAGGGGTCGAGGGGAGGCCACCCCTCACAGGGTCTCAGGGACAGAGCCCCATAAAGGTCTATGGAATTTTACTTCCGTGCACTTAGGAAAATCAATATTTTCCATAGCCGACCCTGTCCGAAACGTCAAAAACAAAAGCATGCGACATATGTTGAATTAGGTTTAGATTTGCACATTAGCAGTTTTAATTCACATCATATGCAACATAGAAAACAGTATACAACGATTCGATCATATCAAAGAAAATCCAAATACGCCATAGATCGATGTTGCTCTAATACCACTTTTGGGTTTTGTGGAGAAAACATGCACGACGAAAGCAACAAAAAAAATTTCCACACAACCCAAAATAGGATCTCGTCGACAACAACGTATTCAGAAAGAGTGTTTGTGAGATATACCTTATCATGGAGCAAGTCCGATGATGTTCCACTACATGATGGTGTGCAACACTGCTGGCCTACACAGACGATACTTCTCTCCCATTCACTGAGTGCATCGCGGGATGATCTGGCAGTGCTCCTTTTGTGCGGTGATGTACGCCGCTCGTAGAGCATATGGATGGCCGTTGACGTCCTTTGAACGCAGGCGTCTCAGTGTCTGCGTCTACTTTGTCCACGCAGATGGATTGGAACTCCACGTCATGCTTCCTAAGCTGACAGGAAGGAGTAGTCTCTGTGCGGTGACGAGCTAGCATCGTGGTGCTCTCCTTTATCTCCTGAGGATGGTGACGGCTAGGGTTTACATACGTGAGTGTAAGCTGAAAAGCCTTTCTCAATATCTTATAAAGATATTGGTCGTCAAGCCCCTTTAAATAAGAGATAAAAGGAGGCAGTGTTTCCTAAACCCATCGGTATACAGAAAGACTGTGTTAATTAAAACGCTCATGGATTAATTAGAATATTTTAGAATTAATTAATTAACCAAATAATCATATCAAATGATTAATTAATATCTGACTCCATGCAATCATGCGGGATGTCTATGGGCATATATACCAACACTTAGTAAAATAGAAATCTCTTGAAGTGTTTAAGGAGGTTGTAAATGAAGTATAAATTTGATGAAAGTATTAAGAAACTTTGATGAGATCAAATGTTGAAATACATTGCATGAATACCTTGAGAACCTTCAAGAAAGAATTGTGATAATGAATCACAAGTCAATCTGAACATGATGATGTGTGAGAATGAAGGAATTATACCATGATGAGTCATGATATGATTATTAATTGACTAATATTCTTATCCTTATAAATTTATAACTATCACTAAATGATGTACCGTCTGAATGGTTTATGAGACATCATATATGATATGAATTGGGAATGTCCCAGTGTGTCTAAAAAGATTGAAACCTACATTGAGAAAGTAGTTTCTTGAAGAAGGTTTATCCATCGACCATAATTGTTGAATATTACTATTAATCCCAATCCAATAACAAAAGTGTTTTTTTGATAGGATAACATAGTTCCTAAAGAATCAGTAGGAGTAACAATAGAATTCAAAATGTTCAAGATCAACACAAAGGTACAATGAGAACTAAGAGAATCACAAGTTGTTGTGGAATCTTAAGTTCATCAGAATAATATAGTTCCAGTAGACTGAGATTGGAGGATTGTGAATCTAACAATTCAAATGGGTTGGTCATAATAGATGAGCCGACTAGTCAACTAGAAGCTATTTCTGAGTATTACGGGATCCGTGCAAGCTAACAAGGTAGGACCTTGATAGCACCACGTAAGGGGTAATACCTAAAGGGTGCAATAGGGTCTTTTGGAAAAGACCTATGTGGATAACATAAAAGGACAAGTTGGTTGAAAAGATTTTACAAACCAGTTCACGTTGTTGAACATGATAACAATCCTTTACCAATTGTCATGCTTGTTGTTGTAGTTAGAATAGACTATGAGATTTGGAATATGAATATGGAAACTGGATTCCCTAAAAGGAATACATCAGAGGATGTGTACGTGACACAACCCAAATGGGTTTTATAACTTCAAGAATGCAAATAAAGTCTATAAACTACAAAGTTCAATCAGGGATTGAAACAAGCATCTCAGAAATGGGATCTTTCGATTTGACAAGATAGTCAAAGAGTTTGACATGAATCAAGATAAAAGATGAATTTTGTGATTACAAAATATTTAGTGGAAGCATATATATATGTATATGTATATATGCATATATATACATACATATATATATGTATATATATATATATATTCATTCTACATATGATGAGGAATAACATCTCAAAATTGTGAATATTGAGATTTGGCATGGAAAAACACCTTTAGTAATGAAGGATAAAGTGAAACATCTTATGAGATAAGGATCAAGACCTATGAGATAGTTCTTGAATGTTTCACAATGGCAGTTTGAGCACTTACAATAGAAATTTGTTGAAAGAGATAAATGAAAGGATACAATGAGAGAGGATCTAGATTAGTCTCTCATGAACCATATGTTCCAATTCTTGTGAAGAATTGAAATATCATCAATAAGATACCATATTATGGATCTATCATGAATAAGATACCATATTATGGATCTATCATGAATGCTTTAAGTGTACTTATCCCATATAAAATCTTGTATGATAAGATAATGATACATTCCAATAAGGGTTATTGGAATGTCACTAAAGACATCCATTAGTACTTGAGAAGTACCTAAGGATAGATTGCTAGTCAATAATGGTAGCAATAAAGGAAGAGTTGGGTGTAAAGGTTTACATCGATGCAAGCTTTTATAATGACAAAATTGATTGCAAATTAAAATATGTTTGATTATAAAGGGAAAATGTTGTTAGTTGGAAGGGTTCTGAACTAATAGCCATTATTCTATTCTATAATAGAAGTTGGCTATACTTGTGTTGTGAACACAAAGTGATAGTATATGGATCTAAAGGTTCATGTGATGAACTTATAGATGTGCCTACCATTGATGACTCAATAGAAGTATGGTGACAACAATGGAGCTATATGATAGGCAAGGAATATCAGATACCTTCATCTCAGAGAAAAGAGATCAGAAACATGCAATTTACTGACTAATAGCAAAGTGTTGTTAACCTGCTGAGTTAAGCACTTATGCAACAGAAGCATGATGGACATGTTTGGATCACTAAGAATGAGATTCGTGGGTGATTGGCTCTAAGTGCAAGTGGGAGTATGTTGGTAAGGTATGCCCAGAGAGCCAATCATGTGATGATTGACATGGTAGATACCATAAAGGGTTTGATTAATACTCATAAAGGCAAGATTCTGATTCATTTTGTTTCACTCAGTTATGAGATAATGAGGAAACACTATGAATGTATAAAGAATGACAATACTCAATGATGTATGTCTTCAAGTACGTGGCTTGGAAGAATGAGATCATACAAATGCTAAGAGTATCTACATTCTTATTATGTCCCTAGTTGGTTGTTACTATGGAAGGTAGATAAACACCAATAACACACAAGACTAGAGTGCGGGTTGGTTGATGACATAATCTCATTAGTCATGATATGGAAATATCAAACCAAGCACACATATACATGTTAGGGAACAGTGTATCAGATAGACCCACCTTGAGAGGGACACATGGAAACCATCATATGGTAAGTCATAGTCAGCTCTCATAGTGAAGGTGGTGATTGTGATTCTTAGACCTGAAATCATTGCACTCGTCACATGTCATTAGGTACGCATTGACATCATCAAACACAGTCATGAAACATGGGTTGTTATAATAGTGATTATTGGGTGACTTTGACACATGGGGATAGATTGTGAGTGATAGATATGGGATTTGCCCCTCCTATTGGAGTGTGATATCTTGGCCACTTGATTATCTAGACTGAGAAACGTATGTGCATGCACATGTCAGTCAATATATGATATTGAGGTTACATTATCTCAGACAGTCTTCTCTTGGTTCAAGAAACATGGATTGAATGTTCAGAGGATGACAATCTATACCTTCAGTTCATCCTGGATATAAGAGACAAAGGAATTATACAATCACTGCAACACCTTACACTGATTGTAAGTTGAAGTTGTTCTCCAAATGCCCATTCACTTGGGTAGCACTAATGTGCGACTAGGCATCACTCTTTGCTTATGATGTCTTAAGCTAGTTATGGACATTCACTGCCAACGTGATATGGGACATATAGGGTCACACACAATGAAACTCATCTAGAAGAGGAGTTTATCTTAAATGATGATTGCATTAATTACTAAAGTATTTAGATATTCGATTCATGCAACAGATCAAATGATTGATTGATTGCACTGCCAAACGACCATCTCAAGTATTGAGATGGTCGTTTGGGCAGCCATACCGGTGTCTCAAGTGTTGATATGGCCGTTTGGGTTGTCAAGCTGATCAGACTATGAATTGGCTAAAATCTGTCCTTGAACCAAAACAACTCATCTCAAACTCATCAGACCACCATTTGGGTGAGTGAGGTGGATGTCTCACATGGGTGAGACAGCTCGGTTGGGATGAACGAAGATTTTGGATGTTCTAGAATTGTTTTGATTGCACTTTTCTTATGGTGTAAGGAATTAATATGTAATATTAATTGGAATCAAAATTGCCAAAATCGTACGTGATTGGGAAACTGTCAGACGGTCGTATGGACGTATGAGATGATCATCCCATTTGGCCGGATGACTGTCTGGGTCACCATACGGCCATTTTAGCGGTTACATGTTGTGAAAATTCAAGATCTTCCGGTCCCTTCCACTCCCGCACAATCTCATACAGATAGGGAACTCTGACCTTATCCTCTACTATAAATAAGGGGTATCGGGGCTTCTCATAACACAACACAGATAACTAAGAATCAGTTCTTCTAATAATTATTGTCCTCTCTGGTTGTGGTAACTGAGAGAGCCCAAGCAAGTCCTACTCAACTAGGGAGGGATATCAACGAGAGAGAACAACTGAGACTCATTGTTGTGGGAGAGTAAGTTGGTGACTAGTACGCCAAAGGGAGGGACAACTCCTTCATGTCTGTTCTAGTTGAACGGAAAGAGTTCTAGTTGGTTTGTGTGAACTACTCTAGAGGCAGGAGTCCTTTGGGTGCTGTTAGGAGAGCAAATCTACCTACAGTATGTGACTAGACCACAGGAGCATTGCAAAAGTTGTCATGTTCACTATCCGTGGTGAAGAACAGGAGCTGCACATCCATCGTCCAAGAGCAACTAGTTCACAGTTGCATTGAAGTGAGTCGTTGTTGCTAGACTTGCTCTAGGACCAGGTATAACTTGCTAACCATCCTTCCTATTTCATGGTAGTTGATGCAATCTTACTGTTATGGGAATACAAATAGATAAAAAAAATTATTTCTGCTACTATATTCTATACCCGTATTTCCCAACAAAGCATCGGTTGTTTGAGAACCAAGACAAACACCTTCACATGAAAAAACATTTGCCTCCAAATACTTCTGGTGTCAGTTTTTATTTGAAAAATTGATATTAATTTGTAGAAGAATGTTATCTTAGTATTTTTGATGTGCAATATTTCCATTCATTGGATTGGGTAGTGAGTATATCCCTGTCTGTTCCCACCCATTATAACTGTGACAAACTATAGAGATATTTTGAGATCAAAATTACTTATGTTCACAGGAACAACAAGATTACTATTGTTGCCATGGTTTAATTGATTATCTCATACGAGTCTGTTTTGTGATGCCATGACAAAGAAGAATTGCGGTAACACGTGTTCAAAGTGTTGGACAATAAACATGTATATGACAACAACTTCATGTTGCAATGCTTGGGCTTGGGGAATATGTCAGAACTTTGTGAGGAATAGAGAAAGATCATAAAAGAATATGCATGGCCATTTGGTGGGTTTTGGTGGCTTATGACTATGTTGTTGAACGGACTTTAACTAGGAGATAAAGAAAAGATGCTAGTCCAAAAAATCTATAGTGACTGCTTTTAAAAGAACAATAAATAATCATTGGTGACATTTTCAACCCAACACTAAAGAACTAGAAAAACAATACATGTGTACTCAAATGGATTTGATGCTCAAATCATAATGTAGTAGTTGCTTTTCTATTACTTTTTTGTGTTTATTTTAAATTGGGAAGAAAATGGGTAAGCTAGGCAGGGTAGGATAAAGGCTTATCCTTGCCTTTACCCACATCAAAGATGAGGGTAATGGGTGGGATAATGATCTTTTTCTAAAAAGTTTTATCCTACCGTTACTTATATCTCTTTACCCACATGGAAAATGGATAGGATAAAGGGTGAACCGGGTGGAGAAAGATGAAGATAGATATAAAAAAATATTTTCAAATGATAAACCCAACGTCAAAGACAAGACAACCCTAAAACTAATTTTAGATGGTAATAATTATGTAATTGGTGATACACCAACCCAAAGTTTTCTAATACAAAAAACACAAACTGTTATGTATATTATTTCTTCTTAAGTGTTTTTTCTTTGTAATGTATGATCACAGAAAGTTTGTCATGATACCAATTGTATAATAATGTTTTTGAAATCAAATGATAGTACAAACTAAGACATTGTTGATATTTTAATTGGTATTAGTAAATATATATTGTAAACCAAAATTATTAATTCAACTTTATAATAATGGGTAAGAGGGTGAAGCGTGTAGGATAGAATTTCTCCCTTTATCCTATCCTCTTTATATATGAGTAGAGAGGGTAAAGGATAAACGGGTGGTGTTTAAAATAGGTTTACCTTACCTTAACTACAGGGTGCGAGTAGTGAGTAAAACATATAATATCCTACCCATTTACATCCCTAATCTTTGATGAGAACTCCATGTATAAAGTTGAATGAAACTATCATCCCTGAGGGAAAAATAAAAAATAAAAAAGTTATCCTCAAAACTTTGGGAGAATGCATGTTGTATTACAAGCTTAGAATATTTGGTTTGAGACTCTAAAGGCTTTTTTGTATTCTCACAATGTTGTCAAATGGTTGTCCATATGATACAAGCTTAGTTAGATGCCTTTATCCCAAAGCAATGGACGTACAGATGCCTCATATTGACAGAGGATGGCGCAATAGAAATACATCAGAGATTTTGAGGCACAAGATCAATATTCATCAATCAAAAAATGTTGTTGCCCAAAATTGAAGATCGGGTATATATCAAACACATTGTATTAGAGGATTGGTAGGATATATGGATAGAAGGTGTGTTCATATATTCACAACATATCGAATGGCTATGAATATGATATAAGCTCACTCAGATGCATTCCTCCATAAAGTTAGGGATGAACAAATGTCTCAAATTCATAAGATGATGCACCAAAAATACATAAGAGAATAAGAACCACGAGATCAATACAATCATCAATAACAAAATGGTTTTGCTGAAAGTAAAGATGGGGGAATTTCAAGAATATATTTAATCCATTTAGGGTTGGGGTATCAAAGTGCCTCATTCTCTACCATGTGTAAATTTGTTCGTACGTTCTTATCCATTAAATTATTCTTTAAATCGTGCATATATACATCATGTAACAAGAAGCTGAGTACAAGGTGCAAAATGTTAAGAACCATATTTCCTTCATGGGAGCGCGGAGGGGGGCGTGGGGGTTATACGTGTGTTTTGCATGCGGCTGAAACTGGCATGTTGCTAGCCGGTGTGGTCCCCTATCCATTTTCCCTCCCTCACTCACTCTCTCCTTAAACAATCCTTTATTATTTTTTATTTTGTTTTGCTTATAACTTTTGATCCGTAATGAGTTTTTTCATGAAATAAAAACTATTAGAATCCCTACAAAAGTACTTTCTAATAAGACCAATATTAGCATAATTTGAAAAATAATAAAAATAGTGGGAGATAAAAGGGGTATAAAAGGAGAGGAGGGAAGAAAAAAATGGAATAAAATGAGTGAGGAAGAAAGATAATGGAGGAGGAGGGAAGTGCATATATTGTGTCTAGTTTGACATGTATCGCACCCACAATCAATCCAATGCATCCAGTTGGACCTGGATGCGCCCGGTTAGGACATGATTGTACCTAGTTAGTGTTGTAATGTGTCTACTTGTTAGTGCATCATCATCATCATCATCTTCAACATCATCATCATCATCGTCTTCGTCGTCATCATTGTCATATTATTCTTCTTCTTCTTGATTGCACCCAGTTGCACATGTTTGACTTAAATTGACATGTATAACTTCCACAATCAATCTAATGTGCCTAGTTTGGACTTGAATGTGCCCAGTTCAGACTCGATTGTGCCCAGTTTGGACTTGATTGTTCCCAGTTTGGGCTTAAAGGCCAATTTAGACTTAATTACACCCAATTTGGACTTGATTGTGTCTAGTTAGTACTATAATGCACCCAATTCTTCTTTATTGCATCCACTTCCACTTGAGTCTATTTAGAGTTGATTGCGCCCAATTTTGACTTGAAAGTGCCCAGTTCAGACTTGATTACAACCGATTAGTATTGTAATGTGCCTATTTGTTAGTGCATCATCATCATCAACAACAACAGCATCATCATCACCGTTATCGTCATCATCATCATTATCATCATCATCATCATCTTCTTCTTCATAATCATCATCATTATCATTATCATCATCATCTTCTTCTTCTTCTTTTTCTTCTTCTTCTTGATTACACCCAGTTTCACATGTATTGCACTCCATTTGACATGTATCGCACCCACAACCAATCCAATGTGCCCGATTTTGACTTGAATGTGCCCAGTTTGGCCTTGAGCTCAGTTTTGGACTTGATTGCGCCTAATTTAGATTTGAATGTGTCATATTTGGACTTGAATGAGTCATGTTCAGATGGCATTGTGCCCATCTACTGATGTATCAGTGCACCTACTTCTTCTTTTTTTGCAATGCATCCTATTTCATATGTATCACACTCGATTTGTAATGGAACATGTATTGTATCTAATGTAGTGGCCATATTTCATAGTACAATGAGCCTCTTGTTCCTTATCATCATCATCATTTTCATATCATCAACACCATCATAACACACTCACTAATTTTATGCACCATATTATTTCTCTTAAAATATATCGACATTAGTTTTGTTGGATTTTATTCTTTATAAAGAATCTAACATTTTTACTTCGTCAAAAAATACACTACGGTTTGAAACTTATATGCGATACAAATTTCTCTCTTTTTTCTTTTCTCTCTCTTTACTTCCCTCCCCTGCCACACATTTAATGTGACAACTACCCCCATCATGGCTGGCATCAAAACCACCCCTTGCTGGCCCACTTGGAAAAATCACTTGGGAAAACAGCTCCAAGCTACGCTTGAAACGCGCGTGACGGTCCCCTGTGTGTCAGACACTAATTTTTGATGTGTTAAAACTGAATAAGATCCCTACATTGTGGCATAGGGTTGGGTGTACCACCCAAGACCTGCTATACATGGAGCATTAAAGGAAATTGTTGGTTTATCAAAGGATATTTTAGGTAACCCACATACAAGATCGTATTTAATTAACTTTTTGATAACATGTGAACTTGCATGACCTAATTTTCTATGCCATAGTTATAAGGATTCATCTTTTGCAAGAAGGCATTTTCTAATAATGGTTTGCACAGAATTAGGCCTAAGCATGTATAGATTTCCTATTCTCTTCCCTTCATAAATGATTTTATTAGTGTTTTCAATTAATAGTTTACAACAAGTTTTATTGAATAAGACATCATAGCCACTATCACACAGTTGACTAATACTAATTAAATTATTATGTAGGCCATCGACAAGTAAAACATTTTTTATTTGAAAATTTGTACCAATGTTACCTATTCCAACAATTTTTCCTTTTGCATTGTCTCCAAATGTGACTGTTCCGCTTTTCTTTTCTTCAAATGTTTGAAAGGCCTTTTTGTTACCGGTCATATACGTGCGTCTTGGACACTATTCTTTCACATGCCCATACAAGAAAAAAGATGTTGAATTAGTTTGGGTTCCAAGACCCCAAACTTAGCAAACTTGAATATGATTAAGTTGAGATTTGATCTAAAACTTCACTTTAATAATCATAATGTCTTATCTCAACTAAACATACTGGTATCTTAGAAAAATTGAAGTAATTTAAGCTCGAATTGGAACAAACAAAATTCCTAAAAACAAACAGAAACATCTCGGTCAACAAAGAGTTCGAATGAGACACTCCTCAGTCAAGAAAATAATTGACCAAGGGAGTTTCTGTCTCAAACCTGCACCTACTAGAAAAAACAGTAACAATCCCAGTCGAGAAAATCTTCGACCAAGATATCTTCAGTCGAACAAATAGTCGACCAAGAAAGTTAATATTTTAAGCATATATCAACTGGTAAAACAAGAACATTCTCGGTTGACAAAATCTTTGACCGAGACACTCTTCGGTCGAGAAATTTGTTGACTAAAAATAGTTATGTTCAGTTTAGATCATTCAATTGATAAATCATGTAACTATATTCAGTTTGTTATTAAATGTTCCTAACCAAAAAGGACCATCACATGGGTACCAAAATCTATCTCTTTTGCAGGATTAGGTAGTTGATAGTGGATGATCTAAGCTCTGATACCAATTTAAAGACCTCTCAATTATGTTACCTAAAATACAATTGTTTCCTATCTACACCCTTGAAGTAGCCCTCACCTGAAGTAGCCTCAACCTCCTTTAAGTAGCCTTCTGAAGTAACTTCAAGTCCACGGAGTAGCCTTATCCTCCCAGAAGTAGCTTCACCCCTTGAAGCAGCCTTCTCTACCAGAAAGAAGCTCCAAGAACCTCCTTTCAACAGCCTCCAACCTAGGAGTAGTCAAGGAGAACAAAATACAATAACAAAGGAACAAGATTGGAAGAAAGAAATAACTTTACCAATGAGTACAACATTTTGACCCTATATCAAGCGTATAGACCTCCTATCCACTATAGATGAACGTGGTTATGTGGTGGCTAGGAGATGCTTAGCTATATGACACGAAATTAGAGCTCAAGGAAATAAGATTGCAAGTATAACTTTGCTTGTTTCTCACTAGGATTGATTCTCAAGTAATAATATGTGTTTTGGGTGTCCTAAGGCATGCCCTATTTATAGGAATGGGTTGCAAGGGCTTAGGGATGTTCTAGAGTGTTTCTATAGTGTTCTTAGTGCTCAATTAGCCGTTAGATGTCCATTAATTACGTTGCAACGACTAGTGGTTTAGTGTTGAAAAGTGCAATCTAGAACCTATCTCAGTCAAGAAGTTTGTCGACCGAGATGTGTCTCAATCGATAAATTCTTCGACCAAGGGTTGGTTTGGAGTATATTTATTCAATGTGTATTGTGATTTTCCAACTACCAACTACTCCCAGTCTAATGGCTATGGAACCTACTCGAAGGTCTATCTCGGTCGAGAATGTAGTTGACCAAGGGCTATTCTAGGGTTGCATGAGTAGGTCAACAATCAGTGTTCGTGAGTTAAACTGAGGTGGTTCTCGGTCGAGGATTTTGTCGATTGAGGGTGTCTCGGTTGAGAAGTTTGTCGACCGAGAATGTCCTTGTTTCAATATGTTGAGTTATCTACTAAGTGTGTGTATCAATGTGTAATTGTAATTGTATCTTAGGGGAGGATCTATATAAGTGTTGTGAGTGGATAGGGAATATCTAACGCTTGATTTACATGATATCTAAGTACTTGTACAAGTTTTTACATTGAGTACAATCATGAAAATAGAAGCAATCCATATTGATCTCCAATTTTGATTGATCTTAAACTATCCATTGCCTTATATGTTTATCCCTAAAATACTCAAATAGCAAGTTAGATCCACAAGAATGAAATGTTTGTCATCATTAAAACAAAGGGTTTAATAATGCCCAATTTAGCCAACAATCTCCCCCTTTTTGAAGATGACAAACATTTCTAAAATATAAATCAAAGGAATTTAAATAGCATGAGTTTCATACCTGAGATTTACCTTATGTAGACATTCTCTTATTTATTCATGGAGTGTGTGCTAGTTAATTCCCAAAGAGATGTGGAACATAGTATCCAACTCTTTAAGGAATATAGCAACAATTTATGTGAAGCCAAGAGATTATGAAACTCATTTAATTTTGAGTTATATAATTTTGTTTTTGATTTATATTACTTCTCCCCCTTTGTCATTTCAAAAAGATAACCAAGCATAGTATTATTATTATTATTTTTAGTACTCCCCCTAAATATGATGCTTCCCCTCAATATGATACTCATTTTGAAAAGCAAAAGGTCTAAAAAATGTCTAATGCAAGCCACAATATAAAGATTTTATTATCATAACAACACGCTCAAATACATAGATAAGATAGTTCACTAAAAGAAATTACAATCATCTCATTACATAATGCCACCTTACTGAAAATATCTCAAAATAACATCAACTTCAGGATCCTTCCCAAGGAATGGAGTGACACCATAATATTTGACCAGCGTCTGCCAATCCAATGCACCTGTCCTGTGAGAGCATAAGCTTCCAAGAAGGTGGGTGCTCAATCAAAGTGAAAATGGGCAGCAATGTCTTAAAGTTGCATGCGTGAAAATTGTGTGTGGGAAATATTAGGAGAAGGTGGAGGTGGAACTTGAGAGTAGTTGAGAGATGGATTATAAGGGTAGAGAGTTCTAGGATAGAGTGAATAAGGATAGTTGTCTGAAACATTTGGAGAGAGAGCTTGCATTCTTTAGTTTAGGTAGGTCATGACATGATGGGTATATTCCATTTGTCTCCCTAGGTGATAGGTGGCCCCAGTGAGGTAGGTAATGTTATTGGATAGGTTACCAATGGGTTGGCTAGGAGGAGTAGGAGGTGGAGGAATATCTTGAGTGGATGGCTCCCCTTCAGTCCTAGCCCTTTTATATCCAAAGTCAATTCCCATTTTATCAATTGTATTTCTAGTAATCTTTTGAGGTTTCCTATGACTTTTAAATCCTAGGTCCTCAAGGTTTTTCTTAAGGCAATGTTGGGTGATCTGGCATACAAAGTCAGCATAAAAAGGGTTGCCAATAAATTCAACCATGTTTTTGAGGATAAGGTGAATGAAGTTTATGGGGGTGCTTTTGAGAATTGCATAAATGAGATACATTCTAAAGGTTGGTACTTCTGATTTATTAGCTCTAGGATAAATATTAGTTGAAACAATAAGGTTCACTATCCTAGCTTCAGGTTTTAGGTTGATTGCATAATATGTACCTCGTTCTTCATGGAATGAGGTGTTGGGAAGAAAGATGGTTCTCTTAATGTCACTTAAGCTAATTGTGGTGTCATCTTGGGATAGTTTAGATAAGGGATTTCCAGTGGTTAAGTCAATAAACCCCTTATACTCCTTTACATTGATGTCTAGCATTTTGAGAATATCCTCCTCAGAATAATGAAATCCAAACTCACCAACCATAGAGGAAAAAGAGAGGGAGTGGTTAGGATTTGTAGCTAGATTTGCATAGAACTCGTTCACAGCTTGGGTAGAGTAGAATCAAAAGGATGGAGTAAGAAATTTAGAGAGATGTTGCACCTCAAATAGCTCATTAAGATCAACAATGGTGATGAATTCATTGACATCCGCTGTCCCTCGAGGAAGAGCAATCATCAAGGACATTTGTAGGTAGTGGTCTCCAACAGTAACGTCGTTGAAGGGGATGTCGTTGATGACCGTTAGAGATGGAGAGATTGTCCTTCCCTTCCTCATCGCAACTTACTTCTTTCTACGTGAAGAATAGGAAGCCATCTTGACAGTATGAGGTGGAATAGGAGCAAGGAAAGATGGTGGATGAGAATAGCTAGAAAATTCATACTAAGGAGCACTAGAGAGGGACTAGAGAAGAGAGAGAAAGTGAATTGGTGAGAAGAATGGCCATTTTGGGCTCTATTTATAGCAAAACAGGCACTTTCTCGGTCAACGAATTTGTCGATCGAGAGCCCAATGACACTCTGTTGTAGACACTCCTCTCCAACGGTCGGTTGAAATTTTAAAAACTAGTCGTTACTAGGTCTCAGTCGACAAATTTTTCGACCGAGGTGCATGTTGAACGTGAATCATTCGGTCGAGGAAGCCTTCTAGAAACACTAGGGAATCATCTTGCCATGTGGATAAGTCAAGTTTTGGATCCTCCAAGAGGCTCTCGATCAAACTTTTTGTCAACCAAGACCATTGTTCAGTCCAACATATCCAAAATAGGCCAAGTGGGAATCGGTCGAGAAAGAGGCTAACCAAGTGATTCTCGATCGACAAATTTCCCGACCGAGCCAGTTCTCAGTCGAGAATTTTGCAGACCGATTGAGCAACTGAGAATGGCTGTTGTGAAGATTTGTTTGAGCTTGTTTTAGTGGTAGTCAAGATAATATAATTTTTTCACTTAGCAAGGATTTTATGCATTAAAGATCCCTTGAATTTGGAGTTATCAAGATGATAGAGCAAAAAATATCTTGTTAGGGGAGTAATTGATTTTGAGATAGTTAGGGATCTTAAGATGTCATTTTTATTAATTATTTATTTCAAAAAGAATGTCAAATTTAGACACAATTTAATAACCACTATTTATTTCTCAATCATTTGTAAGGGATGTTGAGCCCTGAAATGACATGAGATCCATTTAGTCTCATGGTGGGATACATAAATGTTTTCATATATTGATTTCTCAACCATTTACAAGGGATGTTAAGCCCTGAAATGATATGAGATTCCTTTAAAAGCATAGTGAGATCAATAAATATATCTCTAACCAATAATAAGGGATGTTAAGCCCATATTGATAGAGAATCTGATTAAGATCAAGATTAATTACATTGATGTTAAGCCCATACAAATAAGCCCCTCGGTCGAACTCTTTTTTGAGAGACATTTATGTAGATTTCCAATATATGCATTTTCATAAGTTATCCAATGAGTCACTTCTTCTAGAATATGATCCTATTTAGAAATGCACTTTTTGCATCCATTTGGAATAGTTTGATGTCTTTGTGGGTAGCTATGGCTAATAGCATTCTAATAGCTTCAAGTCTTGCAACGGATGCATAGGTTTCATCAAAATCTATTCCTTCTTGTTGATTATACCCTTGAGCCACCAATCTAGCTTTGTTTCTTACTACCTCCCATGCTTCATTAAGTTTATTTCGAAAAACCATTTAGTTCCAATGATGGTTTTGTCTTGTGGTTTAGGAACTAAATCCCATACATCGTTCTTTTGTAAATTGATTTAGTTCATCTTGCATAGCCACTATCCAATATTCATCTTTTAGAGCTTCATTTACCTTTTTAGGTTCAATGATTGATACAAATGCCATATTTGCAAAATCTCTAAATGATGATCGGGTTTTTACTTTATCATGAGGATTTCCAATGATTAAATCTTGGGGATGATCTTTGATTAATCTAGGAATATGTTGTTTCTTCTCATTTTGTTGATTATTTTCAGTATTTTGATCGTATTTTGTGGTTATAGTTAAGTCTTCAATTTGATGAGTAATGTCATTTATATCCTCATAATCATTTTCAGTATTTTGAGTTGTTACTTCATGAAAAGTGATATGGATGGATTCTTCAACTTTTCTAGTAGTAGTATTGTAAATTCTAAAAGCTTTGTTAGAAGTTGAATATCCCAAAAAGAATGCTTAGCACTACTAGATCATTAGAGCTTATTCACATGGATTTGTTTGGTCCCATGAGAACTCAATCTATTGGTGGCAAAAGATATTGCTTCGTCATTGTAGATGATTATAGTAGATACACATGGGTTCATTTTCTTGCAAACAAGGATGATTCAATCCAAATATTCATAAATTTTTGCTCTAAGATTGAAAACTTATTACAAAATAAAATATGTACAATTAGGAGTGATCATGGTGGGGAATTTGAAAATCACATCTTTGAAGAATTTTATACATCTCAAGGAAACAAGATTGCAACTATAACTTTGCTTGTTGCTCACTAGGATTGATTCTCAAGTAATAATGTGTTTTGGTATCCTAAGGCATGCCCAATTTACAGGAATGGGTTGCAAGGGCTTAGGGATGTTCTAAAATGTTTTTAGAGTATTCTTAGTGCTCAACTAGCCGTTAGATGTTCATTAATTACACTACAACGGCTAGTTGTTTAGTACTGAAAAGTGCAATCCAAAACCTGTCTCAGTCGAGAAGTTTGTTGACCGAGATGTGTCTCGGTCGAGAAATTCTTCGATCGAGGGTTGGTTTGGAGTATATTTATTCAACGTGTATTGTGACTTTCCAACCACCAACTACTCTTAGTCTAACGGCTATGGAACCTACTCGAAGGTCTATCTCGGTCGAGAATGTATTCAAAGCGTTGTACTCTTTGGTAAATTCATTTCTTTCTTCCAATCTTGTTCCTTTGTTATTGTATTTTGTTCTCCTTGACTACTCCTAGGTTGGAGGCTGTTGAAAGGAGGTTCGTGGAGCTACTTTTTGGTGGAGAAGGCTGCTTTAAGGGGTGAAGCTACTTCTGGGAGGAGAAGGCTGCTCTGTGGACTTGAAGTTACTTCAGAAGGATGCTTCAATAAGGTTGAGGCTACTTCAAGGGTGTAGATAGGAAGTAATTGTATTTTGTGTAACATCCTAGAGAGATCTTTCAAAAATGACTCTCTCATGCCCCCATATGTTTATTGTTTCAATGATGGGATTGAAGGTGAATGGCTACAATTAAATGACGGTGTATTCTATAAAGTTCAAGATGCAAAATGCACTCATGGCATGGCCTAGCATCTTGTATTCTATGAGTAGATAGAAATCATCAACTGTACATAAAATGTGTATGATTATGTTCCGTTTATATTATATTAATTGTGTTTTGATATTAAAAGATGAGTAGAAACTTAACAAAAGAATGCTTGTTTGGCTCCACATTTGACACCCACTCAAAAATGCTTAGTATTGCACCCCATTTTGAATATTCCACAATAACAAGGGAAATTGCTATACCACCAACTATAAGCGTTGGAATCATACACCTATAGATGTCCTCTTGGAGGTTATAGGGAAAAGGAATATGAAGTTTAAAGGAGTATTTCTACCGCGTGATTTAGTTATAGGTGGTTTAATATAAACTTGCGCATGTTATCAATGTCAAAGGTACGACTCACAGATAGGGGGTTGCAAGCTTCTCTATGGGCCATTGTAGTTCTAGATTGTAGGGAAGTGGCAGGAAAGGAAATTGAACATATTTATGGGTTTATATAAGATCTCTTTTAGAGATGAAATAGGTGAAGGGGTCATTGATAATTAGACCTGTAAATGGATATCTGGAATCCGCACATTCGATCCGGATTCGAGTGCGAAATTTTGAACAAAAAAAATCCGACATCTGCATAATTTAAAATGGATTTAGGATTCCAAATTTCATATTCAAAAATTTTGGATAGGATATCAGATACGGTTGTATCCGCTCCGAAAAAATTTAAATCCGACAAATATATACATATATTATTAAATATATATTATCTATATGTAAATATATGAAAATATAGATATCTTATCATATATATGCATAGTAATATCAATACTTTTTATATGTAATATATTTATAACAATACAATTATGATTTCTGGTTTGCATCGAATATTTATCCGAATTCGAAAATTATTTGTCATATCAGATTCAGATATTATTATATGATATCCGTCGAATATCGGATCGAATTTTTTTTCAGATTCAGATATAATAGTATCCGCTCCATATTCAGTCCATTTACATATCGACTTATAATAAAGAAAAGAAATCGAGAATTCTTGTCAAGGTAGAATTACTATTCATGGTCAAACTCTAGAACTTGGATAGATTCCTCAAGTGAGAGTGGTGCGGGTGGTGAGGACAGGCTAGAGAGAGAAAATGAATGCATCCAACTAGTATTATGAAACTTAGATGCAAAAGGGGCATGCGAGAAAGATGCGAGGAAGAATTAGAAGCAAGGGGCAACAACCATGATTAGAGTTGCACGTGATCACATACTCAAAAAGAAATCCCAATCTGACTAGGAAGTAGGAATACGATCGCAGAAAATCAAACTGCTAATTCCAGTTTCAAAATTTTCATAATAAATTAGTATATTTTGAAAACTGCTTTTTAGTTAGTAAATTTTTTATTTATGTTTCCTAATCACAATAAGTCTCGTATTCAGTCAAACTTGGAGTAGGTTTCTTGTAATGCCTGCCTTGTTTATTAATTATATACGAACTTCTCATATTAATTTAGAAGCAACATAATCTATTAGAAGCTCCTGTGTGCATTCAATTTAATTTCCTGAATTGCGTAAATTAGCAAAATCGGTCATGTCGATCACGTTGCTATTATGATCCAACAAACGAAGTCCTAGGTCTATATTTAACATTTTCATTCGTTTAATATTTTAAGACGTAAGTGTTTGTTAAACATTTATCGCAAGATATTATTTGACCCTAGTAATGTAATTCGACTCTCAATAAAATCCCGACCATATTTAAGATTTGCATAAATCAAACAGGTTTACTAACGTGCGGTACTAAAATAATAGAATCCAACACAATGAAAATGCAACATTTCAAGTATGTTAGTAACATTAACTGTTCCACACTTTTTTTTCCAAAAACACACCTTCAAAACTGTAGCCAAGCTTCGGTTAATATTGATTATACGTACTTCTCCTGGGATAGACAGTACCATACTAATTGTATATAGCAACTTATTTACAGGATATTTTCATCTGTCGTCGAGGTCTAGAAAAGGGGAAATAGAAAAACTATCATTCTAGTCGTGCCTTCTTCAGAGGGGAGGATCCAAAAAGCAATTCACGCACAGAAGATCGCCTATATGAAATTAGATCAGGGCATTCATTTTGCACAAACCTCGATAGAAAGTCTCTATCTTCCCTCAGAAGTCTCAAATTTTCAGTCAGCAGTATTAGTTCTGTTGCCTGCTCTTCGAAATTCACAAGAAAGCCTATCTGTATGATCTTGTTAAATTCACTAAATTGATTGGCATTTAAATTCAGCATCCCGTTTGATAGAGTTTGAGCAAAATGAACAGCAAATTCCAATGTTGCCTTTTGATCATTCCAGTCAGGAAGACGCACAAGTAGCGTGCTAGAGTCAGACTCCCAGTAAACAGGTGTCTCCCTTTTGACACCCCTGTTCTGAGCAAATCTAGTCTTTAATTGGTATTGGAGAGTAACATGCTTATCTATCTCGTAAATAGATAGATCAAGCAGCTTCTTAGCAATCTCGTGCCTCCTGTTTATGCATATTCCAATCCGAGATGCAAGATATGCTGTTACAATCTTTATTAAACCAGACCCCAAAAGCCACTTCTTCAAGTCATCTCTTTCAACATGATGAGCTGGGAAAGAAAATGGACTCAGATGAACGGATTCAGAAAGTTTATCAACTTCAAGACAGTTGTACACTTCAAATAATTTAGTCAAAGAAATTGTACTAGCATTAGGCAGCCACAGAAAAAGAGGATCGTTGCTTAATTCAGTTGATTCTAAGAACATCTTTTCCAGATCTATATCATCAGGGATTAGAAGTCTGCTCTTATCCAGCAGTAAGATGTGGTTTTCAGATATAGAACATGAGGGAAGCTTAGTTACATTCTGTTTTAAGATGGATTCAGTGTCAGAATTCCAATGCTCTAGTACGTATGACCAAAAGGCCATGCACTCTTCAAGCATCACTTCAGCATCAAGTTCCCATTCATTCCAGAGTTTGACATAGTCATGCAGTGAAGGGAACTGCCGAACACCAAATGCAGTAGATAAAGCAGATAGTGCCTCATCCTGATAATATTTTTCAAGAACAAATATCTTAGAGCTGAAAAGACTTGTGCTGTCTCTGACTACACACTCCAGGGAACTGACCCATTTTCCACTATTACCACGGGAATCTGGGATCCATACTTGTCCACAGCAAGCCTCCAGTTTCTCTGGCTTCCACTGGCACTTGCTGAGAAATCCATATATCCTAGTAATTTTTGAAGTGTCTGTATAAGAAAAAAGGCTATTAACAATTTTACTACAAACTTCCTGTGCATCTTCTTTTACTCCTATAGCTTTTAACTGGTCTGTATACAACAAAAAGCTGGCGCCATAAAATATTTCATCAAGAAAAGGACCATCCTCAGGCTCCAAAAGATGTGTCCAGGAATGGTTATAAAGAAGACAGTCTTCTGGGGATTTGTAACCCATTAGGGTTTTCAACCATTTCTTCCCCTTAACAATGGAAAGAAAATCTAGAGACAGAGGTCTTTCTGACACCTTATCCGTCATGTATCCTATGCATTCAAGTAAGGAGCACATGAATGCAGCACTGAGAATTCCAGGATCCTCTGGAATATTCAGACCCATAGCAACAAGATGAGATCCTTCAGCAAACTCCAGTATGGTTCCAATCAATTTCAGTTCGGGCTTGAAAGCATATATGCCAATACCGTAAAAAGAATCATCAATGAGTGGCAAATCAACAAACTGAGATATGGTACCCCACCTTGCATCAAAAAGAATTGTGTCAGGTGCAGGTTTGTAGCCAAGTCTCGTCTTCAACCAGTTCTGTACTGACATCCTTTCATTGAATACAGAAAGCAGAAGAGATGCCTCTGCATGCATGTTCCTGATGCATCTAAATAGTGACAAGACATTATGACTCGTTAAGCTCTCTGAGGAAGCTAATTTTTTAAATGAATCCACTACAATTTTAAGTGCATCATCAAAACTTACCCCGACACCCAAAGTTTTGAGTTCCGATATGAAGAGCCTTAGTTCGCTTCCGTAGAATTTTTCATCAACTAATGGCACGTCAACTACGGTTAGCAACTGAGCCCAGTCTTCATTGAACAAAAGGCATTGTGATGGGCATTTAAATCCAATGCTAGTTTTTATCCAAGCTCTATCTCTTACCTTTTCGATCAGTCTGATTGCACATGATTCCATGTTTTTTATACAGCGAAAAATAAAAATGGAGCTATTCTTTGTCAAATTCGAAGTTGGCTCAGGAAATTTGAATCTGTCTACTACTATATGGTTGTACAATTGGTCAGTTTGTACAATAACACCAAGTAATGAAAGCTCAGGAACAAACATATTGATTTCTCCTCCGTGGGATAACTCATCAATCACTAACAGGTCTGTAATCTGTGAAACGGCTTCCCTGTCATCAGTTAATAGCACAGCACCTTCAAAACAAGCTAGTCCACCAGAAGTCTTTAAGAATTTTTTTTGCTTTAGAATCCCCAAGGTTTCATCATCCAACATGTCGGATTTCTTGGCACACCTGACAAACTTTAAGAACAATATAACATCAGGGACACGTTCTGCAGAAGCTAATGCAAGCTTCTTAATGATAACTTTCAATGCTTGCTTGGATCCAAACTTTACACCAAGTTCCATCAGTTCATCTTTGTGTGTACTAATCTCATTATCATAGTAGTGTGTGTCTATCACAGAACAAGCAAGAAAAGTTCCCATCTCAGACAGAACAGATATTTCTCTTTTCAGTAAAAAGCAACGATCTGGGGAGCTAAAACCGTTACAGCTCTTCAGCCATTTTCCATGCTCTATACTTTGTTTGAACTTAACAGGTAACTTGTGTCCATAAGTGCGCAAGTGCTTTAACCAATCAAGTAATAAAAAAGCCTGCTTCTTTGAGAGGCAAGTAGATGCTGCTTGAAGCTCAGTATCAGGAGGTTGCAATTTTGGCAGGTCCTTGGCCTTTATGTATTTCATAACAAAGTTCATCAGTTCCATATAGCATGTGCTTTCACCAGCATACTTTCCTGCTTTAGCGTACTCTATTCCCAACTCAACGTATTTCTGTTGACAGAATGGGTTTATACCGAAAAGCTTCACCCATTTACTACCTGATGCAGGAACAAGGGCTGCGCTCCATGCAGTTATCACATTACCTTTATTGTCTATCACAGGAGTGCGTCTTAGAGAATTGTAAACATCATACTCAGTTATCAAGTATTTTGATAAAGAATGATAAAGAAAATGGCATGTTTTAATTATAAGCTTGCAATCCATGGTTGTTGACATAAATTTAAGAATGTAGTCTATGTATGTGCTAACACTACTTCCCCGCACACCTAATTTTTCGTATGCTAACCTTTCACCTCTTTTAGCAAAAGCATTGTGTACTTCAGGAGGGACGAAAAAACAATTCCCAGGGCACTTAAGCTCAATATTCCACTTATCTAACCATGCAGAATGCTTCGTATTCAATGCACAATTAATTTGATAGGTAGATTGAGCTTGTATCCCACTGCATAGTCTAATTCTTCCATCATAATCAACATATCTAAGAATAGGAAATTTTGAGCTCTTAACTGAGTTGACCTGATAGGAGTCAAGAAATAACAGGAGATTCACGTATAAATGAGCAGAGGATAGCTGAAACAGTTTGCTTTCCACTAGAAAATTGAAGTTCCAATCCAAGTTAGCGTCTGACACGCCAAGAAAACATAAGACGGAGTGTAATTTATCAGTATCAACAGATGGATGTAAGAGGTATTTTCCAGAAAGCGGCATTTTACATATAGATAAACCTTCATCTTTTGCTTGATCAAGAAGCTTCCACATACCAGGTAATGATCTTGCCACTGCAGTAGGCTCACGATAAGCTACCTGATCACTTGAAAACAATCCACAAGGCAGAATATACTTCTGTGCTAGGATAGTTTTAATTGAACATCGCACCTTCTCTAACTCTGGCACAGACGAAGCCATGGCAGGTAATAGGCACAGCAAGTTGCATACTGAGCTCAAGGAATCACGCTTCACTGTTCCTAGAAGAGCAATAAAAGCATTCACAAACACTATTGGAAGAATATCCAATATCCCCAGATTCCATATATTGTCCAACAGAATACATTCCCGTGAAGATGCTAGCAGAAAATCAGCTTGAATTATAAATGGAAAGTTGGTGATCATGGATGTCGGAAGAAAAGCATATACTCCTACAGGATTGCCTCCATAATTGAGCCGCTCACCCAAGGGAAAAGCCAGCGAAATTATAGTTTCATCTATGTCTTTCCGGGCTTCTACTTTGTTATCAGGCTTCACTGGAAATGCCTGCCTCCATATGTAATATTGGCATTCCTTTCTGACATGTCCTTCACCAGTTTGAAAAGAAAGTCGAACTTTGCATGAATCTGCATTTTCAGCCTCTTCCTTTATACGAACCGTGTCGCCAATTACAACAATTTTGCTTACTGGATGCCCTTGAATAGATGGACCATTTTCCCTTACTGAAAGTGTTCTTATCTTAGACAAGAACAGTAATAGTTCCGAGTGAGCATATGCTAGCTGCTCTCGGACAACTGAAATTTTATCCAGCCTTAAAGGAAGAATGATTGTCGTAATAGGGATAGTCCTACTGAAACCATATTCTTTCTGGATATCATGAAGTGTAGGTTTTTCATCAACCCATTCTGGAGCTATGTAGCCAATAGGGCAATTTGTACTGGGCTCTTCATTAAATCTGATCTTGTAACCATTGCTGAGTATATAGGGCTGTTTGCTAGCCAGAAAAACACTCTTGAATCCAATGCCTGCAGTAAACATGACAAAATTTAATGTGATTGGTAACTGGAAAAAAAAATCCGTTTTCTATGGTTGCCACTGTTGGCCTCCTACACATCATGAGTATGGTGCTACTCATCCTTCAAATTCTAATATCGAAGATATAAGAGATAATGAGCTTCTAGTCATTACTTTACATTCATAGTTCAAATGATAGAAGATAATGAAATTTGAGCCATCATATAATCGATCACTATTAATTATAAGTAATAAATAGTAGAAATAGTGGTTTAAATGATATGGCACATTCAAATTGTATAACTGGTAACGCTTCGCATTATAATGCAACTATAATTACTTCTTCACCATACACTTCCCAATTTATTCGAGTAGTATCAAAATATATAGGAATGTTGCCCTATAATAAACAAAGTAATGCCCCTGATTACGATTAACAAAACTGTGGGTGTGAGCATCCACCATCCATTACCATGAAGGTAGGTTTTTCACTAACCCATTCTGGAACTGCTTAACCAATAGGGAAATTAGTACCGGATTCTTTATTAAACCTGATCTTGTAATCATGACTAAATACTTGGCTGTTTGCTAGCCAGAAAAACACTCTTGGATCCAGTCTGCAGTAAACATACAACAAAATTGATTGTGATAGTCAATTGAAAACAAAATAGATGAATGGCATTTTCTATGGTCATCACCTTTGGCGTCCTACACGTCATGAGCACGATGCTATTTATCCATCAAATTCCAACATTGTAGATATTAGAGATAATGGGCTTCTAGTTGTTACTTTTACATGAGTATTTCAAATAAAAGAAAAGAATGAAAATATGGTTCGAGCCTTCTTATACTGATTTACTATTCGATATAAGTAATAATAGTAGAAATAACGGCTAAAAGGTATGGTACATTTAAATTATGTTGCAACAACATATTACTTCTTTATGATACACTTACCAATTTATTAGAGTATCAGAATATACGGAAGAAGAATTACCCTATTGTAAACAAAGTATCACCCCTGATTAGGATGGAAAAACTTGGGGTGTTGGCATCCACTGTTGGCTTTTTGGATATGCCACACTCATATTTCGATGATACAAACATTTCCCATATTATATTAATAACATGTGTGTTAAGTATTTCAGGTGATCATGGAACATCATTAAGATCCAACTACAAGACGCTTGGAAAACTCAAGACTAGAATATCAAGTTCTCTGAATAAAACGTTTATATGTGCTTAAATGTATTTCTTGCGTAGAACTCATGTAAAATCAAGCTTTGGTCCAAGTCCACCTAACCCAAAATCATTCACATATCAATATCAAAAGTCTTGGATAGGTAGGTCACACTAGATAAATCATTAGATAAGTGTTCCCAAAGAATTATCCATCTGTTACAGTCTCTCAATCGAAATCTTTGTGGACCGAGCCCCAAGTCGGCCGAAGACTTTGTCAACCAAGACAATGATCAGTCGAGGACTCAAGACATCAAAATTGCAAATTTATTACGAGTCAAACTAAGTCAAAAATTAGAGCCGCTGTTGTACCCTTAACCAAGTTTTATTTAACAGACATATAGTCGTTAAAGTATGGCGCGTCCAGCCTTAGCTCAGTCGAGAAAATCTTCAACCGAGTTACTGTCCGGTCGAGAAACTGGTCGGAAGGTTATGGAACAGATCTTTTAATTTGTTCAAACTAGTCGTTGCATCTAAATTAACTTTGTTCAAGCGGCTATTTGACCCTCTAGAACCCTCTAGACTCTCCCCAATGATGCCCTAGCCACCCATACTTCATTCCTATAAATAGTAGTGGTCTAGAGGCATCCCAACACACACTTACACACTTGCATACTTGTATACATTACATCTTGAGAAAATAAGAGCTGTAGCTATCCTTTTTACAACTCATTCACAGCAACATTCTTTCGTGTCCTAGCCATTAGCTTAGCCTACCACCTTTACTACAACCTTGATACATCCTTAAGTGGTTTGGTCCATAAGCTTGATTCATAAGGACAGTGCAGAACCTATTTGGTGTATTTCTTCTTCCATTCTTATTTCTGTCACTTGTGATTGCAGTTGGTCTACTTCCGCAAGGGGTGGTTCTCTTTCCCGGCCCTCGGAGCATCCGTAAAAGAAGAGGTGTGGCGATTCTCTTCCTCGGCCCTCGGTTCATCCCTAAAAGAAGAGGTGTGGCGGTTCTCTTCCTCGGCCCTTGGTGACTCCATAAAAGAAGAGGTGTGGTGGTGCTAGCTCTTCCTCGTCCGTCTATGCGTCCGTAAAAGAAGAGGTTTGGTGGTGCTCTTCCGTGGCCGGTAAAGAAGAGAGATTTATTTGCAACAATCATCTTGTAATTTGTCCTCACCGATAAATTAATAAAAGTGTTTGTTGCAGATCCTAGTTGGAAACAATTAGGTAGTGGAATGATGTCGTAGACGGAACCACTCTAAATCTCGTCTTTCTCTTTTGGTTGCCTCCTTTAATTCCATTGCACTTTAAATTTGTTTAAATATTTTATAAACTCTATTCACCCCCCTCTAGATTTTTCATTTGGTATCAGAGCAGGTCTTCAAGGAGCCCCTACAGGTCTTGAAGCAATGAGGGACGGTGTGATTAGCATCCTCAGTGATGGAGAGCTCCCAACAATATTTGATGGATCCATCTACAATCATTGGAAGTGGGATATGCAATCCTACATTCAAGGTGTGGGATTTGATCTTTGGAACATGGTCATCCATGCGTATGAACCTCCTACAATCGAGTTTGAGCAATGGGATGAGCCAACGGTAAGAAAAACCACACAAAATGCCAAAGTTATAAGTATCTTATATTCACATTTATCTCTTGAAGAATTTGATAATATATGCTTTTGTGAAACCGCATATGATATATGGAGAACACTTTCGGTTACACATGAAGATACTTTTCTAGTCAAGAGTAATAATATATTTCATATGCAAGAAAATAAAACTATTTCTGACATGTATGCTAGCTTTTCTTCTATAACAAATAAATCGAGGGCCTTAGATTAATACATAAGTGAAGAAAGTAAAGATGCAGAATACCACCATGTAGTCAACTGCCTACTTGATCAACATGAAGAAGGTAATAAAGAAGAAGAAGGAGCACATATAGAAGCACATGCACATGGTGAAGATGAAGGCAAGAATAGTGATGATGAGGTATGTCTTTTTATTGTATCAAAAGATAATATTATTTCTATGATTGAAAAAGGCTTAAATAATAAGTCCTCTATGATTGAAAAAGGTCTTCCTAACCAATGCTTGATTTCTACTCAAGAAAATGAAAATTTAATGTTGCCATTAGAAAATTTTCTAATAGTAGAAATGTGTTACATTTTCACAATGATTGTCTTGGATATATTCCAAAACATTAAAGAAAGAAAAATAGGAATCACATCTTTGATAAATTAAATGTCTCCATTAATCATGTGACATGTTTTGCTTTTAGAAAGTTAAGACATTATGTATGTCCTATCACTGAAAATAATGTACAAGAAAAGGGAAGCACACAAAGTGTTGATAGTGATGTATTTATTTATACTTTATACAAAAATAAGCTTATTGAACTAAATGAAATCACCTTGGATATAGTGGGAAAATATTAAAAAAAAGAAAAGAAAATTGGATAATACTGTTGATTCACTTATAAATGTTCATGAGAAAAATGATATCAACATTGTTCTCTTAATTTGGTTTAAATTAATTGAGAATGGACAATTGTTTTTGACAAACTACCTCTCGGTTGAAAAGATGTTCGACCAAGGGGAAGTTTGGTCGATATCCAATTTGACCGAGCTATTGGCTGTCATGTTTTGATTCGACAATCTTACAATTAAACATTTAAAGTCAATTTGGTACATGTTCATTTGCTACAAATGTTTTATTTTACAAAAATGATATTTTTCTCACACGCTCGATCACAGATGTTAAAATTGTAACATTGTTGAAAGGAATTTCTATTAGAATTAAAAAAAAAATCAAAGGAGTGCAAACGACACAATTTTAAATGCTCCATGGAATTATTCTGCAACATATTCACTTTTACTATTTTAATACTAATTTCGTTCATTTTTTAAATTTTGACAAAAAGTTGGTCAAAATTTGTTGCGGCCAATTGTTGAATATATTTAGATGTTTCAAATTACAAAAGAAAAATCCATTTTATATAGTTGAGCCAAACATATTGAAGTAAAATATCATTTTTTTATCCTATTGCTAAAGGTGATACATGTTTTCATCATGATCAATCAATAGACATTTGTTTCTAAACCACTTGTCTTACAACAATTTCAGGTGATAGAAACAAATTGAACATTGTTCCTCTTGAATATTTTTTTTTATTTATGCGTCAAAGTTTCATTTATGACTCATATGAATTTTTACCATCAATCTCAAATGCTAATAACATGTGCTATGGCATTGATACTTAATGTACTCAAATTAATTTTATGCAGCTATCTGTGAGGATCTCGGTCGAATAACATTTGGACCGATCAAGGACTCGGTCGAAATTTTTTTTGACTGAAACGTCATTAGCAACATGATTTTTTTTCAAATTCATATTTTACTTAATAACTTGGTTTCTACATATGACATAAATGTTTTATCATGAAGTTTGGGATCTTATAAGGCTATTTTTTTAGTGAATAGCTTTCTTATGTTTGATCTCATTTTTCTTGATATTAGATTAAGGGGGAGCTCAAAATCTTCTGGTATAACTTGCAAAAAATTTTACCTTGCGCATAATGGCTTCTCTATATCAATATTGGCTTAACATCCCTTATATTTGGTCTAGAGATATCTTGACCTCATTTCTATGCTTTATTGGTTCTCTATATCAACATGGACTTAACATCCCTTATATTTGGACTAAAGATATTTTTGTTGACCTCATTTTGGGCGCAAAGGATTCTCTAATCATTTTCGGACTTAGCATCCTTTAAAAATGGTTGAGAAATCAGTGTTTGGTTGTATACTTTTTTTTCATGGCATCTCTATATCATGGTGGACTTAACATTCGTTACCATCAGGGTTGTCAGACTCGAACCGGTCAGCGAACCGGTGAGGGCTCTGGTTCACGGTTCACTGGTTCAACCAATGGTCTGACTGGTTCAACCGGTGACGTCAGCATGACGTCACTAATAGTTTAAAAATATATAAATACCTTTGATACTCATGGAAAAAATCCATAAAAAGTTATGAAACATGAATAATAGCACAACTGCTCACAATAACTTGATAAATAGACCAAATAACAAATATTATTCTATTTGTGGACATTTATATACCAACATTTATATTGTATTCAATATTGATTAACAAAAACTAGCACCAAAAGTACTAAAACTAGTGAAGTGAGAGAACCGGCCGGTTCGGCTAAAACCGGACCGGTTCACCGGTTTGATGCCGGTCAGACGTCATTTCCGGCTTTGGGAGAGAACTGAACCGGTAGGGTGACTGGTTCCCGGTTCAACCGGCCAGTCCGGTTCGGTTCTGATAACCATGCTTACCATTGATCTAGAGTATCTTTAAGATATTTGTGCTTTATCGAGACTTTTTATCATGAAGGACTTAACATTCCTTTCGTTAGTAATTAGACAATATTTCAATCGTTCCTTGATCACATATGGCTTTTTGACTATGCCTTAATGTCTATCATTTTGGATTTTCCCTCCAATTAGTATTCTCTTTAAATTAATACATTGGGAATAAGTTTTTCCTCTCCAAAATGACTATCTTGTTGAGGGGGAGCACCGGTAAGTGTTGATGCTTTTTTATTGTGACAAAAAGGGGGAGAATAACCCATGAGATAAATTGGCTATCAAAGGTATGAAGTTCTATATTTGTTGCTTTCAATTTATCTTATGCAAATATTTGTCTTCATCAAAAAGGGGGAGATTGTTGGCTTTTTGGATATGCCACACTCATATTTCGATGATACAAATATTTCTCATATTATATTAATAACATGTGTGTTAAGTATTTCAGGTGATCAAGGAACATCATCAAGATCCAACTACAAGACTCTTGACAAACTCAAGACTAGAATATCAAGTTCTCTGAATAAAACAATTATATGTGCTTATTTGTATTTCTTGCTTAGAACTCATGCAAAATCAAGCTTTGGTCCAAGTCCACCTATCCCAAAACCGTTCACATATCAATATCAAAAGTCTCGGATAGGTAGGTCACCCTAGATAAATCATTAGATAAGTGTTTCCAAAGAATTATCCATCTGTTACAGTCTCTCAATTGAAATCTTTGTGGACCGAGCCCCAAGTCGATTGAAGACTTTGTCGACCGAGACAATGATCGGTCGAGGACTCAAGATTTCAAAATTGCAAATTTATTACGAGTCAAACTAAGTCAAAAATTAGAGTCGTTGTTATACCCTTGACCAAGTTTCCTTTGACTGACTTATAGCCATTGAAGTATGCGCGTCCAGCCTTGGCTCGGTCAAGAAAATCTTCGACCGAGTTATTGTCCGGTCGAGAAACTGGTCGACTCAGGAAGGTTCCGAAACAGATCTTTTAATTTGTTCAAACTCGTGGTTGCATCTAAATTAACTTTGTTCAAACAGCTATTTGACCCTCTAAAACCCTCTAGACTCTTCCCAATGATGCTCTAGCCACTCATACTTCATTCCTATAAGTAGTAGAGGTCTAGAGGCATCCCAACACACACACACACTTGCATACTTGCATACATTACATCTTGAGAAAATAAGAGTTGTAGCTATCCTTTTTGCAATTCATTCACAACAACATTTTTTTGTGTCCTAGCCATTAGCTTAGCCTACCACCTTTACTACAACCTAGATACATCCTTAAGTGCTGACAAGGAGTGGCTCAAGTGGTCAAGCACGGTGTCTCCTCACAAAGGGACCCGGGTTCAAATCCCAGCTGCCGCCTTGGTTTACCACCCTCCCAGACGTTCGGCCTTCGTCACAGGTGTGGGAGAGGGGGAGGGAATGCCTCTCTTTATCCCATTGATACATCCTTAAGTGGTTTGGTCCATAAGATTGATTCATAAGGACACTGCAGAACTTATTTGGTGTATTTCTTCTTCCATTCTTATTTATGTTACTTGTGATTGCAATTTGTCTACTTCCGCAAGTCGTGGTTCTCTTCCTCGGCCCTCGATGCATCCGTAAAACAAGAGGTGTGGTGGTTTTTCTTCCTCGGCCCTCGATCCATCCGTAAAAGAAGAGGTGTAGTGGTTCTCTTCCTTGGCCCTTGGTGACTCATAAAAGAAGAGGTGTGGTGGTGTTTTTCCTCGTCCATCGGCGCGTCCGTAAAAGAAGAGGTTTGGTGGTGCTCTTCCATGGGCGGTAAAGAAGAGGGATTTATTTGCAGCAATCATCTTGTAATTTGTCCTCACTGATAAATTAATAAAAGTGTTTGTTGCAAATCTTAGTTGAAAACAACTAGGCAGTGGACATACGTCGTAGACGGAACCACTCTAAATCCTATCTTTCTCTTTTGGTTGCCTCCTTATTTTCCGTTGCACTTTAAATTTGTTTAAATATTTTATAAACTCTATTAACCCCCCTCTAGATTTTTCATCCACCACCCACCACCATGAAGTACAGGTTTTTCATTAACCCATTCTGGAACTGAGTAAGAAATAGGACAACTCATATTGGATTCTTCATTAAATGCGATCGTGTAACCATATCTGAATATATAAAGTTAACTTTTAGCCAAAAAAATACTTGTGAATCCAATGACACGAGTAAAATGTCTTGAAAAAAAAATTGTTATCTATAGTCACCACCATGGGTCTCCTAGACGTGCTATTTATTCTTGGAATTCTAATACTAAAGATATCAAAGATAATGGACTTCTGCTGTTACTTTTACATGCATACTTCAAATTAGAGAAGATAATGATAAAATAGTTCAAGCCTTTATATAATAAATCACTATTAGTTGTAAGTAATGATTAAAATGGAGGAGTGCAACTGGAGTATTATGTGACCGGAAGATCCCTCTCAGGTTAAAAAAGTAAGTTTTATAGAACAACTATACGGCCAGCCGTGCTCTATGCGAGTGAATGTTGGGCGGTGAAGAAACAAGGTCTCAACAACATGAATGTGGCTGAAATGCGTATGCTGAGATGGATATGTGGGAAAACAAGAAAAGATCGCTTGAGAAATAATTATATCAGGAATAAAGTGGGGGTGGCGAGCATTGAGGACAAGTTGCGCAAGGGCCGACTCAGATGGTATGGATAAGTGCAACGCAGACCGACTAATGCGCCTATACGAAGCAATGCTATTGAGTCAAGCACAATAAATAGAAGAAGACGAAGACCTAAATTAACATAGGATGAGCTTATAAAGAGAGATTTTGAATCTCTACATCTCAACCAAAATATGGCCCATGATAGAGCTGAATGGAAACGAAGGATCCATGTAGCCGACCCCAACATAGTTGGGACTGAGGCTTAGATGATGATGACTATTAGTTGTAAGTAATAAATAGTAGCAATATTGAATGAAATCCATGGCGCATTTAAATTATATTTATAACTATTAAAATAATCAACATTTTGTATATATTATTCTTTATTTCGCATCCTTGTCTCTGTATACATTGGATTAGTCTCATAATGTGCCATTTTGTTGTTGAAAGCCACCCAGGTCTATGTAAATAGGCTTGCCATGTTTATAATGGAAACACACAAGTTTCTCTGGATCCATAATTTCTTAGTTAAATGGTATCAGAGCATAGCCGCCTTCAACCCTAATCCCCTAGTCTAGAAGACGTCAAGCAATAGTGCACGCCTAACTCTCACAATCCCTGTTGGCGCCAACCACCACAAAAGTTGTGCGGTTGTCGTCGTCTCTACAATGACCAATTCAAATGATCGTCCTCATCCACTTCACAGTATAAGTCACCTCCACAGCCTCGATGGTCAAATGTTGTCCAAATCTGGGTAGTGGTTTGTTTTTATCTCGATCGCATCAAATTGTCATCTTTAAGGCTGCCCTAATATTTGAATTTGCCTTCCAAAATAAGGGGAAAATTATGTGGATCTACCCCTTGGTGGCATGTTACAAGGCATGTAACATGTTTCACACATTTACTGCCGCTCGGGGTGCTATTTTTTATCTAGTCAAAAAAGTACATAATGTGTACTTTTATTTGGCCCAAAGGTCAGCGTCTTCGAAAACAAACATGGCGCATAGGTCATCCACACGTCGTGTGACCAGCATAGGTCGTGCCCCAGACTACGTGTCTCTGGAAGTCTATTCATCATATGTAAATTTAGACGTGTTGTGAACCCTAAGTACACATCTTGTGTATTCTTCCTATTGTCGTCAATATGACATTTTGTTTATCATCTACATGTAGGATTGATCGAACTTGATCCCCATCATGACCGAGAAGAAATAGTGATTACACGTGATCAATTCGTAACTAATCAAAAAACTAATGAGAAGAACTCACTGAATGGAGTCGTACTATATGTTCAAAGGACATGAAAAGTTCATATACATTATCGACGGTCCTATGGGAGGCACTTTAGAAACAGCGGGAACAATGCAATGAAAATCTTTTATCTCCTCTATTAAATAAATTTCATGGAGGCTCGCCTAGACAACCTCACTAGCCACTTTGAGAGGTGCAAAGAAGTTTGGAATCATCCTCACTTGGTGTACTCATCAAACATTTACACATGTATAACATTACAAACCCCTAACCCAATATTTTAGTGAGGTCACTCGCATCACTGACGAACGACATGCCTTACTTCCTCTAATGTATATCTATGGAATGAAAAAAGAACTACGGCTAAAGACTAAAAGGAATAATTTTCATTCATCAAATTTCTCTCTATATGGACGCAAATAGAGCCTTTATATATGCTTCTAAAAGAAAAACTAAGCAGGTGGTAGCCAATGTAGGACTAAACCACTTGACTTTACAAGAGCCCAAAAATGAGAAAAGGGACATAATAAAATAATGCATGCTAATAAAGGCTAATTAATAACATGGCGACACCTACGCTCATAAGTGTGTAAAGGTGGAACCCATCCTACATCAACTTCCCCCAGCTGAAAAAGACTCGACTCCATCGAGTCGGTACTGAGGTAGAGCTCAAGAAGATCTGCATCAATGCGGCGGAACTCCTCCATGATCCAAGTGGCGTTTGCTGAAGAACGGCCTCTCAAGCGAACCAAGAAACAATGTATGGTGCCCTGGCTGGTGAGGATGGTCTGGTCGTCCAAGACGGTGTCGATGTGTTCGGGTGCCTGATGAGGAAGTCGAGGCAGAGGCGGTAATATTGCTTAAGTCGATGGAGCACAGTGACGATCTAAAGAAGTTGTTGTTGGTGGTGGAGGGGTCTCAAATGTACCACGACAAGGAGAAAAATCCTCCACATTGAATATTGCACTAATGCCCCAATCTGCTGGCAAATCCAATACATAGGCATTAAGTCCTTGTCGACTCAGTATTTGGAAAGGTCCCGACGCTCTGGCATGAAGCTTCTTGAAGGAATTTTTGGGGTAGCGTTTAAGATGCACGCGTACTAACACAAAATCTCCCACATTAAATTCTTAAAACTTTTGGTGTGTATATGTATAAAGCTTATAGTTTTCATTAGACAAAGTTAGTTTTTGGCGGATCTCGACATGCAAATCATGAATGTATTGGGCAAACGTCTCAGCCGTGTGGGAAGTACGGTCATTAGTGGACAAAGGTAAAAGATATACAGGTTTGCGAGGTTTGTATCCATTAACAACTTCAAAAGGACTCTTTCTGGTGGATCGATTAACAGAATTGTTGTAAGCAAATTCAGCAGTAGCAATAAGTCCCAATTGCCTAAACGCTCACCAACAAGACATCGCAGGAGGTTACCCAAACTCATGTTAATCTGTTTGAGGGTGAAAGACAGAAGAGAATTTGAGGTTGGTACCAAATATTTTCCATAAGGTCTTCCAAAGTAGCTTACAAACTTAACATCGTAATCAGAGACTATGGTGGTGGGGAGTCCATGTAGCTTGACTACCTCATGAAAGAAAAGGCAGGGGGTATGTGAGGTGTCAGAAGTCTTACTACAGGCAAGAAGTGGGCCATCTTTGGAAAACGATCAACAACTATGAACACAGAATCATGGCCATGGGAAGTGTTACGTTATATATTTCCTATTTTACATATATTTTACATAGCTTGTGATTTGTTTTGTTATTTCTCTTTTATATATGGACATCTCTATAATTCTCTCAGTATTATATATATGAGGGTGCACACTTTGTGCAACCCTGAGCTTTCTGAAAACCCTGACTCTGTCACATGGTACCAGAGCAGGTCGAAACCTAGTCGTCTCTCCCTCCCCTCGCTCTCTCCTTCCTCTCCGCCCCCCCATGCCGCCGCAGCCCCTCGCTCCCGCCGCCCCGCGCGCCGCGCACGTGCGTGCGGCGCAGCAGAAGCCGCCGGGGCAGCAGGTGTCGCCGCCGGCAGGGCCGCCGCCCACGCAGGGGCCGCCCGCCACCCGTTCGCCGCTCGTGGCTCCGTCTAGCCTCCTGGCTTGGTGTGCCGCTTGTGCTTGAGCAAGATATCCAATTTTTGGTAGTTGTTCGCACAACAGGTGCATCGCCGGGTGGCCGTCTTCTACGGGACCACTGAGCCGCCTGTAGATCTGGACTAGTTTCATCTTCAGGGGAGATCGGAGAGTTGTTCGTCTAAGGGACAGCTTTCAGTTCGTGTTCGTTTGTGCCTGCCTGCCCGTGTAGGCTTCAGCCTCCGGGTTTCCTGCTACGCTTAGGCGTAGTTCGTATGTGAGAGGTCCGTGGTGATTTTGTGCCTGCTTCTGCCTGTCTGACGGCATAGTCCGTCTCCTGTCTGGGCCTGCTTGCCTGTGCCTGTCTTCCTGCCTATTCTCATGGCGTCTTCTGGAGATGACTTCTGGACAGACTCACGCCGTCAAGTTACCACTGTTAAACTTGACGGGCGCAATTACCAGCTTTGGGTGTGCTCCTTTGTGATATGTGCCAAATCACAAGGTAAGTACTCTCATTTGATTCGCACTGGTCCGCCTCAGCCTGCAGAGAACACGTATGCAAAGGACGTCAAAGCTTTTGATGATTGGGTCCGTGACGACTCGACTGTGATGACATGGATTCTCAACAGCGTCGTTGAGAAGATCAGTGTCACTATACTTCGGCTACCTACGACGAAGCAGATGTGGGATCAACTCGCCAGTACCTACTCTCACAGTCAGAATCCCAAGAAAGTCTTTGACATTACCAAGCAACTGGGGCGACTCCAATTCACAGGATCTGACATCTCCGACTACTTCTCCACCTTCACCGACCTATAGGATGAGTTGGAGACTTACCACCCGTTGTCTACTGATCTGGCGACTATGCAGAAACAGCGGGCGGAACTACAGCTGATACAGTTTCTGAGTGGCTTGCCAGAGTCCTATTCTGGTGTTGTGGATCAGATCTTGGCGAGTGATCCGCTCCCTACTATGCAGAGTGCCTACCAGCGTCTCTAGCGCCTTTCTTCATTGACACCGCCTCCTCATACTGAGACTAGAGATTCTACTGCCATGGCTGCTTGGGTGGGGCGTGGTCGTGGTCATGGTCGTGGCCGTTCCACTGATGGTAGTCCTCCCCTTGGTGCAGGACGAGGACGTGGACCTATTGCTGGCCGAGGAGCCCCTCCTGCTGCCCTATCTCCTGGTGTTGTGCGTCCTCAGCAAGGACAGTGCGTGTGTACCTTCTGTGGCCGGTCTAACCATATTGAACAAAAGTGTTGGGAAAAGTATGGTAAACCGGCTTGGGCCAATGCTGCTGCAGATTCATCTTCTACTGCTTTTGAGGGTATTACTCCGACGCCTGAGCCAGAGACTGCGGGAGCGACCGCAGACTACATTCGTGCTGAGGTGGAATGTCTCCTTCTTGAGCGTGCTGGCTCTTCGACTGCTGCTTCTACTAGTGGAGCACATGCTGCATACTCTGATTATGATACTGAATTCCTGAGTTCCTCCTCACCTTCTACTTTTGGTAATACAAAATGGGTGATAGATTATGGTGCCTCTGCACATATCTGGCAATAGATCTCTGTTTAACACTCTATCTTAACCTGCCCGTCACTCATATGTTATGCTTGCTGATGGATCAAAGTCTTCGATTTTTGGAGTCGACGACATTGTTTCTCAGTTTTGGCTCAAGTCTTCCTTATATGTGCCTAGATTTCCTCTGAACCTATTATCAATCAGCAAAATTTTACGAAGTTTGAAATGTAGCCTGACATTTGTTCCTGGTTCATGTGTGTTTCAGGACCTTCGCACGAGGACGAAGATTGGTGGGGGTATGAAGGTGCTGATGGACTATATTACTTGGACCAGTTACCGAGATCAGAGAAAGTTGTTGTGGTATCTACTTTATCGACTTCTGTTTCTGCACTGCAGTGGCACTACAGGCTGGGACATCCATCGTCATAGAAGCTGCGCCATTTAGTTTCTGATATTGGCAGTTGTAATTTTCAGTGTGAATCGTGTCAGCTGGGAAAACAAACTCGTACTGTGTATCCTAGACGTAGTACTGTAAGCAGTAAAAACATTTTTGATTTAGTTCACTCTGATGTACGGGGGTCCATGCCATGTACCGAGTTTGTTTGGTTACAAGTATTTCATTCTATTTATTGATGACTTTTCTAGGACTACTTGGTTGTTTCTATTAAAAAGTAGGTCCGAAGTGCTGTCTACTATCAAGTACTTTTTTGCTGAAATAAAAACGCAGTTTGGTTTTCCTGTTAAATTTTTCCGCACCGATAATGCTTTAGAATTTGTTAAGCAAGAAGTGGTGGTTTTCTGTAAATCTGTTGGTACGCTACACCAGACTTCATGTGCCTATACCCCACAACAAAATGGTGTCGCTGAGCGGAAAAATAGACACTTATTAGAAGTTACCAGGACTATCATGATGCATTCTCATGTGCCCCGCTCCTATTGGCCTGAGGCTATTTTGACTGCGTGCTTTCTGATTAATAGAATGTCATCGTCTGTTATTGGAAATAAAATTCCTATACAGGTTCTGCAACCTGAGACTTCTTTGTTTGCTGTGCCTCCTAGAATTTTTGGGTGTACATGCTTTGTCAGATTACTTGGACCCACCTCTGATAAGTTGTCTCCTCGAGCTGCTAAATGCATTTTTCTGGGCTATTCTAGAACTCAAAAGGGTTACTAGTGTTATAATCCCAGTACGAGGAAATGGTTTACTAGTAGTGATGTTGTCTTTTTTGAAGATACACCGTATTATTCTTCAGCAGGAGACAGTTTGCATACAGACATTCTTGTCTCTCCTTTGCCTGTTATTTCTGACTGTGTGCCTGATATTACTGACACTGCGACTACTGAAAATCAAGATCCTCCACTTATTGTTTATCAGCGCAGGAATAGAGCACCTTCTACACAAGTAACCCCCCAAGACAACCAATCTTCTCCTCGAGAAGGTTCTGCTGCACCTGAGGTACATTCTGACCTTGACATACCTATTGCACTCAGAAAGGGTACTCGTTCCTGCACTTCTCGTAGCATTGCTCAGTTTGTATCTACTGCTCATCTGAATACTCAATCTAGCAATTTTGTATATGCTTTATCTATTGTGGTTGTACCTAAGAATGTTCAGGATGCATTGAAAAGTACTGCTTGGACATCTGCTATGAAAGAAGAAATGATTGCTCTTACTGACAGAGACACTTGGGAGCTGGTGGATCCACCTCCTCAGTGTAAGCATGTGGGCTGCAGGTGGGTATATGCCGTAAAATATCAACTTGATGGTACGGTTGAGAGGTTGAAAGCACGGTTAGTTGCTAAGGGATATACTCAGACATATGGCATTGATTATTTTGAGACTTTTTCTCCTGTTGCTCGCCTTAACTCTGTCAGGATTCTCCTATCTGTTGTTGTGAATCTGAACTGACCTCTTTTGCAGCTTGATGTGAAAAATGTTTTTCTGTATGGTGACTTGCAGTAAGAGGTGTATATGGAGCAACCACCTGGGTTTGTTGCTCAGGGGGAGTCTCACAAAGTATGCAGGCTTAAGAAGTCTATCTATGGGCTCAAGCAGAGTCCTCGTGCATGGTTCGATAAACTGAGCAGGATCATGATGGATTTTGGTTTTCTGAGGTCACAGGTTGACCACTCTGTGTTTACAAAATAGACTTCAGCAGGTATTACTGTTCTAATTGTATATGTTGATGACATTATTATTTCTGGCAGCGACTCTCTTGGTATTCAAGCTACCAAAGATCATCTGGGCAAGCACTTTGCTACAAAAGATTTGGGCAGACTTCAATATTTTCTTGGCATAGAGGTCTCCAGAAACTCTAATGCCTTGGTGCTTTCTCAGAGAAAGTATGTTCTTGATATTCTGCAGGAGACTGGTATGCTTGGAGCAATACCTGCGGATACTCCTCTAGATCCCAATGTGATTTGGGATGATGATTCCTCTTCTGTGTTTGCTGATCATAAAAAATTCAGGAGGTTGATTGGTAAATTGATTTATTTGACTGTTACTCGTCCTGATATTGCTACTGCAGTGGGTTTTCTTAGCAGGTACCTTGACAAACCTAGACAGTGTCACTGGGATGTTGTATGTCACATTCTGAGATACTTAAAAAAGTCGCCTGGCAAGGGACTTCATTATAAAAAGAATGGACATTGTGTTCTTGAAGGGTATTCTGATTCTGATTATGCAAGCAACAAAGTTGATAGAAAGTCTACCTCCGGTTACTGTACGTTTGTAGGAGGCAATCTTGTTAACTGGAGGAGCAAGAAACAGAATGTCGTTTCCAGATCCAGTGCTGAAGCTGAGTATAGGGCCATGGCCCATACTGCCTGTGAGTTACTTTGGGTGCGTTCTCTTCTGAAAGAGTTTGGGATTGAGTCTTCTTCGGCCATTCCTATGCATTGTGATAACAGAGTTGCCATCTTCATTGCAAATAATCATGTCTATCATGAGCGCACCAAACACATTGAAGTTGACTGCCACTTCATCAGAGAATCTATTCTTGCTAGCAAGATATGCACTCCATTCACGAGATCAGAAGATCAAGTTGTTGATATCTTCACCAAGCTGCTGGCGAAGAAACAGTTCTGCACACTGATGGACAAGTCGGGCATGATTGACATCTATGCTCCAACTTGAGGGGGAGTGTTACGTTATATATTTCATGTTTTACATAGCCTGTTATTTGTTTTGTTATTTCTCTTTTATATATGGACCTCGCTTTCTCTCAGTATTGTATATATGAGGGTGCACACATTGTGCAACCCTGAGCTTTCTGAAAACCCTGACTCTGTCACAGGAAGTGTAGGGAAGACCTAAAATAAAATCTATAGTTAGATCCTTCCAAGGCTCAAGGGTAATAGCGAGCGGAGTGTAAAGACTCATATTTTGTCTTTTGGTTTTAGCTAATTGACAAATACAACACTGAGACACAATGCGAGCTACATCATGTCGTAAGGAAGGCCAATAAAATATGTCTGTCACTAGAGCGGTGGTCTTATCTCTACTAAAATGGCCAACGAGGCTACCAACATGTAATTCCCAAATGAGAAAATATCGAATTTAAGTATAAAGGATACATAACTACATGCCGCAAAAAAGAAATCCATCTCGTAGAATAAAATCAGAAGCATGGCCAGGTGTACTATTGAGAAGATCAGAGTGAATAGTCGCAAAGTTAGGACATGTGAAATATTGCTTTTTCAAACGGTCGAAACCCACGACTTCAATGCTCATAGGTTGTAGGGTGGTCAGGCAATGAATGAGAACGTTTGCGACCTTGTTCCCAACACCTGAGCGATGTTTGAGAACAGAAGTGTATTCCTGAAAAAAACTCACACCACATGGTGTGATGCACACTTAAATTCTCATGGGAATTATTTAGAAAACGAAGGGCCTGATGGTCAAACTAAAGGATGAACTCCTGATGGAGAAGGTAGTGCCTCTAATGACACTTGGATTGCACAACAGCGTAGAATTCGTTATCGTAAATGGAATATTTACATCTTGCGTCATTGAGTTTCTCACTAAAAAAGGTAACAGGATGCCCTTCTTGACTTAGATATCCTCCAATGCCAACACCGGAAGTGTCACAAGATACTTTAAACGAAACTGAGAGGTGAAGAACCGGGGCTTCAATCAACTTAGTTTAGACAACCTCAAAACCACGTCTTGCAGATGGTGTCCACTCTAATTTGACACACTTCATTAACTCAGTGAGAGGAGCTATAATGGTGCTAAATCCTCGAACATAACGACGATAAAAAGTAGCCAGCCCGTGAAAGTTGTGAAGCCCATAAATCGAAGTGGGTTGGGGACTTTGGTTGGGTCAACTTCAATGCCGGTAGAGGATACATAGTAGCCAAGAAATAGGACTTTATCTTGAAGGAATGAACACTTCTTTAGATTGACATACAGTTTCTTAGTTCGAACTGTGTCGAAGATAAGGCGGAGATGATTTAGGCGTTCACCCTTGGTCTTACTAAAAATCAGTGTCATCAAAGTATACCACTAAAAAAATTCCAATGAATGGTTGTAACACATGATTCGTGACTCGCATGAAGGTGTTGGGTGTATTTGGACAGGCCAAAAGGCATGATTAGCCACTCATATAATCCGTCTGGGGTTTTGAAGGCATGGGATCTGGTGATAACCTCTACGGAAATCAATCTTGGAGAAATAGAGGAATCCCGTTAATAGATCAAGCATGTCGTCAAGGTGTGGTATAAGGAAACGATATTTGACAATGATCTTATTGATGGGTTGAAAATCCAAGCGCATTCTCCAGCTACCGTCCTTCTTGGAGACAAGGAGAGCATGAACCGCACAAGGACTCTTGCTATCTCGAATAAATCCTTTAAGAAGGAGGGCATCAACCTGGAGTTTCAATTCAGCATGCTGAGTCGGGTTCTCACGGTAATGAGGTCGATTAGGTAATGAAAACCATGGAATCAAATCAATCTCATGTTGAATATCATGCAAAGGGGAAGCTCCTCAGGAAGGTCTGTGGGTGTCATGTCTTTGATCTCATCGACAAGGAAGACAAGTTTTCTGGTGGGGGCTGAAAATTGGAGATAGGAGTGGATTCCTTGATATATAGGACATACATGCATCTAGATTTGCGATTGGCTACTTCCAACTCTCTTCGGGTGACAAGGTGTAGAGAGTGTTGGGATTTGGAGGTTTAGGGGCCTGGTAGAAGACTCTTTTTCAGAGGAGAGATGAATCGAGTAGGTGCTAATCATATGTGTCTGCCCTTGTGCTTGATGGTATAAACATTCAAACATCCCTCATTGTGGGCACCTAAGTCATAAATCCAAGGACGACCAAAAATGACATGGCCGACATCCATAGGCAACACATCACACCAAATGTGGTCTGATAAGCACCTAGAGTGATGGGCACAAGGCATCATTGGGTAATGGGTAAGCTAATTGAGTTCACCCAGTGGACTTTATGTGGTTGAACATGGGACTCTGGCAAGTCCATGCGCTTCAATCCATGGGGTGAAACAATGTTCTGAGAACTACCACCATCAATGAGTAGTTTGCTACTTTTGCCAACGTGTTTGAAGAAGGTTTGGAAGGGGTGGTATGTATCTGAAGGGGCAACTAAAACACGCATGACCTGGAGATATGACGGATCATGTAATCATGATCGTAATTAGCGTCATTGTCAGAAGGTTCAGAGGCAGGAAAAACATCTTCATATTCAATGTCATCTTCAGGGGTGGTATCATGAGAATCAGAGGACACAAAAAGAGCACGACAAGGGCATTGGGCAGCTAGGTGAGTTGTGTTGTGACAATGAAAGCATTCACAACCTCGTGGAGGCCGGTTTGGAGTGGACATTATCTCCTTGCCTTTACTGGATGAAGGAGTTGAAGAACGTTGGGGAGATGGTTGGGGTAGAGGATATGTCGAACGAGACAAGGTAGTGACAGGGTTATTGGTTGATCGAGTACGTTGGCCAAAACGAGAAAAGGAAGGACCGCGAGAAGTGGGTTGTAGGTAACTCTCTGCCTTTTGGAAACGGTGAAAAGCATCATCCAAGGAGTCATATTGTTGTAACTCCATCTCTTCTTTTATGTCAGGGTGTAAACGGTGCACAAAACGAGCGGCCAGTTGCCAATCGGAGACATTCTGAATACAAAGATTCTTAGCCTCCTCAAATCATTCCATGTACTCTTGAACAGATGATGACCCTTGGCTAAGGGCCATCCAGTCAAAAAGAAGTTTTCTTTGGTATTGGGCGGGAACACAGCGCTCGCGTGGCTTAGCCTTCATCTCATCCCAAAAGAGGAAGGGAGGTTGACTGGCACGATCCATGTCGCGCTGGAAACCTTGCCAACATCACTTGGCTGACCCTTTGAGTTTCATCTTGGCAAACCTAATCCGCTGAGCGTCAGTCATGTCATACCAGTCGAAATAATCTTCCAGACTAGCAATCCAATCGAGAAAAGCTTTGGGATCAAGTTTACCATCAAAAGTGGGGGCATCTATTTTAACTCATCGAATGATATCATTGTGATGTGGTGGATGAGGTCGCAGGTGGTATTGACCACATGGGTAGTGGGGAAAATAGGTCCATGAGGGGGATTATGAAAAACATCATGGCCAGGGGCTCGAGGATGAGGTGCCATGGGAGGATGCAGGTCTTGCGGCGGAACCGATGGTTGGTAATGAGGCGAAGCAACAAAAGATGGAGCATGAGGATCACGTGGAGGGAGGTGTGGTATTGGTGCATAGTGTGCTTGTGGGGTGGCGATTTGGGATGTTTGAGGGTAGGGTGGTTGATAGGGGTAAGGTTCCACAAATGGGTGTTGTGAATAAGGATCGTGTTCGGAAAAATGATCAACTTCTCCATTTGGGTGGTAGACAGGGGGCTCATGGGGTTGTGGTGGACTGAATTGTAGAGTAGGGTTCATGGGGCTTTGTAATGCATTTGCAGGATTTGGTGGCATCTCATACCCCATAAAAGGTGTTGAGATCTGACCGACTTGTAGTGTATGTATTTGGTGAATAGTGTGAAGCTCAGCCATGATGGAATCGATTGACTGACCTAGAGTCTCAAGGGTAATCGGGGGTTTGGAAGATGTAGGGGCTACTTCCGACATGGCTATTAGACCTGCGGCCATGAAATAATGATTTGCAATAAAATAGCCAAAAAATTATTGTGCCAAATGAAAACTTAGTTATGTAATGGAAAACGCGAAACAGTTCAAGAAAACAATGCAGACAAATATATGATAGTAAAGTAGTGCACCGAACAAGGGAAACCTTTCAGAAAAAGTTAGGACGTGGCAAATTTTCGGTAGAGGAACGAAAACCCTATGGACCCGTTTGTGAATATACTAAAATTGTAGAAGATAAGAAAAAGCACAGTAAATAATGAACAGATCTTACCCAAAGTGATGACAATCCTTGCTTCCTTGCCTTTTGATATGGATGGAGAGAATCACCTCAGGAGGAGGTAAGATATATGCCCCCTTGACTCTACGCGGATCCAACTCCGCGATGAGATGGTTGGGGTTGTAGTTGTAGGGGGCTAGCTGGCCCTTGCTTGGGGGTTTGGGGGCAACAACCCTCGAGAAAAAAATCGGGGTGGGGGGGGGGTTGCTTACTAGCGGCCTAGGGCCGGTTGTCGCCTCGGTAGAGGTTGGCTAACCAAAGGGCGGAGGTAGCAAGTAGTGGCAGGCAGCGGCGGCAGGGGACAACGGCAGCAACAGAGCAGCAGCGGACAGTACAGGCAGCAGTGTCAGGCAACAGCAGCGGCGGGTGTGGTTGGAGATGGCAACAGATGACGGGTTGGGATAGGTTGGTGGAGAACGGCGGCCGTTACAGGAAGGATCTAACCCTAATGTTTTTAGGGTTAGGCTCGGATACCACTTAATGTATATCTACGGAATTAAAAAAGAACTACGGCTAAAGACTAAAACGAATAATTTCATTCATCAATTATGTCTCTACATGGACGCAGATAGAGCCTTTATATAGGCTTCTGAAAGAAAGACTAAACGGGCGAAAGCCAATGTGGGACTAAACCAGTTGACTTTACAAGAGCCCAAAAGGAGAAAAAGGACATAATAAAATAAAGCATGCTAATAAAGCCTAACTAATAACACGGCAACGCCTATGCTCATAAGTGTGTAAAAGTGGGGCATGTCCTACATCAACCTCTATCCTTTGGCCTTAAGGAGATCCAATCAAGCTCCTCACCAGACTCAGATACACGTATGAAGGGGTGCACAGTCGAATCGTTTCTCAGACTAGCATCCCTTCTTTTCTTGAAGCATACAAAGGTGACTTGGGCACATTTTCGGAGCAAACTACTTATACTACTCATGATAAATCAGCTATGCTATCTACCGTAAATCCTCAGTCCTCACACTAGTCCCTTCACACATGGATGGGGATGTGGAGGACGAGGAGGTTACAAAGGTGGATCTACTGGAGGAGGCCATACAGAATGCATTATGGGGAGAAAGGAAACTGGAAGGTAATTTTCTATAAGATTCATGGGTATCCACCAAGATCTTCAACCTCTTACGCTGCATCTATTGATGAAACTCTATAAGGACACCACCTACAGTATCCAAGTAATAGATGAATAATATAATTAGTTTTGCCCGTCCAAAGCATAGCAGCAAGCCTCTTCATATGTTGCTTCATTTGCCTCCTTCACTCAACGATCGGGTTATTCGACTACATGTATATCTCAATCTTCCTAAATAGGTTCCTCTTTGTGGGTCCTTTTCAATTCATTCATCACCACACATAACCTTTGTGACCTTCACTCTAGAAATGGAAGTTGGACATGGCATAGAGGTATGTCCCGAACTAGACTAGACCAATTTTTATGCAATGATCTATGGACACAACTACATCCGGGGGCACACACATCTCTCCTTGCATACCAGCCTATTTGATCACCTTCCTGTTCTTCTACAAACTCATCACCCTCTTTGGGGTCATAAACCATTTTGCTTCGAATGTTTTTAGACTCGCCACCCAGATTTCGCCCCTATGATCAGATGTATATGGCACAGATAGCCATCCACAGACAACCCAGGTTTCGACATACACCACAAACTCAAGTTACTCTGGCCTATCCTTAATAGATGGAACCGAACACAATTTGGATCCATCCCTAAGACCATCAAAAGAAAAGAAGAAGAACTCCTCACCGCCTTACAACCACATTAGACGTACACCCAGTCTGAAACCAACTTGTCCACCGACGAATCACCTCTACCTCAAAGTACCATAACCCATGAATTTATGGTCACTATAAATGGCCCACTGCGATCATCGAACCTTAGTCCAAATTAACCTTGTCATCAGCTTTAGTTGTTCCCAAATTCCCCTTTGATCTATTTCTAAAGCAACTATAACTCATTCTCTCTAACCCTTTGTTACATTGAATCAAGATGATTGAGTTATTCAAGAACTTTGAATATAGAAAGGTTATCGGTGGCAGGTATGAACTTCCATGTCTCTCGTATCTTAGTCAAGCCTCCAAAGTGTGTATACTAGCTACTCCACTTCACATCCTTAGTCAGCTTGGACACAACTTTAGATAAACTCAAGATTCTCAATCCTTAGTTATCAAGTCTTAACAAATTAGAATACGAGCATGCAATTAAGCAAGCATCATCGGTTCACTTTCATGTCAAGATTAGATTAATGCTAAGTTGAGTTTTGATATCATTCATTCAGATATTTAGGGACTCTGTCACATTCCATCAAAGTTCGGTTATAAATAATGTCTATTTCATTAACGACTTTTATCAATTTAACATGATTGTACCTAATAAAAGATTGTTTTGAAATTTTCTATAATACAAAGTTTTTATCATGAAATCAAAACTTAGTTTTCTTAGTGTATTTGGAATTAATGGACAGATAATGCCAAGGAGTACTTTAGTCATGCTCTCACGCAATTTCTATCCACCAAATGTGTGATCCACCAACCATCATGCCCACATACACCCAAAAGGAGTACCCGATAAGAACCAACACCTTTGTGGAAAATGACATGACCCTTCTAGGTATGAAACTTCCAAAAAAAAATCAAGAGTGATGATGTCCTAACTGCCACTTTTCTTATTAATCGCATGCCATCTTCCGGTTTAAACAACCAAAACGCTTCTCAGGCCATCTATCCACACCATCAAATACATATTGTTCCTTCGAAAGTGTTTGGGTCATTCTTCCCTCTTTAAGAATGTCAAATTCCATGAACAATAATAATCACGTGATCTTACTTTCTACAGTTATGATGACATAAGTAAATATTAATTTGCTACTAGAATTCAGTTACTTACTCATCACATTGAAACCCTTGGGGTTAGGGAAGATGAGGTTTAGAGTATGGTGATGAGCAGTTGCAAAGCTTACACATACTAGTGTTTTTCACATATTAATAAAATCTAAGCTTACACTTACTAGTGTTTTTTACATATTTGGTTGTTTCCCTCTCATTAGCAATAGTATTCATAAAAACATATATTTGACCAAAACCATACAAATTTGGCTGACCAAATAAAACATATTACTAACAAACAGATTATAAAATGATTATTATGAGCAAGGTAATAAAATCTTTAATTTTTATTTATGTAATACTAGTGCAACTCTAATAAATATATAATGAATCTTAGAAAAAGGCCTAACAGGTTCAATACATGTGGCACCAAGCACCAAGTACATACAACTCCCGCTTAAGAGCGTTGGCGAAGATGTGGAAGAGTGTGGTGAAGATGTCTGCCTATAGGTATGAACATTGTAGATATTTTTCCTGAGAGTACAACATCTCTAACGAATCTGCAATCAATCTCAATGGGCTTTCTACGTCCACAAAAGGCAATGAAAGTTGCAACTCTTTTGTAATGGTATGTGGGCATTGATCTGGAAATACGAATACTAAATCGCAAAATTAGACATCACCCAAAAAGATTTCATATGAAATATGAGCCATTATTGTATATTCAAACTCTTCATTTGATTGTGCTACCACACTACTTGCTACAAGGGGGATTAAGTTACCGGCTACATAGATAGGAATCTTGTAGTAGATCATTTATCCTCATGTGCACCGACACAATCAACATCCAAGTCTCTACATATATTTATAAGACCATTCTTTAAGTAAATGTCGTTTCCTGGTCCTGGAGATGACTTCAAATACATGAGAACCCGGCATATTCTTGCCCAATGTACTTCTTTAGTATGTTGTATAGATTGGCCTTCCTACAAAAGAGGATATATGGAAATGAAAGAGGTTGTATGGACTTAACCAATGAGGCATTATGGGCGCGAGAAGAGGTACCAAAATCTACAATCTAGATGGAATCATGAGGACTGATGGATAAGGAGTGAATACCTCACTGGAGATAACATTGAGAAGCTACAACAGAATATGTCATATTCCTTATTAGAGATAGAAACTTGTTGTCCGTTTTCAATAAATGCTTAATTAAGTCTAGGTGCATAACATCTAGGCTGACAAATATATATGTTCCAACAACATTTTGAAGTTGAACTAAAATGACGGCTTCACATTGCCTTTTCATTTCAAAATTATTAGTTGATATAGGTTGACAGGTGTCCTATGTATCTCATAGATTTTTTAGGGGTTTGTAACAATTGTTTAGAGACATGGATACATTAAATGTATGAATTTCTCCAGCACTTTAAATAATCTAGCAATGTACTCTTGTGAGAAAATATTCCATGGAGAACATCCCACATTTGTTTCATGGAGAAGTATAGCCATGCTTGCCTTACACAGATTGTCTTGCCATTCAATATCATCTCGCAACGCAAACATTGTTTGCTTCCAAATCTTTGATTATGTGATTGCCCACAAATACCTCTTCAAAAGAATATATTTGTTGTGTAATCCCACATATCATGAGAAAGAGCTAGCCCCCAAGAGAAAGTTTGTACCATCTACTTGGATGTAGGTATCCTTCATGTGAGGAATAGCACTTATGGTGGATTTTTCCCCCACAAAGTTGTGGGCATGTAGTCAAACAACATTGAGCTCCATCTAATTCCTCGTAAAATAAGAAAAACAGATAAGTTTCAAATAAGAGCTATGCACACACACATATATATGAATGTGTGTGTCATTCGATTTAAGCACGAGTATCAAAGGTATGTTACTTGGTCCACAGACTCCACATTAATTGTTGTGGCTGACGAATTCTGCTTAGGTCATCTACCTCGTCCTTCGGTCCCACAAAGTTTTTGTTTGGGTCAACAAACTCCTCCAGTTTGATGAACTTGTACCTTCTATATTTTAAATCAAGATCGATCCCCTTACGCTCTCTTGATCCATCCCCTTCTCTTGCTAACCCCAGATGTGCCACAATCTTGATTGATCCCCTTTTCCCCTCTTTTGGAGTAAACAAATACCAAGCAGTCAGAGGTTTCACCCTTGAGCAATCCATATGACCTTAGGACCAGGTCTTTCCGACTCTTGCCCTCATAAACCTCTTCCCCTCTACAACATCGACATTTATCAAGCTCTTGGCAATGTTCTCTTTCCCCATGAAATGGTGCATGGCCTGGCTAACCAGTTGAACAAGATGGACATGTGCTTCACTGAATCACACCCAGCAAACACAACCACGGTGAGAATTTCTATTCTTTTCTCAAACTCGTCTTGCATTAAAATGGCTTCCTTCACCATGATACAGAGGGAAATGGGCACCCAGTGACGTCCACGTTATGTTGAGTGTCATATAAGAGAGTGTATATGGGGTTGGATTGTGGATTGCAATTGCACTAGCAAGTAGGAAAGAAACTAAGGGATGAAACGGGGGATCGCTTTCTTAGATGAGATACAAAATGCAAAGCAAAGGGTAGGAAGATGGTGGATTATAGTATGATCTCAATGCATAGATTTTTGAGAACCTTAAGACTGAATGGATGGGTGGTTACTGCTTTGGAGGGACACATGACTAAATAAACCAACAATGTCATAAGAGAGGCATCCCGTGACATATGTGTTTTGTCACTCGAGTGATTTGTGGATATGAAAATCCACTATGACACAGTTCCTCTCCTTTGGATTTCTCGTGGTGATTCGTCCATGTCTCCTTAATGTTGAAAAATGTTTAAGAACAAAAAATAAGAAAATCCATTGGTATTCATTACCTAGATAGATCGGTTGCTAGTCAAAGCATTTGTTGTGGATACGCCCCCATGTGTTAATGATATAGAATGATTGCGGATAGTATGATATTCTTCATTGTGTTACAACGATTTTCCTGCCAAGTTCAAGATGTATGGTTCTGCTTATTGTGCACGGGGTTTCTAGGAGGGGACTCAAGGGAGGAGGAATTATCAATGAAATGGTTCACAAAATGATATTAGACGTGGTTCAAATGCAAGGTAGGGTCGGGAATCATATGTAATTTAATCCCTCAACTTTTTAAAAGCTTCTTTTTTATTACTCATCGCCATGATTATCATAACTTGACCGAATTTGCCGATTCAATCGATTATACTGGGAACTGGTCCCTCCACCGCTAGGTCCTCTTGTAAAGCCAAAAAAGACATCTGAAAGTGATCAAACCGCTGAACCGATTGGTAAAACCGGTGAACATATGAATTTCTCCAATTTTAGTCCAACCAGCCGATTCTCTCAACCAGCCAATAAGTGGCGATGTGGGTCATGGGCCACTGAAATCGGAGAGGGGGAGGAAAAAACAACTCCCCCGACTACCACAACGCGTGAATCCCCTACTCCCTCGATGTGAGAACCTGTTACTCTAAACGAGATTACTCAAAACATAAAACACAATCAATCACCAATTAACCACATACCCAAAAAATATGGGTATATTAAAACTGATTCAACATCAACACCCGCTCAAAAATATTTGCATAAGAGTCCAACATCTTTTTTATATCCATACTATGACAAGAATTTGATACCAATCGTTGTATCACCTTAGCCAAAACGTATATACACTGGATAACAATATTTGTATATGCCACACAAACAAGCATTAACATGCTAACAAATCTGATTCGTTTGAAACACCATATAAAAAAATTCTGCCCGGACCTGAGAGTACAAGGATGACTCTAGAATACGCTAGACATCTAATCAAATTTCTCAAAGATTCATTACTATAGCTCCTCTTTGCTTCCACATGTTTGTTTTCGTCACTTCCGATTACCTAAAAAAATGTGGCGAACCACAAGGGTGAGACGTATGTCCCAGCAAGAGATATAACCTCCAACAACGCTTATTGATTACAACATTTTAAATAGTAGATAACTAAGCATTTGGAGTATTTAATCATCAATTGAACATATTGAACAGTTCAAGTATGCTATACGTATTAAGCAATTAATCTTAACAACAAGTATGATCATCAATGCATATATAGATAACAAATAAATCCATTTCTTTGGATAGATATCTACTCAAATATCATCAAATTGCATCTAATAACAATCATATCATTAATCTGACTATCATCATATTCCTTGCTAACAACATAAGCAATCTAGTAGCATAAGCATCCCTGACATCATGAATATGTCTAGTAACATAACACAGCTATCAATATTGGCATCTCAAATAAAGCGAACAGGTCTATATCATAAGTAGAACTAACATCATAACACAATGAACTACATAGGCATGATTAGCAGTTTAAGCATTTCTAATTACATAGGCATGGCTAGCAATATTAAACATAGCTAGCAACAGCATCTTAACCATCAGTGTCAGTATATTTGACAACATAAGCATGTTTACAACATGAGCATAACTACAACATAAGCATATGTATTATCTCTTATTGTATTATACATGGTCTCAGTGAAAAGAAAGCAAACAAGGGTTCTCATCCAATATGAAGCGTTGTGTATAACCCTAAACAGATATGCTACACGACTATCTTACATCTTTTATTATGCCCTGGGAATTTGAATCTTACCATCCAAAGTCCAACCAACCCCTGCAAAAGGCTATTTGGTTCCGTACAAGATCTAGGAGTGTCGGTATCCTAAGATCTCTTCCCGTCGGTCAGTACGAGTAAAAAGGAAGTGACATCAGTCAAAGCTGCCATCACAGCGACATATAGTCAAGCTGCTAACCACTAGTCCGCCCTTGGTACGGGTCACGGAACTAGAAACCAAGGTATACAAAACCCTCTAATCCGAGGTATGTCCTCAATCACATCAGATGTACGAGGCATGAGCATAGCCATCCTCTACAACATACTATTCCCTGCAAGATCATCATTATCTTTGAATGCCTTATAACAAGACTCAACAACATCACTTACATATAATACACCTGAACAACACAATATTACATTAATGAGCTACGAGATATTCATAAATAATCATAGCAGGGTTATATTAACATTAAGAACATTCCTTTATTACATCAACATGCAAGGAATCTAGATATGATTAATCCCCATCATATTCATAATACACATGTTTAGCATAAGAAAGTATCAACCATGTGGCTATGATAACCATCAATTAACATATTAAAGTTATGATCATATTAAGGAGGTTATTCTACCATCATTCCATCATATAAGAATGTTAAACAAGAATACTCATCTTTATCTATTTGCATTAGAGTTAGGCTCAACAAGATAAATTATATTAATGTACTAATCAGCACTCATATCAAACCCTAACTCACGGCATCCCCATAGGGTGAAGCATCACCATCACATTTCATACTATTCTCAAGTATGAACCCACACATAAATCAAGGTGTAACTGTTAGAGAGTCCGTTTATTAGTTATTTATATTGTCCTTGTAATATGGGCCTCACTGTGTCTTGGCCCATTAGGGTTGTCTTATGTCATTTACGCTTCCCTGTTCTCCTATTTATAGGAGCAGGGTTTCTCCTATCTAATACAACGAGTTGCCTTCCTTGCGGGCGACCGCCGCCCTTGGCGGTGCTTGCTGCCCGCAGGGAATTCCCATCATTCCAAATCAGTTCGGTCCGCTTCGAGCTTACGCAATTGTCTTCCACATCAAAGTCATAGGGGAAACCCGAGGAGAGCCATCAATCCCTCCAAGGAAGTTTTCTTGAGGTCTACAATCATGTGGAACAACAGCAGCTTGGAGTTTATCATTCGCCGCTACAGTGTCGTATTGTAGCATGGCGGCCATTGTAGTGGCTGCTGCTCCCACACCGGTTTATATTAGGTCATGCCCTTCTGGGATGACCTTTCCCTTGATTGTAGCTGCCATATGGTGCTTGTGATTAGCTGCTATGTCCCTCTTTCTTCTTCAAAACAGCAAGAGTATGGGCTGTTGTCAACAGCCTCTTATTGCAGCAGATTACGGCTTCAACAAACAAGGTGCAGAGGACTGTTTCCCCCCTTAAATCTGATCAAAAGGGGGCGCCCCGGACCCTGTTACGTTGCCCAAGAAGGTCAAGAGCAAAGGTACTCCAAAGAGGGAGCATTCGTAATTCTTCCCAGCCGTTGTCACCGACGGAGTACTGTAGCACGACCCTTTTCTGGTCTCCAGTTGCTGTCCAAAGGCAATGTATTTGTCCGGATCATTTCCTACCTTGATGTATGTTATCGGTTGCCTCCTCCACCTATTTGCCTATAGAAATTTTTAGTCTCTACCATTGTTTTTTACTGTCCACGCCAACCACTCCTTTACTCTTTCCGTGCTTGGCGTGAGGGGGAGAATAGAGGAGAAAGAGTAGAGGGAAGAGATGAGATGGAGGAGAGTTGAAGGAAAAAAAAATTATGTTATTGCTGCTTCATGCCACATTAACTGTTGATATATGGATTTTTCTGATGCTATTTAGTGCTTTCTGCTGCTATTATTGTTCAATCATCATCTACCTCGACTGTTGCTATGAAGTTGCATACTTGGACGTCATCTTTGCTACTTGTGCTATGATTAGCACACTTTACCTGCTGCTTTGTGCTTTTGCACTTTCTGCTGTCCGTGCTTTATTTGCACGTTGACTTTCTACTCTGTGGACCAGCACTCTCTGGATTTATGTCGTCTGCTACAGTGATGGATGCTTTATGAAGAGGGAAGATGATGAAGACATTTGTTGCTGACTTTACATGGAGTTTCGTCTACTGAAGTTATGTATTTGCTTGCTACTCTGCGATACTGGCCTTCTATCTGCTACGCCGTCGACTCTCTACTGATGTGCGCTAGCACTCTTTGGCATGTCCGTGCCTTGTTTGCATGTCGACTCTCTACTACTGTGTACCAGCACTATTTGGCTCATCCGTGCTTTATTTCGCACGTTGACCCGTCCGTACTTTATTTGTACGTTGACCTCTACTACTTGTGATCCAGCACTCTCTGGACTTTGCTGCCTGTGACCCAGCACTCTCTGGCTACTACGACGACGACGTTGATGAAGACCTTGGTGCCTATCAACTATTATATCTTTTGCTCCAGATGATTGTGTTGCTGCTTATTTCTGCTCCAGATGATCGAGAAGCTTCTGTGACCTGCTTGTCTGCTTGCTTGGAGTATCTACTTGAGGGGGAGTTTCTGAGTGTTTGAGTGATTTAATGTAATATTGAGGGGGAGAAAAATTTTGTATGGGTTTGGTTTATCCTTTTATTTCTGTCTATTTGTTTTCTAGTTTGACTCTATCTGCAAGCTGATTTGGGATTCTCCCAACTTCAGCTTGAGGGGGAGTGTTAGAGAGTCCGTTTATTAGTTATTTATATTGTCCTTGTAATATGGGCCTCACTGTCTCTTGGCCCATTAGGGTTGTCTTATGTCATGTACGCTTCCCTGTACTCCTATTTATAGGAGCAGGGTTTCTCCTATCTAATACAACGAGTTGCCTTCTTTTATAATTTGACAGTAACCATCGGGTTATAGCATACTAGGGTTTCAACAACAAAAAGAGTGTTCCATGATTGTATTAGCCATTCAAGGACTATTCACATCTAATTACCATCATTTAGTTATATTAAACTAGGTATAACAAGCTATGCCTCAATAGGGTTACATATCAACACAATATGGTTATCATCCCTTCTATTCATATGAGTGAATAGGTAAGACTACCTTATTAAGGGTAACCTTCCATTTGTTCTATCATCATTCAACTCATATCACCATACCACAACCTCACCCAAAACCATTGGATGTTTAAAAGGTAAAACCATTGGTTGTTTACATAAGTAAACACCTTGAATGAATCATCTATGATGTTATTGAGTTGTGATCTATAAAATTCACCATTTAACCCTAGACATCCTTTGGTTAACAACAATAAGGGTTCTTTTGAGAGTAGGGTAAAACCCACAATCGACTGTTCATTTAAAACAAACCATCCATTGTCAGTAAGTAAGCTCCTTAAGTTGATCATATAAAGGAAACCATCAAAATCACATTATTAGGACCAACATATTATATTAGCCATCATTCCACTTTATTGGTGGAATAAACATTAGATTCTTGACCATTGGGTCAAGTTCATATGTTAAAACCATCAATCACATTATAGGTCTGACCATTGCATCAAGTGACCCAAGAAACCATTGGTCTAAGGCTTAATTGATGCTACAACTATATGATTAACTCACGATAGGTTTTGGAGACCTGATCCACCATCATTAGTGACCATTAAGTCACCAAAGTTTGTTAGATCAGCATTATATTCATTAATCAACATCAAATATCAAACTAATATCACCATTGATTGATAGCAAGATTAGGGTACTTAGTTGTTAATCACCTGGCTTCTAATTAGGCCAAAACATGACCTAAGGGGTGAACCGTCAGTTGACACCCTTGGTTACCACCATCAATTGTCATGAAGACAACACCATAGGGTTGTTGCAATTGTACCATCATCGGGTTATGGGTTTATAGAAGAAATCAGCTTAAAACCCTAAAATTGACCGCTGGTTGATAGGTGCTTAGCACCATATGTTGTCAAACCAACCTGATCCAAGTCATACTATACCTTAGGAATAACGTACACATGATCACAGGTTCATCTAGAACTGAAATCAGAACAGGGAACATTATAAAAATCAAAATCCAAGTCAAGCATAGCTTTTTAGTGCATGTATCATCATTTAAAAGCAAGAACATGAGCTAGCAAGCTTATGGTAAGCAATAAATGTGGAACAAGTTATAAAACTTACCTCTAATTAGAAGATAAACTCCCAAACAGAAGAAAACACGAACAAGTAGTGTAGGAAATCCAAGCATAATCTGTAAACTCATCCATCTAGACCTTTCTTCACAAATGAGCAAACCCTAAGCATAAGGAGCAAGAAAGGTAGGGTTTTAGAGCTTTAGAGCAATTTCTACCAGGGAACAACAAGGTTCCAACCTGGAGAAAGGCAGGAGGAAGGATAACAAAGAAATAAACGGAGGAAAGAAAGGGATTCTTACTCTTTTAGGTCAAGATCACTAGAAGGAAGCTTTTTAAACCCTAAAAGAAAGTCGATTGCAACCCTAGATTCTTTTTCCAAGAAGATCCCCTCTTTCTTCTTCCTTGGACAGGAAATTCGCAGCAGCACAGAGGGAGAACGAGGTTTGTAGGAGGGAAGTGGTGGAGAGCAAATGGCTCGTTTGGGTGCTTAGGGATAAGTATATGAAACTTTAATATAAAGAAAAAGAAAAAGTTGAAGTTCTAATATCTTTCCAAGTGTCCATGGCCTTAAACTATTAAGAATATACAAGCACACACACAACGTTCATATAGACATGCTTATCCCTCATTTCTTGAATTTTCAAAAAAAAACAAATAATTCATTAGTTGATAGCTACTAAAGGTAGCTCATCAATGAAGGGGTAAATCCTAAAATACCCTTGAGGAAAACACCCTCAAACCAAGGTTTAAATAGGTGTCCCATGGCTCAACAAGATCAACAATGATGAGAGAATATCCAAGGAACATAATGCAAGTGATAAATTACAAAGAAAACCTCTCAATTGGGTAAATTACAGAAAAGTCCAAAATGTGCATAAAATTGCATAATTTGCTCAAACAATGTCCAAATTGGACCAAATTTGAAACGTAAGTTTGTCTTATGATTTCAAAGCATATCACAAGGTTAGATTAGGGTTATAAGAATTATATTATGATAATTAAACTTATTCAACTCATTAAGCAATTTTAGGGGCCTTACACTCAAGCCCTAGTCTCCACGGATGAAGCTTACCATCAAGCAAGGAGAGCCCTCCCCATCGAAAGTCTGTCGTAAGATTGCCAAAAGGCGTCAAATTTGGGATTGCCACCGGACTTGCTACTGTGTCGTTTCCGCCAATCTTGCTACCGTCGGAGCAGCTGTGTTGCTTCTCTCTGATAGTCTACTACGCGCCGCTTCTAGGTCACGTCTTCCTCTCTCTCTCTCTTTGTCCTCTTCTTCTTCCTCCTCTCTCTCTCTCTTTGTCCTCTTCTTCTTCTTCCTCTCCCTCTTCCTCCTCTTCCTCCACTCTTCTTCTTCTAGCAGGCCACAACTCATCCCACCACCTCTTTTTCCTTGCTACTATCTAGCAAGGCTAATCAAATATATGAAATTGACGCCTCCTCTCCCTTTTTGTTCTCCTCTCCCGCTTCCTCTTCCTCCTCTCATCTACTCTTCTTCCATCTTTAGTCCACTGAGCATCCCTCTCCCCATCTTTTTTGTTGTCCCCTATATTTATTTCTTGATTGCTACTATCTCAGAATTGAGTTGAGATGTTGTGCTCTGTGGTGACTTGTTGCTCGTGTGCTGACTTGTTGGTGTGCTGACTTACGGTTTTTGTGATGCGTTGCATGTGTGTCATCTTTAGTCTTCAAGGGAGGTATAACTTTACTACAATGTTACCATGAATATAAATTTAAGATTTGCTTCTTCGGATCTTCTCCCCAATTTCACTATTGGTTTGATTATTAGTTTATTACTTTATTGTCTGTCTTAATTAAAGTAACTTAGTCACATGATTGTTGATATCGTATTATTGGCACTTGTGACTTTTGGTTCCTTGGTGCATACTTAATTAGTTAAGTACATTAGTGTAATGACCACATGTGGATGTGGTTGATATTGGTCTATTTTTATGTGTGATTGTGTGTATATTTATTATTTCATGATGACGTCACCAGTTAAAACGGTCCAACCACGTATTGAACTAGTGAACCAAGAACCAAAGGCCTCACCGGTTTGGTTATGAAAACCTTGCTCGTCAGTCGTCACCCTTTTAGCCTATGTACATACCTTTGACATGGTAAAACACATTGGGAAATATTTATCAAATGATTCCTTGTGCTCCATCAGAGTGTAATGATTCATTTGTTTATCAATTGATTATGGACTAATCATTGATTAGAACATGGGTTTGGATAGAGATTTAATATAAAAGTAAATAGCATATCCTTCCTCTATGATATGTTTTTGCTTGTTTTACCTTATACACGGTGGCAAACAAAAAGATAACAGATCAATTTATTTAGCAACTAGCTTAGCTTTAGCTACCACCCGATGACGACGCAAGGAATCGAACTCACCTCCTCATTCTACACGGGCATGTGGACCAGCTGTATAAGATACACCAAGTTACTTGAAATTTGTGTTTTTTTAGGGAATATATTTTATTCCGAAATTAGCCTGCCCTAAGGCAAGAATCAAAGTTCATACAGTCAAGGGAGAAATGATTGCAGTAATGCAATCCATTACATTTAGAATTTGGATTCAGTCCTATTACCCTAATGCTGTCAGTGGCCATATCATTGAGGTTTGTTGACTAACTGGTTGCAATTTAGCCATGAAGTCTGTTTCAGCATTGATAGACCGACTAACTTTGATAATGCGTGTAGTCCATCGGCGATCTTTGACTGAACGTATTGCAATTTCCATGCATTGAAGGCAGGATAGTGACTGTCTTCATCTTCGATGACAGAAATAGCCTGAGCACTGTCAGTTTCTATCATTAGCCACTCCCATCCTTGTAAGTAGTAACCAAGCATGTTTTAGAGCCACTAGGATGGCATATAACTCAGCATGCAGAACCGAAAAAGAAGTAGTTAAAAATGATTCAGAACATGCTTGACACCAAGAGCCACAGTGTGATCTCGCCACTGCTGCTACAGAAAATCTACCGTTCCTTGTTGAAGCGTCAATGTTCATTTTAATCCATCCCCACTGTGGATGTATCCAAGAAGCAGTAGACAACGATGTAGATACCTCAAATGTATTATTAGATGCACCAGAAATGTTGAAAGCATCAATACCTACTGCAACCTCTCTCCAGATATTTCAAAGAGAAGGATGTAGACAGCCGATTTCCACAAAAGATGAAGTTGTTTCTGTTTAGTCAAACAATACGGCATGCAACTGCGAACAATACAGAACACTGCAGAGGCAAGTGAAGACAGTGATGAATCCACTGTTGGAAAGGTAATATAAAGAAATCTGGGATATAATCCTCGAAATTAAGACCCCCCCCCCAGATAGCTTTACATAAAGTACAATCCTGCAATGCATGTAGTGTAGTTTCAATATTTGTTGCGCAACTTGGACAAGATGAATCTGAAGTGAAATGTCATTGAGTTCCCCTGACGTTTGTCATTATTGCTTCATTGATAACAAGCCATAGAAAAATTTTATACTTGGCAGCAAACGGCAAACTCCATAGCTTCTGCCAAGGACCTACTTTAGACCTTGACGACTCCATTATGAGAGCATTATATGCAGAACGTACAGAAAATCGTCTAGATATAGTCTGATTCCAAGACAAAATATCAACACTACTTTCAGATAACAGAGCTGGCATTTTGAGAATGTTTGAACAATTGGTTGAGATAATTAATGCATCAAGAAAGAGACGTCCTATTTGCCAATAATGCACCATACTTGATGTAATTTGTTTGGAGTGGTGTGATCATGTGGTGTTATTGGGGTTGTTGCGCCTATTTTGCTGTTGCTTTTTTTGGTTATGATAGTTGTCATTAGAACAAGTATTGATTCATTCTTATAACAATTGTAAATATATTATTCTTATAACAATTGTATATATATTATTCTTATTGTAATGCACATTCAAATCTTGGGTCTGTGTGTTTGCATTGCATTACAACTTTCTTATTTTATTTATGTGCTTCTGTTCAGTGTTCTGGTATCAACTCAATATGATGTTATTAGCTGAGCCTATTTTTGTTGTTGATTTCTTTGTATATGATAGTTGTTATTAGAACATGTAGTAACTCATTCCTAATAACAATTGTAAATATATTATTCTTATTGGAATGCACATTCAAATTGTGTCTGTGCATTGCATTACAACTTTTTTAATTTATTTATGTGCCTTAGTGTTCAGTGTTCTGGTATCAACTCAGTATGATGTTATTAGCTGAGCTATGTCCTTCTAGTCATATAAAATTATTTGGACTTCATATATTTTGTGCAATGTAGCTACATCTTTTTCTGAATAGATACTTTTTCAAGTCAAAATATTACTTTTCTTTACAAAAGAATGTAGTTTAATCTATTGTTGTTTCTGTGATTTGTATCTACTTTCTGGAATTGGATTGATGATCCATTGTTCTAGTTTTTGTATCAGATACATATGTTGGTGCGTGCACTTTATCTTCATACCAATTTACATTTGCATTCCATGCACTTGACTTACATTCAATGCATAAGAGAAACACTTTATGTCAGTAGTTGTCTTGTTCACTTTCTACAATTTATTTGTTACTTTCAGCAAATACAAGTTATATTCTGTGTAAAATAATTACTTTCTTATGCAATATAGTTACTTTTAATGCTCAATGGTTACATTCAATGGAGTCAGTACATTCTAAAGAAGATTTTTTTTATTTTCATTGAAGATATTATCATGTACAACCAATTAAAAAAATGTGTCCTTAATTGCATTGTACTAAACTAAAAGTAGTTGACTTGGGGCGTAATTTGTTCAGAACCATCAGATACTCCAAAATTATTAACAAATAGTTTAGAAGTGTTTTAGAAAAAAGACTACTTTGAAGTCCAAGTTGATGCTTGGAAAGAACCAGGAGTTGGTTCAGTGCTTATGTGGAAGCAAGCGGGACATAATGGACGGTCCAAGCATGTCGATGACTTCTTGCTAAGCCTTGCAACTTGCAATACTATCATGCCTCTAGTCATGAATATCTCTATCCCAGCGGAGAAGCTGATAGACTACTAGGAAGATTCCCCGACGAGCAGGCGTTGGTCTGTACCTCCCCCTTGTACGACAATGTTCTTGTAGAGTGGACGTTTGGACTCATTGTTATGGATATTTTGGAGAATAGACTATGAGTTCATCTTTTATTTTCTCTTTGTCACTATTGTTACAGTCTGGCTCCAAAATGTATAGTGTCTCTAAAATGTTACAATCTGTCTCCAAAATGTTACAGTTTGTCTCCAGAATGTTATAGTTTTTCTCCAAAATGTTACAGTCTGTCTTTGAAGGGGAGGCACACGCATGCGCTAAGTGTATATATATTTGACGATTGTTTCTGATTTTTTGTTAGTCAAGGATGAGCAACATTCAAGTTCGGAGTTGTTTAATGAATGTCTATTCATCTTAGTTATAGCCTCGTAATTAGCTTAGTTTAGCATTTTGTCCATGCATACTATCTTAGAAATATCTTTAATTAGGTATTTTTGTTGTTTCATGTTGTTCTATTGTCTTGGGATGGATATTCTTGTTCTTCAAGCTAGGTTATCATCAAAAGACTGATGCTTTCGATGGTACGAAACATTGCACTTTTGATTCTCTCTCAACAAATGTGAGGTCGGATCCACCTTTTCCAATATCTTCTCTTGAAGCTGTTAACAATCAAAGAAAGATGATTATTTTCAAAACCCACCTTCCTCTTCCCCCACGGGACCGACTTTAAGGCAATTTGCATGCTTGATCATCACTCTTCAACTCCAAGCTTTGGAATGAAGATCTCAAGTTCACAAAAGGCTCATTGCACTTTGATGCTCAAAAGGCTCATTGCACTTTGATGTGGCCCTATTTTAGGGCTTCATCCTGTGTCTTTTTTCATTATAATCACATCTAAACATTGTAGATTGCAAGTTATTTCCTCCAGTGTGAACTTTCATGTCAAATGCACTTATACCTCCTTTTGTGTGTTTTTCAATGTACTTATGCATGCATTGATGCAAGGGAGAGACATGAAGAATATCTTTGGGTCCTTGCACTCCAAGATTGGACCTAACTCCTCCACGAGCTCTCCTTAGATGCACAAGGATCAATCTAAAGCAAAAGGAGGTCAAATGAAGAAGTTAAAGTCAGCAGAAGGAAGCCCCAAATGGTCATGGGAAAGCACCACGGTCATAGTGAATTAATCCCCAAACATCACAGGGACTTCAACAAATTTGTACATGAACACCCACGGTTGTGGTCAGAAAAATGGTCGTGGCCACTGAAGACACCACGGCCGTGGCCAGCAGCACGACCATGGTCGATGAGTTGCAACTCGTCCGTGGCCCATGCCACAACTGTGACGAATTAATCTCCAAGGTCCCAAAAATCAACAGTGACTCGGCCCAAAATACATGTGAATGGCCACGGCCGTGGCCATTAGCACGGCCGTGGCCACTTAAGGCCACCTCGCCCGTGGTGACTGCTACGACCGTGGCGAGCCGAAGTCAAGACGACCCCCAGAGCAAGCATGTCCATGGTAACCTCCTCAAACACGGCTGTGCTACCCAGCACGACCGTGGTACCCTCTACCCAGCACAACCGTGGCTCCCTCCACGGCCGTGGACACTCATTACTATACTTATACTTCACCTCCACCTTCCACCTCACTCGTGGTGACTGCCACGACCGTGGCGAGCCGAAGTCAAGACGACCCCCAGAGCAAGCATGCCCGTGGTAACCTCCTCCAACACGGTTGTGCTACCCAGCACAGTTGTGGTACCCTGTACCTCGCATGACTGTGGCTCCCTCCACGGTCGTGGCCACTCATGCCTATACTTATACTTCACCTCCACCTTCCACCTCGCCTGTGGTGACTGAAGTCAAGACGACCCCCAGAGCAAGCATGCCCGTAGTAACCTCCTCAAACATGGTTTTGCTACCCAACACGGCCGTGGTACCCTCTACCCAGCACGACTGTGGCTCCCTCCACGCCCGTGGCCACTCATGCCTATACTTATACTTCACCTCCACCTTCCACCTCGTCCGTGGTGACTGCGACGACCATGATGAGCCGAAGTCAAGATGATCCCCAGAGCAAGCACGTCCGTGGTAAGCTCCTCGAACACAGCCGTGCTGGGTAGCACGGCCGTGATACCCTCTACCCAGCACGATCGTGGCTCCCTCCACGGTTGTGCCTAATCCCCACCACGACCGTGGCGTCTCACAAGGTCGTGGTGACCGCCTAACCCTACCCATTTTCTCCACTGTTTTTCCCGTTTTGCCCCCACTTACCCTAGTGCTTCCCCACCACCTCTATATACATAGGTGGCAGCTGGAGCACGAAGGTTAGCATCCCTACAGCTACTCTCGAGCTTCCTTAGCCACTTCCTTGCATTCAAGCCATTCACCTACCTCCCACCTTCCACTTTCACTCCATTTCCACCCTAAAACCCAAGTTTTCTAGGTTTTCCAGCATAATCCCCCATATTTCTATGTCATTCATCCATCTTGGAGGAGGTGCCACGTTCTTCAGCTGTTAGGAGATGAAGGAGGGTTTACCACAAGCTCCATGGATTTCTACCTCTTCTCTTTTCTTTACTCTTTTGTTTAGTCATGTGTAGCTAAGCCCCTAGTGGTTGGTTGTTTGGGACAAAAATGATACTTTGATACCATGTTGGGGGAAGTTAATTTGTAAACTCTATGATTTTATTCTATGATGATTGCTTTCTACTTAAATCTCATTTCCCGTGTCTCCACTTGTGGTTTGTATCTAAAAATATGAATTTCTTGTGTGTTTATGCTTGAAACCACCTAAGTCTAGGAGAAGATAGCATATGTGGGGTTGTCTTGGGACTTGCTCCAAGGTCTAATTAGTGGATCCCTAGCTAGAACCCCATCTCCCCCTACATATAGTCCTTCACCTGCTCCTAGGTGTGCGATCTAAGTAGCTAGTATAGGGTTGATTGGTGCAATTGCATTGGAGTTTGCTAAAAGCTAGGTGGTGAGTAATGTGAGGTGAAACACCCTCACCTCTACTCCTCAATTCCACCTTTGGCTCCCAATTACACTAAGCAACCTTATGTTAGTGTTAAAATAAAAGATTGATTGAATAGGAATAGATTGTGATTGATACAAAGACTGACGGCCTCTCCTTTATATAGGAGAGAGACGCCCTATTACTTAGAACCCAAGTAATCTAAACTAGATGGGCCGGAATATAAAGGCCCACTAAACTAATTAGCCTATTTAACTAATAGACTAATATAGACACTTTAACACTCCCCCTCAAGCTGGAGCATGGGTGAAACACATGTCCAAGCTTGGAGAGTTACAGGACTCGATAAAAAGAAATGATAAATGAAAGATGAAGATAAATATCACTCACATACAAAAATGTTACTCCCCCTGAAATAATATTCCCCCTGAATCATATGGTGATGATGACTCTGCAGGCTGAAGATACTCGAGCTTTGAAGAAGGTCTTCCTTGAAGTGCATCTGGAATGAGGACATCTGAAGAATGGACCTGATACTACAGCAATTCTCCACTGGAATACGTGCTTAACGCGGCACGAACGCGGACGGACGATAAGATGCTTGATACGATGCAGGAACCATAACACTCTGACGCATGAAACTTGGGGGCTTGACGGGAAAGGAGATCATCCATCAAGGAAGGTCCCAAGAGGATCAGCTACAGGCGATGTCGATACAGCAGATGCGGCTCGGAGAAGACGTGATGAAGCAGCTCGGTGAAGATAAAACTCTGAGCTTCTGAAGAAGCACCCATCTGTCTCATGTGAATGCAGATGAAGGAATACATCATCAACAACGGATATGGTGTCGACGTTGGATCTTCACTGCGGGCTCAAGTAGAGAACCGGTGTGCTGAACAATGTGAAGCTTCATGAATATAGCCTGAATATATAATATGAATACATATATCATCATCTCATCTCATACTCTCTCTCTCATACATTCTCTCATATATTCTCATGCTCGCTCTCTCTTCTCATCTCTTTCTCACCTCTCTATCCCCCCCGCACACCAAATACGACAAGAGTGAGTGTTTGGTGTGGAGAACTGGATATATGACCCCCCCCCCCCGTAATGTGGAAAAGGGATACTCACATAATATGGGTGGGTGGAAAAGAAAAAGGCTGAAAAGAGAAAAATATATGAAATGGAGATGGGTAATATGTGGAGAATGAAACCGATAGGCAAAGAGAGTATACTAAATGGGTCAACATGAGATCCGGGTAGAAAAATAAATGGATCTAGTCCCGACACGAAAAGGGGGTTTGTTGGCCCGTTAGGGTCAAAATAGGATCCGATTAGCAAAAGATAGAACCGATTAAGGATCCGAATAGAGACAGGGATAATGCATATGGGGGTAGTAAACATGGTTGTTTGGTAGCGGTGGAGAGTGATGGGTGATCGCCTACTGTAGATGGCAGCAGTAGCTTGATGACGCACAACGCAGCAGCAACTTGCGGATGAAGATCGTCGGAATGATGATGAAGTGGAGGAGCAGCAGCTTGCGGATGATGGCTGGATATGACGCTCGGCCGATGAAGCACTTTGTCGCAACATAGGAGATGACAAAGGGTCTCCTGCGTGACTCCGGAGATATTGCATGCCAAGAGGATGCATGCGGAGCCAAGGCGGAGCCTCTCCACGAGCGACGACGAAGGCTGATCTGAAGACGTCATGGATGGAATGTCGGTTGAAGTGCGATCGTCGGCTGGGGATACGGTTGCTGGATGCAGCAACTCTGCAGCACACATGGGACGGCGACAGTGATGCGGATGACAATGGCGCTGCTCTTTGCGGATGGACGGCGATTTTGGAGGCCGGCGGCTGGCTGTTGATGATAGCGGCAGCTGCGATAGCTGTTGCTGCTTGCTGATAGGCGGCAGAAGATGGCCGACGGAGATGGCTGCGGCACCTGCCCACGACGGCGGCTGCTGCGGCAGATGGTGGTGGCGCTGGCGTCGGGTCGGCGTTGTTGGCGACGGCAGCGACTGCTGCTGATGGAGGCGGCGGCTGGTGCTGCTGCTGGCAGCGATGCGGGTTGCTGCTGGTTTCGGATGGCGGATGGAGATTACCGCCGTATATGGCTGCTATGATAGGCAGCAGAGGTGTTGTATGGGAAGAATGAAAGAATAGAGAATCGAGATGACCATGGAGGCCGGGATATGCCTAGTGGGCAGCCGGCCAAGCCATGGAGATGGCGGCTGCGGCCGCCCGCAGGCGGGCGCTCGCCCGGTTGTCCTCTTCGGAGAGAGGAGCGGCGGCGGCTGCAAGGGAGAAGGAAGCCGGCGGCTAGGAGAGGGAGAGAGGGAAGCGGCGGCGCTAGGGTTCTCTCAGGATAGAACCCGCTCTGATACCATGTTAAAATAAAAGATTGATTGAATAGGAATAGATTGTGATTGATACAAAGACTGACGGCCTCTCCTTTATATAGGAGAGGAGAGACGCCCTATTACTTAGAACCCAAGTAATCTAAACTAGATGGGCTGGAATATAAAGGCCCACTAAACTAATTAGCCTATTTAACTAATAGACTAATATAGACACTTTAACAGTTAGAAACCTAGATTAGTCAAATCCTAGCAAAATCTCACCTATACCTTAGGCCAACTAATAGTGTAGGGTGATTTCTTAGCATTTGACTAGTTGTTTGGTTTAAGTAATCTAGAATGAATGATTAAGTTTGCTTGTTCTATCTTCCCCCCAATTGGAATCTTAGTGTCATTTTCCAAACGGCCCACCTATCCATATCATTGCTAAAACCTTCCTTGCTAATTTAGCTTGTTCATGCTAAGTAGTTGTTTGTTCTTAATTGCTTCTTAGCTAATGCCTAGTTCTTGCTAGTTAGACTTTGCTTGAATAGTTAATGCTCTTTTGAGCTTGCTAGCTTTGCTTTTGTTAGTTAGTGATAACCTAGGTCCTTAATTTCTCTGTGCTTAACTTGTCTCTTAGGTTTTAACTTGCATTGCTAGTATAGTGCAGCTTAGTTGTAGTTTCATGCTCTTGCTTAGTTAATTGTCTTGTCTTGCTTCTTAGACTTAACTTGTTTAGGATAATTTAGGGTTTTTGGTAATCTAGTTTCCTTCTTGTCTTTAATTGCTTGCAACATTAGAGTAATCAACCAAAATCACCTTTAAACTCTAAAACCCTACTCTCCGCATTAGGAACGTAGCTCACACTAACTTAGATCTAGTGTCCCCTCTCTCCCTGAGGATCGACCCTTTTCTTACCGCTTGCCAATACTAAAACACGACCCCATTCTCTTGCGGATGCGTGTGATTAGTTTAAGTGTGTCGGACTAGGTCCACTATAAATTCAAAAGATCCCCGTGTGTTTCCCTTGGGTGTGCATCCAATCAAGATTCAATTGATTTGGGTGTATGTTTGAGAATCGCACCACACTTCCCCAAGACAGTCTAATCGACCGGAGGGATCTCCTTCACATCAAGATCACCAAGTGGTAAGCCAGTAGACTAACCTTGTTAGATGAATATGGACGGCTTCACGTAGAAATTTGCAGTACTGGAGAATGTGACAAAAGAATGTGGCAGTCGTTCAAGTGGTGACGCACACCAAAGATCTTCTCATCCATGTCGCTACATTATACATGAGATTTTCTTCTATTTTCACATGTATCACGAACATGAGTAAGGAGTAGATTCTTCGTTGGGTGCACAGGAGTAGCTCCTCCACCAACGTTTATGATTTCTTATTTATTTTTTCGCTTGTATGAACTACCTATATTATGCATTGATCATTTACTTTCTTGCAATTTTTTATTTTTCGGCTTATCTACATGTTTCTCCAACTCTGGACGTAGAGAACTTTGAACCCAAGGTTTAGAATATTGATTTGATTCTTGTTGACCCCTGGTGAGAACTTTGGATGTGTGATTTATGAGGTGATATATAGATGACTTCTAGGTAACTCGACGGCGAGCCTAGTTTGATATCCGTCTGTGCAAAATTCTCATTCCAAAAGGATTAGATTTTTTGTGCCCTCAATATTTATCTTTCACACTTGTGGTTAATGCGGTGAGGAAGAGTGAATGTAGGTACCAATAGTAAAACCCATTCACCCCTAAGCTAGGGAGGAACAACCTAGTGGAGCAGTTGGCAAATGCTCACCCCCATGATGAGAGGCATGTGAGGGACCATAATGACCTCTAAGGCTCCAAAATAATAATGAATTGTTTGTGTAATTATGGGAGCGCACCAATGTCCAAATTACCTTTTGAGTAGTAGAATGATCATAATTGCTTTCTTGAACAGAATTTATATTAGCTTGAAGATGATAAATCTTGGACATTCAATGGCCATTGCATTTAAAAGAACAGCTTTACATTATCTGTTAATACTCATGGCACATTTTGTTGACTCAGGGGTCTAAATTATTTAAACTCGTGTTTTGATGATGACTAAATGATTCTACTTATTCGTGTGTAATATTTCTACTTGAGTGCTTTAAGACAGACACATTCAAAATTCCTAAACTTGCAAACCCTAGTTTAGAGAAATCAAATCATACATGTAGAAGTTCAAGATTCAAGAATACATAGTTATTCTCAGTAGACCTTTTTTATAATCACTTATATTTATTGTATAAATTGTAATTAAGCCAAAAAGTATGATAGAATTAATGAGATCAAAGTAATAATCGGGATTCTCCAAATCAGCACTTCCATCGATCGAGATTGTCCTAGACAACTAAATTGACGAGCATGTTGGTTGGCTCAATAGATGTTATCCGCCAAATTCTTAACTGATAAGAATCTCGGTCGACAAGCAAAAAGCATGTTCCCAGGTGAGCCATTAGCTGAGATTTTGAGGGAGAAACTCAGTCAACAAGCTTGACTGGCCTCGTCTCTTAGTGGCATCGGCCAAGTTTTAGAGATAGAATCTCAGCTGATGGCATTCTGGGTGTAAGGAGTATATCTCAAAAGTATAACAAAAATAATTAGATCGAAATAAAGTCACATTTAACATTAATTGGGATTCTCCAAATATGCACTTTCATCGGTCAAGATTGTCCTAGACAAAACTCGGTCGACGAGTACATGTTGGTTGGCCCAATAGATGCCATCCGTCAAATTTTAACTGCTGACAAGTATAAGGCATGTTTCCAAGTGAGTACATTTGCCAAGATTTTAAGGGAGAAACTACGCCAACAAGCCTGATTGGCCTTGTCTTTAGTGGCTCGGCAAAATTTTGGAGACAGACTCTCAGTCGACGGCACTATAGCTGTTAAATACAATATAGTCATTGGAGGGGGTCTAGTAGAGAAATATATTTGTTGGAAACCCCCCTCCAAACAACTAGAATTCATTTTAAGTAATTCTAACAACTATGAGGCATCCTCAACCATAAATAAGACCCCTCGGGCTTCATCTTGTAGTTAGTCAAGCACTAAAAAGGCCCCTATACTATAGTTGAGAGACATTTACCTCAAAGAGCCTCTATCCACTTTCATGAGCTTAATCACTTGCTACATCCATCAGAGAGAGTAGGAATTGTAAGAGAGCTAGCCATGCATGTATATCTTGTGAGGCTCTCATTCCTCTACCTCCCAATCTCTCTATCTCACAAAAATGGTAATTCTCTCTCTTAGCTAAGAGAGGATAAGGTAGGCGACACTTGGCAAAGGAAGGCTTCCCTTGGCAAAGCAAGGGTCTCTTGCAAAAGAGGAGCAGGAAGGCTTTGGCCTTGGAGAAAGGGAAGGGATCCTTTGATGAACAAAGGTTCTCCTTGGTGAAGGAGTTAAAGGTCGAAGATCATTGTCAAGAATGGATAAGTCCTTGGTGAAGGCTAGATACTCTTAGTCAAAGATGGGTAAGGCTTTTAGAGTGTTGAAGATCCTTGGTAAGGATAGGTAATCCCTTGTAAGATTGTTGGCTCCGTTGTTTAGAAAATAGAAGTTATTGTAGCCTTTCATCTTAAAAAAGGTAACCTCTTGGTGTAACTCTTTTGATAGAATGTAAGGAGTGACTCTAGCTTGAAATCCCTAGAAATTGAACTCTCAAGGTAGTGGAGCTACATCCTTTGAGATGGAACCACTATATATTTGGCATCGGCTTGTAGATTGTTCAATCTCTCTTCCTTGTTTTTCACACTTGCATTATTATCTTAAGAAATATTTTGAAGGTCTCGTGAATTTTGGTTAAGTGGTTGTAACCCAACTCACCTCCCCTCTTGATCCCATTTAGGTTCAACACATTTGATGCTTTGGATAAGTTTTTGAAGCAAACAGGACAAGAATGAAAGAGCACACACAAAAGCTTGAGATTCAGCATCAGAGAGTAGAGAGTGAATATGAAGACTCTCTTATAAAAAAATGTATTTAAATAATCCATTTTTTTTCATTCACATAAGTTAAGGTTGGCTCAACTGGTAAGTGTATACTATTAAACATAAGATCTTGAGTTCGAATCCCAACAGGGATAAACTTACTGAAAACAATAACCTCCTGGAAGGAGCATCATCCAGGTCTAGACTAATGTCAACACTCCATTCGACACAGAGATATCATAGCACTCAAAAAATTATATCACATGTTTGATCATCATCATCATCAATGTCATCATCTAATACCCGTTCCCAACCAAGTTGGGTGGATTATATTGACAATTCTTTTCCATTCAACTTTGTTATAGGTCATTTTCCGATCAAAATGCGAAGATTATAAACATCCTTTTAAGTTCTCCTTAAGTTAATTTAGGCATGATTCTTCCTCTTTTAAATATGCTTGACTCTACAACATTACTTTGGTTGGTATATTTGGTTGTTTGCATTGTGCATGTCCATACTAAGGAAACCCTCATGTATCATGTGTTGAATACTCCATGTTATATATATAGATATCATAGCGCTCAAAAAATTGTATAAGATGTGTGATCATCATCATCATCATCATCAATGTCATCATCTAACCCCCATCCCCAACTGTGTTGGGTCGGCTAGATTGACAAATCTTTTCCATTCAGCTTTGTTATGGGTCATATTCCTATTCATATGCAAAGGTTATAAACATCTCTTATAATTCCCTAAGTTAATTTAGGCATGGCTCTTTCTCTTTTAAATATGCTTGACTATTTAGCATTACTTTGGATTAGTGTATTTATCAGATTGCTTTGTGCACATTCATACTACCTAAGGCGACCCTCATGTATGATGTCCTCAATACTAGCCACCCCCACTTTACTCCTTATATATTGGCTCAAATAGTTTTTTTGTGCCTTCATATACATCTATCTTATGAAAGTGTGACATGTTTTCTATATTCACAAAGGAGGAAACTCACTCCTATAAATAGGAGGCGGTTGTACAAGGAAGCAAACTAAAAACCCTAATGGGCCTCTTGATACAAAGGCCCATGTTACAAAATAAAGGAAAGACTTAAACAGAAATACATTATACAGTAATTGCAGTAATATATCTCAATACTCCCCCTCAAGTTGGAGGATAGATGTCAATCATGCCCAACTTTGCAGCACAATTCCTCAACTTGCTTTCCAGAGAGAGACTTGGTGAATATATCAGCAATTTTCTCATGTGATGGCAGGAAAAGAGTGGCAATCTTCTTGTCCAGTACAACATCTCAAAGAAAATGACAGTCGACTTCAATATGTTTGGTCCTCGCATGGAATACAGGATTGCTAGCAATGAAAGTTGTAGCACGATTATCACAATACATTGGAATAGCGGAGTATAGGGAACCCAAAGTCTGCAAGTAGATTTAATCCATAATAGTACAAAAGTAGTATGTGCCATTGTACGATACTTAGATTCAGCACTAGACTGACAACTACATTTTGTTTCTTGCTTCTCCAATTAACCAAATTGCCTCCTAAGAAGGTGCAATAACCAAAAGTGGATCTCCTGTCAGACTTGCATCCTGCATAATCAGCATCAGAATATCCAATAACATCAAGGTGCCCATTTCTTTTATAAAATAACCCTTGTCCAGGTGCTTTTTCAAGTATTTCGAGACACAACAGGCAGCCTCCCAGTGACATTATCGAGGGCAATCCATAAATTGACTAAGAACCCCCACAGCAAAACATATATCTGGTTTGGTAACGGTGAGATACAAAAGTTTGCCAACTAGTCGCTTGTAGCGATATTTAACTTCTAAGAGATGAGTGGACTCATCCCATAGATCATGTGCCTAATCCATAGGTGAGATAGCAGGTCGACAACCCAAAATTCATGTTTCAAATAATAAGTCTAGAGTATACTTCCTATGTGAGAGAGATACTCCATTTTTGTTATATGCTACCTCAATACCAAGAAAATACCGAAGACGTCCAAGCTCTTTGGTTACAAAGTGTTTCATAAGATATTTCTTTGTATCAGCAAAATTGTGGTATCACTACCAGATACAATGATATCATCCACATATACAATATGAATAATAATGCCAGAAAAGGTGGTCTTGATAAAAATAGAATCATCATCATTGAGATCTTGTGAAATCACATTGCTGCAGTATAAGAGAGAATTTGTCAAACCATGCTCGAGGACTCTGCTTAAGACCATAAATAGCCTTCTTTCCATAATATGAAGGTTGGGACATATAGAAAGTCTCCTGCAGATCACCATATAGAAATGCATTTTTGACGTCTAGTTGATGCAAACACCAACCTTGATTGACAGCAACAGAAATAAGAATACGCATAGAATTAAGACGAGCAACGGGAGAAAATGTCTCAAAATAATCAACTTCAGACTCCTGTGTACCCTTTGACAACCAATCTAGCTTTTAAGCATTCAATCGTCCCATCTGGCAAATATTTAACAGTATAAACACAGCGACATCCAACAGGATTACTGCCTGGGAGAAGATCAATAAGGACCCATGTCCCACAGGATAGAAGAGCATCCATCTCCTCATCCATAGCCTGTTTCCATCTAGGATGTAGAAGTGATTCACGAACATTCTTTGAAATAGAGATAGCAAATACTGCAGCAGTAAATTTAGCCATGGAAGCATTGAGATGGTCAGGAGAAACATGATTAGAAATACAATATTTTGTACTAGACCGCTGTCCTTTCCGTAAGGCAATAGGCATGTCTAACTCATAAATTTGAATAGAATCAGTAGAATTACCATTAACTAGTGATGGATCATCAGTTTCCGAAGAGGTCATAGCAGGGGATACTTCAGGTAGAGGTCTTTTGCGTCGACGCTCATACACTTTCAAAACAGGGGTGGAAGATTAGTCTAAGGACGGGACGATAGAAATGGGTACATTTGAAAGTGGTACATTAGGTGGAGACACCTGTGGACATGGCTCAAAAAATAATGATGTGTCTTCAAAGAAGGTGGCATCCGCACTAACATACAAGCGACGTGCAACAGGATCAATACATTTGTACCCCTTTGTGTGCGAGAGTACCCAAGAAAACAACAATGCATAGCTCATGGATACAATTTATCAAGTCCATGTTGGTGATTGTGGACAAAACAAAGGCAGCCAAAAACTTTTGGTGGTAGGGCAAAAATAGATTCATGTAGGTAGAGGAGTTGGTAGGGAATCTGATTTTGAAGGATGGACAAAGGCATGCGGTTGATGAGGTAGTTGGCTAATAAGATGGCATCAGGCCAATACAACTTGGGAACATGCATTTCAATTAGGACAGTACGAACGACATCAAGAAGGTGTCTGTTTTTCCTTTCAACAACACCATTTTGCTGTGGACTATCGGCACAAGAGGTTTGATGAACAATCCCTTTAGAGGTGTGAATCTTTTAAAAACCATGTTGCACGTAGCATTATCGGTGCAGACAAATTTAGGAGTAGCAGAAAAATGAGTCTTTATTTCATTCAAGAAGTTGGAGAAAACATCTAAAATTTTAGAGCGATCTTTCAAAAGATAAAGCCAAGTGGCACGAGACCGATCATCAATAAAAGTTACAGAATATCGCACATCAGTACGACTACTAATACGACATGGTCGCCAAATGTCAAAATGAATTAAATAAAACAGACTGGGATTCCTATTATCACAATGAAGAGGATACACAGAGCGGTAATGTTTTTCAAGTTGACAAGATTGACATGTAAACTTTTCATAAAACAAACTAGGAGATAAGGACTTCAACTTTTGGGCTGAAGGATGACCAAGCCTCAGGTGCCATTGATAAAGAGAGGCAGAGTGAGCCATAAGAGCGGTAGCTGGCAAATTTGACGAGGTCTGTAGATAGTACAAATCGTATCCACCTTCATATCACCCACTCGTCTTCTTCATCATGAGATCTTGTATGGGGACAGTGTAAGGAAAGAACGTTACACTGCAATTTAAAGATTTGATAATTTTACTAACAGACATCAATTTCAATGCAAATATGAGCACAAACAAAACAGATTTAAGGAGATGATTGCTAACATCCCCAATTCCATTGACGGGAGAAGTAGATCCATCTATCAGACGCACCGGAGGATGATATGTAGATTTCTTTAGATGAGTGAAGAGATTTTTTTTACCAATCATATGGGCCATGGCACCAGAATCAACAATCTAATCTTCTTTTGTAGAAGATGAGGAAACTTGAAGGCAAGAAGAAATACCATAGTGTTGAGCAATGTTCGCCTGAGGCGTGGTAGTAGTTGCAGAAGCGATTTTGATAAACTTGTCAAGGTCAGACAAACTTAGAGTAACCATCTAAGGAGAAGCAACATTAGATGTATATGTAGATTGTTCATCAGCATCAATAATGGAGACTTGGTTTGCCCATTCATGCTTTCCATGTTTCTTCTAGCATTTGTCCTCGGTATGATTGGTCCATTTACAGACGTTGCAATATCGAGGTTGAAGAGAAAACCCTCTTCCATAGGTCTGAGAAGGAGGCCTCCATCCACTAGAGCTTGTGCCTCGTCCACGGGTAGAGTTACCACGCCCTCGTCCAGAAACAACTAGAGCAGCCGGTTCTTCTTTGGTAGAAGACAACACAGAATGAGATAGCCGAAGATACACATCATCCAGCATGGGTAATGGTACTGATGCAAGGATTTGTTGACAAACTGCTTCATAGCTAGGTGGCAAGTATGCCAAAAATTGGCATAGTTGAACTTCACCTTATTGTTTTTGTAGTTTAGTGAGCTCAATAGATAACGGATGATGGAGTTTGAGCTCTCCCCAATACCTTTGAAGGTATCAAAATGTGAAGCAAACGAGGTAGCGTCATCAAGTCTTAGAGAATTCAGGCGTTTATAGAGCTCAAAATCTTGGGAGGCATTTCCCTTACTGGAATAGACTTGAGCAATATGAGCCCATGCCTCCTTGGCGGTAACAGTAAACAGGAGATTGGTGGCTACATGGGATTCACAACTATTAAGAATCCAAGACAGAACTTGAGAATCACTTCTGCCCATTTCTTATAGTCGGCTTTGTTTTTGTCAGACGTTTAATCTTTAGGAGGAGGCTGTTCGGCGAGATGCTCAAGTTTTCCAGATGAGTGAGCATAAATCTTAAAGAATCGTGCCCACAAAATGTAGTCAGATCCATTGAACTTGACAGACGTGACATGTCTACCATGTGCCTCCATGATCTCATAGGAAGATGAAGCCATGAAGCAAAAGTGATATCCAAAGAATCTCCAAAAACAGCAACACACAACAGAAAGTCTCCTGGAACGGCACACGATGTGTCAAAAATAAGACATGCCGTGTCAAAAAGTAGTAGATAGTCGTCTGGAATGGCACACGACGTGTCAAAGAGCAGCAGATAGTCGTCTGGAATGGCACACAACGTGTCAAAGATGAGACATGACATGTCAAAGATAAGACACGACGTGTCAAAAGAGCAGCAGATAGTCGGCTGGAATGGCACACGACGTGTCAAAAATAAGACATGGCGTGTTAGATGATTTGCCAGATTGAGACGGCGTGTCATAGGTCAGGATAGCAGCAGATCAGAGGATTCGTCAGATTGAGACACAGCGTGTCAAACAAAGACACGGTGTGTCAAAGATCAGGGCAACAGTTGATGAGGAGCAGAAATGGCGAACCCAGCAAAATAAGGTCAAAGATGACGCAGAGTAAGTGGAAAATACTATGATTCACCAAGAAGAAAGGTGATATGTTGGATATACCCATCCATACCACTAATGAAGTGAGCAGAGCCCTAGAATAGGTGATCATAAATGACCACAAATCTGCCGAACAGTACTTCCAAATAACAGTTCTTCAGGGCATGATAACCTTGGAAAGACCGTCGGCCATATTCCTAGATCCTCTTGTTGGAGAAGAGGATAGGGCTAGAAAGAAACTTAGATCTTCTTAGGAGTGATTAGCAGTGGCAGTCAAGTAGGATGTACACGGCGGCGGCGACTGACGAAGGGCAAGAGAGAGAGAGAGAGAGAGAGAAGGTGGTGGTAACTGGTGGAGATCAAGGCTACGTGAGACCTGCTCTGATACCATATGAAAGTATGTCGTGTTTTCTATATTCTCAAAGGAGGAAACTCACTCCTATAAATAGGAGGATGTACAAGGAAGCAAACTGAAAACCCTAATGGGCCTCTTTATACAAAGGCCCATGTTACAGAATAAAGAAAAGACTTAAGCATAAACACATTAAACAATAAATGCAGTAATATATCTCAATATATCTTAACATTCACATTTTGGCCATAAACATCGTGTTGACACCTTATTATTTAAGGTCCAACATTCACTCCCATACCACATGGCTAGCCATGATAGAACTTACTTTTCAATCTAAAAGAGGTCTTCTGATCACAAGCAGTTCTAGTTGCACGCTTTTATTTGATCCTGCTAGTTGTAATCTTATGGCATACAACACCTTAAACATTGTCATCCATAATGGTACCAAAGTAATTTGACTACTTCCATTTTGTACATCCAATCCATCCAAACTTAGCACTGCCACTCAAAATTACAGATTCCATGAAATTGCAATGCATTAGCATTGCCACTCAAAATAACACATTCCATGAAATTGCAATGCATGTACTCAATTTTGCTCTTGTAATTTTTATTATATTCCACTGAATTTCTCCAAACTTCAACTTTGTAGTTTATAAATTCACTCCATGCAACTCAGTCACTATCTCATCACAATTATTCTTTTGAATTTTACAAATGAGACAATGGGGCCTAAGGACCAATATGCTTATTGTAGGTTGCATATCTACTAGGGGCAGTTGTCAGTTTGGATTATTTCCCATTGGACTCTACCTGAATATCAGCCAAAAATTGAATGTGACAGGAATTAGACAAGCCGTACTTCATAATATAAGAGGAAGGCCTCACAAAATGGAGAATGGAGATGTTATATTACTATATAGTCGAGCCAGATTCAATTGCAGCATGTCTATGAGCATACTAGTCACTTCATAATCAGAACGAGAGCATTTGAATGAATTCTCTTATCTATAGCAGCTTCAAGGACTGGAAGCGGATTTTGTGGTGGCACTGTCTCAAATCATTGCATACAGCTGTGTCATATATTTTGTAGTCTGACGTTATAAACGTTGTTATTGTTCTTTGTATAAAAGGGTACCCTGAAAAAATACATTACTTATGAGCCAATGTCTCAGTAAGCTCTCAATATCATCCTGCATCTTTTATATGTATTGTTTGTTTAAGCATTGTGTAACAATGAGGGTCATCGTTCAATGATTTGTGTGTGTGTGTGTGTGTAATAATGAGTATTGCGCAGTTTATGTGTATTTCCAGGAACGGAAGTAGGTGTATATCGGGTGTTGTGTGTCTATGTGACTATGTCCCTGATTGGTTTTGATTAGTCGGGAAAAGCACTCCATTAAGCATAATCCAGCAAACCTAAAGTCTTCTTATCTGTAGTTAAACGCATCAACTTTTCCACCTCATGCAGCTGTTTTGTTGGCCGTCGGTTAAATGGATACAAGGAATGTTGAACAACGGTAACCGAAAATGTTGACTGACCTTTCTCCCCAACAAATCCCTCGTTCTTCCTGCCCTTCTTAGTGGAGCGCCCCACGCTGCAGATAGAGTCGATGTTGGCCTTCGAGAATCCGACCTCGTTGTTGAAGACTAGCAAGGTGGCTGAGGCGCCCGTGCAGGTGATATCATTTGACGTTATGACCATCTCCAGGGAAGGTGCCACGCCGGCCGGGTACGTGTTGTCCTCTGCGTTCTGTGGTTTGTTTGATTATTTTCAAAGCGTTGTAATTGGCAGGGCCGCGAAAGCGAAACGGAAATTGTGAGTTTTTTGTTTTTCAAGAGGAAGTGGTACCGCTAAGAAAGAATGTTTTTTTTTTTCACGAGTTCAGACTGGAGTGAACTAACCTGTATGAGCTCCATGAGGAAGTTTACGTCTTTCGTGTACAGCTCGGCAGCAAGGTTCTTGACGGCGTAGTGGAGGTCGATCATAAGCGGGTTGGGTTCCGCCGCTCCAATGGAGAACTTAGACCTCCGGATCTCCTCAATATGCTTCTTTGCTGCAGCCTCCTTCTCTGTCCAGTCCGGCACCGCCGCGGGAGAAGACGGAGAGGAGGGCACCGGAGGAGTGTCGACGGAGGCGGAGGTCCTTGTGGTTCTGGTGTAGGCTGCCTCTGTCGTGGAGATAGACAGCTCCGGTTTTGTTACGGCGACGCCGACGGACTCTGAGGAGGATCTGCCGGCTCGTGCATGACTGTCTTTGTCAATTTTCTTCCTCTTCGGAGCCATTTCCGGCGACCTAGAGGATATGCTTTCCTCAGCCTGGTGCACGGAAAATGGTTTTTGCACGGGAAGGGGAGCGACAATTCTAGTCAGCGACCAGTGGAGGGGCTTTGCAGCATGCTTCGAGCTATCATTACTCCGGCCCGAGCACCCCTTCCAACTTGCCCAGTGTGGCATGCAGGGAACGGTAAGAATCCCTTGCATGATGTATAGGGTTTGCGAGAAAAAAATTGTCACGTCGCCATCCCGTCCTGATCAGAAAATGACACATTCGAGACCTTTCGCTGCGGAGGAGCGCGTCACGTCGATACCCCACTCCGCCTATCTTTGTTGGAGTTCGCACTTTCGCAGTCCGCCACAACCGCCAAAACGGCAAATGCCGCCAAACGCAGAACTAGGAGTATTGTTTTCGAAGATGATTTTATTTGAGTTTTTTCTCGAAGCCCCCCTTTTCTTTTATGCAAATTCGGTAAACCTCCCACTAGTTTGACAAATCCTAATAATCCTCTACCACCTACTACACCGGGTTGCAGCCATACGTTGACGGGCTGTTTGATTCTTTTTTCTCTTCCAATTTATATTCTATTACAAAAGCTAGCTCATTTATTAGTTGGTGTAACAAAAAAAATTATTTTTCCACATTCTCCGAATTCTTACATTAAAAAAAATTAATTTATGCACAACAGTTCAACCATAATCATTTTGGTTCCTAGATTTGCACAATTAATCAATTAAATTATATAATGCATAATATAACATAAAATATTATTTCATCTATTTTAATTTTGAGTCAGAAAAGATTGATTCGATTGTCTAATGGCCAAATACATAATTGACACGAGCCCAAACTGTATCCATTGTTTCTAACCTCGAATAAACTTGTTAAATCTAGAATCAAAAGTCACATGGGCCATACTTCGGATAGTCTATAACCGATACAGATCCATCAAAACTAAAACGGTTATAGTACTTAACATTTACTATCGTGTCAATTGTAGGTTTCAAATATCAAAATCTGATACAAGTTTGCGTTAGAGTAGTATTTAATTTTTGGCACATATAACTTATAATATGTCCTAATTGTTAGGTGTCAGATCGATCCATATTGAATATGTTAAGTGATATTTCAAGTCGAGTACACATAACATAAAAACAAACTTGATTATTATATGGTTCAACTTAATCACTAGTACAAATATCATCTTTAGCGTCGGTTAAAATGGGCTTTTTACGTCGGTTTCCAAATGACACCCAAGTGGGTGACACTAAATCATACAGCGTCGATTCTAAAACAGACGACATAGAGCCGGCTCCGATTGCAACTAAAAAAAGAAACGACACCAATAGGGTCATAGTCATGAGATATATTTTAGATCATCAACGTCTATCTCCATGTCTCAAAAAAATATGGTATAGTCGTCGATTTTTTTGTAGGAAATCGACACTTATGTCCATGCTTGAACAAAAAAATTGACCCGAGTTAGAGCATACTTATCGATTTCCTATACTTAACTGACGTCGTTAACATTAGGTGACAGTTTTTTTAAATAACTGACGACTGTGTATTTTTTTTATCAGCTTGTAGGCTTGTTGTCCAGCTGGTCAGTAGGATGCAGAACCTGTAAGCATCATTTGATTTCAGCTAACAGCATGTCACAAACCTGTAATAATAAGATGATCAAGATTATATATGCATCATGTGTTTCATACACATGTATAAATATAATTAATTCATTCATATGATTCACACACATGTAGAAAAATGTAGTTCCATTCATTCCTCTATTTTCACATTCACACACATGTAGCAACCTACAATTCCATTCATTCATTTCTTTTCACATTCACACACATGTAGAAGCACATTCATCCATTCATCTTCACATTCACACATATGTTTATACGTCAAATTTCAATAAGACAATTCAAAAAAATTCATTCACATATGTATATATAAGCTTGTCTTTTAAAGTTTAAAAATGTCATCAAATACTAAAATAATTATGACATCAAGATTTAGAAATATCATTCGTTATCATCATTCGGACCCCAATTATAATAAAAAATTGCCTCCCTTTCAAATTCGTTTGCCCATTGTTCTCTTATGTCATCTAATTATTCCATCGTATAGGGATCACGTATATCTAATAACTTTTCCCCTATTGTGAAGTTACTAGTTTTAAACACCTACAAAGAGAATGGCGTATATACATAATTAATAAGTTTGATATTTTCATAAGACTATACTTATATATGATGATCAAGACTATATAATACATGTTGTATATTTTTTATTTCTTATGCAGCATATCTGACAATTAGGTCCATATACCGCATTGGTATCCATATGCCCAGCCATTCTCTTGTACAACACACTATAAATTTCAATATATAAAATGTTAATGAATAAAAAAAATATAGTTCACATAAATAATATATGCATTAGAGTCAGGAAGCTACTTTCACATCATCCCAGACTAACGCTTTCTTTTCTTGCTCATGACTCCTCCATTTTTTTTTAAATCTTTTAAAGCCCTACACGTTAATGTAACATATTAAATTGCATTACTAAATAGTAATGTAAAAACATGTGTTAACGGATATAAATATAAAAAATTCTCACTTGAATAATGGCCTTTTCATTATGTGTCTTGAATTGTCTGATTCCTTCCCCCTAGGGTCTAGATAATAAATAGTCAGTGTTTCAGGGACAACATCCAGTAACTTCCAATGCTTACCACTAGAGATAAGAAAGTTAAAAATATATAACTCAAAATCCAAAATAAAATATAATTTTCTTAAGTCTAAATTATAAGCAAAATAAACTTACTCAACATTGAATGGAGATATTATCACGTTCTTCTTTACTTTGCCAAAATATCTAAAAGTGATAGAGAAGTATAAGGTAATTGATGAAGGGTCTTTATGTACACGACTGATCAAGGATGGAATTAGAAATACCACACGAGTAAATGAAAATTTTGTACAGACCCTATGTAAGTGGCTGCAAAACATATATTATGTATGCATTAATATATAAAAAAAAGATATAAAACAAGGTATATAGATATATAAATAAGATCTCACCATATTCATAGTTCTATCATAGATGTATTCAACCAAGCATAAGTAAACAATTCTAAAATATCTTGTATAAATATATTGTTATCGTATGATTGGCCTGCAGCCTCCTCCTTAATAGAAACAATCATAGGACAATTTTCAAGATGTTCATCTATCCATATTGGCATACCCCTACATTGAGGACCTATCGAGTCGTATAGGTCCTTTGCAAGCCAACTAGGTATTTCAAGAAGAGTAGAGGTGGAGGAGGATGAGCTGTAGCGGGTTTCTTCCCTTTGTCATGTATATATAATTTCATATCAATTGTCATGTATATACATAAATACAAATTAATGTAATATAAATTTACCATACATGATCTGTATAGATGACATCCGTTTCGGGCCACAAGACCACTCCTCCTTCTACTTCACTAAGTGTGTCAGCATCTGGGTGGGCATATGGCAATGGATATTGCCTCCAAGTAGCAAACACAAGCCTCAAGCTCACACGAACCGCACCATCGGATACTGGAGTGTCATGAATCGTGTGCCCTGGAAAGTGTGGGTAAGCATCGCCCTCTAAAATGACAGATTCTTTTGATTTTAGACGGCATGGCTTCAACCCCTATAAATTTATATAGAGTATGTTATATACATAAATAAGCATATCATTTTAAAAAGACTAGCTACTATGTCACTAAAATACTTACAGTGGACGTGCTAAGTGGTGGGTCTATAGGATTAATCCCAACCACCTCTACAAGATCACTCCCAACCACCTCTATCGTAGGGGAAGAGCAACACGCTACATGTACTGTCGGAGTGGCAGACTGAGATGTCTGTCACTTACTCAATGCTTCCTAGACTCTCTTATCAACTAACTCATCTACCTATACATGACCAAAAGAAACATTTTTTATTCATGAACTCTCTTTCCAATAACATTCTAAAAAAAGAATAGATTACCTCAGCTTTTAAAATTCCCCCTTTTTGGAAATGTTTGCACTATGATGGCCCAAAGAACACTCTTAGGCCTACTTCAGTCCCTACATCCCTAACGCGTCTAGGATTCTTTGGGTTACCGAGAGCAACTGTCAATTCATCTCTTGTGCCCTCAGGGATGAACGGGTCTTGCTTCCTCTACTCGTGAAGTTTCGGCTAATCATCATCAATAGAAATTGGTAAGTAAACATAACAATCATCAATACTGATTGCTCTGAGAGTTGAATTTTACAATTTTTGTAGCCACCTCAGTAGTTGTGGGGTTGATTATATATCCCTTTTTGTTTTGCCTCCCAGCTATGCACACATCATGGCGATGCAGAGGTGCATGAGTAATAGTAGAGGACTCACCAATTTCAATATTAGGAGCAGTAAACTGCTGAACGGAAGACGTATGTAGTTTTCGACGTAGAGCTGCATTGCCACCTAGACCCATCATGTGGTCATGCACATTTAGTGCATTCCTTGCTCTTTGAGCATCGCTCATAGCCTTGTTAGTAATCACATTAATTGGTTAGCAGCAATCAAGGTCAATTGTGAATAGGTGAATTCATAAGAATGTATATAAATTAAAATGGGAGTGATGCTTAATACCTTGAATTCATTAGTATTTCTCTTGGAAACAAATGCCTTCCACTCGGTCAGGTCCAGGTAGTTCCATTGCTCAAGGGTTGACTTCTTCCTCTTATCAGCCTCTCGTATGTATTGTTGGTTGAGAGTTGTCCTATAGTTCCTTAGGACCCTCCCACATCGCTGCATCACCTTTTTATGATGTAGCCTTTCATCCAGTTCAAATGTACTCTACAAAATTTCATATATTTAATAGAGTATTCTAAAAATAGAATTGTAAATAACTTTAAAAATAGAATTGCAAATGATAATATCTCACACATAGTTCTTTCCATACTAAGTCTTTCTTCCCTTTAGGAACTATATGTCAAGATTCTGCATTTACACTACAATGGCTACGAGTAAGAACCCCAAGATATGAAACAATGAGTTGTGGTTAACCCCAATCGGATTTCCTAAATGATCAAAATCTGTAACTAATTTTGGTACATTGCCCCTTTGTTGTAGTAACTTGTTCATCACAGTGATGCCCCTGATTTTTTCAATTTTTTTGTTGCTCATCAAGTGACACGAGGTTTTCAGGGGGTACATCATCAACCTAAAAATTGACACAAAAAACACATATAGGATATAACTTATAAATGGACATATATATAGCTAGATATAGGATATATTGTAAAACTTACATTGTGAGGTGGTGCCTCACCCTCATGGTAATCCTCATACTCATGGCCAGCCATCTAAAAGTGTCATAAAAAATACAATCAAACTTTAACATTTAACATAACTAAAATTGATATAACATTGTGAAGTTCACATCGATCTAACATTCAAAAAAATAAAATATTTAAAAAAATAAAAACATGCCTCTAATATTGAGAGATTTTATCAATTAACATTCCTTCAGTGTATCTCCACGCACATATAAGTCATCGTTAGCTTCAATATTTGGTGTTAGCAACCTAACTGAGAATGGACTTGAGTCATCATACTTATCATATTAGTTCATCTATAGGATCTTCAATGAACTGTCTTTTAGCATGAAGAACAACCAACCATTTTTCATTTGTAGGATCATCGATATAAAATACTTGTTTCACCTGTGATACCAACGGTTCACCCTTCTTGCCAATCTTTTCAAAATTCACTAATGTGGAACTCAATTCATCCACGATAACTCCTTTGGTGTTATCAACCCAATTACATTTAAAGAGCGGAATCATGAAATATATGTAGTCAAACTCCGATATGTCTTAAATGACACTGTAATATGACATTTTAGCTTCATGTGGACTCTTATCTTTTGCACTAGAAAAAAATAATGAAGACGCTTGATGGGTGACCTCATTGTTCTGGATGACGCTCTTGTCATCTTGACGCTTTGTATAATATGAGAAACCATTTATGTCAAACCTTTCATAAGACATAACATTCATTTTTGGTTTAAAGGTGAGGCATTTGATATTTTAAGCAATATCATTTGGTGTTTGAGATAGTTGATGTAAGACTTTATCTTCAAACCACTTAAAAATTCCTTGTTATGCTCTCTAGCAAGCCACATTAAATTGGCTCGAGGATATTGTTTCCTGATGAAATTGGTATGTTCTGTGACATAAACACTCACTTCGTCAATGTTGTGTAAAATATAGAAGCGAGCTTGTTCCAACAGCTCACGGCTGATTACTTTCATTCGTGCTCCTAAAATCCCTTTGCCAGAATACTCCTCAATATTCTTATCATTAACACGAGCATCATTACCACTCAGAAAGTCATTTCAAAAATCCATAACGTCTCTCGCCACAAAACCCTCAATAATACTCCCTTCAGGCCAATAATAGTTTTGAACATCACCTTTAAAAATGCTCATGTATCGTTCAAAAGGATACATCCAGTGAAAGAAAACTGCTCCCAACATTTTCACTTCCCTATTCAAGTGGACAACAAGATGTACTATGATATCAAAGAATGAAGGAGGAAAATGCATCTCAAGCTAACATAGGGTAACAACCACTTCTCTTTGCAACTTATCGATATTCTCAGGATCAATAACTTTGTTGCATAGATTGTTGAAGAAGAAACAAAGTCTGGTGATTGCAAACTTTACATGCTTCGGTAGTATAGATTGAATTTCCATGGGTAATATTTGTTGCATTAAAGTGTGACAATCATGAGATTTAAGACCTATCAGCTTCAGATCTTTCATTGATACCAATCTACGGATGTTGCAAGAGTAACCATGTGGTACCTTAACATTAACCAAGCACTCGCAAAAAGCTTTCGGGCATGTGTGTATCTTCTTATCCTCCATTCCCATTGGGTATAATAATTTTTTTAGCTCGTATGTTAAGATTGGAAGCTCGTTTCCTTCAAGAAGAATTTCTTTCAACAAAGACAACAATGGCGTGAAGCTTTTGTCGTTCCATCTATTGTTAGCCTTTAGCTTATACAATCTCAACACAGTGCTAAGCTTTGTAAACTTAGTACAACATGTGTATAATGGTCTCTTAACATCATGCACAATATTCCTAAATATGGGAGGTGGATCACTGCGCTCTACTCCACATCTATCATGCATCTCATCAATGATGTCTATTGGAATCGATTCGTTCACATCTACATCATCAGAGGCAATCCATACAGGCACTACTATCGACACCTACTGATTTTAGGTTTGAAATCTCTCCATGCCAGTACCATTTTGTATAGCCTTGTACAATCTCATTGCATATGACATGACTTTTGATTTCGTCACCAGTGTTGATTTTCAAGTTGTTACCGCAATGCCTACATGGAAAATAGAACCTATCTCCAGGTTGTTTCCTATGTTCCTCCACAAGTCTAATAAACTGATCAAAACCAACAATAAACTCTGGGGTGCAATGATTTGGAATGGACATCCATGATCTATCCATTCTATGATCAAAGAAAAAATAAGTATATATTAGGGTCTAGGAATTACGTATTAAGTTAAGGATTTATAGATAGATTAGGGTTTATTGTTTTAGATTTAGGGATAAATATTTAAATACTAGGGTTTAGGGTTAAAAGATTAGGGTTTAGGGTTAAAATATTAGGGTTTAGGGTCTTATAATAAATGTGTGTATTACCTATCCCATTCTTGAACACGTAATCTCATTAGTAAGTGTATAATGTGTATTGGGTTTTTAAGAAAATTTCGGCAACATTTCCCCGCAGTTCTCCAAGTATACTGATGTACATGGGCAAATGCCCACCAACATATGTACTTAGAGAACAAACGGGGAAGTGCTGACGAAACATCATGAAAACTGACTATACATTATACGCTTACATCCTAAGTGAGATTAAGTGTTCGAGAATAGTCCCAAATCGGGGACTATCCAAGATTTACTCCTAATGAGTAAATCTCGGACGGGTTTCTAGGCCAAAAAATAAAATACATGTATGTTGCCATTCCTATACCTATGATCCTATTTTCATCGATCATATCCTAGCTTTATGTAACATCACTTAATTCAATTCATTCTTATATTTGGATTTGTTAATCAAGAAAGAAATCAAACAATATTAATTAATTAAGATAAACTAGTAATTGAAATAATTTTGGCTCAACATGTAATCAAACTATTGGTTTCTTATTTCATTCTGGCTCAACATGTAATCAAACTATTGGTTTCTTATTTCATTTTGGTTCAACATAAGAACGCTAAACCTTTAGAGGTGTGGTGTCCAACAGTAACAACGACACTGGCGGCAGTGTGGTGTCCAGTAGCAACAATATTGTCGGTAATCACAGAAAGCTCTGACAGTGAGCATAGCAAGCTTCGGTGCACCGTGGCAGTGGCGTCCTCCCAGAGTATGTGGCAGCAACGGCGCAACACCTTGTGCTCCTCACCGACAGTGGGGGTGACGCAGCTCAGTAGCCCCTCAGTAGCTAGGGAGTGACATCGATGTAGCTGATCAGCAACTCCTTAGTAGCGGCGGTGGCGGTGAGGAAGCCAACGACAGCGAGGAAGCCCAATGGTGAGTAGAGGAAGACAACCGGCGACAGCGAGCGATAATGGAATCGCCACAAAAACCCCAAATGAAACTGTGATGAAATAGAGAAGGGGAAGATTCTATTTCACACGGGTGCTATTAAGTTACCTTTAATCATTAATTGTTTACAAAAATTGATACCTAATACAAATAGGCATCGATCACACTTCAAAAATCGATAACTAAGTGCAATTTTAAACAAAAAAAGTTGCACCCAGTTAGGGTTTTAGTCGTGGATTTCTAGATGTAACAACCGACGTCTATTCACATATTGAAATAAAAAAAATTGTTCCTGTGTTAGGACCATAGTTTTCAGTTGCCCAACAAAAACCGAAGTCAAAGAAGCAAATTGGGGGGACAATATTTTTGTAGGGACAACGCGTGAAAACACCTAGTCGTTGGTTCTTTGTCAAAAATTGATGCCTATTGAGGGGATATATTTTGTCTCGTGAAGGATGATTAGTCATTGGTTTTTAGCGAAAACTGACGATTAATTAGGGATAAAAAAATTTCACAGGGACATGGCGTGAAACATGTATCGTCAGTTTGGTACAACCTACGCCATATTGAAAATTTTGGAGGCAAATTTTTTTCCCTAGAAAATTGTATTTTGCGGGTAATTTAGACGTTGATTTTTTTATATAAGAAACTGACGCTAAAGTAAAAGTGATAACCGTGTCTTTTCTAAATCAGTCGGACTTCACATAATGGTGACAGTTGTAGTATTTAGCCAACGTCATTGTATTATGGCATTGGTTTTTTATGTTTAACTGACGTCATCAAATGTGACATTATATATCATTTATGTACTAGTGAATGTTAGAAAATACTAACCAAGTTTGAAAATAGAACTCAGAACCTTTATAATTTTGATGAATACATATTAGTTCCATGTCAAATAGACTCATCAAAATAATGCTCCTCTTTGGTACCCCCATTTAATCTCCTCTATATATCATGATGATTTCACCTCAATACTTAAATAACACACATGGATTGGTATGAGATTAACTCAGGTTTCACTATGTTCATCTATCATTGTTCTTATTTATTATCTGATCGGCCTAAATTGTGCATCCAAAGCAGATCAGATCTAGAATAGTCAGACTCTTAGATTTATAACCCAACACTCAGGCCCCCGCAACTATTATACGGGGTCACATATAGTAGATTAGGGTCGAACCATAGGGATAAAGTTGGTAAGTGTTAGGAATTGGACTCAAATATCCCAAATGAATGGGTAGATTAAGATGGTGTTCCTTATGAAATGATGTACTCCAAACAAAGCAATAAAAGCAAAGGTAAGAAAACAAAATAAGAGAACAAGATCAAATCAAGACAGATGTAACCAAAGTATGGATGGGAACTTGGGTTGGGTTCACCTACTAAGATCTCTCACCAACTTGCAATACTCACACCCTTTTGTATACCCTTAGCAAGATTAAGCAATCACTATATATGTCTATTCCCTACTCTCTCGAGCTTAGGATGGATCTAGATTAAAGGGTTGTCTCTCTTTCGAGATGGCAAACAAACAATGACAAAGCAAACCATATGATCTTTAGCTTTATCATTCCAACATTTTCATGCATTCATGTAACTCCATAACACTTAGATAAGATTAATACTACTCTTTTGAGGCATTAACAATCATACATCACAAAATGGTAGCTAATCATGCAAGTGAAGCATTTAAGAACAAGAGTATGGAGATAACCATTGCTAAGAATGTATATATTCAAAAGGATGTAAGTATATACATGTTGGAAGGGTCTTAGTGGATACTTCCAACCCAAGCAAAGTGTTTAGTCACTCGTGTTAACGTGAAGCATAATGACGCTACAAAAGTGTAGATACATCAAGACAAACGAAGAGGGGGGGAGGTATTGTGTGAGGAAGATGGTGGATCCAAAGAAGGAAGGCGGCGATACACCAACAATATTTCTTCATATCCATATTTGGTGTAGGTGTGGATGATTATGATGACAACTCCTTCTTTCAAATAAGAGGATGGTAGATCTTCTCTCTCCTCTAAATTTTGTCTTTGGAGATCCAAGACCAATGGATATGAATGAGGATGGCTCTAGAGTTGGACAACACTTCGTCGCTCTTGATGATCCCTCCCCCCATGTATGTGTGAGCTCGGGGCCTATTTATAGGCGATGCCCATCGACTTAACTCTTCATTGTGGTCGCAACCTTGTCTCGGTCATGGTCAAGATGATGTCTTGGATGCGACAACTATCTCGGTCGTGATTGTGTTGTGGTTACTTCTTCTATAGTGGTCACGACCTTTGTAATGGCCGTGACATCTCCTCTTGGTCGGAACCATGTGTCATGGTCACAACATCTCTTCTCAATCACAAATGATGTCGTGGTTGGTAAACACTGAGACTCATGACGTATAGTCATGATCGTGGTGACGGGTTGTTGATCATTGGATATGTCTCGGGTGAGACATCCATGGACCATTACGATCATGATGATGTCGCGATTGTGAAAGATTATGAGACTGCATGGAGTGAGAGGATATTAAGTTACATAAAATTTTGTTCGGAGACATTAAAATAGACAAGAAGATCCATAATAGAGATGTCAATATGGAAATAAAATAGATGTAAAAAGTTCACAATATATGATGTTAACAACTCCCCCAAACTTAGAGTTTAGCATGTCCTCAGGCTAATAGATAGAATTATATCATTGAGCGATGAGCTATTGATGTTTTTTTTATGAACACACCACTACCAAATTATTCCATCCTTACAACAAAACCTTTATGATAAGCTTGTTTCACTTCCTAAATTTCTATCTCCCCCCTTTATTTCAAGAGTTGAGTGACTTTGTGCCTTTTGTAGTAAAAGACTCTCCTTTGCAATGACCCTCCTGTCTTTGGTTTCTGGAATACTTGTAAACGGTTCTAATAAAGGGTAGCTTTCACACCCTACCTTTATTTTGGTTGTTCCTAAGCTATCGTGCTTGGGTAGGTTAGGCTTTAAGTGTTTTCCTGCACTCCTCAATCTCCCTAAACCATGGTGTTATCATAAAGACAGTGTTGCCCAAGTGGCCCTGATGTAGAGTCATGTGGCTGTACGAGGATTGCTTCAGAATGCAGGTGGGTCTAACTTGGCTTCCAGATTCCACTTTTGGGCATGACATATTTGCATGCATGAGTGCAGTAATACAACGGCCGTGTGGAATCCTTCTACATCTTTTTAGGCACAACTCTCATGATTTTTTTTTCTTTTTGGCTTTTCATTCTGTTCGTATGCTTGTGAAAGGGTTGGTAGGATTTCTAGGTGACCAATCCTCTTTTCATCCCAAAGTGGGGATAATTAAATCTGGAAGGGGTAATTGTTTACTTCTTGTGGTATGTAGACTTTCTAGCTAGTTTTGTCAAGCTAGGATAATTGGTCGGGAGTGGGACTGGTAAAGTCCTCCTTATTTCCAGGGGTTCCATAGATTCAGGGGTGTTCTTCCGTGTTACATGACATTTTGTTGTAATAATGGAATAGGATTGTATTGTTGTGTCTTTTTCTTTTATTTATATTAGTAGCTCATTTGCATCACTCTAGAGGTGATTACGCTACAAGGTAGAGGGAGGACAAACAAGTCAAAGAAGAGGGGAAATGGAATGTAGCCTAGTTCTAGATTTTCAACATTTTGTTAAAACTTTTTCAAGAATTTTTTCCTACAAGATAGGAGGAAGCAAGCTTATGAAAGCAATTATATATATACAAGATGTTCAAAACTTTAAACAAAAAGGATGTGAGAAAAAGGGTTTGAGGGGATAGAAGTGTACCTCTCCTGCCCATTTATAACTCCTCCCCAAAGTTATCATTCACTCTGTCCCGGAGTGTAAATGATGAGGATGTAGGTATAAATGGGTTTGCTTTATTTTGTTATTTTTCAAAAATTGCCCATTTTGACTACATCAACATGTCGATGTAGCCTCCTCAGAGGGTGTGATATCTTTCATGTTGTAGGCTTTTGACTTTCATCTCTCGTATGGCTAGGCCACGCAATAGAAACTGCAATCATTAGATAGAGGCATTTGTTGTGGACTACTATGGCAGAATTTCACTTTCTTGAAGTATTTTGTCTTCGAGATTTTATACCCCTTGCCATGGTTGTGGATCATGTCTATAATTGCTTCCGCACATGTTGCCACTTTCTATTTGATAGACGTCTCTAGTGTAGTCTTGTTTGTGCGTTTGTTCGGTGAAAAGGTTGAATTTGAGTTGTTGTATAGGATGGCGGTCTTTGCTTGGATATTGACTACAAGGAGTGTCCATCGATTCTAATGTAGTTTTGGTAAGAAGATGAAATCAGGCAGTGAGTCCTTTAAACGCCGCTGCAGGCAGTCTTTTTCTCTTGACTCTTTGTTCTTTAGTATATCATCGACCAACAAGAAATAGGCCATATGCACATTTGGCATGTTGTCACCTAGCAGTGATTGATATGAAGACGTCACACTTACTGCTAGGTAACCTCATGTCTTCAATGTATCCAATAGGTTGTCCTTGATGACACAAATGTCGTCTCGTTTAAAGATAACTTCTCCATGATTACTATCTTCTTTGAGTGTTTCCATTATTAGCAGCAATGAATCCCAAGAGAGGTCTTGGCAGGCCCATCTGTCGAAGTCAGCAAAAGAGGGCTCTATCTCACCAGGTGGCCCATCTGGTCGTACCTCTGGCAGCTCATCTTCATAAATTTCACCTTCTTCAGGTTGATCATCATATACTGCTTTTTCTTTTTCTGTTTTCGTCATGGTTATTACTTTTTCAGTTGGTTTGGATCTTGCTTTTCTTTCTATGCTTCTTCTTCAAGGTGCTTTTTAGTTGCCCACCCTTCTCTCCAAGAAGATGTTGTAGTTGGTTTAGTAGGATCAATCCAAAAGGTTCGTAGCTTCTCCTGTAATGGCTTCTTTTCTGGTAAGGGGATGCTTATATACAATGTCCGTGGTATAGCATCATGGGGCATTGTGGGGTCCTTGAACAACTGTCGATCATATATTACTTCAATAGCATAGGTACCCCGCAAACCATGCAGGTCCTCTAGAAAAAGGTATTCTAATGGGACCCCTTTGTTGATGGCTTCCATCATTCTTATCACTACAAAGTCTCATGTACCTTGCTCCTCTTGAGGGACTTTTGTGGATATAGTGAAATTCTTCGAGTTAGGTTTGTGTCGGTTTCCTGCTAATTGGATAGCCCGTTGGAGATGAAGGGGTACCTTCATAATGTCGCACGCCTCCTGGTTTTCGAAAATTAGTGAAGTGCTTGGTAGCTCACTGGCACAACAGTTGTAGACAGTCATAGGCCTATCATACAAGTCTATGACAATCAACCCCCTATGCTTTACAGTTCTGATCAACAAGGTAACAAATTTAGTTTTTGCCCCCATTAATACAGCCTACATTTCTTTCGCAGATTTAGAGTTGTAATGTTCTTCATACAACATTCTTTCCAGATGAGTTGTACCATTGAAGATTGGCTATATTTTATAAGGATGGAGAAATTCTTCAAGGAGTGTAGCACAAAGCACTTTGAACAGTCTTTTATGTACTCATGCTCATTTCAGAAATATTCCCCTGAAGAAGAGGCCTCTATTCAGTGACCTTCCTTTGTTATTGTAAAGAGTATTGACCCCTGGTAGATTATCATTCAACACGTCTGCTAAGACATGGAGAGGGTGATGTGGGATACTGATTTCATGTCCATCTCTACCATTTCACATGGGAGCAGAGGAGTTGCATCCAATTTGATTCCTTCTACGAGTGGACTCTCATATCTTGCTGGTGCATTAGTAAAGAAGGAGGCCATGCCACCTTCATCATCATCATATGTCCCTTTGTCAACATGATGTGCATTTGTGGCTGGTTCAACAGAAGTGGGGGCAGGCTCTTCAGTAATTTTCCTCTCACATGGCTCTACTTGCATTTTGTTGTTAGCAGTAATTGCTTTAACATACTCTTCTATGAGCTGATTTGCCACTGATGGTGACTCAAGCACTGCTTTGTTTAGTGTTGCTAAGGTTGCGACCATCTTGTTGTCATATATAACGTTGATATGTTCATTATGGACAGGCTCTTGGAGGTAGATATCCATGCTAATGTTCATCTCATCTAGGATTCTATTTATAGTTGTTATCTCACCAGATGTTACTTAACAACACTGATGGCCTCATGTCTGATGGTGCATGCATTAGGTTTCTCTTTCAACATCGACTCATCTTTTGTTGGGTGGGAGTTCAAATGAAACTCATGTACATTGTTCTTTGTGCCATCATCGATTGGTTTCCCCTGCGATGCTTGAACTTCTTTTGGTGACCCTCGAGGTAGACTTGCAATTTTTGCTCCTGGTCCCGGAGTTGTTCTTAGTGCTTCATTATCTTTCATCTCTTTGATGTTAGATGGGCTTAAAGAAGCTTGAGATGTGAAGGGCTGACAGCATGCATGGCCTTCCTTTTTTCTCATAATTCCTCTAGTTGTCGACACCCAGCTTACACCTTTTTCTATTCATCCTCCATCCGTTCACATTCCCTTTTTAGATCTTGCATAGCTTCTTCGTACCCTTTTCACATCATCTCCTTTTTAGCACATATATTTTCCATATCTTTTCAAAGGTCCACCATTTCTTTTGAAATTGTCTTAATGGCCCCTATTGTCATTGCTTAGTTATTGATCACTTCTTGCATAAACTGAGGAAGTGACTCAATTTTTGCATGTAAGCCATGTGCATGCGTGTTAGTGTGCATAGGATATAAGTGATATGAAAGTTAACTTTAGAATAATGCTAAATTTGTGCCCACATGGCATCAAATCGATGCCCTAATATGTCACCAAAAGTTTGTGGGCATTGTTGTTGTTCAGCTACAGATGTTGATGGTGTTCATGTTGCTGCTCCAGGGATTTGTTGTGAAGGTTGAGCAGGTTCTTCTTGCCCGCTTTCCTACGATGTGCCTGCTTCTTGTACAACATTTTTTGCTTGTACGGTGGTTAATGCTTCAGGCTGCTCGAGTACCTTGAGCATTGTTTCGGTCATAAGAGGGGTTGGGGTAGGCTTGGAGGCCTCAGGGCCATTGCTTGGTCCCTTCTCAGCCTTTGGAGTTCGTTCTTTTGTGGTGGAAGGGGCACTTGGTTTGTTGGCCATTTTAGTGTTTAGCACTTCTTGCACCTTATTTGTAACGGGGGGAAGGTGGTGCATTATCAAACCCTTCATCGTGGTGAGTTGGTTTGTCATCCAGAGATGGTTGTTTTACCGCTTCTATCTTTTTAGGTGTGGCACCCGATGCCTTGTCTTTGATTTTACCAATCGCCCATTTCTTCCTTTCTGTTGGCTTGTGTTGTTCTCTTTTCAGCTCTAGTTATGGTCCATGTTCGATGTCGGTGGGTGATTATGGATCTGCAACCATTCTGATTGCACTTGAGTGCATTTTGTTCACCTTTTCTTTGGTGGGTCGCATCTTGTGGGTTTCATTATACACCATTTCTGAGAGGGGGAGTAACTTTTTCTGCACTATAATCCCAGTAATTATCAGGTACTTTATGTCTATTTTTGTGTACCCTTCTGTTTCCTCATATCTACTTAACTGTTCAACTGGCAGGAAGTAGGAGGCAAATTGGGTTATTTTCCCTCCCATCCAGAGATCTTTTATTTTCTTAGCGTCCTGTCTCGCAGTAGTTGATAGTTTCTCAATTAGAGGCCTTCCTATGTTTACTGGCCTCTTATTCAACATTGACTAGATGAGGAACATGACTCCTTTGGACACTCCTCCCATCTCAGATCTTGTAAAGATTGTGTTTGATGCTATCTTCTGCATTATTCTAATAAAGCACAAAGATATTTGTGTTGCCTTAGAGTTCTTTAGGCTATGTGTAGGTTCTCTTGTGAGCTTCTCCCAGATCTTATGGTTGTTATACCCAATTGTGTTCTTATCACCATGTGTTGCTAAACATGCTCTAGCTTCTTCATTGTTGCATGTGAAGATGTTGTTTAGAATCACCTCTATCACATAATATTCCTTCGCTCCCATCCTCACATGTAGCTTGAACTGTCCCCATGTTTCCCTTATTTCCTTGTTATCGACATGGACTACTTTAATAGTGGAGACAAACTCGACAGTAAGTTCAGTTAGAGAGATCGCCTTGGTTGAGCCACTGCGATGTATATTTGCTCCCCTAAGGAAATCCATTACTCTGTCATGGAGTCCTAGCTTTTTGAAATCTTCAGTGTCAATGTATCTTGTAGGCTTGAACACATTGTTCGTCTTGATCATCTCATAGTTAGGACTATGCACTTGGTCCCTTGGTAAGAAAGTTGCAGACAGTTATGTTGTTGTAACCTCGACACTTGGTTCTTCTTTCTTTGCTATACCAGAGTCAGCTTCTCGTCTCATGGCCCTTACGTCAGCTTTTACACTCTTCTTCTATTTCTAGGTTTTAGTTTCCACTGGCGCAAGTGCCTTCCGCTTCCCCTTCATCTTAGGCTCTTCTTCTTCAGGCTTATAGTTAGAAGTCTCTATTTTTGCAGTCCCTTGGGACTCCTCAAACTCCTCTGGTATCTTGTGGTTCAGAATTTTTTCTTATATCTCCTTGATCAACTCCAGACAAGCTCTATCCTCCTCAGACAAGTTCACATCTTCATGAAGCCTCTTCTCAATTTTACTTATTGTCTCTTGGAGTCCTTCAAGGGACATCATGTTACAACCTGTTCCTAGATCTGCTTCCAATCCTAGAGATTTAAGATAATCTTAATGCTTGTCATGTTTTTGTTAGTAATATTTTATATTGTGCTTTATATTAACTTTGGTAACCTTAAATACTTATTTGGACAACTCATAATCATGACTTAAGCATACTATAAAGATCTGAGTTGGGGTTAATATAGCATTAACCCACACATGTGTGCAAGAAGAGAGTTAATGACATTAGAGGAAATAATTAATAAATGATTTTTTATTTGAGAATATTATCAAAATAATATTGTATGTTATAGATAATTCAATTATAAATCCAACAAAAAAAGATTGAACCAAATCGGAGTTAAAATGAAAGAGTTATACAATTATTAGTAAACAGACCGCGGTCTACATCGCTCGACACCGCGACCCGCGACGCTATGTCAACACCGTGACCGACGCTGCATTGACACTATGACCGTGTTCTATACCATGACCCATGACGCTGCATCGACACCACGACCCACGATGTTGCATCGACACCGCGACCCGCGACCAACGCCGCCCAGGACAACAAATCGTAAAACTATCTTATCTCGAGCTATACTTATCTGTTTTCAACAAAATGAAGTGTGTAGGAACCGCGATTCAATCATCTATCATACTAGACATCTTCCTCAATGATACAATGACCGAGAAGGTGATTTTGGGAGAAGAACGTGAAGAACGACAGAAATCCAAAGGGGTTGCTATAGATTCAACTTGGTAAGTAGGTTTAACCTTTGATTCTTCCTTCTCTTCATTTTCCCTAGCTCTAGATCCCTAATCTAGTGATTCTGAGGTTTGTCTTAACCTCTGATCTTATCTTCTAACTACAGGAGACCCTCTTTAGGACCGAGAAACACATTAAAAGGTTGTTTGAAACGAGATCTTGAGGTTTAAAGCTTGATCCTGACTTGTGTGAGCTAAGATCTGAGATTAGTTGGTGAAAAGGCTAAGATCAGTGATCTTGGGCGAAGTCTATGAGTAGATAATCATCTCTTAACCCTGATTTAAAGCATACCAATTCAAATAATAGTTTCCAGTGTTTGATTCTTGCTCTATGATATTTGTGATGGTTTATATAAATGTATGTCGTGAATGTCAGTAGTTGAAATGCTTTATTAATCATATACTTAGTGATGTATTACCATGTTGAAAGTTGTCTTGTGAATTGTCGTGATTCGACAGGTGATGAATGTGTAAATTGAGGCACCAGAAAGACAGGTTGCCCTAGTTCATGTTTTAAGAGTTGGAGTATAATTGTTAAATATATCAAAATTATTTAGTGATTTATTATTTAAATGTGAGACACTTAATTATTAGAAATAGGGTAATCATTAGCTATGATTATGATACCTGTTATATTAACTAAACATCATTAGACATCAGATTCCATGGATATTATAGAATCCTCACAGGATGAGGCATGCATTGTGGGGAGGAAATGGTTTCCCGACTGGAGGTAATCCAGATCGAGGTAAGCCAGAGCGTACTAGTAGGGTGCGGGGGTTTGACCAGTAGGGCAAACTCCTTACAGTTGTGTGGTACCCAACACCAACCAAGGATGCTGGTGGTACCTGTGCTACATGTTGTAGTAATTAGTGGTCGATAGGTCCACTGATGCACTTTAAGCCTGAGGACTTTGACTCACCGCCTGAGTACCCAGGTTGAGAGGTAGAGTATGAGATATTCGGCAGCTCCCATTAGCCGCCGAGAGGCAAACATGCTGATGCCACATGCAAACATGGTATTAAGATTAAAGACTTAGGAACCCGAGCATGCTTCTAAGTCTTGTTCAATGAGATCATAGCTTGTTGCGGTACTTCCACATGTTGTGGTACACCTCATGTGGGTCCAAAGGCATAATAAATGGATTTGAAATAATATAAATAGTTAGGTTATCCTTTTATTACATTCAATATATGTGCTACTACCATGCTAAGTGAATTACAATTTTAAATTGTCATGCTTACATGATTGCATTTAAGTTCTATTACTTGTAAACATCATAAATATCTTAGTTACCTGTTGATTTTATACTCACTGAGCCAGTAGCTCACCAACCTATTGAACAATTTTTCAAGTAAAGGATTAGCTCTTCCTGAGGAGTTGGAAGCCAACTTTAATCAAGATTAGGTCAGAGGTCTTGAAGAATAGTAGTTAGAATAGTTAGAGGGTCTCTCATCCTTCCTCTGGATCCTGGGATTGAAAGAGTCAGAAAAGAGAAAAGTTTGAAATGTAATGTACATGATGTATATTAAGTGTGAAACTCTTACTTCTATGTAATAAGACAACTTTTGTTGTATCTTGTGGTTATGTTTAATCAAGACTTATCGTTCAGTAAGTGTTATTATAATATATTTTAGAGAAAAATAATATATGGTGGATATTTCATCAAAATTTATGCCCTAATCTCATGATCAGTGGTAATCGTGGGATGTGGGTGTAACAATTTTGGTATCAGATCATAGGTTGAACCTAAAATGAATTTAGGTTTTAGACAGGGGTGATAAAAGACCAGTAGGATTAGGATGTTTTCCTCTTTGAACTACAATTTTCTAACAGTTGTGTTATGTTATGGATATGCAGATGGAAGGAAGAGGATGTGGACATGGTGAGGAACAAATTGAGATCAATTATGTCCCTGACCCTCAAGCAATGTATTAAGGTGGAGAGGATAATGAGGCAACAAGGATGTATCATATTTTTTTGGAGACAAAAGAAAAATACAAGATGGACATGAAGTCTTCATCTTCTAGTAAGGATTTGATGAGATCCTATGAGTTGGTTAAGAAGCTTGGTGGAACTGAATTTTCTGGAACAACAGATCCATCTATGGTAGAGGTGTGGCTTCGACAACTGGAAAAGGTCTTTTGTCTAATGGAGTTATCAGAAGATAAGAAAATCAATCATGCAGTTTATTTACTCAAGGGAGATGCTGAGTTGTAGTGGCGGGGAGTGGAAGATAAAAGGAGAAATGTAAAGATGACCTGGAAGGACTTTATGGATGAGTTTCACCTTAAGTATTTTCCTCCAACCTTCCTAAGTGATAAGATGAAATAGTTGGAGAATATTAGACAAGAAAGTATGACAATTGGTGAATACAAGGCACATTTCACAAGGTTAGCAAATTTCTATCCACAACTTATTCCTGATGATGTAGAAAAGTGCAGAAGATTTCAAAAAGGATTAAGATCAGAGATTAGACACACTGTGTCAGCCATTGGTTGAAGAGATAGAGAAAACTTTAGGAAATTTGTGGAAGTAGCGAGACATGTAGAAGAGTCAGATAATGCTGATAAGCACTCTGAGAGTAAGAAAAGATCTGGAGACTTCAATAGAGGGGGACAAAGCAGTAATCGATACAGAGGAGGTGGTGGTTTCTTTTCTAAGATAGGATGAGGACTTGGCTATTTTGGGAGACAAGGATCTAGGTTTTTACCAAGTGGAGGAAGGTCCAATTCTGGTAGATGGAATACACAGTCTACATGGACACCTCCAACTAGGTCTTTAAGATCTTCAGTGTCAGTGACAGGACCGCAGAGACATGATGCATCCATATGTGACAATTGCGGTAGGGCACATTCTGGTCAGGCTAGGGAACTAACACTCCAATATGTTTTCATTATGGATAGATGGGACATATGAAAAGGGACTGCCCAAAACTTCCATATGTTTCAGAACAAGGTTCACAATTACAGTTTTAGACTCTACAAAGGCAGGCTCCAGTTAGAGGGGCAAGTTCTTCAGTGGCTTCAGGTTCTAGAGGGGGAGCACCTAGTACCAGTAGTGGACAATAAGGACAATGTGCCAGAGGGAGAGCTATTGTACGCCTCTTCTCAATGACACCATCTGAAGGTGTAGTTTCACCCAGAATTGTGACAGGTGAGATGCTTCTCTTTAACAATATTTCTGTTACAGTATTAAAAGATCCTGGTGCAACACATTCTTTCATTCAAAGATCGATAGTTAGTGGACTAAATCTTCTAACCCATGATTTATCTTATGAGTTGTTTTTAAACGTTCCACTAGGTGAATCCTCAGTTTTGACAGAAGTATGTCCTGGATGTCTGTTGAGTTTTAGTGGGTATACAATAGCAGTTAATCTCATACCCTTAGATATTAATTATTTTCAAATCATTTTGGGTATGGACTGCCTTGAGACATATCATGTCCAGTTTGATTGTTGGAAGAAAGAAGCTATCTTTCAACAAGGTGGATTTTCATGTGTCTTCACCGGAGAGAAAAATCTTACCCACATGTATAGTATCAACTATTGTAGCTGATAAGATGATGAGAAAGGGGTGTGAGGCATTTTTAGCTCATGTTGTGGATGCTAGGGTAGAGAAAAGAGCAATTTGTCAAGCAGATATTCCAGTAGTATGTGAGTTTTTATATGTCTTCCCTGATGAGTTACCATGTTTACCACCTAAAAGAGATATTGACTTTGAGATACAGACTTTACCTGGTAGCCATCCAGTAGCATTACCTACATATAGAATGGCACCTCGGGAGTTAAAGGAATTGAAAATCCAGTTACAAGAATTGTTGAATAAAGGATTTATTCAACCCAATACATCACCTTGGGGAGCTCCAGTACTGTTTGTGAAAAAAAAAGGATGGAACCATGCGGTTATGTATAGACTACAGACAATCGAATAAGATAACAATTAATAATAAATATCCTTTGCCTAGGATTGAAGACATATTTGATCAACTCCGTGAAGCAATAATGTTTTCAAAGATAGATCTAATGTCAGGTTATCATCAGCTAAGGATAAAGGCATCTGATGTACCTAAGTCAGCATTCAGAACGAGGTATGGGCACTATGATTTTGTAGTTATGTCTTTTAGATTAACAAATGCCCCTGTAACCTTTATGGACATGATGAACAAGGTTTTCAGACCATATTTAGATCAGTTCATAGTAGTGTTTATATATGTCATCCTTATATATTCTAAAGATGTGGAACAAAATGAGAAACATCTGAGGATAGCCCTACAGTTGTTAAGGAAACATCAGTTTTATGCTAAGTTTAGCAAATGTGAGTTTTGGTTGTCTAAAGTATCTTTTCTTGGACATGTCTTATCATGAGAAGGGGACAGTGTTAACCCTAAGAAGGTAGAATATGTTCTTCAGTGAGAGAAACCTACGACCCCTACTGAGATCAGAAGTTTCCTAGGGTTAGCAGGATATTACATGATATTTATAAGGAACTTCAGTGCAATAGCAACGTCTCTTACACGCTTAATAAGGAAGGATGTACCTTTTGTTTGGTCTGAGTGATGTAAAAAAAGTTTCCAAATTTTAAAGAAGTTAACTACAACACCAGTCTTGATATTACCGGAGGCAGATACAACCTATGTGGTTTTATGTGATGCGTCCAAGAGAGGTTTAGGATGTGTTCTTATGCAAGAAGGGAAAGTGGTGGCCTATAATTATAGACAACTTAAAAAGAATGAAGAGAACTATCCCACACATGATCTTGAGTTGACAGCAGTAGTGCATGCTCTGAAGACATGGCATCATTATCTCTATGGTGAATCATGTCAGGTCTTTACTGATCATAAGAGTCTGAAGTATATTTTCACGTAGAGGGATCTCAATATGAGACAAGGAGATGGTTGGAGCTTATAAAGGATTATGATGTCACTATTGATTATCATCCTGGAAAGGCCAATGTAGTAGCAGATGCTCTGAGTAGAAAGTCAACATCGTCTGCGGAAATGTTTTCAATGGCATGTGTAAAAAGAGACATGTTAGTTAGGATGAGAGAGATGAATTTGGATCTGAATGTGTTTGATCAAGATGGAATGATTGCATAAATGTAGGTTAGACCTACATTATATGATCAGATTCAGGAACTTCAGTATAGTGACAGAGAATTGCAACAGATCATTCATGATATGACAAAAGGAAAGAGACCAGACTTCAGATTTTCAAATGATGGGTTGTTGTATCTACATGATAGAGTGTGTGTTCCAGATGACACTGAGTTAAAGAAGAAAATTATTGAGGAAGCTCATTCTTCTATGTATGCAATGCATCCAGGTAACATAAAGATGTATAGAAATTTGAAGGAGTTGTATTGGTGGTTAGGTATGAAGAGGCAGATGGCTGAGTATATGGCTAAGTGTGATGTATGTTGATAACGCCCAAATTTACATATTTATGACAAGCATTCATCTGTGGTTTTGTGTCACTATAGCCTTAATATGCCTTAATTATCCCACATTCCTTATCTTCCAATAATTTATATCCTTTCATAGATAAAGTTGCTCGAATTAGCCAATTTTGGGACTTGTAGGCACCGAACCTGAAAAGACATCTATCCTCCAAAGGATTCTCCCCAACGCATGGGTTTTTGCAGTAGTTGGGCCTACACCACGACCGCGGCCAACATGATACACCTCGACTGTGATCGTGATATCCATGCTCATCTCAACCGCGACTGCGGTAATCATCTATGACCGAAGATTGTGGTCTAGGAATGCACCACGACCGCTACCTGAGTTACCAGCCGCTTATTCCAGGGCTAACCGTGATCGGGGTCTGCACCCCGACCGCGGGTCAAGCCTCAACCAGGGTGAATCTACAGCCCCAACCGCGACCGCGGAAGACACCTTGACCATAGACCACGATCGAGGGAGGATCACGACCCGCAGTTATCACCACGGCCGTGGAAGGGTCAGACCACGACCTGGATCAGGACCGTGATGACTCCGCCTATATATATCTACCCCTCTCCACCTGAGGAGGGGTTCCGCACCTTGGGAAGTTCCAGCTCTTGGTCCGGACCAATGAGGTTCCCAGAGCCCTGTGGGAGAGTCTATAGGTCTGAGAAGGACGAAGAACTCACCCTACGCCCATATCTTCAGTGTGCTTCCATTCCCACCATTTTCCACCTACATTCCTAGATCTCCAAAGGCAGAAGCTGAGGAGAGAGAAGGTTGAGGTTCCATCTTCTTCAAGAGAAGGAGAATGCCCACACCATCATCTTCCACCTCCATCCACCAACCAAGCTACTCTTTGGGGCAGATCTAGAGAGAAAGGAGGCCAAGGAGTCAAAAGGATCAAGGAGGACGACCCAAAAGATGAGATTCAGTCTATACAGAGGCTAGGGAGCGAGAGCCACCTCTCTTCTACGGGCTAAATCTCTTCTTCGTCTCCTTTCTTCTGCTTTTCTCTTTTGTCTCTGTGCAAATGATGTTCTTTCATCTTTGTTTAGTGCCAACTATGTTTTTCCATGGCTAGTTGAGCTTCTTCTTGGTTATGTAGCCCATTTTGGACATGTTTATGTACTTTTACCTTGAGCAAGTAGTTTTATTTCAGATCTGGCATGTTTTATGTTCTATCTCCTCTTTCTGGTTATGATTTCTAGTTTGGTTGATCTCTTTTTTATGTGAACTGCTATTTCTGCCTATATCGAGGGATTCATTGTAGAAATAGACAAGAGAAGATAGTTTGGATCAAAATCTGAAAAGAGGATGGTTTAAGGTCGTCTGCTCCTAACATCCCATAATATTCTAGACCTGAGAGGGTATCTAGAATATTCTAGGATGTTGGTTTGTCATCCTTGAGAGAGGTTTCATATCAATGATGGGTTTTAGTCACGCTACACGAGAGCAAGTGGGATGACCCACAGGAACATATACTACAATGTGTATCAGGTTTGGACATAGATTGCTTATTGGGGTGTTCGAGGGTTGTCTATCCCTGAGAACGGGTGCATAAACTGCCCAACTTATGGTTAAATAGTCGAGAACTCCTCTCAGATTACTAGAATCTCACGAACTCAATTTTGTTTTGTTTTCTTTATTTTGTTTTAACTCGTGACAACCTGTTAGACTAGTTCTAGCTCCTTACTTCTATCGACTGTCATCTTGGCTTATCTCACTCAAGAGCAAAAATCTCAAGTGTCCTAAACATCACCACGTCTCTATTTTTGACCTCGTATATCTACTTCTACATCATAATAAAGTTGTGGGGGTCTTTGAAGGTTTCATGATATAAATCTAAAAGTTCGATTCCTTCTGAATCCGCCTCCCTTCCAGATGCGCGATTTGGGCCGATCAACTTTTTGGCAATGTTGTCGGGGACGTGGTTTTCCACATTTACACGCCTAAAAGATTTTGTTCTATCACTCTTAAGCCTGTATAATTATGCATAGTTTTTCCTTTGTTTTAAACACACTTGTCCATATATACTGAATAGCCTTCTTTTCCTTATACATTTTCAGCCATGGATCTTGCTTCAGCAAGGCAAGTCATATTGTCCACCTGTCCTCCCAAATTTTTCCACAGTTCTGAGTGTTGGCAAATAATTGAAGGTCGTGCTCTACAGCTAGTCGAGCTATACTCACCTCCACCATTATCATATGTTGAAATTCCAATAAAGGATATGACTGATCAACCCTCGACTTCCATATTATATTGGGATCAAGAATTGATCATAGCAGTAGAGCTAGCGGGAGAAAGTGCCAATGCACTAATCTCCCCCTTAGCTCCTCATCTCCAAGAACACGTCGATCTGCTCCAGCAACTATTAGAAAAGCAGGAGCGTCAACTCCAAATAACAACAGAGATTGCAGACCGCAATAGAAGTATACTTCAAATTGATGAACAAGGATTCATCCGGAAACATCAGTTTGATACAGCAGATTCCCATCAGATGTGTATGGCAAAATTGATGGGTCTCGAAAGCATTACTGCTCAAGTGCAACTGCTTCATGATAAAGAAGTTGAATAAGACAGGAATCTCCAAGAGCTCATCAATTTGGTTACAATTCAGTCACAAATTCCATCACAAGATCATGAAGATTACAGTCATCAAAACCATTCCATTGGGCCTGAAGTGGAGTTTGTCTTGCCATCCTATTCACACCATCAACTAGGTTCACTGGGATTTTTCTGTGAAGAACCGCCAACCTAGGGGAGCTCTTCATTTTATCCAGATGAATTAGCTGATCAACTAATGGAAGATACTAGTAGCATGCATGAATGGTTAAATGATGATGACGATGACTCCTATCCTCACTAGGAATGTTAGACAACCTCACAACAGGGGGGGTCAGTTTGAAGAACCTGAATCATAAATTGATCCAGACCAAGGTGATAACTCTCACATTGAGACTTGTTACTTAGCCACCACCCACACACCTACTATGGTCTGGAATAACTTATTCAAGGAGGAGGATGAAGATAGTTGTTTGAATTGGAGCAGTGAGTATACTGACGAAGATGAGTTGGAGCAGCACGAGTCGTCATTCGCCACCATCCCTTTACAAGGCTTGGTGGACTTTGAAGGCGCAAGATGGACAATCCACCACAACATGGCTGCTGAGCATAAAGATGCCCCAGACCCCATAGAGTGTGACAAGCTTGGGATGGTAGAACTATAATTAAATTCGCACGGGGATACTTCTTGCTCAGAAAATGATTGGATGACTCAGATTATACATGAAGACTTATCTAAGCATCCAACCTCAAGTTCAAAGGTGGAGAGAGAAGTGAGGGGCCCTCTAGAAAACTTTCAGCCTCTTCCCTCTGTCTCATCCTGTGTCGACATCCTAGGGCCTTCGTGCTCAGATTCATATCTTGGAAGGTACCTTAAAGATGATTTGCCGAAGAATTCATCTTAGCACAATTCAAATCAGTTCCAGTACAAAGATGACTTCATCGAGTCTCTGAATTTTATTCCTCTCCTTCATACTCGGAAGGGTCCACATATCCGTCTATTCTACACCTATTATGTGGCGGAACCCGTCGGCGAGACACAGGTGACACTGGTCCTAAAACTTAGGATTTGGGATCCTAGTGTCGGTATCATGGGGCAGCCACCCCCTTTCTCTTACTCCTTTCTTTTCTTTTCTTTTTGTTAAAATGAACTCTTTTTTTAGTTGCTTAAATATTTCCTTGCATACATGCATCATTTTAGGAATTTAATAAGATTACCCACCCTAACTTCCATGCATTCCCACCCTACTATACTAAGCTTAGGTCTTGCTCGAGGATGAGCAAAATTTTAAGCCTGGGGTGGTAGGGCTATTCACCCTTCTACCTCTTCATTCTTCACGCATGCACGTTTACTTAAAGCATTTAGGTGTAAATCACTTTCATAATTTGTAGCTTTGCAATTAAGGCTATGCAATGCAAATCTTATAACTAAATGCTTATCTTTATGCCGAAAATTTTTCATCTTAAACTGATTGATCTTTTGCTTGACCTGCTCATTGACTCTTTCCTTAAGTTTGGTAATGAATCTAAGGTTATGTTCCTTTTTCATAGCTTAAAGCTTTATTCCCTTGATCTATGTTGTGAATGACGAATCCAAGGCATAGGATCGTTGGAAAGAGCTAAAGCATGGTCAAAGACTCCTAGCCACGATTTCACAAACTTTCCACTATTCTAAGGATCCTTGAATCATAATTACTATCTTTTCACACATGTATCAAGTGGATAATGATGAGTTTTGAGCTATAATCAAGTTTAAGTATTTTCCTTGATGGACTACTTGCCCTCTCACCTTAGATTGAGTCAAAAAGATGAAAAATTAAAATTTTGCAAAAGAGGCTTGGCCGCCCATAAAATTCCAAATACATCAAAAGAGTTCTCACCCTGGCCTATAAATTAGAATGCAGATAATAAAGCCTGAGTGTGAATAAATGAGAGCTTGTTTTCTCTTTTAGGAGAGTTGAGGATGGTGTCCATCCGGTGTATGATTGTGCTCATGAATGTGGGTATGTCGTGCCTGGTAGTGCCACCCGAAGGCTCATTAGAGAGCCATTAGGAACCCTTAGTAGACCTATGAGATCATCCAAGTAATAGTGTTGGTTCGAGCGTAGTATGAGGAGTTTGTCTCACTGCTCTAGGCCAACTGGCTCGGACTGCAGGGACAATTGCTCATTACATGGATCAACCCGACGCAGATCGGGATCCTCGGAAGTCATTAGAGTCTTTTTACTTTGTTTCTTAGGACCTAAATAAGTGAGAGGCGCATTGTCCCTGATTGGTCTACATGGATACATGATGATGGCTCATTACTCATCATCTGCGTGATCATTTATGTGACAACACTTTCATGCTGTATAATTATGATTCAAACCCTCATGAGTATCGACAAGTACAGTGGACTAGCTTAACCTTGCCTAGTTTCTCTTTGACCTCACTTTGGCAGGATTGTGCTCGATCGGTGGGGTTTGTTTTGAAACAACATGGATCAAGAGAATCGATGTTTTAACTATTTTTCTTAACCTTAGCATTCATCACCAAGTTTGATCTGGATGTCATGTTTTTGTTCTTTGAGCACAGTCTTGCTTGAGGACAAGCAAATGCTTAAGCTTGGGGTGGTTGATAACACCAAATTTACGTATTTATGACAAGCATTTATCTGTGGTTTTGTGTCACTATAGCCTTAATATGCCTTAATTATCCCATGTTCCTTATCTTCCAATAATTTATATCCTTTCATAGATAAAGTAGTTCGAATTAGCCAATTTTGGGACTTGTAGACACCGAACCTGAAAAGACATCTATCCTCTAAAGGATTCTCCCCAACACATGGGTTTTTGCAGCAGTTGGTCCTACACCGTGACCGTGGCCAACAAGATACATGTAAGGATCCTGACCTTCGTTTTAGGCTTACCCTGTTTGCTTTTCCTAAACCTTGTGTTTAGATGCTTGCTAATCACCTCAAATGGTGATTAGGGTTTGTTTGTGCTTTGTTGAGCGTTGGAGGTGCAACTTGCAAATAACCCAAGTTTTAGGATTGATGTGCAAGTTTGACACCTTGAGAGGTATTTCTCTCTCTCCTTGCATCCTCTAGGGTTGAGAGGATGGGTTGGGCTCGTTGTTTGAGTAGCTTTGTGTTTTGTTTTGCCTTGTTTGGGCTTTGCCTAGCTTTGTTGGGCCTTGTATTAGTCAAGGGTGAGCTTGGTGCCTTGTGTCAGCCATGGTGTATCGGCCAGGTGGTTGTGTCGGGCAAGTGGTGTGTCACCCATGAGGTGTATCGACCAAGTGACATTCTTTGACCTAGCATCATTTGTGTCACCCCCCTTATGGACACTTGGTGCTTGTTGCTTGCATGTGGCAAAAGCTTTGGACATGCGGTGGTGGGCGAGATAGTAGGTGGCTTTGCCCCATGGACAAGTGTCCCTAGGTTGGGAGACACATTGCCTTAGTCTCCCCTTCACCCTCTTCTATATATGTCTCTCCTTTATTTTGCGTGGGATCCCTTTAGTTCCTTAGTTGCCTTCCTTTTTCCTTAGTGAACGATACCTCTCCTTGGTAGAGCTTGGTCACCAATCTCCTTGGTGGAGTCTTCTTCTTCCTCTAGTGGTGGCCAAACCCTAGAGTGTGTCTTGCTTCTCTTCTTATGGTGAGCATCTCCCCCTCTTTCCTTGGCACCTTCTTCTCCTCCTTGCTTGTTCTTCGGCCATGGTGGTTATAAGCTTTGTTTTTCTTCTTGTGGTGGTCGAAGGTGGTGCTTGGAGCTTGGAAGCTTGGTGCTAGGAGCTTGGAGCTTTCTTAAGGCGGGTTACATAACTCCTAACCCTAGCTATACTACTTCTTTTTCATGTTGCATGTTTGTATGTCATCTTGATCGGCCATGCAGCTTGTTAGATATGTTTCTTGCCCTAGTATGTACCCTTTTATCTTGTTATATATAGTGGTCATGTTGTTGATGTGTTCTTAGACCTTGTGGCCAAACCTGGAGTTTAGGGTTCCTTGGGCAAAACCCCATTCTCTCCCATTTGGTTTTGAGAAGTGAGTTGAGCTCTAGTGGTATAGGCAAAACCCCTCTCTCTTGGTTGTTGAGAGGTGAGTCTATGCTCTAGTTGCTTGGGCAATACCCATCTCTCATCATGGATTTGAGAGGTGAGCCTTGGTTGGACGTTGACCTAGTGAAGGTTGGAATCTTGACCGATGAGGGGATGATCCACCTTGTTGCCCGATATGTGATGGAGGTTGTGCAAAACCCCTCTCTCTTGGTTGTTGAGAGGTGAGCCAACTCTCTTGATCGATTAGGGTTTATGATGGTGATCTTGAGGTTGATGATGACCAAACTGATATGGTCCTTGTGCCTTGCACGATACCCTTTGTGATGAGTTGCCTGATACCCCTCTCCTAGGGTTGAGTCTTGGGCGATATGCTATGTAGTGTTCTGTTGTCCTTGTTGCCCGATATGAAACTTCTACCCGTGATGGTGTTGTTGGGCGATACACCTTAACCGATATGAATCTTTGTGGGAATTATGCATTTGGCTGACATGATTCGTGGTAGATATCTCTGTTTTGTGCCTTGGGCGATATGGGTTGGTTTTGATGTTGCCCGATATGGTGCTTGGGTGGTGGAACCCTAGTTAGGTGCCCTAGTGTTGACTGATATGTGGTGCCTGCCTTGTTGGACAATAGGCTACCTTGGGCGCCATGGTGTCGTTTGTTAGTTGTGTGCTTGTTGGGCGATACAGTGGTGACCTTGGGCGTCATAGCCTTGGACGATATGGTCGTGGACGACATGACCTTGCTGGTTGCCGACATAAAACCCTAACCCCTTATGGGTGATAGGGGTGATGGCCGATATGTGATGCCCATATGTTGCCCGATATCATCTTGCACATGGTTGCCCAATATCCATGGGTGCACGACACAACTCTTGGATCTGGGTACACGACACACTTATGGCCTTAGTTGCACGTTACACCTATGCTCCTTGGTTGGCCGATATGTGTGGCTAAGTGCCCTAGCCAATAGGCTTTTGGTGAGGGAGGTGATCTTGCCTGATACCCCTTTGGGTGAGGGATGCGGTGCCCATCACACCTATAGTGAGGGTAGGCAGTATCCTTGGTTAGGGTTGCACCTAGCTCAGAAACCCTAGTTTTGGTGAGTCGTTATCTTGTAACCGCACCTTTGTTGATGATGTGTTATGAATGATAGGTTGTAACCAATGATATGTTTGATACCTAAAGTTGGTGCTAAGTGAGATGATTAGATACATGATTACGTTCATAAGATATAGGGAATAGTGAATGCTCGTGGTTTGATTAAAATAATGTAATTTGTTTATAAGACACTGCTTTGTGCTTCATGTAGTTATAATCATGGATGTTGATCCAATCATGTACCTTCAACCCTAATAGCATGATAATCATAAAGATATATTTTGGTGATTTAGTTATCTCTCAATATGCATACTAACCATGCAGGGGTATCAATTGAATTCATAGCTAGGTAAGAGCTATGAGGTGTATGTGTTTTGTATAACACTGAATTATGATGTTCCTTGTTGATGAGATAACATGTATCCCCAGTATGATGAGAAAGATATGTTGACCTAATAAAGGCTGAGTGCCTAGTTGAGGTGTTATCCTCTGATGTTGAGATAAGGGATTGCTATTGTAACATCCCAGGATTTGAGACCTCGGATAAAATGATCTTATAAGGAATGATTGGACTACCCATATCACCAAGGTGCACCTCCTTTTCAGGGAGCCCATCACTAAAGAACTCCATAGTTAAGCGTACTCAACTTGGAGTAGTACTAGGATGGGTGACTAGTCGGGAAGTTGATCCTGGCTTGCGCGTGAGTGAGGAAAAGTGCCTTGTTAAGGCTAGTGGTGGTCTGTGGGGCCAGTCGTCATTCCAGAAACTCTACTAGAGCCTAGGGCAGTGGGCCCAGGCGTTACAGCTATCCCATGGTGATGATGTAAGCCCTGAGAGGCATTGGCATTCTGTGATGAGGGATTGAGATCCCATGACAATGTGATAATGACAGTAATAATGTAACTCAATGTTGTTTATGTTTTACAACTTGGTTGCCTCAACAATCCACTTAAAATATACTAATTAATTACAGTGGAACATATCATGTAGTTTTTCCATGGCCATAGATCCATTATCGTCAGTAGCTGGTGATGGTGAAACATGTTTATCCTGTGGGATTACCTGGAGCACATATTGTTGAATATGTGGGGTTTCTCCTAGCCAAAAATAGGAGGATTAGAGTGAAACTGTGGTTGTAGACTCAAGATGTGTATAAGAGCATGGTGAACATACCCATGGCTCAGTGTGATGGAGCATGAATGTGTTCTTGGCTCAGGAGCACGGTGAATAGGCTCGTGGCTCATGATATACTAGTGACGTGACCTGTACCAAGGCGGGCTAGAGAAAGAGTAGCCTGCGGAGCCGACCCTGTGACTGAGGCCACTTAAGCAAGAGACTGCGGTCCTACTTTGGTTATTGTGCACTGACCACGAGGAGGTGAGGTCGTGGAGTCCAGCTCTCCCAGTGACCTTGTATGGCACTGGTTTTGGGCTTCACAACCAAAGGTTGGATTTGAACGGTACAACTCACTTCCTCAGGGCATAATAAATCGTAATCCAACTGAATAGTGTATACTGCTTAGAACAAAACACAAAACATTGGTTGAGGCCTTGCTTGTATAGTTGCTCTAGTTATATCTTGTAGTTATTTACACGTTCCTCATATCTTGTGATAAGTTCTTATAAAGCTCGTATTGTCAATCATGTTCCATAAAGAATATCTAATCATATGTCTCCTGGACGTTTTGGTAAGATTGTTAATAAAGTTAGATCTGCTCAGTATGTCGTTCATTTAATCTGCTTACTTTGGTTATCTGTTTAAGCTTCTCTAAGGTTTTATAGTTCGGCGGGTAGTTATGTTTCTCGCTGGGACTGTGTGTCTCACCCCGTTGGTTACAAACTTTTTAGGTGATCGTGCTAGACGTGGTGGTAGTCGTGAGGTTACGGCCGTGCAACAAGAAGAGAAGTAGGAGGCAAGGGATGGATATGTTGTTGTTTTGGTTGTTTTTTAGTATAGTCCTAGAGTCATCCATGTACTCTCAGGTCCTCAGAGGTGTTTTGATAATGTTTTAAGATGTATAGATGATGTAGCTTTGTATATCCTGCTGTTGGCCTGATGTGTCTCGTTATGTATGTATAAATAGGTGATAAACTCCTTGTACCTATGTGACAACTGGATCATATGAGTTGTGGACACGTATCAAGGTTTATGTATGTTTATATAACATGTTTCCTTGTAGGATAAGGATCTGGACGTAATAGTTCTCTTTTATCTGCTTTCCGCAATCAGTTTTAATTAACCTGTGTTTTTGGTAATATGTGGTTTATGGTGATTCTGCGCGTTTTTGCATGACATCTCGTTGTCTGTGTGATGGCGGGATGTCACACAAATAGGTTTGGTATCAGACCTCTAGGCTCGCTGAGTCTACAGGGATCTAGGACTAGGTTTGTGTCTGTTCTTGTGAGTTTTCCAAATTTTCTTACAATAACCTTCTGCTCTCAACAGAAGATAAAGTTTAAAGATGTCTAGAAATCATGAAGAACATGCTGCTGAGAGCAGTGATGTTGTATATGTTGATGGAGCACGAGTGCAGGCACATGAAGATTGGGTGCCTAAGGTCCCCCAACTTGACCCAACCATTTTTTAAAACCATGCCTATCAGCAGCTTATGGGGCAGTTAATGGCTACAATGAATCCCATGGTGGAAAGGTTGCCAGTGCCTCCGCCAAGAGCACATGCTCCCCATGGTGAAACATTGGGTATTGGGAAGACCTTTGAGCGGCTTCACCGAGTTGGAGCTTCGAATTATATTGGAACAACTGATCTAGCAGATGGAGATCTGTGGCTGACATGTCTTAAAAAGGCCTTCCGGATCATTGACATACCCGAAGCAGACAACGTCAATCACGTTGTCTACCTTCTGAAAGTAGTGTTGTCCACTGGTGGGCCATCGAGGAGGAGAAGCGTCATGGCGAGATGATCTGTTGGGACGTCTTCCGACAGGAGTTCGTGAGCTGATACTTCCCGAAGACCTATCTAGATGAGAAGATCAACCAGTTTGAGTGTCTGCGCCAAGGATCGATGAGCATCACCAAGTATGAAGCCAAGTTTATGGACCTACTGAGGTTTCGTCCTCACATGGTGGCGGAAGATGATGAGAGAATCAGGCGGTTTGAGAAAGGTCTGAGTGCTGAGCTGACGACACCTACTGCTGCTTTAGAAAACCGGGAGCGGTTTGCCACGTTTGTGGAGTCTATCTAAAGGATTGAACGATGAGTCAAGGAGAAGAGAGAGACCATGACCAAGAAAAGGCCTGCTCAGTTCCCAAGACATATGTTTGATGGATTCAAGAAGCCAAGGTTTTCGGCACCATCTACAATACAGAGTTCCAGTGCACCGTCACAGTGGTCTCTGAGTAAAGGAAGAGGGTGTGGATTTTCTTCATCTAGAGCCCACAATACAGCTTCAGTGGCAGTGATAGGGCCATATAGGTCGCAGTTTGAAGACAGGTCATGCTATCTTTATGGACAGACAAGGCATATGAAGTCAAATTGCCCAAAGAGAGATGTCGAAGTGACACAGCAATCGAGGCAAAATCAACAGGGGTCAGATAGACAACAGTTTAGTGGTAACATAGGGCGGGGACACGGTCAAGCATCATAAGCAGGATCGTCTACTCAAGGAAGCAGAGGATGTGGACAATAGCAAGTAACGACTCGATTCTATGTTATGAGTTAGTCGGAGGTGATAGTCAACCCGCGAGTAGTGGTAGGTCAGATGGAGTTATTTCATTCTGATTTGTCTTCTTCTTGCTTTATATCTGTTCTGGTTGACCCAGGTGCTATGCACTCTTTTATCACATGTAGTACGCTTGATAGCTGTCTTTTACCTGTTATCTGTAAGAAAGATAGCTTGTTGTTAGAAACCCCTCTTGTTGGACCCGCGTTGCTTCGAGAGGAGTGTCCATATTGTGTTTTATCCTTTTTGGGATACTTTTATACAAGTGGATCTTATACCACTTGATATGCATGGATTCGATGTGATCCTTGGAATGGATACCTTAGAAAAGTATAAGGTTGTGTTGGACTGTGGTTATAAGCAAGAAGTGTTTGATGACAATAGTGAGAAGTGGATCTTCCAGTGAGATAGAAAGATCACTCCGATATGTTTAGTATCAGCTATGGTGGTAGAGAAGTTGTTGCGGAAAGGATGTAAGACGTTCTTAGCTCACGTTGTGGATACCAAGGCAAAAGGTCCTAGCCTTGAGGAGATGACTATTATTCAAGAGTTTGCAGATGTGTTTCCTGATGAGTTCCCCGGTGTTCCCCCACCTCGAGAGATTGACTTTGAGATCAATCTGGTGCCAGGAAGACAACCAGTTGCTCTGACATCGTACAGGATGGCTCCAACCGAGATGGCAGAGCTGAAGAAGCAGTTACAAGAGTTATTGGATAAAGGTTTCATCAGACCAAACACATCGTCGTGGGGTGCTCCGGTCCTGTTCGTAAAGAAGAAGGATGGATCGATGCGTTTGTGCATAGATTACCGGTAGTTGAACAATTTACGATCAAGAACAAGTACCCGTTATCAAGGATAGGTGATTTGTTTGATCAGTTACGTGGCGCTACAGTGTTCTCAAAGATCGATCTATGGTCTGGATATCATCAGTTAAGAATTAAGGATGAGGACATACCCAAGTCAGCTTTTAGGACAAGGTATGGTCACTTTGAGTTCATGGTTATGCCGTTTGGGCTAACCAATGTGCCTGCCATTTTTGTGGATATGATGAACAAGGTGTTCCGTCTGTTTCTAGACCAGTTTGTTGTGGTTTTTATAGATGACATCTTGATCTACAGTCGGGACAGTAGAGAGCATGAACAACATCTTCGACAAGCGTTGACTCTTCTTCGGCAACATTAGTTGTATGCCAAGTTTAGTAAGTGTGAGTTCTGGTTGAAAGAAGTAACTTTTTTGGGTCATGTGATATCTGTAGAAGGAGTCAGAGTGGACCCTAAGAAGGTGGAGTCAATCACAGAATGGGAGCAACCAAAGACGCCAACTGAAGTTCGTAGTTTTCTGGGTTTAGCAGGATACTACCGGAGGTTTATAAGAAACTTTAGTGTGATCGCATTGCCGTTGACAAAGTTGACCAAGAAGGATATACCTTTTGTCTGGGATGATCGTTGTCATCAAGCTTTCCAAAGTTTGAAGGAGAAGCCAACTAGTGCTCCAGTGTTGGTGCTGCCAGAGCCTGGGAAAGGCTATGTTGTTTTCTGCGATGCTTCCAAGAAAGGCCTAGGATGTGTGCTGATGCAGGAAGATCGTGTGATTTCTTTTACTTCGCGACAACTTAAGAAGCATGAGGAGAATTATCCGACACATGATTTGGAGATGGCAGTGGTGGTCCATGCGTTAAAGATTTGGAGACACTATCTTTATGGGGAAGTGTGTCAGATCTTTACGGATCATAAGAAATTGAAGTAAATCTTTTCACAGAGTGAGCTGAACATGCGACAACGTCACTGGATGGAGCTGATCAATGATTACAATTGCACCATTGAGTATCATCCTGGTAAGGCGAATGTGGTAGCTGATGTGCTTAGCAGAAAGTCTTCTTCTCTTCCTATGAAGAAGGCACAGTTGAGTTCCTTGGTATGCCATAGGCGGGATATGTTTGTCTCTTTTTGGCATATGAATGTACAGTTAGAAGTCTCCTTGTTGGCAGGACTGTTGGCACAGATGCAAGTAAAGCCTACGTTGAGGCAGTAGATCAAAGATGCACAACAGACTTATGCTTCAGTCTAGTTGATCAGATCAGAATTTGGCAGCGAGAAGCGTGATGGGTTCCATGAGTCTGAGGATGGACTAGTTTGTTATCATAGTAGGATGGTGGTCCCCGATGTTGATAATCTGAGAAAGCTAGTGCTCGAGGAAGCACACATGTCGATGTATGCTATGCATCTAGGTGTCACCAAGATGTATCATAATCTGAAGGACCTGTATTGGTGGTCGGGCTTGAAGAGAGATGTAGCCGAGTTTGTAGCTAGGTGTGCGGTATGCCAATAAGTCAAGGCTGAGCATCAGAAACGGGTAGGTACATTGCAACACATGCCGATACCACAGTGGAAATGGGAACATATAACCATGGATTTCGTAGTTGGTCTACTGAGGACAACTAAGAATCATGATTTCATCTGGGTGATAGTAGACATATTGACAAAGTATTCTCATTTCATACCTATGAAGACAACGTATACAACGGAGAAGATTGCTCAGGTGTATGTGGATGAGATAGTGCGTTTGCATGGTGTGCCTACAATGATAGTCTCTGACAGAGGACCCCAGTTCACGAGTCATTTTTGGGAACAGTTGCATAAAGCATTGGGAACACAATTGAGGTTCAGTACCGCTTTCCACCCACAGACAGATGGACAGTCTGAAAGGACTATTCATACTTTGGAGGATCTTCTCCGAGCTTGTGTTTTGCAGTTCCTAGGCAGTTGGGACGTGCATCTCAGTTTGATAGAGTTTGCCTACAACAATAGTTACCAGCGGAGCATCGACATGGCTCCTTATGAGGCTTTATATGGCAGGAAGTGTAGATCTCCTTTATGCTGGTATGAGTCGGGCAAGTATCAGCTTTTGGGTCCTGATTTAGTGCAACAGACAACAGAAAAGATCAAAGTGATACAACAACAATTGAAAGTGGCACAGGACAGACATAGGTCATATGCAAATAATTGCCAACGACCCTTAGAGTTCCAGGTGGGAGACAAAGTGTATCTCAAGGTCTCATCATGGAAAGGCGTGTTGAGGTTTGGACAGAAAGGCAAGTTGGCACCCAAGTATATGGGGCCATATCAAGTAATAGCACGTGTTGGCAAGGTAGCTTACATGTTGGAGCTGCCGCCAGAGTTGCACATGTTACATCCGGTGTTCCATGTTAATATGTTGAAGAAAAGTCATCCAGACATAGGGACAATGATATATCCAGTTGAGGTTAAGCTTGATGAAGACGTGACCTACGAGGAAGGTCCAGTGATAATTCTTGATAGAAGAGTAAAGAATTTGAAAAGGAAGGACATGGTGGTTGTGAAGATTCTTTGGTATCATCATGGCGTTGAGGAAGCCACATGGGAGCTCGAGGAAGAGATGAGAAGGAAGTATCTCTCACTTTTCTCTTCAGATTTTGGGGGAGAAATTCCTTTGTAGAGGTTTATGGCTTGTAAGGACCCTGACCTTTGTTTTGGGATTACCCTGTTTGCTTTGCCTAAACCTTGTGTTTAGATGCTTGCTAATCACCTCAAATGGTAATTAGGGTTTGTTTGTGCTTTGTTGAGTGTTGAAGGTGCAACTTGCAAATAACCCAAGTTTTAGGGTTGATGTGCAAGTTTGACACCTTTAGAGGTGTTTCTCTCTCTCCTTGCATCCTCTAGGGTTGAGAGGATGGGTTGGGCTCGTTGTTTGAGTAGCTTTGGGTTTTGTTTTGCCTTATTGAGCCTTGTTTGGGCTTTTCCTAGCTTTGTTGGGCCTTGTATCGGGCAAGGGTGAGCTTGGTGCCTGGTGTCGGCCATGGTGTATTGGCCAGGTGGTTGTGTTGGGCAAGTGGTGTGTCACCCATGAGGTGTATCAGCCAAGTGACTTTCTTTGACCTAGCATCATTTGTGTCACCCCTTGTGGGCACTTGGTGCTTGTTTCTTGCATGTGGCAAAAGCTTTGGACATGTGGTGGTAGGCGAGATAGTAGGTGGCTTTGCCCCATGGACAAGTGTCCCTAGGTTGGGAAACACCTTCCCTTAGTATCCCCTTCACCCTCTTCTATATATGTCTCTCCTTTCTTTTGCTTGGGATCCATTTAGTTCCTTAGTTGCCTTCCTTTTTCCTTGGTGGACGATACCTCTCCTTGGTAGAGCTTGGTGGCCGATCTCCTTGGTGGAGTCTTCTTCTTCCTCTAGTGGTGGCCGAACCCTAGAGTGTGTCTTGCTTCTCTTCTTGTGGTGAGCATCTCCCCCTCTTTCCTTGGCAACTTCTTCTCCTTCTTGCTTGTTCTTCAGCCATGGTGGTTATAAGCTTTGTTTTTCTTCTTGTGGTGGCTGAAGGTGGTGCTTGGACCTTGGAAGCTTGGTGCTAGGAGCTTGGAGCTTGCTTAAGGCATGTTACATAACTCCTAACCCTATCTATACTACTTCTTTTTCATGTTGCATGTTTATATGTCATCTTGATCGCCATGCATCTTGTTAGATATGTTTCTTGCCCTAGTATGTACCCTTTTATCTTGTTATATATAGTGGTCCTGTTGTTGATGTGTTCTTAGACCTTGTGGCCGAACCTGGAGTTTAGGGTTCCGAGGGCAAAACCCCTTTCTCTCCCATTTTGTTTTGAGAAGTGAGTTGAGATCTAGTGGTATAGGTAAAACCCCTCTCTCTTGGTTATTGAGAGGTGAGTCTATGCTCTAGTTGCTTGGGCAATACCCTTCTCTCACCATGGATTTGAGAGGTGAGCCTTGGTTGGACGTTGACCTAGTGAAGGTTGGAATCTTGACCGATAAGGGGATGATACACCTTGTTGCCCGATATGTGATGGAGGTTGTGCAACACCCCTCTCTCTTAGTTGTTGAGAGGTGAGCCAACTCTCTTGATCTATTAGGGTTGATGATGGTGATCTTAAGGTTGATGATGACCAAATCGATATGGTCCTTGTGCCTTGCATGATACCCTTTGTGATGAGTTGACTGATACCCCTCTCCTAGGGTTGAGTCTTGGGCGATATTCTATGTAGTGTTCTGTTGTCCTTGTTGCCCGATATGAACCTTCTACATGTGATGGTGTTGTTGGGCGATACACCTTGACCGATATGAATCTTTGTGGGTGTTATGCCTTTGGCTGACATGATGCGTGGTAGACATCTCTGTTTTGTGCCTTGGGCGATATGGGTTGGTTTTGGTGTTGCCTAATATGATGCTTGTGTGGTGGAACCCTAGTTAGGTGCCCTAGAGTTGACCGATATGTGGTGCCTGCCTTGTTGGACGATAGGCTACCTTGGGCGCCATGGTGTCATTTGTTAGTTGTGTGCTTGTTGGGTGATACAGTGGTGACCTTGGGCATCATAGCCTTGGACGATATGGTCAAGGACGACGTGACCTTGCTGGTTGCCCGACATAAAACCCTAACCCCTTATGGGTGATAGGGGCGATGGCCGATATGTGACGCCCATATGTTGCCCAATATCATCTTGCACCTGGTTGCCCAATATCCATGGGTGCACGGCACAACTCTTGGATCTGGGTACACGACACACTTCTGGCCTTAGTTGCACGTTACACCTATGCTCCTTTGTTGGACGATATGTGTGGCTAAGTACCCTAGTCGATAGGCTTTTGGTGAGGGAGGTGATCCTTCCTGATACCCATTTGTGATGAGGGATTGAGATCCCATGACAATGTTATAATGACAGTAATAATGCAACTCAGTGTTCTTTATGTTTTACAACTTGGTTGCCTCAACAATCCACTTAAAATATACTAATTAATTACAGTTGAACATATCATGTAGTTTTGCCTTGGCCATAGATCCATCATCGTCAGTAGTTGGTGATGGTGAAATAGGTTTATCCTGCGGGATTACCTGGAGCGCATATTGTTGAATATGTGAGGTTTCTCCTAGCCGAACATAGGAGGATTAGAGTACAACTATGGTTGTAGACTCAAGATGTGTATAAGAGCATGGTGAACATGCCCATGGCTCAGTGTGATGGAGCATGAATGCGTTCATGGCTCAGGAGCACGATGAATAGGCCCGTGGCTCATGATATACTAGCGTCATGACCTGTACCAAGGCGGGCTAGAGAAAGGGTAGCCTGTGGAGCTGACCCTGTGGCTGAGACCACTTAAGCAAGAGACTGCGGTCCTACTTTGGTTATCGTGCGCTGACCATGAGGAGGTGAGGTCATTGAGTTCGGATCTCCCAATGACCTTGTATGGCACCGATTTTGGGCTTCGTAGTCGAAGGTTGGATTTGAGCGGTATGACTCACTTCCTCAGGGCATAATAAATCGTAATCCAGCTGAATAGTGTATACTGCTTAGAACAAAACACAAAACATTGATTGAGGCCTTGCTTGTATAGTTGCTCTAGTTATATCTTGCAGTTATTTACACATTCCTCATATCTTGTGATAAGTTCTTATAAAGCTTGTCTTTTCAATCATATTCCATAAAGAATATCTGATCATATGTCTCCTGGACGTTTTGGTAAGATTGTTAATAAAGTTAGATCTGCTCAGTATGCTGCTCATTTAATCTGCTTACTTTGGTTATTTGTTTAAGCTTCTTTAAGGTTTTATAGTTCAGCGGGGAGTTATGTTTCTCGCTGGGACTGTGTGTCTCACCCCGCTGGTTTACAACCTTTTTAGGTGATCGTGCTAGACGTGGTGGTGGTCATGAGGTTGCGGCCGAGCAGCAAGAAGAGAAGTAGGAGGCAAGAGATGGATATGTTGTTGTTTTGGTTGCTTTGTATTAGAGACCTAGAGTCATCCCTGTACTCTCAGGTCCTTCGAGGTGTTTTGACGATGTTTTACGATGTATAGCTGATGTAGCTTTGTATATCCTGTTGCTGGCTTGATGTGGCATGTTATGTATGTATAAACAGTTGATGAACTCCTTGTACCTATGTGACAGTTGGATCATATGAGTTGTTGACACGTATCAAGATTTATATATGTTTATATAACATGTTTCCTTGTAGGATAAGTATCTGGACGTAATAGTTCTCTTTTATCTGCTTTCCGCAATCAATTTTAATTAACCCGTGTTTTTGGTAATATGTGGTTTATGGCGATTCTGCACATTTTTATGTGACATCTTGTTGTTTGTGTGATGGCGGGATGTCACACAAATATGTTTGGTATCAGAGCTCTAGGTTCATTGAGTCTACAGGGATTTAGGACTAGGTTTGTGTCTGTTCTTGTGAGTTTTCCAAATTTTCTTACAATAACCTTCTGCTCTCAACGGAAGATAAAGCTTAAAGATGTCTGGAAATCATGAAGAATATGTTGCCGAGAGAAGTGATGCTGCATCTGTTGATGGAGCACGAGTGCAGGCACATGAGGATCGGGTGCCTGAGGTCCCCCAACTTGACCCATCAATTCTTGAAAACCCTGCCTATCAACAACTTATGGGGCAGTTAATGGCTACGATGAATCTCATGGTGGAAAGGTTGCCAGTGCCTCTGCCAAGAGCACAGGCTCCCCATGGTGAAACATCAGGTATTGGGAAGAACTTTGAGCGGCTTCGCCGAGTCGGAGCTTTGGATTATGCTGGAACGGCTGATCCAGTGGATGCAGATCTGTGGCTGACATGTCTTGAGAAGGCCTTCCGGATCCTTGACATCCCTGAAGCAGACAAAGTCAAGCACGCTGTCTACCTTCTGAAAGGCAGTGATGGCCACTGGTGGGCCATCGAGGAGGAGAAACGGCCTAGCGAGGTGATATGTTGGGACATCTTCCAACAGGAGTTCGTGAGCTGATACTTCCTGAAGACCTATTTGGACGAGAAGATCAACCAATTTGAGCGTCTACACCAAGGATTGATGAGCATCACCGAGTATGAATCCAGAATGGTGGACGTCGAAGGTGCAAAATGGACAATCCACCACAACATGGTTGCTGAGCATGAAGATGCCCCAGACCCCATAGAGTGTGACAAGCTTGGGGTGGTAGAACTACAATTAAATTCACTCAGGGATACTTCTTGCTCAGAAAATGATTGGATGACTCAGACTATACATGAAGACTTATTTGAGCATTCAACCTCAAGTTCAGAGGTGGAGAGAGAAGTGAGGGGCCCTCTAGAAAATTTTTAGCCTCTTCCCTTCGTCTCATCTTGTGTTGACATCCTAGGGCCTTCCTGCTCAGATTCATATCTTGGAAGGTACCTTAAAGATGATTTGTCGAAGTATTCATCTCAGCGCAATTCAAATTAGTTCCAGCACAAAGATGACTTCACCGAGTCTCTGAATTTTATTCCTCTCATTCAGACTCAGAAGGGTCCACATATCTGCCTATTCTACACCTATTATGTAGCATAACCCGTCGACGAGACACAGGTGACACTGGTCCTAAAACTTAGGATTTGGGATCCCAGTGTCGGTATCGTGGGGCAGCCACCCCCTTTCTCTTACTCCTTTCTTTTCTTTTTGTTTTGTTAAAATAAACTCTTGTTTTAGCTGCTTAAATATTTCCTTGCATACATGCATCATTTTAGGACTTTAATAAGATTGCCCACCCTAACTTACATGCATTCCCACCCTACTATACTAAGATTAGGTCTTGCTTAATTTCACATAAGTATCAAGCGGATAATGATCCTTGAATCATAATTACTATCTATTCTAAGGATCCTTGAATCATAATTACTATCTATTCACATAAGTATCAAGCGGATAATGATGAGTTTTGAGCTATAATTAAGTTGAAGTGTTTTCCTTGATGGACTACATGCCCTCTCACTTAGATTGAGTCAAACATATAAAAAATTAAAATTTTGCAAAAGAGGCTTGGCCGCCCACAAAATCCCAAATACATCAAAAGAGTTCTCACCCTGGCCTATAAATTAGAATGCAGATAATAAAAGCCTGAGTGTGAATAAATGAGCCTTGTTTTCTCTTTTAGGAGAGTTGAGGATGGTGTCCATCCAGTGTATGACTGCGCTCATGAACGCGGGTATGTCGTGCCTGGTAGTGCCACCCAAAGGCTCACTACAGGGTCACTAGGAACCCTTAGTAGACCTATGAGATCATCCAAGTAGTAGTGTTGGTTCGAGCGCAATATGAGGTGTTCGTCTCACTGCTCTAGGCCAACCGGCTCGGACTGTAGGGACTGTTGCTCATTACATGGATCATCCTGATGCAGATCGGGATCCTCATAAGTCATTAGAGTCTTTTTACTTTGTTTCTTAGGACCTAAATAAGTGAGAGGCACGTTGTCCCTGATTGGTCTACATGGATACATGATGATGGCTCATTACTCATCATCCACATGATCATTTATGTGACAACACTTTCATGTTATATAATTATGATTCAAACCCTCATGAGTATCGACAAGTACAGTGGACTAGCTTAATCTTGCTTGGTTGCTCTTTGACCTCGCTTTGGCAGGATTGTGCTCGATCGGTGGGGGTTTGTTCTGAAACAACATGGATCAAGAGAATCGATGTTTTAACTATTTTTCTTAACCTTAGCATTCATCACCAAGTTTAATTTGGATGTCATCTTTTTGTTCTTTGAGCATAGTCTTGCTTGAGGACAAGCAAAGGATTAAGCTTGGGGTGGTTGATAACACCCAAATTTACGTATTTATGACAAGCATTTATCAGTGTTTTTTTGTCACTATAGCCTTAATATGCCTTAATTATCCCATGTTCCTTATCTTCCAATAATTTATATCCTTTCATGGATAAATTTGCTCAAATTAGCCAATTTTGGGAGTTGTAGGCACCGAACTTGAAAAGACATCTATCCTCCTAAGGATTCTCCCCAGCACATGGGTTTTTACAGCAGCTGGGCCTACACCGCGACCGCGGCCAATAGGATACACCTCAACTGCAATCGCGGTATCCATGCCCATCTCAACCGTGATCGCGGTAATGGTCTCTAACTGAAGACCGCAGTCTAGGAATGCACCACGACCGCTACTCGAGTCACCATCCGCTTATTCTAGGGCTTACCGCGATCGCGATCTGCACCCCAACCGCGGGTCGAGCCTCGACTAGGGTGAATCTACAACCCCAACCGTGACTGCGGAAGACACCTAGACCATAGACTGTGATTGAGGTAGGACCGCAACCCACGGTTATCACCACGGCCGTGGCCGACCACCACGGTCGTGGCAGGGTCAGACCGTGACCTAGATTAGCACTGCAACGACTCCGCCTATATATATTCTCCCCTCTCCCCCTGAGGAGGGGTTCTGCACCTTCGGAAGTTCCAACTGTTAGTCCCAACCAGTGAGGTTCCCAGAGCCATGTGGGAGAGTCTGGAGGGCTGAGAAGGCCAAAGAACTCGCCCTACGCCCGTCTCTTTAGCATGCTTCCATTCCCACCATTTCCACCCCCAGTCTTAGATCTCCAAAGGCGGAAGCTGAGGAGAGAGAAGATTGAGGTTCCATCTTCGAGAGAGAAGGAGAATGCCCACACCATCATTTTCCACCTCCATCCACCAACCAAGATGTTGTTCGGGGCGGATCTAGAGAGAAAGGAGGCCAAGGAGTCCAGAGGATCAAGGAGGACAACCCAAAAGACGAGATTCGGCCTATACGGAGGCTAGGGAGTGAGAGTCACATCTCCTCTATGGGATAAATCTCTTCCTCCTCTCCTTTATTCTACTATTCTCCTTTGTTTCTATGCAAACAATGTTCTTTCATCTTTTTTCGGTGCCAACTATGCTTGTTCATGGCTAGTTGAGCTCCTTCTTGGCTATGTAGCCCGTTTTGGGCATGTTTATGTACTTTAACCTTGAGCAAGTAGTTTTATTTCAGATCTGGCACGTTTTATGTTCTATCTCCTCTTTCTGGTTATGATTGCTAGTTTGGTTGATCTCTTTCTTACATGAACTTCTATTTCTGCCTATATCAAGGGATTCATCATAGAAATAGACAAGAGAAGATAGTTTGGATCGAAATCTGAAAAGAGGACAGTTCAAAGTCATCTATTCCTAACATCCCATAATATTCTAAACCTAAGAGGGTATCTAGAATATTCTAGGATGTTGGTTTGTCATCCTCGAGAGAGGTTTCATATCATTGATGGGTTTTAGTCATGCTACACAAGAGCGAGTGGGATGTCCCCACAGGAACAGATACTATAGTGCATATCAGGTTTGGATGTAGATTTCTTGCTGGGGTGTTTGAGGGTTATCTATCCCCAAGAATGAGTGCATAGAGTGCCCAACTTGTGGTTACATAGCTGAGAACTCCTTATCTCTGATTAGTAGAATCTCACGAACTCTATTTAGTTTTCTTTTCTTTATTTTGTTTTAACTCATGACAACCTGCTAGACTAGTTCTAGCTCCTTACTTCTATCGAATGTCATCTTGGCTTATCTGACTCAAGAGCAAAAATCTCAAGCGTCCTAAACGTCACCACGTCCCCGTATATATACTTCGACCCCATAATAAATTTGCGGGGGTCTTTGAAGGTTTTGGGTTATAAATTTAAAAGTTCGATTCCTTCTGAATTTGCCTCCCTTCCAGACGTGCAATTTGGGCCGATCATATGTCCACAATTCAAGGCTGAACATCAGAAGCCGGAAGGTACTCTACATTCACTTCCTAACCCTGAATGGAAGTGGGAGCATATTACCATGGATTTTGTGGTTGGATTACCTAAGACACCACATGGTTTTGACTCAGTTTGGGTAATAGTAGATAGGATAACAAAGTCTTCTCACTTTCTACCAATTAAGACAACATGGGATACACCAAAGTTAGTCAAAGTCTATATAGATGAGGTAGTCAGATTGCATGGAATACTTGTTTCTATAATATCTAATAGAGATCCTAAATTTACATCTAGGCTTTGGAATCAGTTGCAACGTTCCTTGGGAACAAAGTTGAAATTCAACACAACCTTTCATCCTCATACATATGGACAGTCAGAGAGGCAAACCTTGGAGGATATGCTGAGAGCATGTGTTTTGTAGTTTTGTGGTAGTTGGGATGATCATCTCAGTCTAATGGAGTTCACCTATAACAACAGCCACCATTCTAGCTTAGGCATGGCCCCTTATGAAGCTTTGTATAGAAGAAATGTAGATCTCTGATTTGTTGGTATGAAGTTGGAGAAAGGCAAATTTTAGGACCAGAGTTGGTGGAAGAAACCACAGAAAAGATATATGTGATCAGACAACAGTTGAAGGCAGCTCAGGACAGACAGTAAAGCTATGCAGTCAAAAGGCATAGACCACTTCAAGTTGAGGTTGGGTATGAGGTTTATTTGAAAGTTTCACCATGGAAAGGTGTGCTAAGGTTTGGGAAGCGAGGCAAACTAACTCCTAGATACATGGGTCCCTATTCAATTATTCAAAGAATTGGATCAGTTGCATATAAATTGGAGTTTCCATTGGACTTAGCCAATTTACATAATGTGTTTCATGTATCGATGTTGAAGAAGTGTCATCTTAGTACATAAAAGATTGTAGACCCAAATCCTATATAGTTGAGAGAGGATATCTCTTATAGTGAAGGACCAATTCAAATTCTAGACCGTAGAATTCGAAAGCTTAAAAAGAGAGAGATACCCCTAGTAAAGGTTCTTTGGAGGAATCATGGTGTAGAAGAAGCTACCTGGGAAGTGGAGATGGAGATGTTTAACAAGTATCCTTTCCTCTTTTAGAAATTTCAATACAGAATTTTTATTAGAGGGGGTGAACTGTTACAACCCGTTCCTAGCTTTGCTGGTAATCCTAGAGATTTAAGATAATCTTAATGTTTGTCATGTTTTTGTTAGTAATATCTTATCTTGTGCTTTATATTAACTTTGGTAACCTTAAATACTTATTTGGACAACTTATAATCATGATTTAAGCATACTATAAAGATCCGAGTTGGGGTTAATATAACATTAACCCATACATGTGTGCAAGAAGAGAGTTAATGACATTGGAGGAAATAATTAATAAATATTTTTTGATTTAAGAATATTATCAAAATAATATTGTATGATCTTAGATAATTCAATTATGAATCCAATAAAAAAACAATGAACCAAATCGGAGTTAAAATGAGAGAGTTATACCCTTTTTAGTAAACATATACAGAACACCGCGACCGTGGTCTACACTGTTACCGACGTTGTGTCGATGCCGCGACCACGATATACACCATGACTCACGATGCTACATCGACACCGTGACTGATTCTGCATCGACACCGCGACCTGCGACGCTGCGTCAACACCGTGACCGTGATCGACGCTGCCCAAGACATCAAATCGTAAAATGATCTTATCTCGAGATATACTTATGTGTTTTCAATGAAACGAAGTATGTTAGAACCATGATTCAATCCTCTATCATCCCAGACATCTTTCCCAATGAGAGGGTGACTTGGAAGGTGATTTCCGGGGTGATTTTTAGAGAAGAACATGAAGAACAGTGGAAATCCAAAGGGGGTGCTATAAATTCGACTTGGTAAGTAGGTTTAACCCTTGATTCTTCCTTCTCTTCATTTTCCCTTGCTTGAGATCCCTAATCCAGCAATTTTGAGGTTTGGCTTAACCTTTGATCTTATCTTCTACCTACAACAAACCCTCTTTAGGACCGGGAAACACATTAAAATGTTGTTTGAAACTAGATCTTGAGGTTTAAAGCTTGATCCTGACTTATGTGAGCTAAGATCCGAGATTAGTTGGTGAAAAGAGCTAAGATCGGTGACCTTGGGTGAAGTGAGCAGATAATAATCTCTTAACCCTGATTTAAAGCATACTAATTCAAATAACAGTTTCTAGTGTTTAATTCTTGCTCTATGATATTTGCGATGGTTTATATACATGTATGTGGTGAATATCAGTAGTTGAAATGCTTTATTAATCATATTATTAGTGATGTATTACCATGTTGAAAGTTGTCTTGTGAATTGTCGTGATTCGAAAGGTGATGAATGTGTAAATTGAGGCACTAGAAAGATATGTTTCCCTAGTTCATGTTTTAAGAGTTGGAGTATGGTTGTAAAATATATGAAAATTATTAAGTGATTTGTTATTTGAATGTGAGACACTTAATTGTTAGAAATAGGGTAATCATTAGATATGATGATGATACATGTTATATTAATAAAACATCACTAGACATCAGATGCTATGGACATTGTATAATCCTCACACGATGAGGCCTGCGGTGTGGGGAGGAAACAATTTCCTGACTGGAGGTAGTCCAGATCGAGGTAAGCCGAAGCATACCAGTAGGGTGTGGGGGTTTGATCAGTAGGGAAAACTCCTTATAGTTGTGTGGTACCCAACACCAATCGGGGATGTTGGTGGTACATGTGCTACATGTTGTAGTAATTAGTGGTCGATAGGTCCATTGATGCACTTTAAGCTTAAGGGATTTGACTTGCCTCCTGAGTACCCAGGTTGAGAGGTGGAGTCTAAGATATTCGGCTGCTCCTATTAGCTGCTGAGAGGCAGACGTGCCAATGCCAATTGCAGACATGGTATTAAAATTAAAGACTTAGGAACTCGGGCATGCTTCTAAGTCTTGTACAGTGAGATTGTAGCTTGCTGTGATACTTCCACATGTTGTGGTACACCTCATGTGAGTCCAAAGGCATAATAAATGGATCTTAAATAATGTAAATAGTTAAGTTATCTTTTTATTACATTCAATATATGTACTACTGCCATGCTGAGTGAATTACAATTTTAAACTGCCATGCTTACATGATTGCATTTAAGTTCTATTACTTGTAAACATCATAAATATCTTAGTTACCTGTTGATTTTCTACTCACTGAGCCAGTAGCTCACCAACCTACTGAACTATTTCTTAGGTAAAGGATTATCTCTTCCTGAGGAGTCAGAAGCCAACTTTAATCAAGATTAGCTCATAGGTCTTAAAGAAGAGTAGTTAGAATAGTTAGAGGGTCTCTTATCCTTCTTCTGGATCTTGGGATTGAAATAGTGAGAAAAGAGAATAGTTTGAAATGTAATGTACATGATGTATATTAAGTGTGAAACTCTTACTTCTATGTAATAAGACAAGTTCTGTTGTATCTTGTGGTTATGTTTAATCAAGACTTATTATTCAGCAAGTGTTACTACAATATATTTTAGAGAGAAAAGTATGGAAGATATTTCATCAAAATTTATGCCCTAATCTCATGATTAGTGGTAATTGTGGGATGTGGGTGTAACACATCACCTGCTTGGCCAGGGTGTCAGTGGTGGAGGATGACATTCTATAATTTTGGTAAATAATAAGTTATCAGCCATTACTTATGAAGATAACAAGAAGTTGGTTATAATGTCAGAAATTTTCATTTATCTTTGGTGTCGCAGTCGAGACAAGAGTCATGATCAGTATGGGTGTTGCGGTCGAGACAAGAATAGTTACAAGTATGAACCATGCTTTTTGTTGAATGTCATGACTAAGATGAATGTCGTGAATGCAATGAGATCAATACAAGTCCGAAGCTGAGAAGGAAACATGGGTGAATAGCAACCATGGAGACTATCTCAGTCACAACCGTGACAAGTGTCATGACCGAAATGCGAACACTGGAAGCCCAAGTTTGTAGGGAAAATAAATAAAGAGGATTGAAAGATAGGTGGAAGGTGGGGGGACGAAAGAGAGAAAGGGTCACATTGGTGTGTGATCGTTCGGTTGGAACAACAGTAGCTGAAACTAAGTATGCTAGCATGTCACGACCGAGACGATGGTCTGTCCAAAATTCCTATCGCGATCGTCACGAGTGCTGCAACCATGATGAATGTCATGATCGTGACATGTGAGAAACTGACGAGAAAACTAGGCGTGTAGTGACCAAGACTATCGTCTCGACTGAGACCACCATCGCGACCACAACATCTTATGGGAGAGATAGAGGGGAAACCAAGGAAAAGGTAACATGGATGGTGGGTAATCATCGGGGTTGAAATAGCGGCGATTAAAACAACATCGTATAGCGATCATGACTGCGGCCAAATCTTGAGAAGTCGAAAGGTAAAAATAGGGTTTAGGGTGCAAAGCGAGAGGGAAGACAATGATCGGAAGCAAGGATCAGAGCAAGACGATCCATGCATTGAGAAGATGAAAGCATAATGGCACAAATTAGATAAAACATGCTTCAGAGAGAGAGATAAGCATGGATACCCTTCTAGAGTTAGAGAGGGAGAAAATGGAGGAGGTAGGGGAGAACGGTGAAGTTGGCGGTGGGGATAGTGGGTGCTTGTCGCTGAGGTGGGTCTCTACAGTCATCTTCTGGTGCTCTAGCCTTATCATAGATCACTTTTTGATTCCTCAGTGCTTCTTTTCTAGGGTTCTTTAGGGTGGTGATACGAGAGAAAGAGAGAAAGAAAAGGAATTTACTGTTATGGAAACTTCCCTCTTTATACCCAACAATATCACAACCACGATGGGTTTCGTGGCCATGAACAATATTGTGATGGTGATGGGTGTCGCAACCTTGACACTATCGAAGCGACTGTCTTGACCGTGATGGGTGTCATGATCAAGACACCAACAATAGTATTTCCTCTAAAATCATATTTTCAATATCCACCTCTCAAGATTAGAAATTTACCTTACCCTCACTTGAATTGAAGATGTAACAACCAAGTTGATATTTAAGAGTAATTATCCAGGTTTTGAATTAAACTACATATGTACTTATCTTAAAGCAAATGAAAGCATGGCAACAGAGATGGAGTTTCAAAATTTACTATCTATTTTAGAGAAATTCAAAATTACTAAAAATAGAGAAGTTAAAAATTAGGCTAACTGATATGTACACAGTTTAAACTTAGTGTAATAGGCATAAAGCATTGTAAAACTAAAGGAGGTAGTAAATCCTTGGGTTGCCTCTCAAGTAGCACTAATTTATAGTCATTAGCTTGACTCTTCTAATAAGAATCTTTCGAACTCTTAAGGTGGTACTAGTTGTGGTTCTTCTAAGTCCAGTTCTGATCTTCTAACAAAAGCTTCATCTCCATAATATATTTTGACTTTGTGCCCATTCACTTTAAAGGTGCCAGTCTTTTCACTAGTGATCTCCATTGTGCCATATGGGTAGATCTTGACAACAAAGAATGGTTCTGACCATCTAGATCTTAGTTTTCTTGGAAATAGCTTGATTCTTGAGTTGAACAATAGAACCTTGTCTCCCTATGACACATCCTTGTTCTTAATGTGGGTGTCATGCCACACCTTTGTTCTTTTCTTGTAGATGTGTGCATTCTCATAGGCATGTAGCCTCAGTTCCTCAAGGTCATGTAACTATAGGTACCGCTTCTTTCTAACCCTGTTTAGATCCATATTTAGGAACTTAATGACCCAAAGGGCTCTATGCTCTAGTTCTACTAGCAAGCGGCATGACTTTCCATAGATGATTCGGTAGGGGGTTGTCCCCATTAGTGTTTTGTAAGGAGTTCTACATGCCCACAAGGCATCATCTAACTTCAAGGACTAGTCCTGCTAATGGTCTTTTATAATATCTGCTTAATATATCAGTTCAAAATTTCAACCTGTCCCGACGTCTGGGGGTGGTATGGTGTGGCTACCATATGCTTGACCCCGTAATTATTCAACAATGCATCAAACTATTTTTCCATAAAATGGGATCCCCCATCACTAATGACGATGCATGGAACCTCAAATATAGGAAAATGGTCTTTTCCAACAATCTCACAACTGCATTAGAGTCACAGGTGGAGGTTGCTACAACTTCTAACCACATGGAGACACAATATACTATGACCATAATGTACTTGTTTCCTCTGGAGGAGGGGAAGGGTCCCATATAATCCACTCTCCAGACATCAAAGATCTCTACTTCCACCCAGCCAGACATAAACATCTCATTTCTTCTAGTATTATTTTTGGCAAGCTGGCACTCTTTACAAGACTCACTAGTACAGATAAGACCTTTCATGTCGATTAAATAAGACTTTTGACGTCGGTTTCAAAGTGACACCCAAGTGGGTGACACTAAAAAATAGATGACTTTAGTGTCGATTACATAACGGACGACACAAAGCCTTCCCTGATTGCAACCCCAATCAAAAGTGCCAGTAGTGGGACCATAGGCGTCGGTTATTAGTTCCAAAACTGACACCACTTCCCATAGGTTTCAATTTTATAAAAATAACTGACGCCTATGTTTTGTTTTTTTTTTCCTTATCAGCTTGCATGCCTACTGTCCGGCTGGTCAGTAGGATGCAGAACCTATAGTTCGGTTCTGAACTGCAGGTTTATAACATCCTTTGATTTCAGCCAATAATAGGCCATAAACCTACAATATTAACAAGATGGACAATATTATAAATATGGATCATGTGTTTCACACTCATGTATAAGCACATTTAAATTCAATATTCATCACACACATGTAGGAACTTGTAGTTCCATCATCACATCATATGAGACTATATAGTATCTATTGTATGGTATTGATTTCCAGTGCAGCATACCTATTTTTTGCAAAGTGATTTCAATTCAAATATGTTTGGTTACACAATAGAAATCTTCAATATTATAAAAATTTAGGCTTACTTAAGTCGCAGTTAGTTTGTTTTTGTAATACAAATGCAAAATGAAAATGAAAATGACATAGTTATGAACATGCATCAGTGTTGTTGTCCAAAATAGTAACTAAACAAGGGGGTTGTTGTACCCCTAAAAATGTGCATAAGTAAAATAACTGGGAAGAGAGAGACACAACTAGACTAGATACACAACTTAAACAACATCAACATGGTCTGGAATCAGCAATTGTGAGGGCCTTTTCATTGTTGTGGTCTTCTCCTATAGTTTTAACAACAATTAATAGCTATGAAGTTTGATACAAAAAGTGGAAACACAAAATAAGATAGGAAAGTAAATTTGTTGCTTGGACCTACCTTGGTTTTTTTGTTGATGTTGAGGCGGCGCGGAGCTCGTCATTGTCTTTAGATGAATCTGAACTGATGGTGATAGGGAAATCGACGGTGCCAAAAGGAATAAAAGAATCGGGTGTGTTCTCATCATCATCATTATCATCATCATCGCTATCCTCTGTCGAGTACTCAAATCATTTGAGATGATCGGGTGTCTCGTTTTTTATGTTGGTTATCCAAACCTTGATGGTATTATGGTCAACCGGACGAAGAAAAAGCATGTCACTACAACCCAATAGCATCTTCCTAACCCACTTGCACCAACTGGATGTGGATACAAGATTTCCGACATCATCGTACTTAACCTCGATAACAGATGTTGAATTTCCAAAATTTAGGTACACTTCACCAACCTTGTAGTGTCTTCCATTTAGATAACACCAATGTTTTGGTATAGTGAGTTGTGCTAAGGAACAATCGTCTAGGATGATGTCCAACTGTTCTTCATCAAGGAATAGTAACATTGGGGTAGAGGCCCAGGCCATGGTGACTATTGAATATCTAGATGTTATGCCTACAACAATGTAAAATAATGTTGAGAAAAAATAATATAAAAGTACTAAAAATAGACAACAACATGGGTTATTTCATATTCATGATGGAGAAATAATTGATTCATATGAATACATAAAATATTTTCTGCATAGTTAACTGCAAACGAAGCAAACATAGTCAATCATATACAAAATGGCATTCATTGCACTAAGTTATTCATTGTATCTGTTAAACTGAAAAATAAATGTGTAGTCGGTAGTACGTAGTGAAATAAACATGGGGGTAGAGGCCCAGACCATGGTGAAATAAATTGAAAAACCAATTCTACATTACATTTTGAAATTACTTAGCATCATCACCAATCATTGAAATTGCCTAGCATACAAATCCTTGAATCAAACATTCGATTACATGAAAATCACAAATAACTTTTTTTGTTTACATATTTGAAATAAGCAACTAAAGATGTTTTCATTAGGCAACTATAGATGTAACCATTTTGCATGAGATAGTTACATATTTGCATGAGATAGGTTAAATGCCATATATGTCAAACTAGGGCATAATGTAAGAGACACTAATGAAAGCTACCTCTACTGATCCCTTCCACATCAAGAGCACAACTTTTCACAACAATGTATCACATCCATCTTATTTAATTACTTAGCAACATAGAATTTAGGTTAACATCTTATTTAATTACTTAGCAAATGATGAAAGTTGCATTTGTACACATGGACAAGAATGATTACATGTGTGTCAATGAATTGTTCATGGATATGTGTGCATATGTGCATGAGGATGGAATAAAGTATGGATGTGGACTGTTATACGTGTTTGATATTGTAGGTTATGTAGGTGTTGCCGACCTATTTCTTAGAGGAACACTTGCAGAGCTTGTAATTTTAATGATATATGGTATCCATCCTGCTAAACAGTCAACAACCATAAAAAATTGTAACCTCAATTGTATTAAAAAAAATTATGATGTTATTAATATACTTATGAAAATTGACAAAACACCTATCTCTATCAATTAAAATTTTCATTGAAACCATGATTGTGACAATCTCTCTGTATATAAGTGGGACATAAAGGTAATTTTATGGTTGTGCTATATTTAGGTGCTTCCTTGTCACTCATCAGGCAACATACATTCATGTACTAGTACACAAGTGGCCTTCAATGTCAATTAATTAATCCCTTCAATGTTAGTTTTGAATTGCTATATTTAAATTTTATATACTGAAAAATAGTTTGAATAAGTAACTAAAATATGTGACACATACAAAATGGAGCAAAGGAACTCCATGTTCATAAAATATGATCATTCTAAAACAAACAATATGAATGGAGATGTAAGAGCACTCATAGAGCATATAGATGAATTGTATGCATTTCATTTTGTATTATAGTTTGTGCATGATACTTTCTACTTACAAGGTATATATTATAATTTATATTCATCATGTAATAGTTACCTCTTAGAAAAATTAGTTAATAGAGTGATACAATAGTTACTTATAAGATCCAATCGTTACAATTTAGACACCATTGTTACACTTCAAACACACTAGTCATTTTTATAGATAATAGTTACAATTTAAACACAATTGTTACAATCATACATAGAAGTTAATATTTGATCACAACAAATACTTAAAAAAATGTCTACATTTTTGATATAATGGAAAATTTATATTGTATTATGTTTACATTTAACGCAAAGTAGCAAAGTAATGATGTTTTTATAATAAAATCATATATTCTAATTTTACTTTTTTGTAATTGCTCTCCTCTCTAGTGCCTGCTTTGATCCCTATCTAGGATTGGACCCCACCATGTGGGAGATCGTTCCTCAGTCATGGTTTCATCAAATTCTATCACTACCACCACCATATTGTCCAAACCTTCAACACTTCTGCCCCACCTCCCCCTGATAATGTTTGGAATGACCCCAACAGTGACATCACTGTAAGGCATGCATGGGTGAGGATTCTTCAAAAGCCCATGTAGGCCCTACATAATTATAAACATGTGTACATCCTTACAGAACTAAAAACCCCAATTTTAAAAGGGAGAAAGAAGACCTCAGATTAAGTTTTATGAGCTAGTACTTGAGGATATGGTTGATTTCAACAAGTTCTCCAGCATGGTCCAGGTCCTAGGTAAGAGGTACCAAATAGAGAAACTATATGGGTGGATGTTGAGATTATGGTAACCTCAGGGTGAACTCTGTATATACGTTCTCAATGACAAATTTAGGATGTTGTGTATAATTGAGTTGACATACTCATCATCATCGTCATCGTCATCATCATCATCATCATCATCATCAATCATCATCATCATCATCATCATCATCATCATCATCATCATCATCATCATCATCATCATCATCATCATCATCATCATCATCATCATCATCATCATCATCATCATCATCATCGTCATCGTCATCGTCATCGTCATCGTCATCGTCATCGTCATCGTCATCGTCATCGTCATCGTCATCGTCATCGTCATCGTCATCGTCATCGTCATCGTCATCGTCATCGTCATCGTCATCGTCATCGTCATCGTCATCGTCATCGTCATCGTCATCATCATCATCATCATCATCATCATCATCATCATCATCATCATCATCATCATCATCATCATCATCATCATCAATCTATCGTCGTCATCATCGTCGTCGTCATCACCGTCGTCATCTCCATTAGGGGCCAACCAACACATATCTTTCTTTTTCCATCATCAATCATCATCCATCATCATATCATCATCATCATAATCATTTCATCATTCAAAATCCTAGATTTTGTGTAACATCAATTAATTCAATTCATTTTTCCATTTTGTGTTCATTCATTCATCATTAACACTAATTGGTCATTATTAATCAACTACACAATCTTGAAGAATAATTATTGAACTAAGTTAAATCAATCACTAACAAGAGAGAAAGAAAGCAATATCAAATTAATTAAATTCATTCATGCATCATTAACCCTGATTAATCAATATTAATCAACTACACAATCTTAGAGAAACTAAGTCAAATATAATCAGTCAAGTTCATTAATGCGTCATTAACCCTAATTAATTAATAGTAATCAACTATATGGTGGCATCATTAACCCTAAATTCAAATCTAGTACTGATTAACCACTCACCGCACTGGTGGATCGAGCAGCCTGTGGTGGGGGCAGCCGGAGGTGGAGGTGGCCAGGATGGAGGTGAAGGTGGCCGGCGTTGGAGGTGAAGCAGAGGAGGTGTAGGTGGTGGCCAGTGGCAGCGACTGGAGAACTTGAAGGTGGCTAAAGGAAGGCTCCTCGCTTCGCGTGGAGTAGGTGGTGGTGACCAACGACTGGCAGTGACTGGATAGCAATAGTAACTCCGGCGGTGAGTAGCTTTAAGCTCCTCATGGCGGCGACTGGCAGCATGCGGAGGCAGTGAGCATCTTTAAGCTACTCGCAGTAGCGGGCGGCCGGTGAGCAGAGAAGGGGAGGCAGCGGAAAAAATCACCAGACCTATTTCAGTACGCTTAGTTAAACAGGGGAAGAGTCGATCTGTCTTGAGCGGGTGTGCTATTAAGTTAACTATCAGTGTCGGTTAATAAAATAAACCGACGCCTAAAGGAACAGACGTCAGTTACAAACCTAAACTTACACCTATTTGTAATTTTTTATTGCATAATATTTTTTATGGGGACAACGTGTGAACACACAACCTCGTCAATTTTTCTACAAAATCTGACGCCAAATAAGGGAATGAATTTTGCCTTGCGAACGATATTTAGTTGTCAGTTCTTTGAGCAAAAACTGACAACCAATTAGTGGATAAAAACTTTCACGGGTCTTGGCGCGGAACATTTTTCGTCGGTGTTTGTAATACCGACCTCGAATTGAATTTTTTTCCTTAAAAAATTGTATTCCTCGAGTGATTTTAGATGTTGGTTGTTATGTCAAAAAACCTATGTTAAAAGAAAAGCAATACTCGTGTCTTTTGTAAATCAGCCAACCTTCACATATAGGTGTCAGTTGTCATTTTAAGCCGACGTCGTAGCATATTGGCGTTGGTTTTTTACTTTCCAACCGACGACATCAAATGTGACATTATACATCATTTCTGTACTAGTGACTTGACAAAAGACATGGCATCCTTGAATAGTGTCATCTAATAAAAGCCTGATTGTAGGACCTTAGCGGCGGTCCTTTCTCCTCCATGGTGACCTCCATATGGTGAAGAATAACATTCCTTAAGGATTTGAGGTACCTCTTCTCTGGCACACAACACCGGTATAAATTGTTTAAACATTTCTTAAACAACATGGGGTCATCCCAGTAATAATTCTTCAGGTTAGAGAAAATTTTCTTCTTTTGATCGTAAGTTATCTCATGGGGTAATTGTTAGTTGGCCAAATAGTTACAGATGTCAGCAAACCAAGGCATATTTGGCTTGAATGACTTGGCCAACATCAAGGCCTCATCTGCGTAGGTATTTTTCATAGGTACCTGATTTTCTTTAATGAATATTATTCTAGACAGGTGGTCACTGACCATGTTCTCCGTTCCTTTCTTTTCAATGATTTTGTTATCAAACTCTTGTAGCAACAAAGCCCATCGTAGCCGTCTCGGTTTTGTGTCCTTTTTCTACATAAGATACTTTATGGCCCAGTGGTTCACGTACACTTTCACCTATGATCCTATAAAGTAGGATCCAAACTTGTCGAAAGTAAATACTATTGCTAGCATTTCTTTCTCGTTAGCGATGTAGTTTACTTGAGATTCATCGAGAGTTCTACTAGAATAATATATTACATGGTGCTTCTTATCTTTTCTTTGTCCAAGGCCAGCTCCGATGGCGTAATCACTGACATCACACATGATTTTAAAATGCAAAGCCCAATTAGGTGCTTGTAGTATCGGGGCTATTGTCAGGGCATTCTTCAAGAAATCAAATGCTTCAAGGCACTTATCAAAGAAATCAAATTCCACATCTTTACTATGGTGGTTTGGTAATGGTTTCACAACTTTTGAGAAATCTTTGATAAATCTTCTTTAATACCTAGTGTGCCACATAAAACTCCTCACTCCGATGATGGATTTTTGTGGGGGTAACTTTGAAATAGCTTTGATCTTGCTCTTATCCACTTCCATGCGTTTCTTAGAGATTTTATGCCCTAGCACTATGCCTTCTCTCACCATAAAATGGAATTTTTCCCAATTCAACACAAGTTGCTTCTCCTAACACCTTTATAAGACCTTCGACAAGTTTTCAAGGCATCTGTCAAAGTTGGGTCCATATATTGAGAATTCATCCATAAATACCTCCATTATGTCTTTCAGAAAATCCAAGAATATGGATATCATGCACCTTTGAAAAGTGACAGGTGCATTACATAATCTGAAAGACATTCTTCTGAAGGTGTATGTCCCATAGACACAGGTAAAATTAGTTTTTTCCTGATCATCGGGGTGGATTGGGACTTGATAGAATCTCGAGTACCCATCAAGAAAATAGAAGTAGAATTTTCCTGCAAGCCTCTCTAGAACTTGTTTGATGAAAGGTAGAGGAAGTGGTCTTTTCTCGTTGTAGCATTAAGCTTACGGTAGTCGATACACATTCTCCACCCAGTAACTATTCAGGTGGCTACTTCATCCCCATTGCTTCCCTTCACTATAATCATCCCTCCCTTCTTTGGCATAATGTGGATCGGGCTGACCCAGTCGCTATCACTGACAAGGTACATGATCCATGCATCATAAAACTTTTCATTACTTCTTTCTTTACAAATTCTTTCAACATTTGATTTAATTTCCTTAGCGGTTGAACCATGGGCTTAGCCGTCACCTCCATATTGATTTTGTGCATGCACAGAGCTAGACTGAAGCCCTTGATATCCTCCACAGAATATCATATAGCCTTCCTTCACATTCTGAGTTCCTTTAGCAGCTTTTCCATTTGTTCACCGGTCAAGTCTGTAATAATTATCAATGGATTCCTTTCCTCATCATCAAGGAATTTGTACTTAAACCCTTCAGGCAGTGGCTTTAATTTTGGCTTTGGTTTTGGTGCTTCTTTATCTTCTGGGGTTTTCTCTAGCGACACATACTTTGTTGTTTTGAAAGTTATCTCTTCCTCGTCACTGAACTCCTCTTCCACAGGTTTGTTCAAGTAATCCAGAATCTCAACCACTTTAGGGTTTTCTAGACTGGGGTCTGCATTGTTCAAGGCTTGCATAAGCAAATAAACAATTGCCTTATCTTATTGCACTTCTTCACAATATTGGTTATAGTTGTCCAAAAAATAGACTGATTCAAACAGAGAGGATCCCCTCATGGAGTCTTGTACACAAAAATCATTGTGATCATTATCAACGCACAGAGAAATAATCCCTTCCACCACGTCTATTAGGGCTCTTCCTGTGGCAAGGAAGGGTCACCCGAATATCATTGGATGCTTTGGGTCCTCAACAGTGTCTATCACCACTATATCACATGGTATAAAGAATTGCCCAACACGAATTGGGACATCTTCTACTATTCCCACCTTTTTTGTAATGGTATGATCAACCAATTCAATTTTCATTCCAATTTTCACCATACATGTTAATCCAGTCTTTTTTGCTAAGGAGAGAGGCATCAAACTTATGCTTGCCCCCAAGTCAGCTAATCCCTTCCTTTCCACATTATCTCCAACACAAAAGGGAATATTAAACGCCCACATATCTTTCTTCTTTGTTGGTAACTCATCTTGGACAAAATCACTTGACATCTTTTCCAGCTGCACTATCTCGATGCGGTCCCCTCTCCTTCTTTTTGTGATTAGATCCTTGAAGAATTTAGAATATGTATCGATCTCTTCAATTACATCTAGAAACAGAATATCCAGGTGTAATTCTTTACCGCCTCCATAAACTCCTCATATCTTTTTTTCAGATGAGCTTTAATCAGTTTGTATGGAAATGAGACTCCCGGGGCATAGGGATGGCTCTATGTAAATACCTCTTATGTAGGATCTGGTTTCTTGGTCTCTGCACTTTTATTCTTTTTATCTTTTTCTTCATTCTTGTCCTCATTTGTGGGCTTTTCTCTTTCATATTCTTATAGTATAATTATTGTTTTAGGTTGTGACTCATTACGGTTTCCTTCCTCTATGATGTTCTTGGCACTAGAATCTTCTAGAGTCCTCCTAGATTGAAGGGTAGCCATCTTTGCTTGCTAAGTGTTGGATGGAATCTTCCCTTGTAGATACTTCATGAGCTCAAAACTTGTGCAAGTTGCTAGTCAATCTGCCTCTGGTGTGTTTGTATATCCAGCATCTGAGTCTGCATAGTACTCATAACACTAGTGTTTGTCATGGCACTTTGAGTTAGTTTTTCATTAACATTTTCCTATCTTTTTGTAAATTCAAAGAGCTCCAACACCATGTCAAGTTTATTGTTACTATTGCTCTTGTTTTGCCCTTGATCTTGGTTTTGTCTATTCGTGTTCTTGTTTTGGTACTGGCCTTGACCCTGTCCTTGGCCTTAATAATTGTTTTTGTTCTATTGGTAGGTAGTAGTTTTGGTGTACTGAGTTTGTCCACCTCTTTTCTCAAATCTAGATGGCAGCTCAGATGAACTGCCCAATTGATGGGAATTTTCGATAGCATCCTTGTTTTCATAGTTGAAGACGGGGTGGTCTGGCCTTTTAAAATTTGCATAAGAGATGTTCTTTGTCTCTTCTTCGCTTTCGCTTTCTTCACTTTCTTCTGGTCGCATGTAAATATAGTTATCGATCTTGTGGCCTCCTTTGCCACACATGTCATACTTCATAACTTTCTCAATAGATTTCCTACGCTTTCCTCCAGAGTCCTTCATTTGTTTGACATCCATAGCTATCTTTTGAATTTGAGCTGTGATAGTTTTCAGAGCATTGACTTCAATGGAAGGTCCTTCAAAGTTAACCTTTTTGGTGGAGCCCCTATCGCTCCTTTCATAATCCATTCATTATAGTGCAACCATGTTATCAATGATCATCATAGTTCTACTTATCTTCTTTCCAAGAAAACCACTCCCAACTGCAGCATTCAGCAATATTCGCTCTGTGGGAGTTAACCTATTATAGAAAGTTTTTACAAGAAAACCCTTACGGTAGTTATGATGAGGAAAATCCCTTTGATACTCTTGGAATCATTCCCATGCTTTGTGAAGATTCTCTTCAGGTTTTTGCATGAAGGAAGTGATCTTTTGCCTATTTTGAATAGTCTTCTCAATGGGATAGAATTTAGTGACAAACGCATCAGCAAGAGGCCTCCATCCATCAAGGGATTGGTGAGGTAGATTAAGATACCAGGACAAATTTTTGTCCTCTAGAGAGAAGATGAATCCTTTACAATATATAACTTCTTGAGTTATCCCCTTATCTTGATAGCGTTGTAGATATTTTTGAAAGCATCGAGATTATGGTAAGGATTCTCATTCTTAGAATTTCCTCAGAAAGGCTTGTTCTAGATTATTGAGATGACTGTATGTTTTAGATCAAAATTAGTTGCATCAAATTGTGGGATAACGATTGAGCATCTTGATTCATTGGCTCTAGTTACAGCCAACTCTCTAGGCATTTTATCTTCTTCATCATCTTCTTCCTCATTGTCATGGTTGTTGCGTTCATGTTCGTGATGATTCCTTTTCTGTCTTATGTTGTGGTGGTGGTGGTGCTCGTGATGGTGCCGATCCTCGTGATCATTTTCACCTTGCTCCTTACGATCTTCTTCCTCATTGTGGTGACTTTCTGAGTGATGTTCCTCGTGTTCTTCTTCAATTTTTGGAGGTGGGTGTTATGTTGGACTCTTGCATTCTGATCTTCTCTAGAAAGACCACCTTCTCTACAAGACGGCATGTTGACATGAGAGGAAAGGGAGTTGAGGATAACAATCTGCCTCTCTTCAAGCTACCTAAATAGTTCACACAGTCAAGTTAGATAATTGGACGTGTAAAACAAAGTATTGGAAGCAATCTAGATATTACAGATTTAGTGGTTTGTGTAGTCAAGCTTATTACTAAGCTTGAGGCACATGTGTATAGAGAGTAGACTCGAATTCTTAACAATACCATTTTTCCTTGTCCCCGGCAACGAGACTAAAAGTTGATTGGCCTAAATTGTGCATCCAAAGCGGAGCAGATCTAGAGTAGTCAGACTCCTAGATTTATAACCCGACATTCAGGCCCCCATAATTATTATACAGGGTCTAATGTAGTAGATTGGGGTCGAACCACATGGACAAGGTTGGTAAGTGTTAGGAACTTAGAGCCTTGGACTCAAATATACCAAACGAATGGGTAGATTAAGATGGTGTTCCTTGTGAAATAATGTATTCCAAACTAAGCAATAAAAGCAAAGGTAAGAAAACAAAACAAGAGAATAAGATCAAATCAAGAAATATGTAACCAAATTATGGATGGGAACTTGGGTTGGGTTCACTAACTAAGATCTCTCACCAACATGCAATACTCACACCCTTTTGTATACCCTTAGCAAGATTACAAGCAATCATTATATATGTCTATTCTCTCCTCTCTCGAGCTTAGGATAGATCTACATTAAAGGGTTGTCTCTCTTTCGAGATGGCAAACAAACTGTCACAAAATAAACCATATGATCTTTAGCTTTAACATTCCAACATTTTCATGCAACTCAATAACACTTAGATAATATTAATACCACTCTTTTTAGGCATTAACAATGATACATCACAAGATTGTAGCTAATCATGCAAGTGAATCATTTAAGGACAAGAGTATGGAGATAACCATTGCTAAGAATATATATATTCAAAATGATGTAAGTATACACATTTTGATAGAGCATTTAGTGGCTACTACCAACTCAAGAAAAGTGTTTACCCTCTCATGTTAACGGTAGCATAACAAAGCTACAAAATTGTAGATACATAAATACAAATGAAGAGGGGGGTGCAACGTGAGGAAGATGATGGATCTAAAGAAGGAAGGAGGCAATACACCAACAATATTTCTTTAGATCCAGATCTGGTGTAGGCATGGATGATGACGATGATAACTCCTTATTTTGAAGAAGAGGATGGAAGATCTTCTGTCTCCTCCAACTTTTGTCTTCGGAGATCCAAGACCAATGAAGATGAACGAGGATGGCTCTGGAGTTGGGCATCACTTTGTCGCTCTTTATGATCCCTCCCCCCATGTATGTGTGAGGTTGGGGCCTACTTATAAGTGCTTCCCACTGACTTAACTCTCCATCACGGTCGCGACCTTGTCCCAGTTGTGGTCAAGATGATGTCTTGGTTGCAACGACTATCTCGGTCACAATTGTGTTGCAGTTACTTATTTTATAATGATCACAACCTTCATAACGGCTGTGACATCTCCTCTCAGTTGGAACTGTGTGTCACGGTCATGACGTCTCTTCTCGATCACATTGATGTCGTGGTTGGTAAATGATGAGACTCTTGACATACAATCGTGGTCATGGCAATGTGATATTGATCATTACATCTATCTCGGGCAAGACATCCATTAACCATTACAATCATGATGATGTCGTGATTGTGAAAGATTATGAGTCTGCATGGAGTGAGAAAGGATATTAAGTTAAATCAAATTTTGTTCGAAGACATTAAAATAGATAGGAAGATCCATAATAGAGATGTTAATATGGAAATAAAATAGACGTAAAAAGTTCACAAAATATCATGTTAACATTATCTCATGCCACACTTATTATTTGAGTTCTCTTCTTCTTATATGAATTTTACAACTGAAATAATTCTAATTACACAATTTCTCCATGAACTTCCTCGTACTAACATGTACCTTCTAAAACTACTTGATGATTTACTTGGATGCTACATATAATTAATGCTTCGTACACAAAGTGATCTCTTGTTTACCTCATTATTTTCTAGAATCATAGTTTCAAACATCGGATTCTCACCCACACATAGTGTCCTTTAAAGTTTCAAAACTCCTTTTTACATTATTTATATTCAAATTAAGCTTTGTGGCACATATCTTTTTGTTTAATCACCAAATGCTCAAGTTTTGATGAGTTAAGATAAGATTTGATGTTTCTTAATTGGTAAAATTAATACATTTTCATCATGCATTTAACACTTTTTACACGTCCCTTGTTCAAATAGTCAGACTTAATCCAAAGTATGCATATTGCTTCAATTTTTATCTCATTCTTTTCAGCATGATTTCTTATTTATTATGCCCTTTGGATTGTTTCCAATTTAGTACTTGGTCAGAGTAATCATAAATATAACAATCGAAGAGTTCCACACTTACTCTTCCCTCAATACTTGAATACCTTACAAGGGCACCCGAATACTGAGTTCGGGCAGTATGCATTATGCTAGTGTCATGTTCATCACTTAGTTAAAATTTTACTTAATTCTTATTGTCCATGTAGACTCAACTAACCTAGGCTCTAATGCCAATTTTGTAAGGAACCATCATGATAATCAAACCTTAATTGACCATTAGGATAGATCATTAGCCAAAACCCAACTTAAATGTAATATCCATAAAAAAGTGAGCTGGAAAAAAATATGCATAAGATGATCCACATAAAAAACCGAATACAACATCTATCACATTTCACATGAATTTTATTAAAAATGTATTTCATTATATTAGAATCATTCCAAAAGAGGGCATGCTAAGATCAAAAATAGAATTTTATTTATTAACTTTGTCAAAGTAAGATTACAATATGAAATATATTCATGTGAATAAAACATCATTAAAGTGCTAGCTTAACTTACAACTTGTATTTGTAAGAAAACATCTCATAAAACATCCTAACATGTAGTTTATCAACTACCCACCCATCACTTGAGAATGTGAGAGTAGAGTGACACTCCAGACTTAACTATATTCTTTCTTATTACGTCTTGATCAACATAGTTAACTATATTCTTTCTTATTACGTTTTGATCAACACTATGTTTCCATTTCTCTATCATACCTAAAAAGATGTGGGTACCCACGGGTGAAACCCCCGATCCCAACAATATGATATAACAAAGCTAGCATTCTATCCCTTACAAGCAAATTATAACCAACTTATTTAGAGGTAGACTAATGAACAGTTAAGCATCATTACACAAGATATATGCATCAGGTACTAATTCTCATTACTAGATATGTGTATTGAGAAAATATAAAATCTCTTCACGTAGATGTATAATCAATAAGTACAAATGACAATACCATGTATGTACCTGATCCATACACTTACCTGTAAAAATTAGGAAATATATACAATATTTTCAATAAGTAAATGAATACAGTTGCACATCCATGTGATTCATCAATTAAACCTAAACATATATACTACATGGTTGGGTTACATATTTTATTATTGCCCTGGGGAATTTGAGGTATACCACTCAAACTCCAACTGATCATTTCTAAGTCAAAATCACTTCAAGATCTATGAGATCAACAATCCTAAGATCTCATCTGCCCTTGGTCAGTACGAGTCCTTCGTAGTGACATATAAGTTAAGCTGCAAAACATCCTAGTTTGCCCTTGGTCTATAGGTCATGGCACTAGTAACCAGGGTATACAAACCCTATAATCCGAGGTACAACAACAATTGTCCTCAATTCACATCACATATACAAATATCTGAGATACAGTCGTTGTCGTTCTCCTGTCGAGGTATGACTGCAACCATCCTCAAAACCATGCATATACTCAACAGTATACGACTCTGGGTTTCAAGTATAAAAATACTCATTTCACCATCCAACAAATCTTGACACTAGAATGGATCTACAGTACAAGGCACTCAATTATTAGGGTTTCACTGATTATTTAAGTAAATTAGGTATTTTTTACTATGTCAATCAAGACACATACAAAACACCTACAAGTATCTGGGAAATAAATCAAGTACTACAATTCCAAATGTATAAAACACATATCACGACACTAAATCAAGGTACACATGTCCATCTTTGACCACAATGAAACCACACATGTCAATCTTGTCCACAACAAGGTCCATAATGCCTTTCTCAGCCATAACAAGGCCCAACATATCATCTTTGTCTACAACAAGGCCCGACATATTTATTCATGGGACATTAGCCTTACTCAAGGAAAAACAAAGGATATTTCTTCTCTTACATATCATCTCAAGATGCAAATAGCATTACAAAGATATGCCACTATCCACACATAGACATTCTAAAAAATTTCATATAAGACTAGACATGATCATATAACATGATTAGTAATCACTATTCAACTGTAAGTGTATCATGAGAGACTCTCATATTGAATTGTTTTCAAAAATATCAATCAAATTCAACCAATCCCATTACATGAATTGTTTCAAGTCTAATTGTCTATAATAAGGTGTAGGTCATTATTTGCAGGTAAGGTTATCAAATTCATTAGGCATACAACTCATCCACTTTTGACAATATCACCATTTTATTCCTCATCTTATGTTTTAATCATATTCAAACATGAGTGATATTTAACCATTGAGTCCAGCCATCATCCCAATGATGGCATACATGTCATTCCACCTTAGAGATCAGCCTCAAGACACCAACTCTAACATATATACATTTAACCCATGACCTAGATATACCTTTAGTGTCATATTTTATATCTCGTGTAGTCAACCCTTAGCATTCTAAAAAAAAGAGCATGTATATAAAACATAGCCATAATGTAAGTTATGTATTCACCTTATTAAAGTTATTTATCATAAAATACTTCCATCAATTGTTAAGAATCACATTCAATTTAAAAACCTCCAAGTTACACCTTAGTCATTTTGTTAATTTCTTTCATGATATATATATCCTCCACATTATTATGATTATAGTTCTTTATTATGAAATTCATTTCACATTCATCAAGGACATAAGTGAGGAAATACATATTAAGGAAGTATAATATGGTTCATCCTACAATTCCAAGTACTCACTAGGACATACATGTTGGTATGTATGCCCAGAGAACCATTCATGTGATGATTATAATGGCATAACTTGTAAAATGATTTGACTATTAATAAAAGGCAATATTCCAATTTATTCTATTTAATTCAGTTATGAGATAATGATGTAACATTATAAATGTCTAAAGAATAATATTACTCGATGACATATGTCTTCAAGTATTAGACTTGAAAGAAATGAGTTCATATGGATGCTAAGAGTACATATACATATTCTCATTGTATCCTTGACTGGTTGTCATTGTGGAAGGTTGATAGACAATAATGAAACATAAGATCAGAGTGTGAGTCGATTGATGGTTGAATCTTATTGGTCATGATATGGCAATATCAAATCAATCACATAGATACATGTTAGAGAATAGTTCAGACATACCCATCATGAGAATGACACATGGAAGCCATCATCATGGAAGTCATAGTTAGGTCTCATAGTGATGGTGGTGGTTGTGGTTCTTAGACCTGAAATCATGGCACTCATCACATGTCATTGGGTACACTTTGACATCATCAAACGCAGTCCTAAAACATGGGTTGACATAAAGGTGACGATTGGGTGGCTTTGACACATGGGGATAGACTGTGAGTGATAGATATGGGATTTTGTCCCTCCTACAGGAGTTTGATGTTCTAGGCCTCTTGATTAGCGAGACTGAGAAATGCATGGCCATGTACATGTGAGTCAATATGTGATATTGAGCTTACATATATCTCAGACAGTCTGCTCTTGGTTTAAGAAACAAGATTGAGTGATAAAGAGTGTGACTGCTCCATGCCTCAAGTTCAATATGAACATCAGTGACAAAGGAACTATACAGACACTATAACACCATATATAGATTGTAGGTTGAAGTTGTTCTCTAACTTTCCATTTACTTGGGTAGCATTGATGTGTGACTAGGCACCACTCATTTCTTGTGATGTCATAAGTGTTATGGACATTCACTGCCAACGTAATATGGGACCTATAGGGCCACACACATCTTGACCTAGAATAGGAATTTGGTCTTGAATGACATATGAATTAATTGCTAAAATATGTAGGAAAGTTGATTCACACAACTAGAAGCTTGACTGCACTTCCAGATGTCTATCTTATGGAATGAGATGACCGTTTGGAGTTCCAAACGGCTGTCTCAAGGACCTAACTTGGGTCACCAGATACCCATTTGGAGTGTCAGACTAATTTGAGATGAAATTAGCTATGGATTGAACTGATGGACCTAACTTGGGTCACCAGATACCCATTTGGGTGACCGAGATGGCCGTCTCACATGGGCAAGATGGTCTGATTTGGGTAAGTAAAGATTCTAGATATTTCCAAGTTTATTTTAGTTGCACATTACTTGTTGTGTAAGGAATTAATATGGGATATTAATTGGAAAGGAATTACAAATTTCATGTGTGACTGGGAAAGTACCAGAGGACCGTATGGACCGAGCCAGATGATCGTATGGCATGCCAGAAGACCGTTTAGTGTGCTAAAAGACCATTTGGGTTGGCGCAGGTTGTGAAAGTTCTAGAATTGTTGCGAATGTTTCGGATCTTCCGGTCCCTTCAACTCCTGCATCGATTGGGAATCTGGACCCAAACCCCACCTATATATAGAGGGGTACTGGGGACTTCCCGAACACAACATAGACAATTGAGAAATAATTTCTCTGACAAACATTATCCTCTTTGGTTGTGGTAACCATGAGAGCCCAAGCAAGTCCTACCCGACTAGGGAGGGATAGCAAGGGAGAGAGCAATTGAGATCATTGTCGTGGGAGAGCAAGTTGGTGACTAGTACACCAACAGGAGGGACAACTCCTTCTTATCTGATCCAACAGTACGACATGAGTTCTAGGAAGTCCTTGTAGACTTCTCTAGAGGCGGGAGGTCATTGTCTTCCGCTAGGAGAGCATTGTCAACCAACAGTCTGTGATGAGAGGAACTACTACAGAAGACGACGTGCGAGTCTAGTGTCCTTGGAGGTACAGTCATACGAGTCCCAATGCAATTAGGAGTCATAGTTGTGCAACAAAAATGACGAGGAGATGTCGTTGGACTTGCTCTAGGACCAGGTATATCCTCGAAACCATCCTTTTTGTCCTATAGTAATTGATGTGATCTGTTGATATGGGAATATGATACATAAAATTTTTGTTTATGCTGCCTGCTATGTAGCCGTATTTCCCTACATTGGTATCAGAACCGATGTCAGTTTACTATATTATGGGATAATCGATATGATCGGATTTTGATTTTGTCGTTTTATTATTGCATACGATGCGAATAATATCTTGTCAAATCCAAACACTGCGATAATCCCAAACTAATATATATATGATATATATATATATATATATATATATATCATATATATACAATTTATGTGCATCAGACTAAAAGTAGTTTTGATGGTGGATATGTAGCATGGTTATGGCCAATAACCCCTATTATATGTGCATGGTTGTATGGTTGGTTGATCCTCTTTTCTCAGTCTGCATATTGAGCCTCTATTTTTTCTTCCCCATGTAAAGTTAATTCTTTCCTACCCTTGCTCCTCTTGAATGTAACTCGAGGTTTCCCAATAATCATGTAAGAGTAGGATAGTTTACTTTTTGTAATGAAAAAGAAGAAGATGTCCCAAAGACGAGCAGACTGACTGAAGGTCCATGGAGGACCAGGAAGACGATCCAGACTAATCACTTGGTAGACCCGACTGACCTGTTGGAGCTACCAACATGTGGTGAGAAGAAGGACCATATGACCGGTGAGACAGTCAAACTACTGGCCAAGAAGCGAGCCGACCGGTTCAAAGGTTGAACCAGTCGACCCTGATTGGTAAGCACGAATCTTCATCAAAAAAAGGTTTCTGCATGTGATGTAGACCTATATGACTGTAATTCCTTGTGACTCCAAGGGATTACATTACGTTGTCCATAACCATCGCTTTCGTTTATTGCATGTTTTCGTTGTGGGATATAGCATGTATATGATACATACTATATATGTGGTGATTGGATAAAGTATATGTATTTATATAAACTCCCTCAACTAATAAGTCTTAGATGCTTTCCAAAAGTGGCACACATGAAAATCTTGATCGACTAAGCATAGGATGCTTAAAAGCGTAATGCACCATCTATCTCGTGGAAGTGTGATGGTAGTGATGTAGGATCCATAAAAGTGGGATGCATTATTATCATGTTGGCTTTTGGGTCAAGATTAATTGGTGATGTCTTAGTGAGACTAATCACCAAAAATGTGCAGATGATCATGGGGCATATCATCTATCTAAGAGTTGCATATGATACAATTGGCATGATGGCCTTCCAAAATAGTTAGGTTGTGGGCGATCGACAAAAGCTGACTCATGACTTGATGAAATATGGATCTTGGCCCACTAGAATATTGTACGCTGCAATATACTAAATTGATATTGAGGGCTATCAATTTGAATAAAATAGTGGGAGTGATAATAATTAAAGACCTAATTAATATTGTCAAAATTTTCAAATCAAATCAAATAAAAAATGGTTTTTGACAAATGCAAAATTTCTCTTATAGAATCAAATGACGAACAAATCCAATTTGTGATTAGTCCTAAAGAAGGACAAACTTGATGAGAGAAATTTCCATGATTGGTTTTGGACTTTGAGAATGGTTCTCAATTAAGAGTGCAAGCTCTACATCCTTGACAAACCAATGCCTGAAATACCTCCTCCCAATGCACCTAGGGCACATGTGGATGCTTATTGGAAGCATGCCAATGATACCTTGGAGATAAAGTACCTTATGCTTAGCTACATGAATTGTGAGTTGCATGAGCAGTGTGAAGACCTACATGTTCTTGAGATGGTAACACATCTTAAGAAAGTGGCACTTGGTCTTAAAAAGCAAGAAAGGGACGCTATCTTAAAGTTTCTACTTGAGTCAAAGCTAATAGAGGGAACCTCGGTAGAAGAACATGTACTCAATATGATTGGACATGTGTATCATCTTGAAGAACTGGGATTCACTTTGAACCAAGAGTTGGCCACTGATATGATTATGAGGACTATGCCTGAATCATATAGCCACTTTATTGCATGTCATCATGCAAATAATATGGCTGGACAGATGTCAGACTTGCTTGCTGTGTTGATTCATGTTGAAGCAAAGTTGAAGAAGGACAAGTCTATGATGTTAATTAGTGGAGTCAGGTCTAAGGATCAATGCAAGACCAAAAAGAGTTATGTGGTCAATCCTAAGTCCAATTCCTCAACACTAAAGACAAGGAGAAAGAAAAGTACAAGAGGAACTCATCCTTTATACTTGATGGATTTCAAGAAGCAGAAGATGGGGATGGGGATCTCCACTTTAGGTATATATGTTATTGAGATAAATCTATCTACTTCATCATCATGGGTATTAGATACCATACATGGATCCCACATATATTCACATATTCAAGATCTGAAAGGAAGTAGGCCTTTGGGAAAAGGCAAGGTGGAAGTGTGAGTTGCTAATGGCACAAGAGTTGTGTCCAACACAGTTGGAACCTATAGTATATCTCTGCCTATAGGGCTTGTAATAGAGTTAATGAACTGCTATTATGTACCTGCTATAAATAGAAACATCATATATGTATCTTGTTTGGACAAGGATGCATTTGAATTCCATATTAAAAATGGTCAATGCTTTATTTCAAAAGATGAAATCTTTTATGGCAGTGCCCCAATGTCTTATGGTCTTTATTTCTTATATATAAGGAAATATGTATATAACATCAATACCAAAAGACTAAAACTCAACAACTCAAACAAAACATACCTTTGGCATTGTTGTCTAGGGCACATAAATGAGAAACACATATCTAGACTCCATAAAAATGGTTATTGTAAGACCCATGGCCTATGTTTTGGGTTAAACCTATTTTTTTGCTTAATTAAGTGTTTAAGAACCTTTCTATAATCCTTTGAGATGATCTTAGGACTTGTGGAGAGCTTAAGTTTTTAGCTTGATCTTGTTTGGATGATGTTTGTACTTATTTTGGAATAAATTGCAAATTACCCATTTATGAGGGTTATCTTGCAATTTACCACCTCTAGAGTGTTCCTTCCCTCTCTTGGCTTCATGAGAGAGAGTGTGGTGCTTTGTAGCACCTTGGTTGAGCTTTTAATTACTGGTGACATCTCTAGGGGTGATTAGGGTTTCTAGAGTTTGATGTGCCTTGGCTATGTGTACCTTGAGAGGGTGTCTTGAGGGGGTGTCGTGGTCGAGAAACCCCCCTTCCATGGTTTTGTCTCAACCAAGGTGGCTCTGTGTGTCTTCAGTTGAGACAATTGTCTTCTTGTGGGATGTCTCAACCTAGCTTGTTGGTGACCCCTCTTGTCGCGACCATGTTGTATTTTTGTGCTTTGTCTCGACCATGTGGTGGTCGCGACCGCAACCATGTGTTGGGTGACCCAAGTAATCGAGACCCAACATAGTTTTTATCACCATCTCTTGCATGCATGTTTTAAGTGGTTGCATGTTAGTTTCTTGGGTGGACAAGTGGCCCTTTGGAACCCTATCTTGTTGACACCTCATCCCTCACCCTACTTCTCTCCTCCTTTACTTTATAAACCCTCTTCTCTCAATGCAAGAAACTCTTTTTGGCCATCTTCTTTCTCCTTCCTTGTTTGGTCGTCCTTGGATCCTTGAGGAGTTAGAAGGGTTGATCCTTTGAGCTTTGGTGATTGGATCCTTTGCATGTGGTGATCCTTGGTCATCTTCAACCTTGGTAAGTGTTTACCTTTCCTTGATGGCATTTCGTTTTTATCTCCTACCTCATAGTATTCTCTTTTCTTGGCCCTAAACCATGGATCATCCATGGTGGTAATCCTTGAGAAGTGAACCCCTCGTTACAAGGGTCATAGACCATGTTTTGACAAGGTGGACCCAAGTGTGAGGAATTTTCCTTCTCTCCTTCTCCTTTCTTCTCTTGGTTTGGCCTTAAGCTTCTTGTCCTCTTTTCTTGGATTATCCTTTGACCAATGTGTTCTTCTTTTTAGAGGTGATCTTGTGGCCAAAGTGATGATCCTTGTTGGAGCTTCCTTCCCTCTTTTAGAGCTTGAGATTGGAGCTTGTTCTCTCTCCAAAATAGGTGGGTTATATAACGCTTTCCCTCTCTATTATTGCACTTTTCATACTTGCATGTTGTTGTCTTTATCTCTAAAAAACATACCCTAATGTGCTAGTAGAAGAAATCATGCTCTAGATTTTTGTTTGGTGATGATTAATTTGCTTGGTTTGCTTAGAATTTGAAACCCTAATTGACGGGAACCGATTTCTAGTGATTGTTGTGTAATGGTGTTTTTCTCCTATCCCTTGACCTTGATTTTTGTTGCATGCATGGTTATCATGTGCTTTGATGTCCTACAAAGTATAAGTTCTATTTGGAGGTGTTAAACGCGGTTTTATCCCTCTTGCATGAGGTGATTTCATGGTGGTTTCATGATATATATGGTTTTGGTGACCGTTTGGTATGAGGTTTCTTATCCATACACATGATGGTTTTCCTTAGTTTCACTTTCTATTTTGGCTTTGGAAATCTTCTCTTTTGAATGGATAATCCCAGTTTTGGTGTGGTTCTCTTGATTTGGTTGTAGCTTGACCTATGTGGCACCATGTTTCAGTGGAGGTTGCGACACTTTGTGCTTGGTGTTTTACTCAAGACATCTACCTCCTTGATGGTCGTGGCATATGGGTTGTTTGTTCAAAATGGTTTCCCTTGGTTCGGTTTGGTCGGGATGGATGACCTAACCGTAATAGGTTGAATGTAAGGCCCCTAAACTTGCTTAATGAGTTGAATAAGCTTAATTATCATAATTTAATTCTTAAAACTATAATATAACCTTGTGATATGCTTTGAAATCATAATACAAGCTTATGTTTCAAATTTGGTCCAAGTTGGACACTGTTTTAGCAAGTTATGTAATTTTATGCACATTTTGGACTTTTTTGCAATTTACCCAATCAAGAGGTTTTCTTTGCAATTTATCACTTTCATTATGTTACTTGGATATTCTCTCATCATTATTGAGCTTTTTGATCCATGGGTCTCCCATTTAATCCTTGGTTTGAAGGTGTTTTCTCCAAGGGTATTTTAGGGTTTACCCCTTCATGGATGAGCTACCTTTAGTCGCTATCAACTAATGAGTTATTTATTTTTCTTGGAAATTCAAGAAACGAGGGATAAGCATGTCTAGATGGATGGTTGGGGAGCTACTTGTGTGTGTGCTTGTATATTCTTAATGGTTTAAGGCCATGGACACTTGGAAAGATACTAGAATTCAACTTTTTCTTTTTCTTTATCTTAAAGTTTCATATACTTATCACTAAGCACCAAAATGAGCCATTTGCTCTCCACCACTTCCCTAGTTCTCCCAAACTCATTATCCCTCTATACTACTACGAATTTTCCTGTCCAAGGAAGAAGAAAGTGGGGACCTTCTTGGAAAAAGAATCTAGGGTTACAATTGACTTCCTTTTAGGGTTTAAAAAGCTTCCTTCTAGTGACCTTGACCTAAAAGAGTAAGAATCTCCTTATTTACTCCATTTATTTCTTTTTTATCCTTCCTCCTGCCTTTCTCCAGGTCTGAACCTTGTTGTTCCATGGTATAAATTTCTCTAAAGCTCTAAAACCCTACCTTTCTTGCTCCTTATGCTTAGGGTTTGCTCATTTAATGAAGAAAGGTGCTATATGGACAAGTTCATAGCTTATGCTTGGATTTTCTACCCTACCTTCTCGAGTTTTCTTCTGTGTGGAGTTTCATCTTATCATTAGAGGTAAGTTTTATAACTTGCTCCATATTTATTAATTACCATAAGCTTGCTAGCTCATGTTCTTGCTTGAAAATGATGATTCATGCACTAAAAAGCTATGCTTGACTTGGATTTCAATTTTTATAATGTTCCCTATTCTGATTTAAGTTCTAGATGAACCTGTGATCATTTTTATGTTATTCCTAATGTATAATATCACTTGTATTAGGTTGGTTTGACAACCTATGGTGCTAAGAAGCTATCAACCAATAGTCAATTTTAGGGTTTTGAGCTTATTTCTTCTATAAACCCATGGCCTGATGATGGTACCATTGCAACAACCCTATGGTGTTGTCTTCGTGACAACTGATGGTCGGTATCAAAGGTGTCATATGATGGTGACAACCTATGCTCACCCCCTTAGGTCAGGTTTTGGATCAATTAGAAGTTTAATGATCGACCATTAAGTACCCTACTGATGTTATCAATCAATGATGACATTAGCTTAATATTTGATGCTGATTAATGAATATAATGTTGACCTAACAACCTATGATGACTTAATGGTCACTAATGATGGTGTATCAGGTCTCTACAACCTATGGTGAGTTAAGCATTTTAGTTGTAGCATCAATTAAGCCTTAGACCAATGGTTTCTTGGGTCACTTGATGCAATGGTCGGACATAAACTGTAATTGATGGTTTTAACATATGAACTTGACCCAATGGTCAAGATCTAATGTTTATTCCTCTAATAAAGTGTAATGATGGCTAATGTAATATGTTGGTCCTAATAATGTGATTTATATGGTTTCCTTTATATGATCAACTTAAGGAGCTTACTTGTTGACAATGGATGGCTTGTTTTAACTCAACAGTCGATTGTGGGTTTTACCCTACTCTCAATAGAAATTTTTGTGTTGTTAATCAAGGGATGTCTAGGGTTAAATGGTGACTCTTTCTATACAATAAATGAAGGACTTCATATGTGGTTTATCCAAGGTGTTTACTTATGTAAACAACCAATGGTATTACCTTTTAAACATCTAATGGTTCTGGCTGACATTGTGGTATGGTGATATGGGTTGAAATGGAACAAATGGAGGGTTACCCATAATAAGGTAGTCTTACCTATTCACTCATATTAATAGAAGGGATGATAACCATATTGTGTTGATATGTCACCCTAATGAGGTATATCTTGTTATACCTAGCTTTAATATCACTAAATGATGGTAATGGGGTATGAATAGTCCTTGAATGACTAATACAATCATGGAGTACTCTGTTACTGTTGTTGAAACCCTAGTATGCTATAACTCGATGGTTACACCTTGATTTATGTGTGGTTTCATACTTGAGAATAGTATGGAATGTGATGGTGATGCTTCATCTTATGCATCCATGATCCAATGGGGATGTCGTGAGTTAGGGTTTGGGTGTAAGTGATGATTATTAACATTGATATAATTTATCATATTGAACCTAACTCTAATACAAATAGATAAAGATGAGTATTCATGTTTAACATTCTTATATGATGGAATGATGATTGAATAACCTCCTTAACATGATCATAACCTTAATGTGTTAATTGGTGGTTATCATAACCACATGGTTGATACTTTCTTATGCTAAACATGTGCATTATGAATATGATGAGTGTTAATCATATCTAGATTTCTTGCATGTTTATGTAATAAAGGAATGTTCTTAATGTTACTATAACCCTGTTATGATTGTTTATTAATATCTACTATCATTAATGCTATATTGTGTTGATCCGATGTATTATATGTAAGTGATGTTGTTGAGCCTTGTTGTAAGGCATGCAAAGATAATGATGATCTTGCAGGGAATAGTATGATGGTCTTTATGACCTTTGAGCTTGGTAGAGCCTTGAATGAGGTGTAATCCTCTTGTGTTGATAAGGGTTGATACCCTGGGATATTGTGAAAAGGATTTATATCTTGTGATAGAATGATGACTAGTGTGATCTCATGAATGGCAAGTGAATAGTACCATGTGATTATGAGATGAAAAATTATGTTCCACACATTTTATAACTTTTAAAAGTTGTGATATTTATATGCTTGCTAGAAGTGAATTAGGGTTTGTATGTCCACTTGTTTGATGCAACCTTAATTCACCCAATTGGCATAACTAATCAAGTGGAACTCTAATCATGTAATGCCTTGTGCCATAGATCCATCTGAGTGTCAGAACTTGCTAGATGGTGAAATGAGTATTCTTAAGGGAAACTCGGAGCGCATACGGATGAGTATGCGGGGTGCTTGTCATCCTAAATTCAAGTGTTTAGGGAGGATAACTGCAGTCATACCTAACCCTCAATTTGAGAATGGTTGTGGTCATGTCTCGGTGATTCTTTATGTGATGAGATTGGAGGACAACTATGGTTGTACCTCGAATGGTAGGGTAAGCATACCCACCTCCTTTCACTAGTGTCGTGACCTATACCAAGGACGGACTAGGCTGTTAGCATCTTGACCTTATGTTTCGATGTGGAGGACTCATACTGACAGAGGGTGGAGAAGATCTTAGGAGTACGACTCTTCCTAGATCTTGTATGGCACTGATTTTGACTTAACAGTGGTCAGTTGAATTTTGAGTGGTATCCTCAATTTCCTCAGGGCATAATAAAATATGTAAGACAGTCGTATAGCATATCTGTTTAGGGTTATACAAAATGCTTCATATTGGATGAAAACCTTTGTTTGCTTTCTTTTCATTGAGATCATGTATAGTACAATAAGAGATAATAGATATGCTTATGTTGTAGTTATGCTCATGTTGTAAACATACTTATGTTGTCAAATATACTGACACTGATGGTTAAGATATTGTTGTTAGCTATGTTTAATATTTCTAGTCATGCCTATGTTATTAGAAATGCTTAAACTGCCAATCATGCCTATGTAGTTCATTGTGTTATGATGTTAGTTCTACATATGATATAGATATGTTCCCTTTATTTGAGATGCCAATATTGATAGCCATGTTATGTTACTAGATATATTCATGATGCCAGGGATCCTTATGCTACTAGATTGGTTGTATTGTTAGCGAGGAATATGATGATAGTCAGATTAATGATAATGATTGTTATTAGATGTAATTTGATGATATTTGAGTAGATATCTATCCAAAGAAATGGATTTATTTGTTATCTATATATGCATTGATGACCATACTTGTTGCTAAGATGATTTGCTTAATCTGTTTAGTATACTTGAACAATTCAATCTATTCAATTGATTATTAAATACTCCAACTGCTTAGTTATCTACTGTTTAAAATATTGTAATCAATAAGTGTTGTTGGAGGTTATATCTCTTGTTGGGACATGGGTCTCACCCTTGTGGTTCGCCACATCTTTTTAGGTAACCGGAAGTGATGAAAACAAACATGTGGCAGCAAAGAGGAGCTATAGTAATGAATCTTTGAGATAGTTGATTAGATGTCTAGTGTGTCCTAGAGTCATCCATGTACTCTCAGGTCCGGGCGGGAAAAGTTTGTATATGGTGTTTTAAACAAATCTAACTTTTGTTAGCGTGTTAATGCTTGTTTGTGTGGCATATATGAATATTGTTCTCTTGTGTATATATTTTGTGGCTAAGGAGATAGAACAATTTGTATCAAATTCTTGGCATAGTATGGATACAAGAAAGATGTTCAGATCTTATTCAAATATTTCTGAGCGGGTTTTGATGTTGAAATAGGTTTTAATTTACCCATATTTTTGGGTATGTGATTAATTAGTGATTGATTGTGTTTTATGTTTTGAGTAATCTCATTTAGTGTAATGGGTTCTCATAAGTTGGTATCAGAGCCTTACGTTCACTGAGTCTACTGGGACACTAGGACTTCTGACTAGGAGTCTAAGTTAGGAACGTGACACAAAACCATGATGCATACTACCTAATCTTAGTACTTGGATGCCCTGGCCAGGTTTTCAATTATTGAAGAAAGGTAAGTATGGAACTCTTAGACTGTCATCTTTCTGATTACTCTAATCAAGTAGTCATTTTGAGACAATCTAAAGAGCATAACAAATAAGAAATCATGGTGTGAATATCTCGATCCTACCTTAAAGAAGATGAGAATTGCATCATTATCTATCAAAACTTGAATGTTTGGTAGCTAAAGAGAAAGACACAACACCATGAAATTTAAATCTAAAGACAAATAAGGAAAAGAGGAGTTCTTGAAGATGTGATTCAAGAAGATAGTAAAGTAAAAGACAGATAGTTTATGCTTATAGAGTGATTCAAGGTATGAAATCCACATAAGATGGAGAGAAGTCAAATGATAAGTATAAAATTAGAAGATAAATGAGAAAAATGACAAAGGTATAAGGTGGAACCTGAGTTAATCTCAGTTCAACCTATGTGTGTAAGAAAGTGTTAATGCAAAATAAGCATGACGTTTGAAAGAAATTAAGTCATATGATCCATGTTTAATGAAGAAAATGTGGAATATGATGATTTACCTATTGATAAGTGGTTGAAAAACATAATAAAATAAGAGAACATACACAAGTGTGATAAATAGTCATCAAGAAAGGATTAATGAGATATGTTAATCATGATGATTTCTATGCGACAAGGAACCCAAAATGAAAAGGGTAAAATGATACATAAGAAGTTGTAACTTGCATAATGAAAATAGAATTAGTTACCTTTTTGCTAGTGACCCTTGAACAATGTTGCTATGATGTGGAAAGTGTGTTTCCCTTTGTGTCGTTCCTTTCTAGGGCACATCTTACAAGTGGATCATTGCCACTTGGTACGTGTGGATTCGTTGCAAACATGAAGGTGGATAGCTTATTATAGCATAAGGTTGCCTGGACTATGGTTCCAAGATCATAAAGTTTGTGATGAGTTTGCTTTTGAGCCTTACAATAATTAGGAAGACTCCTCTTATATGTCTTGAGATTTGTTATGTTGGTAAAAGTAGATGAGATAAGGATGTGAGTTCCTTATAGCACATGAGGTGGATACCAAGGTAATGAATCCTAGTATCCAAGATGTGTCAATAGTATGGGAAGTATGTGAAGGTTGGAGATGTTTATTAAATTAACATTCCAAGTATTCCTCTCCTTTAGAGAGAGAGAGAGAGTTGATGATGACCCTCTAACTATTGTTTGGAAGAAAAAAAAAGTGATTCTATAATGTTGTGTATGGTTCAATGATAGTTGGGAAAGACCACTATCACGGATAGATGGTTTTTTTTTTCTCAATAGATATATGATACCGTGTTCCTTTAATATAAACCTATGATAAAATATAAATGCATAAGAGTTAGATTGGATGACATAATTCACATGACCATGATGAGTTTAGAGTTATGTCCTTTAGACTAACCAATGTACAAATGGAATTATGAATAGGAGGAACAAAGTGTTCCAGTCATGTCATACAAGTTATATCAAGCTTTGAATGATGAAATATCAAAGTATTTCAAATATGGTCTAAAATATGATCAATATTTCTTCAAAAACCTTAGGGTTTATGAAGCAGAAATAGCTAGAGACAAGTTGAACAATAGTGAGATGGGATTGATTAAGTGTCTTTATGGGATCATGATATGTCTTCTAAGTAGGTTGTGTAAATCCTAGTAAGGTGAATATAGTGTTGTTGTTTTACCCCTAACAAGATTGACTAGGAATGATGTTTCCTTGTATGGAATGACAGGTGCCAGTGTCAACATTTCTTTTGATGCTGAAAAAGGACTAACAAGTGTTCAAGTGTCAGTGTATCTAAAAAAAGGATGGACACATAGCCTTTTTTTATGCTTCAAGGAATGGTATGGAACACATGCCATGATTGGTTAAAAGCTATCAAGTATGACTTTTGAGTAATGTTTTGATATAATAGATATAATTTCAAGATGATAGCTAGAATTTAAAGTTGAAAGTATTTGTACATGTGACACAACAAGTTTCTATGTTCCATATTTGCAAATGTCTTCTTATGTGGGGGGTTTTTGTGCTTACCCAAGATGAGATATGTATGAATGATGTGAAATCACCATTATATTCAAGTAAACATGTGAAGTTAATAGTATGAGGTGAAAAGGAAGTACCCATCTTTGTTAGCTTGGATTTTCGGGGGCAAAATCCATATTAGGGGTTTATAGTTGTAAGGCCCCTAAACTTTCTTAATGAGTTTAATAAGCTTAATTATCATAATTTAATTCTTACAACTCTAATATAACCTTGTTATATGCTTTTAAATCATAATACAAGCTTAAGTTTCAAATTTGGTCCAAGTTGGACACTGTTTGAGCAAGTTATGCAATTTTATGCAATTTACCCAATTGAGACATTTTATTTGCAATTTATCACTTTCATTTTGTTCCTTGGATATTCTCTCATCATTATTGAGCTTTTTGATCCATGGGACGCCCATTTAATCCTTGGTTTGAAGGTGTTTTCTCCAAGGGTATTTTAGGGTTTACCCCTTCATGGATGAGCTACCTTTAGTAGCTATCAACTAATGAGTTATTTGTTTTGCTTGGAAATTCAAGAAACGAGGGATAAGCATGTCTCTATGTACGGTGGGGGAGATGCTTGTGTGTGTGCTTGTATATTCTTAATGGTTTAAGGCCATGGACACTTGGAAAGATACTAGAACTTCAACTTTTTCTTTTTCTTTATTTTAAAGTTTCATATACTTATCCCTGAGCACCAAAATGAGTCATTTTCTCTCCACCACTTCCCTCCTTCTCCCAACCTCGTTCTCCCTCTGTTCTACTACGAATTGTCCTGTACAAGGAAGAAGAAAGTGGGTACCTTCTTGGAAAAAGAATCTACGGTTGCAATTGACCTCCTTTTAGGGTTTAAAAAGCTTCCTTCTAGTGATCTTAACCTACAAGAGTAAGAATATCCTTCTTTACTCGTTTATTTCTTTTTTATCCTTCCTCCTACATTTCTCCAGGTTGGAACCTTGCTGTTACATGGTAGAAATTGCTCTAAAGCTCTAGAACCCTACCTTTCTTGCTCGTTATGCTTAGGGTTTGCTCATTTGATGAAGAAAGGTGCTAGATGGACGAGTTCATAGCTTATGCTTGGATTTTCTACCCTACCTTCTTAAGTTTTCTTCTTTGTGGGGTTTCATATTCTCATTAGAGACAAGTTTTATAACTTGCTCCACGTTTACTGCTTACCATAAGCTTGCTAGCTCATGTTCTTGCTTGAAAATGATGATTCATGCACTAAAAAGCTATGCTTGAATTGAATTTTGATTTTTATAATGTTCCATGTTCTAATTTCAGTTATAGATGAACCTGTGATCATTTTTATGTTATTCCTAAGGTATAATATGACTTGGATCAGGTTGGTTTTACAACCTATGGTGCTAAGCAACTATCAACCAATGGTCAATTTTAGGGTTTTAAGCTGATTTCTTCTATAAACTCATGACCCGATAATGGTACCATTGCAACAACCCTATGGTGTTGTCTTCATGACAACTAATGGTCGGGATCAAAGGTGTCATATGATGGTGACAACCTATGATCACCCCCTTAGGTCAGGTTTTGGATCAATTAGAAGTTTAATGATCAACCATTAAGTACCCTACTGATGTTATCAATCAATGATGACATTAGCTTAATATTTGATGCTGATTAATGAATATAGTGTTGATCTAACAACCTATGGTGACTTAATGGTCACTAATGATGGTGTATCAGGTCTCTACAACCTATGGTGAGTTAAGCACTATAGTTGTAACATCAATTAAGCCTTAGACCAATGGTTTCTTGGGTCACTGGATGCAATGGTTGGACCTATACTGCAATTGATGGTTTTAACATATGAACTTAACCCAATGGTCAAGATCTAATGTTTATTCATCTAATAAATTGGAATTATGGCTAATGTAATATTTTGGTCACTTGATCAACTTAAGGAACTTACTTGTTGACAATGAATGGCTTGTTTTAACTGAACAACCAATTGTGGGTTTTACCCTACTCTCAATGGAACTTTTTGTGTTGATAATCAAGGGATGTCTAGGGTTAAATGGTGACTCTTTCTAGAGCACAAATCAAGGACTTCATAGGTGGTTTATCCAATGTGTTAACATATGTAAACAACCAATGGTCTTACCTTTTAAACATCCAATGGTTCTGGGTGACAGTGTGGTATGGTGATATGGGTTGAATGATGATGGAACAAATGGATGGTTACTCTTAATAAGGTAGTCTTACCTATTCACTCATATGAATAGAATGGATGATAACCATATTGTGTTGATATGTAACCCTAATGAGGTATAGATTGTTATACCTAGCTTTAATTTCACTAAATGATGGTAATTGGGTATGAATAGTCCTTGAATGACTAATACAATATGGAGTACTCTGTTACTGTTGTTATAACCCAAGTATGCTATTACTCGATGGCTACACCTTGATTTATGTGTGGGTTCATACTTGAGAATAGTATGGAATGTGATGGTGATGCTTCACCTTATGCATCCATGATCCAACGGTCCGGGATGCTATGAGTTAGGGTTTCAATGTAAGTGTTGATTAGTAACATTGATATAATTTATCATGTTGAACCTAACTCTAATACAAAGAGATAAAGATGAGTTTTCATGTTTGACACGATTAAACCGTGCGTAAAATGCAAGTGCACGCGTCAATGTAATATATGCCTTTATGAGGCCTGAGTCGAACTCAGGGAACAAAATTTCGGTAGACTACTACTAACTACTCGCAATTAGCTAGACTGATTATAAAAGTTGAGAGTTGTTTTGAAAAAAAACAAAAGAAAACAAAGCAATCGATTAAAGGGTTGGTTTAATCAATTAAAATGAAATCTTTAGGATTGTGGTTTCACTGCAGATTCTCATTGTACTAATTTCTACACAATTATCACAACTCATCTCCTATTCCAGGTAGTGGCATGTATATAGAATTGTTCGCTTCCGCGATACAATTCACTACCTTAATCGAGGTCGATTCCATGTCAGTAGTAACCTATACCCTAAATTAGGCACATGAAAAACATCTTTTTAGGTTTCCACCATTAATCATACATCGCCTTTTCCAAAGGATTTATAAGTTAATGTGATTATTACGTCTTTTCAACTGTTAATTCTTCATCAAAAGCAATTAAAGGTATTAAATTACCATTATGGTGATCAAGCACAATGATAGAATTGAGAAAACAATATCATACAACGAATTTGAGAGATAAGTTATGATTAATTATGCAAAAAGTGGCATACAATGATTATCCGGGCTACTCCCGGTCCTAAAGACAGGGGATTAGCCCTGCATGTTCATCTCAATGAAAAACATCATGAAGGAAGAAGAAAACATAGGGGAAACGTGGATGGAGATGGTGTAACCCCTGAATAAAGGAGAACCAGGCGATCCTCGATGCGGGATGGGCGTTCTACAGCCTTCCGGTGGTAGAAAACTCCGTCTGTAGCTCTGGAAACGTCTGGGGCATAGCTCTGGCCTTCGTTCATCCTTCTCCTCTCTTCTGAGATTCGTGCGGCGGCTAATGACGTGATAGTACAGCTTGGGCCGTCTTTTTTAGGTATATAGATCACTTACGGCTGCCAAAACATCACGATCATTCGTTTTAGATCAATCTGGGCGGTTTCCTGATCTGACGGCATCGATACCATCGATGGTGGGTCGATGGTATTGACCCCGCTAGGGTAGCGACACTTCTTCGATTTTTGGGGTTCTTTCTGAAGGCATCTCGATGCTATCGACCAAAATGTCGATAGTATCGACTTGGTGATCTTTGGCACTTTGGCACGTTGATGTAATATCGATAGCATCGACCATGCCGTCGATGGTATCGACCAGTTCTGCTTCTTCTCCGGCTCTATATTGTGACCTCGTCGATGGCATCGACGAATGTCGATGGTATCAATCACTGCAGATATGCAACTTCCCTGAAATAAAGAGAAGAACACCAATCAAATCTGAGAAATATGATCTTTTATACCAAATAAGATAAAACAAGGTAAATTTGATGCATAACGAGATTATAGGCTAAAGAAAATGAATCATGCGATATTAACCATGAAAATGACCAATAGACGCATAAAATACATATGAAATTAGCCTATAAAAATGACTCAAAACCCTTGCATCAAACTCCCCTAAGCTTGAACTTTGCTCGTCCTCGAGCAATAAAACTACATAATATAATTGCGAGGGTCAATTAAAGAACATATTAGCATAAAAGACATCACTGTATGATTCCCACCTGGCATGCACATACCAGCCCTTACTGACCACAGAACGATAACTACCCTAAACATGACAATTATCATCCATGAGAGATGCCCACCCCAAGACCAACGAACACTATCAAATAAGCCAGTTGATATAATAAATTCCTCCGGTTCAGGCTTGGTGCATCTTGTGATCTCCTATCTACGTTGCTCATATCCTAACTACCATCTACATGGAAGCAGATCTCCTGATATACAAGAATGAGGAGATAATCATGGGTGGCCTACCGTTTTGAGCAACGGGTGGATGAAATGGGTGGCTGTGGAAGAAGAGGAAGCAAAATATAGTTTAACATGCAAAAATAATAAAAATGACCTAAATGATGCATATGCGTATGGGAATGACCTAATGCCTACTTTTTAGGTGGGATGATGCATGCTCTACTATTCCGTCTCAATGTGAGATGGAATATCTACAAAACTACATCATGTGCTTATTCTTCCTATTCTGCAGGTGAAACAAGTTCTTTTCTCCCTCTGATTACACTTTATATTATTATTTTTTTCAAGTCCTTTTTTTTTCAATTTGACTAAGATTTGATATATAATACTTCATTTTTTTTCGGACTTATTTTCACATAGCTACTACCATTGATGCATTACAACCTACTTCTCAAAGAGTATAGAACAAGTCCCCCACATTTCTTATTTTTCAGAAGAAGTAAGGCACATAATGTCCTATATGCTCGAGAGTATGCAAAATGCAACTATATGAAAATAATTATGCAACAAAATGGCATGCACTTAAGAATATGTACATGCATGACTAATATACAAATCTCTTTTCATTTTTTAATGCAAAATCTAACTATAATGTAAGCCTATCTAAATAGCATGCAATCAAAAGATAAAAACTGTAATGTGCTCCCGGTCCTTATGGTGGAGTTTGAATGAAATGAGGTGGATAGATCACAAGACTAATTGACAGAACCAATCAATCAACGGGTTTCTCTCTCTCACTTCAGATTAAAGCCTCGTTACCATTTGGTCAGTTTAGGCTCAACATCCAATTCTATCCACATTTCTTGAACCATAAGGATGTACAGTTATGATCATATGTTTCAAAGTTGACCTACCCAATGATTTTCATAAGTTATGTGCTCAATTTCAAACAAGGTAAGCTTACAATTTCTTGGAAAATTTTAAACTAATGCTAAATTTCAAATTTCCCCCATATGACAAACATAGAGATGACATGCATTTATATCAGACATCCACAGATTACACTAGATAGACTGTGGATCCTAGAAAGCTATAAATAACAAGATTACACAACTTAAAAAAATTGCAAAAAATAAAAAAATGCTAAAATAAAAGAAAATGAAACAAAAACTAAGATAGAAATTGTTCCATCTCCCCCTCAAGCTTGAATTCGACTATGGCCTCATAGTCAAAAACAACCTCAGAAGGTGGAACAACGATACCCTCTATTGTGGTAGTGGCGGAAATGGCGGGTACTGCTGGGTATGGGGGTTCCAATCTGGATATTGCCCCTGAAAGCTCGGATCATAAGGTGGCATGGGCGGCGGCTGTGGATATCCCCCGAAGTAGCCTTGGCTCCAGTAATGATCGTCGAAAGGCTATTGTTGCTTCTCTATCCTCCCTAACCGGTCATAGACCTGCTGCTAGTTGGCGAATAACTGGCGTTCATTCTCAAAGATCACCTACTGATTTTCATACAGCCTATTCTATGTATCCTGGATCCCTGTAAAAGTTGTCTGGTGGGACTGCTGCAGGGACTGTTGGGACTCCTGGATAGACTGGAGCATGGTATACATCCCTTGCATAGAATAGGGGTCATCTCCATCGTGGGAGGACTGTGGTGGCGGCGGCTGGGAAGATGATGAAGCTCCCGGGTAGAAGCGTGGACGCTTCCTCGGGGCTACTCGTGACGGAAGAGGTGTGAAAGCCTCCTCTTCCTCCTCATCGTCGTTTCCCGCATCGTCATCGTCTCCTGCATCTTCTTCATCCTCAGAATCCTCAATGGCAATGATAGGCCACCGAAAGTGTTGGCCTGGCTGGAGTTTGAAGACAGGGTCTAGTAGTACGCGCTCATGATACTCCTTGTTAATGTGGCAATGAGCATATACCACACCATCACGGAGTGTAAGAAGATTGGAGCGGTGGAAATGGGCCAGGTTGACGGGGTTCTGGCAGACCAGCGGAGGGAGTGTAGATAGGTCTAGCCCAAGGTAGAGGGCTAGTGGCGTAATAAGCCCCCTGAAGTGAATAGGGGCTTGTCCGGTGCTCCGCTTTACTGCCATCACACACATCAAAAAAATACGCCCCAGTTAAGCTTTTCCCTCTTGAGCAGTTTGTAGAGGAAAAACAAGTTCGTCTCCTGGAACTTTCTTAGTGACAATTCTCCATGAGCAAATAAAGTAATACACAACATACAGGAAGAATCCACACGAACGGGTGCTCAAAGTCGGCGACGGCTGCATTGTGGTAGCTAAACGTCTTGCCTGCCGGCGCAGTCACCAACTGCGAGAACATCTCGTCATATTCGGCATGATTGTCCGCCCGTCTGTATTGCTCAGGCAAATGCCACCAGTGGTAGATTGAATTGAATTGGTTGAGCGTGATGGTGTAGTTGCGGTTGAACAGCCGAAAGGAGACTTGACCCTTGATCCATTCACGGTCGATGGCGATTAGGTCGTTGGGCATGACGTAGATGTCGAGAGACGCCATGAACTCTACCACGAGTTCCTTATGTGTCAGCCATTCACCAAAGAAAGGGTGGCCCTTAACATGATAGGGGATTTGTTCTTCACTCTCTAAAACCCTCCCAACTTGGAGTTTAGGTTGTCCTCAAAGCCAAGGTCTTGAATCAGGGCCCGATCAACGTAATGAGTCAGCTTGATTGACCGCTTCATTAACTCGTCGTAGATCTTCTTCACGTCTGCCGAGGGATGTACAATTCTCAGATGGGGAATGGAGCCTGGCGGTGGTGGCACCAATGTGTCGATCTCCATCGGAGCAGCGCGCGAGGAAGATGACGCTCCAAACCTCACCATGACGAAAAGAGAAGAGATAGAGAAAAGGGGCTCGGTGAAGGCTGGAGAAGATGATCTCCGTGGTTGATGACAAACTCAGGGAAGATGTGTAGCTCTCCAGATGCTTGGTGAAGGTCTCTGTCTGCTCGTCAATGTGCACTGCCAAGGTTCAGGAAGAATGCTCTGAAAGTGTGAAGAAAAATGAAATACAACCCCTCCTTTTATAGCTGAGGTCGGCGCCCCTGGTACCCCATCGATACCATCGACAGGGTGTCGATGGTATCGACACCTGTAGCTCAATATGTTCCTTCGCTGGCATCGATGGTCGTCGATTGCTGGATGTGGGGGCCCAGATCGATGACGCGTCGATACTATCGACAAGGGTCGATGGTATCGACCCATCCCATAGATCGACCTCCAGGTTTGGTGTGCTTTGTTGATGGCATCTCGCAGATCGCTGACGTGTCACGTCAATACCATCGATGAGGTGTCGATGGCATCAATTTCTATTACCAATCCTTGTCCACGTGAGACCTTGGCGGTGGATTCCCCTGAAGCTGTATCGATACCATCGACATGGCCGTCGATGGTATCGATATCTCTACTACCAATTTTTCTGAAAATCTTCAGGGATCTCACGAGCATCGACCATTGTGTCGATACTATCGACCTCCTCCAGAAATTGGATCGATCAACCTGTTGGGTGGTCGATACTATTGACGAGGCCGTTGATAGTATCAACAGAGAAAATTTTCTATAGCTATCGCTCTACACCCTCGTCGCTACCATCGACACAAGGGTCGATGGTATCGACACCCAAGCAGTCCAGTACACTTAACACACATATCATGGTATCATTTTACACTAAAAATGAACTTAACCAAAACTATTGAAGTAAATGGAAATGAAATCTACCAATGGTTTGGTTGCCTCCCAACAAGTGCCCTACTTTAACATCTTAGGCTAGACGAATGAATGCTCATCAAATTGGGGAATCGGAGAGTGTCCCTAAGGAATCACTCGACAATTTGAACTCAACTCTTTCTTTGTCGATCCCTAATGTCATGGTATCTCTTCCAATAGCAGTGATAACATCAGCCATAGCTTGAAATGACCTCCCTAGTAGCATCTCACAACCATTAAGCTGTGGCATGTCCATGACTATGAAATCTACGGGAAAGATAAATCTATCAACTTTGACAAGTACATCCTCACACACTCCATGTGGCTTCACTATAGATCCATCCTCTAACTCAATAGACATGGCAGATTTCTTTGGCAAATTCAATCCCATCTTTTAAAATGTGGTTAACAGTATAAGGTTTATGCTAGCACCCGAATCGCATTGTGTGTGTGGAAAGTGACGGCCTCCAATTGAGCATGGTATGTAGAAACACTCGGGATCTTTCTTATTCTTTGGTAGACTCCCATGTATTATTGAGCTCACCGTCTCATTCACAAAGCAAACGTTAGTGTATTTTATCTGCCTTTTCTTAGTAATGATGTCCTTGATAAATCTTCTGTATGTATGAATCTGTTCTATTGCCTCTACTAGCGAAATGTTAATGTGAAGCTTCCTAAACATCTCTAAGAACTTCTTGTAGTGCCTATGCTCTTTCTTCGGCCTCAGACTATCCGGAAGAAGTACATTTGGCTCCTTCACTCACTTGTGTGGTGGCACATATGGGCTATTCGGGGTCTCCTCCCCTAGGCTTGCTTCAATGTCACCCTTTTGCGTAAGCTTTGACACGTCATTCTCAGTTTGTGAGGCTCGTGGCTGCCCATCCCTGTCAGTGGTTGTGGCTCCACTATGCAATATGGCTTTCACCTGCTCCTCTTGCCTAGATGTGGGCACGGCTGTGATGGTGGCTTGGTAGGATTTGTTGTACGGGCGACATCCTCCTGATAATCCATATAAGTTGTGGGGGTATGGAACGCTGGGTCTAGCTTCCGTATCAAAATGCATATTTCCCTTTTCATGGACCTCCATCGCCAGGGGCTCTGTCTCCTTAATCACAGATATATACTTAACTTGATGATGTGATTGAGTAGCTTCTGCATTACCAGTCGGTCTTTGTTGATTTTGATGCTTCATGGCCGCCACTTCATTGGCAATTTGGGCCACAGTCGTCTCTGGTTCCCTCATCTGTGCTCCATGACTTTGTAACGTCTGCCCAAATTTATTCAAAATTTCACCCTGGGACTGTAACTGCTTGCCGAACATGTTCATCAACTCTTGATTTTGTTTCACCACTTGGTTGAGCAATTCGGTACTTTTATCCTCCATAGTGGGCTGTGGCTTTGAATCAGGGTCTTGTAGGAAGTTGTTTTGATCCTTCCATGAGAATTTTCTATCCTTTCTCCAAGAGTAATCATTGCTCCTATAGCCATGTTGTTGAATGAATTTAACTTGGCCCTCGTCATCAGATTCTCCATCTTCTTTTGCTATAAGTCTCTTCACAATCAAGTCCATCTTGTCATTCAGTTCTTTGATGGCTTTTGCATCCCCTACAACTCTAACTTGTTCTGGTGCATCTCTATCACCCTAGGACTGTTTCTTATCCATATTCTTCAAGATCTCCCAACACCTTGTGTCTGTGTTGTTTAAGAAAAAACATGAGCCTGCTGAATCCAAGTTGCTTATGTCATGCTCATTGAGAGCAAAGTAGAAATTTTTTACTTGTTTCTCTTTGTCCAGACCATGATGGGGGCACCTCCTCAACATGATTGAGAAGCATTCCCACGTCTCTGAATAAGTTTCTCCCACCTTTTGGCTAAAATTGTGAATTTTCCTCACCAGGTCATTGGTCTTCTCAGGTGGGAAAAATCGCTCGAAAAAGACCTCAATCATTTGATCCCAAGTCTCCACGATTTCATCATCAAGGTTGTGCATCCATTCTCGTGCATTTCCTACAAGAGAGCTGGGAAATAACTTCAAGTAAAGTGCCTCCTGTGGAAACCTATCAATCTTTATCATGTCGCAGTTCTCCACAAATGTGCTAATGTGAGCAACATGATCTTCATTCTTCAACCCATGAAATGCTTGAGACTTGACCAAGTTTATCAATCTCAGATCAATCTTGTATGTGGAAATGTTGATTGCTTGCCTTTTTATCGGCCCCTTTGATGTTGATGAAGAAGAAGCCTTGATTTTCTCCCATATTGTCTTTTCATCAGCCATTTCTTCAGGTTCTTGTTCAAATTCCTCAGGTGGTGGATTTGTCAACTCAACTCCTTCACCTACGGGCGGAATTACTGGTAATTCTGCGTAGTCTATGCCACACGTCTTTACCATCAACTAGCACCTGAAAAGATGGAAATTATTTCAATACAGTGCTAAAAGGAATAAGTTATTAAAAGATGTAAAATTAAATTTAAAATTTTAAGAATTAAATTAAAAAGTGGCCTAGTGTGGTCGCTCGCAACACTTGCAGTGCCAAAAATTACCGTTCCCCAGCAACAACGCCAAAAACTTGAAACGATTAAACTGTGCATAAAACGCAAGTGCACACGTCAATGTAATATAGGCCTTTATGAGGCCCGAGTCAAACGCAAGGGAACGAAATTTCGGTAGACTACTACTAACTACTCGCAATCAGCTAGACCGATTATAAAAGTTGAGAGTTGTTTTGAAAAAAAAATGAAAACAAAGCAACCGATTAAAGGGTTGGTTTAATCAATTAAAATGAAATCTTTAGGATTGCGGTTTCACCGCGGATTCTCATTGTAACAATTTCTATACAATTATCACAACTCATCTCCTATTCTAAGTAGTGGCCTGTATATAGAATTGTTCACTTCCACGATACAATTCACTACCTTAATCTAGGTCGATTCCACGTCAGTAGTAACCTATATCCTAAATTAGGTGAATGAAAAACATCTTTTTAGGTTTCCACCATTAACCGTACATCGCCTTTTCCAAAGGATTTATAAGTTAATGTGATTATTGCGTCTTTTCAACTGTTAATTCTTCATCAAAAGCAATTAAAGGTATTAAATTACCATTATGGTGATCAAGCACAATGATAGAATTGAGACAACAATATCATACCACAGATTTGAGAGACAAGTTATGATTAATTATGCAAAAAGTGTCATACAACGATTATCCGGGCTACTCTCGGTCCTAAAGACAAAGGGGATTAGCCCCGCATGTTCATCTCAATGAAAAACATCATGAAGGAAGAAGAAAACATAGGGGAAACATGGATGGATATGGTGTAACCCCTGAATGAAGGAGAACCGGGTGATCCTCGACATGGGATGGGCATTATGCAGCCTTCCGGCGGTAGAAAACTCTGTCTGCAGCTCTAGAAATGTCTGGGGCATAGCTCTAGCCTCCGTTCTTCCTTCTCCTCTCTTCTGAGACTCGTGCGGCGGCTAATGACGTGATAGTACGGCTTGGGCCGTCTTTTTTAGGTATATAGATCACTTATGGCTGCCAAAACATCACGGTCGTTTATTTTAGATCAATTTGGGTGGTTTCCTGATCTGACGACGTCGATACCATCGATGGTGGGTCGATGGTATCGACCCGCTAGGGTAGCAACACTTCTTCGATTTTTGAGGTTCTTTCTGAAGGCATCTCGAAACTATCGACCAAAATGTCGATAGTATCGACTTGGTGATCTTTGGCACTTTGGCACGTTGATGTAATATCGATAGCATCGACCATGCCGTCGATGGTAATGACCAGTTCTGCTTCTTCTCTAGCTCTATATTGTGACCTCACCGATGGCATTGACGAATGTCGATGGTATCAACCACTGCAGATATGAAAATTCCCTGAAATAAAGAGAAGAACACCAATCAAATCCGAGAAATATGATCTTTTATGCCAAATAAGATAAAATAAGGTAAATTTGACGCATAACGAGATTATAGGCTAAAGGAAATGAATCATGCGATATTAACCATGAAAATGACCAATAGACGCATAAAATACATATGAAACTAGACTATAAAAATGACTCAAAACCCTTGCATCAATGTTTAACATTCTTATATGATGGAATGATGGTGGAATAACCTCCTTAACATGACCATAACCTTAATGTGTTAATTGGTGGTTATCATAGCCACATAGTTGCTACTTTCTTATTCTAAACATGTGCATTATGAATATGATGAGTGTTAATCATATCTAGATTCCTTTCATGTTGATGTAATAAAGGAATGTTCTTAATGTTAATATAACCCTTCTATGATTGTTTATTAATATCTCCTAGCATTAATGCAATATTGTGTTGATCTGATGTATTATATGTAAGTGATGTTGTTGAGCCTTGTTATAAGACATGCAAAGATAATGATGATCTTATAGGGATGGTATGATGGTCTTAATGACCTTTGGGCATGGTTGAGCCATGAATGAGGTGTAGTCCTCTTGTGTTGATAAGGGTTGATACTCTGTGATATTGTGAAAAGGATTTATATCTTATGATAGTATGATGACTAGTGTGGTCTCATGAATGGCAAGTGAATAGTACCATGTGATGATGAGATGAAAAATTATGTTCCACATATTTTATATCTTTTAAAAGTTGTGATATTTATATGCTTGCTAGAAGTGAAGTAAGGTTTGTATGTCCACTTGTTTGATGCAGCCTTAATTCACCCAATTGGCATAACTAATCAAGTGGAACTCTAATCATGTAGTGCCTTGTGCCATAGATCCATCTGAGTGTCAGAACTTTCTACATGGTGAAATGAGCATTCCTAAGGGAAACTCGAAGTGCATACTAATGAGTATGTGGGGTGATTGTCATCCCGAATTCAAGTGTTTAGGGAGGATGACTGTGGTCATACCTAGCTCTCAGTTTGAGAACATATGTGGTCGTGTCTCGGTGATTCTTTATGTGATGCGATTGGAGGACAATTGTGGTCATACCTCGGATGGTAGGGTATGCGTACCCACCTCCTTTCACTAGTGTCGTGACCTGTACCAAGGACGAACTAGGTTGTTAGCAGCTTGACCTTATGTGTCAATGTTGCGGACCCTTACTAACTGGGGGCAGAGAAGATATTAGGATTTTGGGTCTACTTAGATCTTGTATGGCACTAATTTTGACTTAGCAGTCGTCTGTTGGATTTTGAGTGGTATCCTCAATTTCCTCAGGGCATAAATAAAATATGTAAGACAACTGTGTAGTGTATCTATTTAGGTTTTTACACAACGCTTCATATTGGATGAAAACCCTTGTTTGATTTCTTTTCACTGAGATCATGTATAGTACAATAAGAGATAATAGATATGCTTAGGATATAATTATGCTCATGTTGCAAACATACTTATATTGTCAGATATACTGACATTGATGGTTAAGATGTTGTTGATAGCTATGTTTAATATTGCTAGCCATGCCTATGTAATTAGAAATGCTTAAACTGCTAATCATGTCTATGTAGTTCATTGTGTTATGATGTTAGTTCTACTTATGATATAGATATGTTATTTGATATGCCAATATTGATAGCCATGTTATGTTACTAGACATATTCATGATGTCAGGGATGCTTATGCTACTAGATTGGTTGTACTGTTAGCAAGGAATATGGTGATAGTCAGTTTAATGATAATGATTGTTATTAGATGTAATTTGATGATATTAGAGAAGATATCTATCCAAATAAATAGATTTATTTGTTATCTATATGCATTGATGCTCATACTTATTGCTAAGATGATTTGCTTAATATGTTTAGTATACTTGAACTGTTCAATTTGTTCAATTGATTATTAAATACTCCAACTGCTTAGTTATCTACTATTGAAAATGTTGTAATCAATAAGCATTGTTGGAGGTTATATCTCTTGTTGGGACATGGGTCTCACCCTTGTGGTTCGCCACATCTTTTTAAGTAATCGAAAGTGACGAAAACAAACATGTGGCAACAAAGAGGAGCTATAGTAATGAATCTTTGAGAAAGTTGATTAGATGTCTAGTGTGTCCTAGAGTCATCCCTATACTCTCAGGTCTGGGCATGAAAAGTTTGTATATGGTGTTTCAAACAAATCAAAATTTTGTTAGCATGTTAATGCTTGTTTGTGTGGCATATATGAATATTGTTCTCCTATGTATATATGTTGTGGCTAAGGAGATAGAACAATTTGTATCAAATTCTTGGCATAGTATGGATACAAGAAAGATGTTGGGATCTTATTCAGAGGTTTCTGAGTAGGTGTTGATGTTGAAATTGGTTTTAATTTACCCATATTTTTGGGCATGTGATTAATTAGTGATTGATTGTGTTTTATGTTTTGAGTAATCTTGTTTAGTGTAATAGGTTCTCACATTGAAGGCCGCGACATGTCCTTGACGCTTGAGGTCACAACATGGTCAGGTTTTTGAGGTTGAGACGATACTTGTTTGAGGTCACAACATGTGTCATGGTCGAGACACCTTGAAAAGTGGGTGGTCGTGACCTATATTTGGTGGATGGTCATGACACATGGATGATGGATTGCTGAAACACATGTCTAATGGGTGGTTGAGACATATACTTGAATACATAATCAACATAGGTATATGAGTATTGAATGATCCAGGTATAGTGTTGTTTGGTTGGTTGATTTATCAACCCTAATCATGTTCTTTAGCCCTAGTATGCTCCAAGAAAGTGGGAGATAATGTACCTAGCATGATCCTATTTCCTTGTGATATGGATGGCCATGCGTGAGCCAATCCTTCTTTTAAGAATGACCATGCGTGAGCCTATTCTTGTAGCGTTGTTACCTGTACCAAGGTGGGCTAGGTGTTTATATTTGGATGGCCATGTGAGATTCGATCCTTTTGCTGACTATATGTCACATATTTGTAGTTGATTGATATGTCTCTATGGTGTTTTCTCTTATGCTGACCAAGAGGTGTGGAGAGGTCATGGATTTTTTGTAACATACTAGATCTTGGATCCTACCCTAGAAGTTGACATTTTGGACTTAGCCAAACAAGGTTGAAGGTTAGACCTAAATAGATGTTTACTATAACCCAATGATCTAATGCATGTATACATCACCTTAATGTAACTAATGTTCTAACATTAATCTTAGGTTTATAATGGATACATAAAATATGCCACATAACTCATTTTGGTGGTAATATGAAGATAAGAAACTTAATTGGATGAATAATTTAGATAATGGGCCATATGACATATCTCATAAAAAGAAGTCTCAAAAGTGGAAACAAACTTCAAATTCAAAATCTACATATCAAATTACCCTACATGCCAAATTTCATCTAATTTGGACAACCTTGAAATACTAAGATAATTTTAGGAGAGAGAAAATGAGTAAAAGACATAAGTAATGAATAATGTGATTATATAACTTCCAAATATGAAAAAAATGGCAAATTCATATTCAACACATCAAAGATAACTTGTGGATAAATTTTGGTCCAGTTTGGATGTTGTTTGTGCAAGTTACACAATTTTAGGTTTGATATGGACTTTTATGAAATTTACCTAATTGGGAGGTTCTCTTTGTAAATTCTCACCGGAATTTTAATCCTTAGATATTTCCTTACCATTCTCGATATTCTGAACCATGGGGCACCTAGTTGCACCTTGGTTTCAAGGTGTTTCTCTCCAAGGGCATTATAGGGATTACCCTCTTTATAAATGAGCTTATCTTTAGGACGGTGGGGATGACCTAGAAGCCTCCATGGGCTTTTAGGACCAACCTTGTACATACAAGAAGTCTCTATGAGTTGTACTCTTGCATGACCATGAATCCTTAGCCTAAGGACACATGGAAAGTTACATAGACACTTGATGCTTGCCCCCTTCTTTATAAAGCCATGCCTACCCCTTCCCACCTCCCAATCTAAGAAGCAATCATATCCTTCTCTTTCCCCCAGCTTAGAGCATTGTCCCTTCTAAGTTTGGCCACGAAGTTGCTATCCCAAGGTAAAAGAGGGTGCCTGCATTGGTGAAGAAGGCTCTTAGGGTTCCAAATTTCTCTATTTAGGATTTCTTAAGTTCCTCCTTGGTGATTTTGACCAAAACTAGTAAGTATCCTCCTTTCCTTCCCCATTTTCATGATGTTAGTATTCCTCCCACCTTCTTCCAGGTTGTAACCATGACCTTCCATGGTAAAACTCCACCTAGAACCCTAAAACATCTCATCTCCACTTTTGCTAGGGTTTGCACTTCTAAAGTGGAGAAGGTGATCTTTGCTCAAGAAAGGAGCTTAACTGGGAGCAACCAGACCTTATAATCTTAGGATCCTTGCTGTTTAGACCTTCTTACCTTCCTACAGGTGAGTTTTATTAACCCCCTTCTCATATATTGCTTACTACATGCTTAAAACTCATGCTTCTATGTTTAAAATCGATGATCTCAGTCTCTATTTACCATGTTCTTCTAGGGTTTTGGTTTCTTTCTATTTTACCTTCTCTAAATTCTCTAGTTTGGTTACCTATGCAACTTCAAACATGATCTTGGGTCAAATGGTGTTTTCTCCCTCTCCCTTTCTCTTCAATTATCTCGATCGGTTTTATAATGCGACAATTTCCTATTGGTCAGCATTGAAAAATTCATATTTTCTAATATGCTTATCTAAATTTGACAAATCAATATGTTTTGGAATTCTAAAATTAATTTCTATCTAATAAAAATATTTTCAAGGTCTAAATTCATAGTTTGACAAAGGGAGATTTTTGTAAAATGAATTTAATGTATAAAACCCATAAAAATTACATCTTAATCATCATAACTCCAAAATTAACATAAAAATATGTTTTCTTCATCAGGAGAACCTAATAAGTTCATTGGTGATATTTTCAAAATCTAAATCCAGTTTTTGCTAAAAAGATCTGAAATTAGGGTTTCTATACATTAATGTGCACTGTGTACTCTAATACATGTTAATGCATTTAAAATAGGCAAAGTGGAATTTGGACTCAATTAAAGTGGTGAAAGTTAGTAATTGATATCAGTAAGAGAGGTATGTGTTGGATAAATTGGATATTATGATAAATCCCTTTGTTTTGATTATGACAAACATTTCATTCCTATTTATCTGACGAGCTACTTGAGTGTGCAGGATGACAAAACTATAAGGGAAATTCAACAAGAAGTATTTATATTTTCATGCAAATGTAATCATTGTAAAAACTTGTACAGAAATATAATGTACAAGTACTTAGAATCGCATGTAAATCAAGCATTGGATTTTCCCTAGCTAAACACCTTAGTCATCCATTCAATAGGATCACCTATGCACACTCACACACACATAATTAATGCCTAACTTGAAATCTTAAAACAGGATCTATCTCGGTCGACCAACTCCTCGACCGAGACACTCTCGGTCGACAAACTCCTCGACCGAGAAAGATCCAATGTAGCCGTTAGACACAACTGACAAGTTAGTTGGCAGTTGCAAATGAACGTTAATCCAGAGAGTCTGTCGGTCGACAAAACTTCGACCGAGTAGGTGTCTCGGTCGACCATTCCTCGACCGAGACGATCTCTGACAGAAACTGCAGAGTAAAGTAATTAGCCGTTGTTAAAGCAACAACTTTGTACCTAACGGCTAGTTAAGCACTTAGAAACCCCTAGAAGTTGTCTAGAACGTCCTTAAGCATACTTAGGCCATTCCTATAAATAGGATAAGCCATAGGACACTAGAATCCACTTCTTACACTTGATATACTTGAGAAAATACTTGAGCCCTCTTGTGCAATCTGTGTGAACTGAGCTTTGTGATCAATTGGCCATTCTTCCTTTAGCTCAAGCTCGTCCTATAGGCTAGATTTTCCTAACCCTAGCAATCACAAGTCCATCATATTGGCTAGGAAAATCCAAACGCTTGATCTAGGGAAATCAAGCCTTGAGCTACAAGGATAAGTTGTATTTTCTTTTATTCCTTTCTTGTTCCTTGTATTACTTGTACTCTCCTTGCTACTCCAGGTAGGAGGCTGCGGATTGGAGAGGGTGAAGCTCTTCGTGGTGAAGAGGAAGACTTTGGACTACTTCAGAAGGCTGTCTTGACGGGAAGCTACTTCGGGAGGAAGGCTACTTCAAGGGGGAGCTTGAAGTTACTTCAAAGAAGGCTGCTTCGAGGTTGGCAAGACTACTTCAAGGTGAAGGCTGTCCAAAGGGTGTTTAGAAAGTATTGTAAATTTTATGTAACATCCTTGAGAGGTAATAAAATTTAGTACTTTCAAAATCCCGGTTGGGTAAGCAACCGGGTAGTGCATTTCTTACACCCTATGTTGGGATAATTGCATCCAAGTTACTTCAAAGTGCATTTCTTACACCCTATGTTGGGATAATTGCATCCAAAGCCTATATTAACCTAATGAGGCTTAAATGAACCCTACATCTTCTATTCTTGATTCCTAATGTTGTCCATGCCTCAAATCATATTATAATTTCTTCTTGTTTGGGTCTTATACCTCACTTCCATGCTTATTTAATAATATGACTACTCTTTCCATGACTACTTTTCTAGCATGTAGATTTATGTTTTATTTAATTTAAAGTAGCAGTACTTATGTACAACCACCCACAGAGGGCATGTATTTAATCGCCCTGGGGAATGTTTTTATTCTCCCCTATATAATTGTGTAGGTGACTGGGATAGTCTTATTCTCCCCTCACCTATAGGTTAAAGGTCCGGTAGGTGCCTCAACCTTACTGAATTAAGTAGACATAATTATCTTACGTGCAAATCCTTTTTAATATAATTGTTAATGGAAAGTTTCTTTTGAATATAGACTCATACTCTTGTTCTGTTCATCTTATGATGAAATCTTAGCCTTTACTTTCATGTTATTTCCTTATCTTTTGTTCTTGTTCATTATTTGACACATACCTTGTATTTCTCTCTCTTACTGGGTGATTTCCCAACCACCCAAATTTAGATCGAGGTGTTGAACATGACCAAGGAGAACATAGCTTCCAACATGGACCTAGCTCTTGGAGATGTTAGTTGGAGACAAATTTTAAGTAGTTTAGACTTCCCTCTACTTAGATCCTTATGTTGTATGATACATGTAAACCCTTGTGGGATATTATGATGGACTTTTGTAATATTTTGTGAAAATTGAATATAGTCATTTATTTAATTCCGCTGCTACACTTTGGTCTTTTGCATACCATTATAATAAATTTGGAAAATGTATACCTATTCCAACATACTTTTGAGTGTGTTTGGCATGGATGTTTTATTCTTCAATTGTTTTTCAATCGGGAGTGGATCCCACTCCTTACATTTTGGCTCTTCCATAGACCTTGTATGGCATTGTTTTTGACTTAGCAGTGGTTGGTTGGATTTGTGTAGTACGACTCAAATCCTTGGGACAAATAAAAAATATAACATAGTCGTGCAGTGTATTTTTCTTAGGGTCAAATACGAATAGCATTGGTTGAGCCATTTGCCTTATCCTTCTACTGATTTCTTAAATTATAAGATGATAAGAGAAGTCAACTGCTATACACGTTGTTCATATTACTTTTTAGATTATAACTTGATCTACCGTTCAGTGGTAATTGCCTAGTCTTGCTCTATTTGTTGATTATATATCATTTAGTTGAAGCTTCTCAACCTGCTTAGTATGCTATCTGTTGCTTAGCTTATCTATGCTTTTAATAGACATTGGAGGAGAGTTATATTTGTTGCTGGGATATTTGGTCTCACCCCATGAGTTTCCACATCTTTTAGGTGGTTGAGCATGAGGAAGTAGATATTGTGTTGTTGGTGTTGAGCAACAAGAAGACCAACAGTTGCTAAAAGGTTGGACATGTTGCTTGTTTTAGAGTAGTTGGCAAGTGAAAACTGATAAATGTCTGACACACTTCAGTAGAAGTGAGGAGGCTTGTATTAATATTGAGTCATTAAGGAAGCCTGAATTAACAGGGTGCATGAGGTACATGCATAGATTACATTGGGAAGAGGCTAAGATTTAAGTAGTCTCTTAAGAAGCAGATAAAGTAGAGACAATTGAGATTTACAAAGATTATTATGTTGGATTTGTTGCATACTTTGCTTGCACCTTTTCTTGAGCCATATCTTAGTCTATCTTCGCCATATCTTGACCACCCCCCTCAAGATGGTACTGTGAGAGTTGTAAGCCCATATTGAAGAGCAGATGTCAAAAGGAGGGTTTGGGCAGAGCCTTTGTGAATAGGTCAGCCAATTGATCTTGGGAGGCAACATGCTTGGTGACAATGTGCCCAAGGAGGACCTTCTCACAGATGAAATGATAGTCAAGCTCGATATGTTTAGTGTGAGCATGAAGAACTAAATTGGTTGTAAAGAACAATGCACTGAGATTGTCACAGTAGAGGGTAACTGGTTGTTCATGCGTGATCTGTAGGTCCTTGAGCAGATGAAAGAACCACGTGACTTCAGCAGCCGTGAAGAATAAGGATCGATATGATGCTTTAGTACTAGACTCAGATTGAAGTTTGTTTCTTGGAGGACCAAGAAACATAGGTGCAACGTAGAAAGATGCAGTAGCCACTAGTACTTCGTCGAGTGAGAGGACAACATGCCTATTCGGCATCACAGAATCCAGTGATAGGTAAGGTAGAATCACTATAAATTTGAATCCTCATGGAGATAGATTCTTTAATGTAGAGAAGAATGTGTTTGACAAGGCTCATATGAGACATTGTTGGGCGGTGAAGAAACTGGCATGCGAGGTTGACAACATATGTTAGATCAGGTCAGGTAAGTGTGAGGTATTGTAGGGACCCGACGATCCGTCAATATGCGTTGGGGTCTTGAAGTGATTTGCAAGAATGAAGTGTAGAGTGGTGTCGATACTGGCTTGTAGTAGATCATGTTTTCCCATTCAAGAATGTCAATGGTATATTTGGTTTGGTGAAGCATCATACCATGTTGATCGTGTTGATCGTGTTCCACTTGTACCCCAAGGAAGTAGTGTATTGTGCCTAAGTTGTGGAGAGAGAACTCATTTTAAAGTTGAGAGATGAGTTTATAAACAACAGTCTAGGATCTCCCTGTGATGAGAAAATCATCTACATATAGTAGAAGGTAGATTCTGGTGTCTAGAGTGGATAGAACAAATAAAGAGGAGTCACTGGTGCAAGAAACAAACCCCAGTTCAGTGAGGAACAAATGTTTGTGAGTGTACTAGGTCTAAGGGGCCTGCTTGAGACCATAAAGAGCTTTGTGGAGCTAACAAATATGAGATGGTTTGGAGGGATAAGTGAAACTAGGTGGCTGTTCCATATACATTGGTCTGTCAGGAACTCCATTGAGAAATGCATTGCAAATATCAATTTGAAGAACCTCCCATTTGCATGAAGCAGCGATGGTTAGGATGGTTTTGATGGTTGGATATTTCACAATAGGGCTAAATGTTTCAGTGAAGTCAATTCCTTATTCTTGAATGAACCCTTTGGAAACGAGCCTGGATTTTAGTCTGTCAATGGTCCCATTAGAATTGAGTTTGGTTTTAAAAACCCACTTGGAACCGATGACATGTTTTTCAGGTGTCCATTCAACAAGAGACTAGGTGTGATTACTTCGGAGGGCCTCAAGTTCATTGGTCATATCTTGTCTCCACTCCTTATGTTTAACAGCTTGTTTGACAATGTTGGGAGTTGGAGGGAGTGGGATGGCGTGAAGAGCATATTTGGGGTTTGGTTTGTAGATACATACCTTGCTGCGGGTAAGCATAGGGTGTGTAACAGGTGATGTAAAAGGGAAAGGATCAGTGAGAGATTCAGGAGTAGAGGCTGGTGAAGTGGAAGTGTGAGGTTGTTCAGGTGTGTTGAGAAGATGTTCAAGTTATGAGTTGAAGTGGTTGGGTGAAGGGGGTGTAGTAGGTAGGGGTGACAAGGTGGAAGAAGGAAAGGTGGTATGAGTGGTGATAGGAGGAATATCTGTTGAGGAGACTCTATATTTAGATACATCTAGAGTGTTAGGTAAGTGGACTGTGGGAAATGAAGGTGGTCTGGTAGCCGGAGTTGGAGAGGAAGAAGTATTTGTAGTGTCAGTGAAGATGGAGTAGGAAAGACATCCCGTGGGTGAATTATTCTAGGAGAAAGGGAAGTTTTTTCCATCAAAGACAATGTGTTTGGTTATGTAGAGGCATTTGGAAGGAACATGGAGGCATTTATAGCCTTTATGTTGTGAGCGATACCCATGAAGACACAAGGTAGAGAATGAGGATCATGATCAGTGGTATAGTCTCCGAGGTAGGGATAACAACAACATTTGAAGCTTCTAAGATGGGAAAGGGAAGGTGTTTTACCAAAGAGGACCTCGTAGGGTGTCTTCATCGTTAGTGACAGAAATGGAAGCCGATTAATGAGATACACTGGTGTGGAGAAAGCCTCAGCCGAATATTGTTTGGGAGTCTGTTCTTCAAACATCATCGCAAGTCGAAGTTTTGTAACATGCATGTGCTTAGATTCAGCAGCACCATTCTGAGATGGGTCATGTGGGCAAAAAATGCGATTTAGGATGCCTGAATTAGAGAAGAACTACTAGAGAGTAAGATTGACAAATTCGCTGCTGCCATAACTTTGCAATTTCTTGACCTTCATGTTGAACTATGTAGATACCATGGTGCAGAAAGAGATGAAAATATAACTGAACTCATTCTTGTGTTTCATAGGAAAAATCCACTAAATCGTGAGAAATCATCAGTAAGCATTACATAATAGAGAAAACCATGATATGATGGCACTGGAGCCTTCCCCCAAATGTCACAATGAAGGATTTCAAAAGGAGTTTCAGACATGTAGTGTTTGTGATGAACATAAAGTTTCCTACTCTTACTAAGTTCACAACTCTTACAAATGTTATCAAAACAAGAAGTACTACTAATTAGATTGCTCTTTTGTAAGAAATGAAGAATGTTCTTATTCGTATGACCCATCCTTCTATGCCATACATCCCCAGTATCTTTGATAAAATGACTTGAAAAGAGAGTTGTTGGAGTAGATCTAAGAAGATATCATAGACCATTGCTACATTTCCCTTGAGCTAGGACCTAGTGTGTCTTCGTATCCTTGATAGTAACAACATCATCAATGAATATGACATAGAAAGGAAATGTAGTTGTCAATTTTGAGAAAAATAAAATTTTCTATTTGATTTCAAGAACGACAAGAACATCATGAAGAGGAATTTGTGTGAGATTGTCCACAAGTGTATCACCAATGTGTGATGGGTAAGAAGTTACCATTTTAGACCATTATTGAGTTTGAGCCTCTGTAAATATGGAGGTTTCGAATGATACTTGTGTTCTATGTAATGTGATCTGTTGTACAAGAATCAATGTGCCAAATTGAAGGATCAATTTTGTTGAGACGAAGAGCAGCTACAGCAGCACTTGTGTCATCCGTCAAGGTTTGAGGTATAGCTGAGTTTTGGAAGTTATTGTCGAACCTATGCCAACATTTTATGGCAGTATGGCCTCTCTTGCCACAGATCTTACAAAGAGAAAGAGTGTTGTTATATTGGCTACTGTTGAAATGATTTGAGGTAGTAAGACCTTGTCCTTGTGGATTGAATTCAGTTGAGTTGTTCCATGGTCCACTACCGAGAATTCCTTGGACATAACTATTCATTTGATGACAAGATCATCCTCTTCCTCATGTAGGTAACCTTCCTCTCCCTACAACTTGAGACTGGTTGTAGAATTTCTGACGGTTGTAGGTGATTTGATTATTAGGTGAGGACTTATGTGTATAGAAGATTGCTAGGGGAGATGGAAGTAACTGTCTATATTTTCATCAGTCAAAATCTTATAGAAGTGGAATCAAATCCATAAGAGATGGAATCAGTGGCTTCAACATTGAGACAACAAAACCTTAATATTCGTTGCCATCAAGCCCATTCAAAAGTGTAAACACCTTCTCTTAGTCACTAATCAATGGCATTAAGTTGGTCACATAGGTTCTTGAACTTTCGTATGTAGTCACTAAAGGAGTCAGATCCTTTGGTGAAGGATTACAGCTGAGATTGATCTAGAACTTGCGAGACTGAGAGGATTCAGAGAATTTCTTGATGAGGGTAGACCATACCTGTAACGACCCCGCCTCCCGGTAACCCCTAATTAAGGGAGACCAAAAGTTCGGTGTCATTATCCCAATTAACAGGATCAAAGGTTCGACAATTAATCAATAACAATTATCAAATTTTACCAACTAAACTGAAAACCGGTACAAAATAAAACTTTGCATATCTTTTTCAAAACTGGGATATCTACATCTATCCGCATTAGGAGTCTACTCTAACTAATCCTCCTTTGTACTTTATCTCTTAATTAATTTCACATATGCCACTTTACTGTTTGTCCTTTTCAAGCTTGTACCTAAAACGCCGAAGAACAAAACGTCGGTCAGCATATCGGAATATGTCGGTATGTGGGGACAACCAAAAGTTCGTACATATGGATAACAATCTAATTATCACAATCAAGTTAATTAACAAGCCAATTTACACTTTTCAGTATGACATTCTCCACTGCTTTTGCCCTAACCCTGGCATACCCACCTTAGGGTTTCTTTTGCCAATGACTTAAGGCCACCTTCTCAATCCCAAGCTTGGTGCCTGGGGTCATCCTTCATAGTGACTGTTAGTCATTCAATATCATAGGCCACCTTCTCATTCCCGAGTGATGAATGCATATTCATCTCTTATTTTTGCTTCATTTAGAATAATTAATTAGGAATTTTTTGTTAATTTTAGCTAATTCAAAAATAAATAGCACTTTCATCTTCTTGATATACTTTTCCTAAATCCTTATGATATTTTTCTTAATTTTCAAGAATTATCTAAGTAATTAAATTGAGAAAATAAAAGATGAAGATATGAGGCTTTTCAAATTTCTCGCAGTGTCTGAGATACTCGTCTCCAAAATAGCCATATCTTTTGCGTCTAAAGGCAGAATTTCAAGATAAAATATAGAATGAAAAGAGAATTTTATTGGCTACAAAAAGACATATTTTTCGGCAATTTTGGTGTTTATTTGGCTGCACAATTAACTAGTGAAATAGCCTTACGTTTTCCCGTAGAGTCTGATTTCAGTATATACCTTTCACTAAAATTGGTATAACTCCCACATTCCAAGGCAGAATTTATTGTGCAAGTATGTGTTGGAAACATAATTCAATTATCTACAGGAAAAATATATGCTAGGGCCGTTTCCGAATTTTTGACTGGCCCAAAAATATGCTCGAAATCTCTATTGTGGGAAATTACTGTAAAAGAAATGCAAAGCAATCAATTGTTTCCTCTATTGACTAGATCTAGAAAGTTAGCAGTTGTCGGCGGCGATTTCTTTTTCCCTAAACCTAATGTTGTATACCCCCCTCATTCTCCTATAAAAGGAGGGGCATGTCCTCCTCCTTGGGCATCTCAGGTTTTCTTGTATTAGTGCTCTGAAGCAACTTTCCTTGTATTCTTCTTCTAGATCTGAATAAAGTGGCTTTGCATCTTTGTTACATGTTATTCTGTTATTTCGTTGTGTTTAAATCTAGTACTTGCTTTTCTCCTCCTCCCCTCTCTTGAGCAATCGAGCAAGGTAGGAAGAGACATCCATCTTCATTGTCTCGAATTGAGGATCAGTAGTCGTAAGACTCGAAGATGGCTAGATCACTTCCTTCCTCCGTCTCTCTTTGGTCCTTCTCCATGAGTGAGTAGTTCTTTATCGAGGCGAGGGTAATAAGCCCTTAGCCATGGTTTTATCGACTTGTCCTAAAAAAATGACTCTAGATGGATTTTGGGTTTGATAACTAATTGATCTATCAAAGTAATTAATTGATTTGATCAAAAGTTAATATGGATGGATATGACCGTAGAAGTTCAGATTTAGAACAACAAACCCAATCGCATAGGAGTTTTGAAATGATGGTGGATCTTCTTCTTTTAGGATGATGAATTAAGAAGCATGAGCACCTGGACCAATGGGCTCATGTGGAGTCTATCTTTAGTGGATTTTCATTACTTCACTTGCCTTCATCGAATCCGTCATTTTTAAAGGATTAGTTTGATTTTTCCTAGGCTAAGATGGTGAAAACTCCTAAAGACTCGATTCTCATCTCTTGATTTAATCACCACTTGCTTTTGCTTTCTTTAATCTATAGTCTTTTCATTCATAATAGTTTTTCTTGTGCTAACAACAATCTTAATTTTCCTTGTGACATGACAAGTTTACATTCTTGTTAAGTGGATTTTCATTCTTGCATTTCTTTCCTTAGTGTTAATCACAAACCCCCAACCCGACTTTTACTTTCCGTTCTAAATCTGAAAAATACCAAAAACAAATAACAAGTTCTTCAAACAATTAGGATTAGAGATAACAATCTTAATAAGTTGTCCTGTGGGATCGACCCTTTCTATACTAGCTTTAATCGGAAGTAGAAAAAGGATTAAACTCTAGGATAATTATCTTAGTGATTGTAAGTTCTCAACGACACATTATCATCGAGCTTGGTGCCTGGGGTCACCACTCATGGTGCCCATTGGTCTACCCATCTGGGCCTGACCTTTGGCATCATCCATCAGGGAGGCATGTAGGTGTGAGAATACATACTTCTATTATTAATGTGGTAATCATAGTGACTTTATGATTTGCAAGTATGAACATACAAACTGATAATTTGCATTCAATGTGATTTAACCATCTGGAACATCCTCGGGAAACTAAGGCAGTTATTCATAATTAACCGCATACATGTCAGGCAGACTCAGGTGCAGGAATAATCCAATCAAGCAAGTAATCCAGAATCAAGTAAGCAAGCACACAATTCAGTCCTGAAATATACATCCAATATTTTTCTATCATGGATCATGATATTCAAATCTAATAGGCCTAATCGAGCCCTAGGGTTACTAGCCCTTTTTAGGGTTTTGACCATAATTAGGGTTTCACTTTCTTTTTACCATTTTTACTTTACTTTTATCAAAATATCCATCAAACCCTAATTATCTCGTCCTATTTTCCATTAAGATCCTAAGATCATCTTTTAGCAACATGAAACCCTAATTTTGGATTATAAGCACTTTTCTTTTTCTTTTTCTCTTACTTAGGGTTTCTAAGCATATTAATCATCATATTAGGTTTAAACCCTAAACTTTGCAATTTCATCTTCAAAATAGGTTAAAATCTATATTTATCATTAAACAAGTTAACCATGCTTGAATTAACCCAATTGCAATATTGAATCTATCCTTGATTAACAATTAGGATTTCTAACCACAAATTAACACATTTTTCATCAAAATACTACACTTATGTTAAAGGAGACAGATTTAGGCTTTAAAACAATTTTTAACTTATTTCTCTTATTTTTCTGATCAATTTTCATGTATAAACTTTTCTCATCTGAGTTTTCTAGCTCAAGATATGATTTTTGTAAGAAAATCCCTTTCTATTGATTATTAGCAATTTACAGAAAAAAAAAACTAGGATCATTAGATTCGTGGCCCACTGGTCCACTCAGGATCCAACGGCCAGGGACGTACACACCTTATCTTGCGATTAAAAGGGATCCAAAGGACAAGCCTGTCCTTACCTTACTGAAGATGCCACAGGGGTAGTTTAGTAAAAGTGCCGCTTATCATCTTCAAGCTCGTGTTTCCCCTGGTTCGTGATCCAGGCTTGTCGTGGTCAACCTTAGGGTTGACTCTGGGCAACTTGCTCCCCCAGCCGCCAGTGGAGACCGTCGCACCACCGCCAAGCCCCATCGAACTCGAGGGTGCCCTTGGATTCACCAGTGCCGGCTTCAGATGACGGGACGAAGAAGCCCCCCTCTTCGGCGGGAAGCGGCTCCAGGTTGGAGGTGTAGGTCGAGGTGTTTCTACCAATAGAATGTGCTAGACCACACACTGTCATCCCTCACACTTGCACAGATGGTCTGTGTACTTGCGGGTGTCATGGGCAGCCCCCTCCTTATATAGGCAGGGTTGGCGTGCGATCCATGTTTAGGGAAAACTCCCTTCTAGCGCATGAGCCCCACAAAGTCAAGCTTGTTCAACTTGGGAAAGTCTTCCGAATTCAATGGAAAACATTGTTGGCTCGCAATTACCCTGGATCACAAGGAAATCAGAGAGGGAAATCCTCCCTGTAACTTGCAACTTCTCAGTCTGTGTGAGACTTAGGAGATGAGTGACCATCGTTGGATTGAGATCCAACGGTCCTCAAAGCACGCGTTCTAACAAAAGGAAACATATTTTCCCTATTTCAGAATAATTTCCCAATTTTGGCAAAATCTTGATAAATTCGTATCTCTCAAACCCTTGCTCTTTTTTAAAATCAAATTTTAAGGGAAGGTTTGTCTTGGCATTATCTAACTATATACAAAATTTGGGAATCAAATTGTAATGGATGAGAAGTCTTCCTTCTCTCCCAAGTTATCTCATTAATTAAACCAAATTAATTTAGGAATCCTTTTCCCTTTGCCATTATCTTTTTATCTTGGGTCCCTTGGGCCTCAAGAAATCCTCAAAGCATGTATTCCCTCATTGGGGAATATCTACTTGCTTTTATCCTTTTATTTATGTCTCTTTCACATATTCTCCTTATCTTTTTATTCCTTCATTAAAATATCTCTTTTTGAGAATTTCTCTTTATTTTTATTTTATTTTCCTTATGGGAATTCCTTTAAATATTAGAAATCTCATGGATATGAAAATCCACCAAGTGATAACTCAATTATGCCTCTTTTCACTTCTTTCCCACGTTTATCATAGGTTTCAATTTCTTTCTTAATAAAGAAATACTTAATTAATCTTTTTCTTTTCTTATTGCATTCTCTAAGCAACTTTGGACTCCTTGGAACCCAATGAACCCAAGAGGCACGAAATCCCTCTTTGGATTTGCCTTCTAGAGGTTTCCACATTTTTCTTTTCTCAAATATTCAATTATTCATTTACTAATTGAATTTTCTTATTATTTGGGCCCAATAGCCAATAAAGCCCACAAAGCAATCATCAAGGCTTATTATAACGAAATTTATGTATTCAATAAAAGACATCATTATTTGTTCATTTATCTTTAATATGAGAAATTACATTTCTCAGCAAATGAACCCAAAATTGGGGTTGTAACAATACCTCATGTGAGGTGGTGCAGCCTATTAGGTCACCCATTATTTCTTTGATCAGAGAGCTTGAAATACAACCTTTGAGTAGGCGATCTGTGTAACTCTAGGCCTTGTGCCTTGGGTTTGCATCTGGAAGACCAGCATCATCTGGAATAACCATGGGTGGAGGAGCTTCAGAGCCATCAAGAAAACCTTCAAGACAACATGATTCAGTGAGATTTTGACTTTGGACTCCTAGAGAAGGAAGTTGTTGGATTTAAGTTTGATGGAGAGGAAGATGTTCAATGCAACTAGGTAGGGGTAAATGGAAGTGACATTTGTTGAGGCCTCGACATCCATAGTTAGGGTTTGTTTTGGGCTATTTGGAATGAAGGGAAGTGAAGTGTGAGAGAAGAATGAAGGAGAGATGGGGGAGAGTTTGAACATATGGAGGTAGTGTCAGTTAAGGCTATTAGTGATCTGATACCATTTTGTAGTAGTTAGCAAGTGAAAATTGATAAATGTCTCACACACTTCAGCATAAGTGAGGAGGCTTGTATTAATACTAAATCATTAAGCAAGCTTGAATTTACATGGTGCATGAGGTACATGCAGAGATTACATAGGGAAGAGGTTAAGATTTAAGTAGTCGAGAAAAAAGCAAAAAAAGTAGAGATGATTGAGATTTTTAAAATTATTATGTTGGATTTTTTGCAGACTTTGCTTGAGCCTTTTTTTGAGCCATATCTCGGTCTATCTTCACCATATCTTGACAACTTGTGTATATAAGTAGAGTTGTACGTGTCATCCTTGTATACTCAGGTCCTTTGGGGAAGTTTTTGTTGTATGTATCGATACGAGGTTTTGGATTTATGTGTGTTGTTGTACAGATATGACATATATGTATATAAATAGGTTATCATGTGTAACAAGATGTGGCTTGAGAGCCACTGAACAATGTCTTGTATAATGTTTTGGGCAGGTGATATGCAATACATGTGGTTTTTGCGGACTCATGTGAAATATGTCGTGACTCATATGGTTTGATGAAATCAGTTTTAATTTCATGTATTTTACGATAACCTGGTTGTTTACTTTTATTTTTGTGGTTTGGTTTGGAGTAATCTCATTTGTGGCTCGTCGGGGTATCACAATTTGGTTGGTATCAGAGCTTTACATTTAGTGAGTCTACATGTACATAGGACTAAGGGTTGTGTCTATTCTAGTATCCTCCAGTTTATCTTATGGTCACTCCTGCTTATGGAGAAGAAGAAGAAGAGTTGAAAAGATAGTTGGAGAACACAATGAACACGTTGTTGAGAGTGGTGCTGCTGCACCAAGTGGAGGTGTAGGGAAGTAGGTTGTTGATGGGAGGGCACCTGAAGTGTCCCATTTTGACCTGACCATGCTAGAAATCCCTACCTATCAGTCTATGTTTGGGCATTTTATGGCCACAATTACACATATGGCGGATAGAATGCTCGTTCCTCAAGCAAGAGCAGAAGTCCCCAATGTGGAATCCTCAGGCACTGGGAAGACTTTTAATAGGTTGAGGAGTGTCGGAGCTGTGGAGTATGCTGGTACGGCGGATCCAGTGGATTCATATCTTAGGATGACGGAGTTGGAGAAGACTTTCAAGATCCTTAGCATCCCCGAGGCTAATAAGGTGAAGCATGTGGTGTACCTTCTAAAGGAAAGTGCTGGCCATTGGTGGGCCATTGTGGAAGAGAAACGGTCAGGTGTTGATATCAGTTGGGAGGAGTTCATACAGGAGTTTGTCAGCAAGTACTTTCTGTGTACCTATCTTGATGAGAAGATCTCTCAGTTTGAGAGGTTTAGGCAACGACCCATGATGATCGATGAATATGAAGCAAGATTCATGGAGTTGTTGAGGTTCTGTCCTCACATGGAAATGACAAATGAGGAGAGGATCATACGTTTCGAGAAGGGTATGAACAATGAATTGCCGATAATTGTGGTAGTGCTTGAGAATCGTGAGAAGTCTGTGACGTTCGTGGAATCTATCAAAAGGATTGAACGGTCTGTGGTTGAGAAGTAGGAGAAGATGCGAAGAAGAATGTGCACTACTAGGGGTAGTCGTCAGGAGGCTTTAAGAAGTCTACACTTTCTATACCGTCAGCCCAACAGAGGTCTAGTGCATAGACTCAATGGTCACTTAGTAAAGGCAGAGGCTGTAGTTTTCCACTAGAAGGAGCTCCAACACAGTGTCAGTATAAGTGACAGGGTTGTCAAGGCCATGGTATGAGAGCATAACATGCTACAAGTGTGACTAGGTTGGGCATACCAAGCGGTTTTATTCCATGAAGGATGATGAGGTGGCCCAACAACTGAGGTAGAGTCAGCATGGCTTGCAGAGACAATAATACAACAACGGAGGAGGATGAGGACATGTAAAGGCATCGCAGGTTGGTTCTTCTAGACAAGCCAGCATGAGACGGGGACATCAACAGGCGATGACTAGATTCTATACCATGAGTCAGCCAAAAGGAGTGGTCAACCCATAAGTAGTGATAGATCAGATGAAGTTATTTTATTTTGATTTGTCTTCTTCTTGCTTTATATTTGTTTTGGTTGATCTAGGTGCAAACCACTCTTTTATCACTTGTGAAGTGATTGCAAGTAGCTCTTTTCCTATTAGATATAGACGTGAAGCCTTCGTTCAGAAACCACGTTGGTTGGTTCCGTAGTGTTTTTGGAGGTGTGTCCTTTCTTTTTCAAGACATAGCATTCAAGTGGATCTCATACCGCTTGACATGCATGGATTCAATGTGATCCTTGGAATGGATACCTTGGAGAATTATTGTGTGGTCTTGGATTATAGTGCCAAGGTGGCAACGTTTTTGGATGGCAATGAGACATGGATCTTCCAAGGAGATAGGAAGGTTCTTCTGACATGTCTGGTGTCAGGGATGGTGGCAGAGAAGCTGATGAGGCAAGGTTGTGAGGCATTGTTGGCACATTTAATGGATACTAAGGTGAGAAATCCTAGTATTTAGGAGGTACCAGTTGTTTGTGAGTTCGAATATGTGTTTCCAGAGGAGTTTCTAGGTGTTACCCCATCTCGAGAGATTGGTTTTGAGATCAATCTAGTCCTGGGTATGCAACCAATACCTCATACACCGTACAGGATGGTGCCGATTGAGATGATAGAAATGAAGAAACTGTTGTAAGAGTTTCTTGAGAAGGGTTTCATCAGACCAAGTATGTCACCATGGGGTGCTCCAGTGTTGTTTGTGAAGAAGAAAGACATGTCTATGAGGTTGTGCATAGACTACAGACAGTTGAACAAAGTGACGATAAAGAACAAGTATCCCTTATCGTGGATTGATGACCTGTTTGGCCAGTTGTGAGGAGCTGCAATGTTCTCCAAGATAGATCTAAGATCGGGATATCACCAGTTGCGGATAAAGGTGGATGACATACCTAAGTCAGCATTTAGGACTTGATATGGTCATTACGAGTTTATGGTTATGTCATTTGGGCTAACCAATGCACCATCAACATTTATGGATCTGATGAACATGGTCTTTAGACCTTATCTGGAGCAGTTTGTGGTAGTGTTTATAGATGATATCTTGATCTACTCTATGGACAACCATCAACATGGCAACATCTGTGTCAGGCATTGACCATGTTGAGGCAACATCAGTTGTACACCAAGTTCGACAAGTGCAAGTTTTGGCTGAAAGAGGCATCCTTACTAGGACATGTGATATTTGCTGAGGGTGTTCATGTGGACCCCGAGAAGGTGGAATATTTGATAGAGTGGGAGAAGCCGAAGAAGCCAACTAAAGTTCATAGTTTTCTGGGTTTGGTAGGATACTACCAAAGGTTCATCAAGAACTTCAATTCAGTGGTGTTACCCCTAACGAAGCTGACAAAGAAAGATGTGCCTTTCTTCTGGGATGACATATCACAAGAACTAGAAGTATATTTTTTCACAACAGGAGTTAAATACAAAGTAGGAATGATGGATGGAGCTAATCAAGGACTATGATTTCACAATTGATTACCATTCAAGGAAGGTGAATGTTGTGGAAGATGCTTTGAGAAAAAAGTATTATTTGTTGTTATCCACAGATAAAGCACAATTGTGTTCCATAGTGTGCCACAAGAGAGACATGTTGGTCTCCTTGCGTTATATGAACGTGAAGCTAGAGGTTTCCTTGCTAGCTGGGTTCCTGGCATAGCTACAAGTGAAGCCCATGTTGAGGCAATAGATTAGAGAGACACAGTCGGTTGATCCTATGATACAACAAATAAGATCAAAGTTTGGCAATGAGAAGCGTGATGGATTCCATGATGTAGATGATGGGACTGTGTGTTACCACAAAAGAGTCATGGTTCCTAGTGTTGACGACTTGAGGGTGATGGTTTTAGAAGAGGCTTTCTTTTCAATGTATGCTATGCACCCATGCAGCACCAAGATGTACCATAACCTCAAAGATCTATATTGGTGTCCTGGCCTGAAGCATGATGTGGTTGAGTTTGTGTCCAAGTGTGCAGTGTGTCAGCAAGTTAAGGCAGAACATAAAAAACCTACATGGACATTGCAATGATTGCCTATACCGCAGTGAAAATGGGATCACATGACTATGAACTTTGTGGTTGGTCTCCCTAGGACCACCAAAGGTCATGATTCCATTTGGGTGACTGTTGACAGGTTGACCCAGTCAGTGCATTTCCTTCCTATGAAGACAACATATACAACATAGAAGCTCACTCAAGTATATGTGAATGACATAGTGTGTTTGTATGGTATTCTAGATGCCATAGTATTAGATAGAGGTCCTCAGTTTATGAGCCACTTTTGGGAGCACTTGCACGTAGCTTTAGGTATACAATTGAGGTTTAGTACTCCCTTACACCCACCGACTGATGGTTAGTTTGAGAGGACCATGTAGACCTTGGAGGATTTATTGAGAGATTGTGTCTTGTAATTTTTGGGCAGTTGATACATCCATATCAGTCGAATAGAGTTTTCTTATAATAATAACTATCAGTGAAGCATCGACATGGCACCTTATGAGGCATTGTATCGGAGATGATGCAGACCTCCATTATGTTGGTACGAGACTGGCGAATACCAACTTCTTGGTCCTAAACTTGTGCAGTAGACGACATAGAAGATCAAATTGATTCAACAATAGTTGATGGAAACACATGACAAGCAGAAGTCATATGTAGATAATCAACATAGGTCATTGGAGTTCAAGGTGGGAGACAAACTATATCTCAATGTTTCTCCTTAGAAGGTTGTTTTGAGGTTTAGGAGGAAGGTAAATTTGGCTCCCAGGTTTATGGGACCTTACCCTATGGTGGCACGTGTGGGGAAGGTGGCATATAATTTAGAGTTTGTACCTGAGTTGCACAGATTGCATCCAATGTTCCATGTGTCCATGTTGAGGAAGTGACACCCTGGTACAAAGTTAGTTTTATAGCCAGTTGAGGTTGAGCTTGATGAGGTTATGTCTTATGTGGAAGGACCCGTGTTGATCCTTGATAGAAGAGTGAAGAAGATGAAGAAGAAGAAGGACATAGTGTTGGTGAAGGTTCTGTGGCATCACCATGGCATTGAGGAAGCCACATGGGAGCTTGAGGAAGAGATGTGAAGGAAGTACCCATCTGTCTTTGCTTGGATTTTGGGGGCAAAATCTTTGTTAGGGTTTATGGCTTGTAAGACCCCTGACCTGTGTTTTGGGTTAACCCTTTTGTTGCATAATTAAGTGCTTAAGAACCTTTATCTAATCCTTTGAGACGATCTTAGGGCTTGTGGAGAGCTTAAGATTCCAGATTGATCTTGTTTGGATGATGTTTGTGCTTTTTGTGCTGTCAAAAATCAAGGGATGTAGCGCACTTGAGGGACAAAGTAGCTCAATATATAGGGAGAGGGGTGGGATCCTCTTCCTCCATCACAACTCTTTCTTGAGGCGATTCCTATTGGGATACCATTTTTATTTACCCACTTGTGAGGGTTATCTTACAATTCACCACCTCGAGAGTGTTAGTCCTTCTCTCTCTGGGCTTCATGATAGAGAGTGTGGTGCTTTGGGGAGCCTTGGTTGAGTGGTGACATCTCTAGGGGTTGATTAGGGTTTCTAGGGTTTGATGTGCCTTGGCTATGTGTACCTTAAGAGGGTGTCTTCAGGGGGTGTCACGGTCAAACCACCTCTCTTTCATGGTTTTGTCTCGACCAAGGTGGTTGTGGGTGTCTTGGGTCAAGAGATTTGTCTTCTTGTGGGATGTCTCGACCTAGCTTGTTGGTGACCCCTCTTGTCGCAACCATGTTGTGTTTTGGTGCTTTGTCTCGACCATGTTGTGGTCGTGATTGCGGCCATGTGTTGGGTGGCCCAAGTGGTCGAGACCCAACATAGTTTTTGCCACCATCTCTTGCATACATATTTTAAGTGGTTGAATGTTAGTTTGTTGGATGAACAGGTGTCCCTTTAGAACCCTATCTTGTTGACACCTCATCCCTCATCCTACTCCTCTCCTCCTTTGCTATATAAACCCTCTTCTCTCTATGCAAGCAACTCTATTCAGCCATCTTCTTTCTCCTTCCTTTTTTGGTCATCCTTGGAGCCTTGAGGATCTAGAAGGGTTGACCCTTGGAGCTTTGACGATCGAATCCTCTGCATGTGGTTATCCTTGGTCATCTTCAACTATGGTAAGAGTTTACCTTTCCTTGATGGCATTTATTTTTGATATCCTACCCCATCTTCTTCTCTTTTCTTGTCCCTAGACCATGGATCCTCCATGGTGGTCGTCCTTGAGAAGTGAACCCCTCATCACAAGGGTCATAGACCATGTTTTGACAAGGTGGACCTAAGTGTGAGGAATTTTTTGTCTCTCCTTATCCTTTCTTCTCTTGGTTTGGCCTAGAGCTTCTTGTCCTCTTTTCTTGGGTTATCCTTTGACCAAGGTGTTCTTATTTTTAGAGGTGATCTTGTGGCCGAAGTGGTGATCCTCATTGGAGCTTCCTTCCCTCTTTTGGAGCTTGAGCTTGGAGCTTGTTCTCTCTCCAAAACAGGCAGGTTATATAACACTTTTCCCTCTCTAATATTGCACTTTTCATACTTTCATGTTGTTGTATTTCTCTCTAAAAAAGGTACCCTAATGTGCTAGTAAAAGATACCATGCTCTAGATTTTTGTTTGGTGATGATTTACTTGCTTGGTTTGCTTAGAATCCGAACCCCTAATTGATGGAACCTGATTTGTAGTGATTGTTGTGTAATGGTGGTTTTCTCCTATCCCTTGACCTTGGTTTTGGTTGCATACATGGTACTTGTGTACTTTAATGTCCTATGGAGGTGTTAAACATGATTTTTCCCCTCGTGGATTAGGTGCTTTCATGGTGGTTTCATGATATATAGGGTTTTTGGTGACTGTTTGGTATGAGGTTTCTTCTTCATACTCATGATGGTTTTGCTTAGCTTCACTTTCTCTTTTAGTCATGGAAATATTCTGTTTTGATCATGGATAATCCTAATTTTGGTGTTGTTCTCTTACTTTGGTGGTAGCTTGACCTATGTTGTTTCTACACCATGTTTTAATGGAGGTCGCGACACTTTGTGCTTGGTGTTTTGGTTGAGACATCTACCTCCTTGATGGTCGCGACCCATGGGTTGTTTGGTCAAAATGGTTTCCCTTGGTTTGGTTTGGTTGGGATGGATGACCTAACCCTAATAGATTGACGGTCGAGACGTTTCCTTGACGTTTGAGATCACGACATGATCTAGTTTTTTAGGTCGAGACAACCCTTGTTTGAGTTGAGGCATGCCTTTGATCTTGAGGTCAAGACACCATGTGTGTTGGTCACGGTCGAGACACCTTGAAGAGTGGGTGGTTGCAACCCATGTTTGGTGGATAGTCACGACACATGGATGATTGATAGTTGAGACATATGTTTGATGGGTGGTTGAGAGACATATACTTGTATACATAATCAACACATGTATATGAGTAATAAATTATCCAGGTATAGTGTTGTTCGATTGGTTGCTTTATGAACCCTAATCATGTTCCTTAGCCCTAGTATACTCCAAGAAAGTGGGAGATGATGTACCTAGGGTTTGGTGATGGAATATGGATATAAAACCCTAATCGGCTACACTTGTAACACTAAACCTAATGTTGGAAACTACGGTGTGCTTGATTGACTCCTTTGATGTGATTACTATATTGTGATGCTTTCTCTCTTATGATTATAAAACTCTAACCTTGTAGGTGATAAGTATGCCATGGCTAGTGTAATCTGTGGTGGTGATCATATGATACAAAATGGTGATTGTGCACATTGCTGTGACATAATGCGGTGATGTACATGCAGGGTTTATGTGTTTGGGTTCGATGACCTGGTGACGACATGATGTCTGTTGTGAGGTGATAACTTGTGGTGATATGATAGAGGGACTAGTGTTCCCCAGTGATGTGACATATGGTAGTTGCCTTGTGTATGGCAATGCTACAGGAAGCATGTGGTGATAGTATGAAAAGTTCACACCTTATACATTTTATATCTTCTAAAGTTGTACCATGTCCTTATTCTTGTAGAGTTTGTTTTGCCTTTATAAATTGTAACTTGATTGATGCTAAAAGTCACCCAATTAGATAACTAATCAAGTGGAACCCTAATAATGTAGGTGCCATGTGCCATAGATCCTTTCCAGTGTCAGCTCTAATTGTTGGATAGGTGAAACAAGTATAACTCGGAGCACATATTTTTAATAAACGGGGGTGTAAGTCAAGGTATGTCCTTGAATCCACAATTATAGGTTGTGTGAGATGACCATGCGTGAACCGATATCCTTGTGATATGGATGGCCATGCGTGAGCCAATCCTTCTTTTAAGAGCGGCCATGTGTGAGCCTGTTGTTCTAGTGTCATTACTTATACCAAGGTGGGCTAGGTGTTTATATATTGATGCCCATGCATGTGACGATCCTTTAGTTGACTATATATCACCTTTTATATTTGTTTAATATGTCTCTATGGCGTTTTCTCTTGTGTTGACCAAGAGGTGTGGAGAGGTCATGGATTCCAACTCTTCCATAGACCTTATATGGTACCAATTTTGACTTATCAATAGTTGTTTGGATTTGGGTGGTATGACTCAAATCCTCAGGGCAATAATAAAAGATGTAACACAACCATGTAATGTATCTTGATTAGACTCAAATACAAATAACATTGGTTGAGCCCTTCACCTTATCCTTTTACCGATTTCTTGAATTATAAGTTGGTAAGAGAAATCAACTACTATACATGTTCTTCATATTCCTTTTTAGATTATAACTTTATCTACTGTTTAATGGTAACTGTGTACTCTTGCTTAATTTTCTTTATTTTTGTATTACATATCGTTTAGTTGAATATGCTCAACCTACTTAATATGTTATTTGCTGCTTAGCTTATATGTGCTTTTAATAGATGTTGGCAGAGAGTTATATCTCTCAATGGAACATTTGGTCTCACCATGTGGGTTTCCACATCTTTTAGGTGGTCGAGAATGAGGAAGTAGAGATCGTGTTGTTGGTGTTGAACAATAAGAAAACCGGTAGTTGCTAAAAGGTTGGACATGTTGTTTGAGTATAGAAGTAGAGTCCTATCTATCATCCTTATACACTCAGTATAGAAGTTTTTATTGTATGTATTGATAGGATGTTTTGTCTTTATGCACGTTGTTGTATAGAGATGACATATATGTATATGAATAAGTTATCATGTGTAACAAGATGTGGCTTGAGAGTCGATGAACGGTATTGTTACACCTTGATCTCACAATTACCATTAATCATGAGATTAGGGCATAAAATTGAGGATTTATCATAATACAAAGATCACCCTTAACTTTTTCTTCATTTTCAAACTCTTTTTTTTCTCGCATTGAATCACATAAACAAACTTTACAATATAATTAAACCTTGATTACTCTAATATGATCTCAACATTAATGATATGTACATGCGACATGATAATCAAATGCATTCTCTCTTATTAAGGAAACAAAGATAAAAACAACATTTACAAATCTCTCACATCTATACAAGGACCTAGAGTGATAGGGACCGACTGAACTTAACTATACTCATACCTAATTCATGTGGTATATCTACTATGATGCTTTGACCTTCTTCAAGTCCACGTGGTTTTCCTAAAAAAATTTAGTAGAGGGGTGAGCCTTCTCGCTCAGTGAATGAGTACTTCAAAGAAATAGTCTAAAGAATTGATATAATTACAGATATACTTTTGAGCAAGTGATATCAATTATAACAATAGTAAGCTTTAAAGATATTGATCATTGACAATCATAAATATGGTAGGATACTCTAGATATCAACAAGAGTAAATCAATATATGAGCATGCTTGATTGATTTCAACAAGAACTAATAAATCAGAAACATACAAAGAATAATTGTTGGGAAACTGTACTTGAATCTTTCTTAGCCTTTCTTACTTATAAAAAACTCTTTAAACCTATATGTATGTATTTTAGCTTATGCCCTGATCATATGCAGTGTACTCTACATATGAAGACTATTAGCGAACTACAATCTCACCGTACAAGACTTAGAAGACACACCTGAGAATTCCAAGTCTGACTACTCTCTGGTCTGCAATAGGAAAATGGCTCTATGGTCTCGGCACATCTATTATGCCATAAAAACTGGACTCCTCCTCTAACCTCAGCACAGAGGCGGAGACTCAAGCCACCTATTGGCTTTTTCTGTACTCTAGTTCCACCAAGATCTCTGGTTGATGTTGGACACTACATTCTGTAATTGAAGGAGACTTCCACTAGGGCTTTGTCCCCCGTACCACCTGTTGGTATGTTCTGACCCCCATATACTAGACATGCCGTCAGGGTTAGGTCGTTTCATCCCTAAGGCGCAGACCTCTCATAGGGATTCTACGGTGTTCAGGGCTCTTAAGTCTATTATTTTATTATTCCTAGAAAGTTCTTTCTACATTGTACCTTTCTCTTACTTATACTTGACTCTGGTATCTCTATGGTGTCACGTCTACTTATTTGAAGTTTATAACACAACTTGTATATCATCCTTAACTTGGCAGAGCAGTATATTCAAACATTGTAATATACTGAGAAATAAAAAAACTATACATGCAGGAAGACTGAAATACTTAAATAAACATAATGTGTGTCCATTTGGAACTTATACACTAAAATCATGCAATTAAACATCTTAATATACTGATAAGAGCTGATTACTTAGCAAACGAGTAATCGTCATTTGCACCCATAAATTATTTGCACTTTCTTGGAAAACATGCACATCGACCCAAATCCTGGGTTGTGCATCTCATACTGAGAACATGGTAATCAAAATGCTTAATTCATTGAACACCCTATCCTTAGGGTTTCATTTACCTCATTCACTTATCACATGGCTCTCATAACGATTTAATATGTCATAAACATCCACTAAATACAGATTGCTTTAAACAAGTCATATACAATCAACATATATATGAAATCCTCGAATTGAGATAAATTAGGGTTTTCCATGCCATTCATTGAGATATTATGAATCAAGGATAACATTGCATAATTAGAGTCTATGATGCCAAGAAAAACACTTCAAATGGATTTCACCATATTTATTCACAAATTTCCACCTTTCCACTCATATAGGGCTTCACCTTCTTTACAAAGATATCAAGAAAACACTATTCACATCCCGTAAAATCCAAAATAGTATCTGACATATATGTACTACGCATTCAGATAAACAAACATTCATAACTAAGGGGATCCAGATAAACAAATTTCTCTATTTAGTTATACCGCAATTTCAGTCACAGACAAATTCCCTATATTTCAGTTTACTCTTATAACCTTTGCGAATACTTAGGGAATTATCATTAGGATGTATTGTATACATTTCTAATATGAATTTATCATCTGAAATTCAAACAAACAGAGGAAGAATCCATTTCATATCATTTTGCAACAACTTAGATCAAACAAACAATTCAGGGTTTGTAGTCGCATACTAAGCAATTAAAGATTATGGATGATTTAACCAATTTTTGTGCAATATACTATTTAAAGAAAGCTACCACTCACCCTAAGGTGTGAAAACACCTTTAAAATGCAGATCATCCCTGAAAATCTCAATCTCATATCAAATCCCTAGCAATTCACCTGATTCTTCTTCCTTTCAACTCAGAAACCCTAGAAATGAGGGATTATGAAGAAAGAGTGAGAAAAGGGAAAGTTTTGACACCATTTCAGATCAAATCATAGGAGGGATGGAATATTGACATGTGAGAGAAGATTCACCATGAAAGGCTATGCAAAGAAGCTAAACTTACATGATTTCATCATTCCTCAGACCACAAAACCCTAGGTCAGCATCTCCATCACTATCTCCTCTCAAACCCTAACTCTCCCTCTCTCTCTCTCCAGGATTTTTTTTCTTTGGATTGAATCACAAATTATGAGAGCTCCTTGTGTGTTAGGTTGACCATATAGAGCAATTGAGCTGCTTGGGTCAATTGCACATTGACCCCTCACTATACTTTTTCTTAATTCAGCTGAATTTTCTGTCATAAAAATATTACTGTAATTCATCTACTGATAAGGTCTAAATGCATCCAAAAATTATTAAAGTTTACATGTTGTTTATGATTGAGTTTTAGATCTTTAGTTAAAATTTCATATCATTTGGAGTTACCAATAAATAACTAAAAATAAAACACTACACTACTGAAAAGCACTCTGTAAGCATTTTGGTCGAAGTATAGTTCGACCGAGAACCACATTCAAAGAACACTCAAATATTCTGAATTTTTTCTCCAATATGCATGATTTAGTTATCCATATCATATCCAAAATTCAATTAACTAAAAAATGTAGAAAATATGAAAAATCATTTACCACACTGCTATCTTGATCAAATTCCATAATCATGTACTATCAAAACCCTATTTTTTGCCGATTAGGGTTTACATTTCTCAAACCCTAATTCTTCAAACTAAAATTATAGTTAGAGTTTCTTCTTAGGTTTGAAACATCACAATTGATCTACTATCATTAATCAAGTCTAAACGATGTTCAATCTAATCAAGCATGTAATCATTCAGCTAAACCCTAGTTTACCAATTAAGCACAAATGTGGTCATTACAGGTATCTTGTAGAATGGTTTGTGTAGGTGATATGCAATACATGTGGCTTTTGTGGACTCACATGCAATATGTTGTGAATCCTATGGTTTGATGAAATTAGTTTTGATTTCCTGTGTTTTATGGTAGCCTGGTTGTTTAGTTTTATTTCCACGGTTTGGTTTTGAGTAATCTTGTTTGTGGCGTGTCGAGGCGTCACAGTTATCTGGACTCTTTTGATTTTGAATCAATAGTGACATGTAAATCTTGTTTGATGGGAAATATGGATAAGACCCTTTTCACGTAAAACAATTAGAGGGCTAGTGATCTATTAGGACTCATACATGCTGATGTGTGTGGACCTTTTAGAACAACTGCCAGAGGTGGGCATCGGTACTTTATTACCTTCAATGATGACTTCAATAGGTATGTCTATGTTTACTTGATGAAACATAAGTCAAATACTCTTGAAAATTTCAAGGAGTTTATGAATGAAATATAGAAACAACTTGGTAAAAGTATTAAGGCACTTTATTTAGATCGAGGTGGATAATGCTTAAACTAAGAGTTTGAGGACTTTCTTAGAGCCCACGGGATTGTATCCACATGGAACACCCCAGCATAATGGTGTATCAGAAAGAAGGAGTAACACATTACTAGATATGGTGCGATCTCTGATGAGTTTAGTCGAGCTTTTGACCACCTTCTGGGGTTTTTCTCTACAAACCACTGCATTTACACTAAACTGAGTACCATCAAAATTGGTTCAAAAGACACCATATGAGATATGGACTGGGAAGCGTCCTAAAATGTCGTTTATGTGGATTTGTGGGTGTGAAGCTGACCGTCCGAAATCACATGTCCAAAATAGAGCAGATCTAGAGTAGTCGGACTTTTAAGATTATAACCCGACACTCAATCCCCCGCAACTATTATACAATATTCGATGTAGTATTTGGGGTCGAACCACAGGGACAAGGTCAACAAGTGTTAAGTATGCATAGTCTCATAGTATTACACTCCAAATGAACATGTGGGTTAAAAAGGGTGTTCCCTAAGGAATGAAGGTACTCCAGCTAAAACAAAGAAAGTTTGTCAGCAAGTACTTTCTGTGTACCTATCTTGATGAGAAGACCTCTCAGTTCGAGAATTTTAGGCAAGGTCCCATGATGATCGATGAATATGAAGCAAGATTCATGGAGTTGCTGAGGTTCTGTCCTCACATGGAAACGACAAATGAGGAGAGGATCATACATTTCAAGAAGGGTATGAACAATGTACTGCCGACAATTGTGGCAGTGCTTGAGAATCGTGAGAAGTCTGTGACGTTCATAGAATCTATCAAGAGGATTGAACGATCTGTGGTTGAGAAGCAGGAGAAGAGTGCCAAGAAGCATGTGCACACTAGGGGCAGTCGTCATGAGGCTTTAAGAAGTCTATGTTTTCTATACCGTCATCCTAACAGAGGTCTAGTGCATAGACTCAATGGTCACTCAGTAAAGGCAGAGGCTGTAGTTTTCCACTGGAAGGAGCCCCAACACAGTGTCAGTATAAGTGACAGGGTTGTCAAGGCCATGGTATGAGAGCATAACGTGCTACAAGTGTGACTAGGTCAGGCATACCAAGTAGTTTTGTTCCATGAAGGATGACGAGGTGGCCCAACAACTGAGGTAGAGTCAGCATGGCTCGCAGAGACAACAATACAACAATGGAGGAGGATGAGGACATGGACAGGCATCGCAGGCTGGTTCTTCTAGACAAGCCAGCATGAGACGGGGACATCAACAAGTGACGACTAGATTCTATACCATGAGTCAGCCAAAAGGAGTGGTCAACCCATAAGTAGTGATAGATCATATGGAGTTATTTTATTTTGATTTGTCTTCTTCTTGCTTTATATTTGTTTTGGTTGATCCAGGTGCAAACCACTATTTTATCACTTGTGAAGTGATTGCTAGTAGCTCTTTTCCTGTTAGATATAGACGTGAAGCCTTCATTCAGACCACGTTGGTTGGTTCTGTTGTGTTGTTGGAGGTGCGTCTTTTCTTTTTCAAGACATAACAGTGGATCTCATACCGCTTGACATGCATGGATTCAATGTGATCCTTGGAATGGATACCTTGGAGAATTATCATGTGGTCTTGGATTATAGTGCCAAGGTGGCAATGTTTTTGGATGGCAATGAGACATGGATCTTCCAAGGAGATAGGAAGATTCTTCTGACATGTCTGGTATCAGCGATGGTGGCAGAGAAGCTGATGAGGCAAGGTTGTGAGGCATTTTTGGCACATTTAATGGATACTAAGGTGAGAAATCCTAGTATTTAGGAGGTACCAGTTGTTTGTGAGTTCTAATATGTGTTTCCAGAGGAGTTTCTAGGTGTTACCCCATCTCGAGAGATTGGTTTTGAGATCAATCTAGTCCTGGGTATGCAACCAATACCTCATACACCGTACAGGATGACGCCGACTGAGATGATAGAAATGAAGAAATTGTTGCAAGAGTTGCTTGATAAGGGTTTCATCAGACCAAGTATGTCATCATGGGGTGCTCCAGTGTTGTTTGTGAAGAAGAAAGACAAGTCTATGAGGTTGTTCATAGACTACAGACAGTTGAACAAAGTGATGATAAAGAACAAGTATCCCTTGTCGTGGATTGATGATTTGTTTGGCCAGTTGTTAGGAGCTGCAATGTTCTCCAAGATAGATCTAAGATCGGGATATCACCAATTGTGGATAAAGGTGGATGACATACCTAAGTCAGCATTTAGAACTTGATATGGTCATTATGAGTTTATGGTTATGTCATTTGGGCTAACCAATGCACCAACAACATTTATGGATCTGATGAACATGGTGTTTAGACCTTATCTGTAGTAGTTTGTGGTAGTGTTTATAGATGATATCTTGATCTACTATAGGGACAACCAGCAACATCTGTGTCAGGCGTTGACCATGTTGAGGCAATATCAGTTGTACACCAAGTTCGACAAGTGCAAGTTTTGGCTGAAAGAGGCTTCCTTTCTAGGACATGTGATATTTGCTGAGGGTGTTCATGTGGACCCTGAGAAGGTGGAATCTTTGATAGAGTGGGAGCAGTCGAAGAAGCCAACTAAAGATCATATTTTTCTGGGTTTGGTAGGATACTACCAAAGGTTCATCAAGAACTTCAATTCAGTGGTGTTACCCCTAACGAAGCTGACAAAGAAAGATGTGCCTTTCTTCTGGGATGACAAGTGTCAGTGTGCCTTCCAGTTGTTAAAGGAGAAATAAAATAGTGTGTCGGTGTTAGTTCTACTTGAGTAAGGGAAATGATACATAGTCTTTTGTGGTGCGTGAAGGAATGGTTTGTGTTGCGTGCTGATGCAGGACAAGACTGTGATTTCTTTTGCTTCACGATAGCTTAAGAAATGTGAGGAAAACTACCCAACCCATGATCTGGAGCTAGCTATAGTGGTCCATGCCTTGAAGATATGGAGGCACTACTTTTATGGCAAGCAGTGTCGGATATTCACATATCACTAGAACTTGAAGTATATTTTTTCATAATAGGAGTTAAACACAAAGCAATGATGATGGATGGAGGTAATAAAGGACTATGATTGCACAATTGATTACCATCTAAGGAAGGTGAATGTTGTGGAATATGCTTTGAGAAAAAAGTATTCTTTGTTGTTATCCACAGATAAAGCACAATTGTGTTCCTTGGTTTGCCATAAGAGAGACATGTTGGTCTCCTTACGTTAGATGAATGTGAATCTAGAGGTTTCCTTTCTAGTTGGGTTCCTGGCATATCTACAAGTGAAGACCATGTTGAATCAATAGATTAGAGAGGCACAGTCGGCTGATCCTGTGATACAACAAATAAGATCAAAGTTTGGCAACGAGAAGCATGATGGATTTCATGAGGTAGAAGATGGGATTGTGTGTTACCACAATAGAGTCATGGTTCCTAGTGTTGATGACTTGAGGGTGATGGTTTTGGAAGAGGCTTTCTTTTCAATGTATGCTATGTACCCAGGCATCACCAAGATGTACCATAACCTCAAAGATCTATGCAGGTGTCCTGGCTAGAAGCATGATGTGGTTGAGTTTGTGTCCAAGTGCGAAGTGTGTCAGCAAGTTAAGGCGGAACATCAAAAACCTGCATGGACATTACAACGGTTGCCTATACCGTAGTGAAAATGGGATCACATGACTATGAACTTTGTGGTTGGTCTCCCTAGGACCACCAAAGGTCATGATTCCATTTGGGTGACCATTGACAGGTTGACCCAGTCAACACATTTCCTTCCTATGAAGACAATGTATACAACATAGAAGCTCACTCAAATATATGTGAATGAGATAGTGTGTTTGTATGGTGCTCTAGATACCATAGTATTAGATAGAGGTCCTCAGTTTACGAGCCACTTTTGGGAGCGCTTGCACACAGCTTTAGGTATACAATTGAAGTTTAATACTCCCTTACACCCACCGACAGATGGTTAGTCTGAGAGGACCTTGTAGACCTTAGAGGATTTATTGAGAGCTTGTGTCTTGTAGTTTCTGGGCAGTTGATATATCCATATCAGTTGAATAGAGTTTTCTTATAATAACTATCAGTGAAGCATCGACATGGCACCTTATGAGGCATTGTATCAGAGACGATGCAGACCTCCATTATGTTGGTACGAGACCGGCGAATACCAACTTCTTAGTCCTAAACTTGTGCAGTAGACGGCATAGAAGATCAAAGTGATTCAATAACAGTTGATGGTAACACATGACAAGCAGAAGTCATATGTAGATAATCAGCATAGGCTGTTGGAGTTTAAGGTGGGAGACAAATTATATCTCTCAAGGTTTCTCCTTTTAAGATTGTTTTGAGGTTTAGGAGGAAGGTAAATTTGGCTCCCAGGTTTATAGGACCTTACCCTATGGTGGCACGTGTGGGGAAGGTGGCATATAATTTAGAGTTTCTACCTGAGTTGCACAGATTGCATCCAGTGTTCCATGTGTCCATGTTGAGGAAGTGCCACCCTGGTACAGAGTTAGTTTTATAGCCAGTTGAGGTTGAGCTTGATGAGGTTATGTCTTATGTGGAAGGACCCGTGTTGATCCTTGATAGAAGAGTGAAGAAGCTGAAGAAGAAGGACATATTGTTGGTGAAGGTTCTGTGGCATCACCATGGCATTGAGGAAGCCACGTGGGAGCTTGAGGAAGAGATGTGAAGGAAGTACCCATCTCTCTTCGCTTGTATTTTGGGGGCAAAATCTTTGTTAGGGGTTTATGGCTTGTAAGACCCATGACCTGTGTTTTGGGTTAACCCTTTTGTTGCATAATTAAGTTCTTAAGAACCTTTATCTAATCCTTTGAAATGATCTTAGGGCTTGTGGAGAGCTTAAGATTCTAGTTTGAGCTTGTTTGGATGATGTTTGTGCTTTTTGTGCTGTCAAAAATAAAGGGATGTAGCGCACTTGAGGGATAAAGTAGCTCAACAGATAGGGAGAGGGGGTGGGATCCTCTTCCTCCATTGCAACTCTTTCTTGAGGCGATTCCTATTGGGATACCATTTTTATTTACCCACTTGTGAGGGTTATCTTACAATTTACCACCTCGAGAGTGTTAATCCTTCTCTCTCTGGGCTTCATGATAGAGAGTGTGGTGCTTTGGGGAGCCTTGGTTGAGTGGTGACATCTCTAGGGATTTATTAGGGTTTCTAGGGTTTGATGTGCCTTAGCTATGTGTACCTTAAGAGGGTGTCTTGAGGGGGTGTCACGGTCAAGCCACCTCCCTTTCATGGTTTTGTCTCGACCAAGGTGGTTGTGGGTGTCTTGGGTCAAGACATTTGTCTTCTTGTGGGATGTCTCGACCTAGCTTGTTGGTGACCCCTCTTGTTGCAACCATGTTGTGTTTTGGTGCTTCATCTCGACCATGTTGTGGTCGCGACTGCGGCCATGTGTTGGGTGGCCCAAGTGGTCGAGACCCAACATAGTTTTTGTCACCATCTCTTGCATACATTGTTTAAGTGGTTGAATGTTAGTTTGTTGGGTGAACAGGTGTCCCTTTGGAGCCCTATCTTGTTGACACCTCATCCCTCATCCTACTCCTCTCCTCCTTTGCGTTATAAATCCTCTTCTCTCCATGCAAGCAACTCTATTCATCCATCTTCTTTCTCCTTCCTTGTTTGGTCGTCCTTGGAGCCTTGAGGATCTAGAAGGGTTGATCCTTGGAGCTTTGACGATCGGATCCTCTACATGTGGTGATCATTGGTCATCTTCAACCTTGGTAAGAGTTTACCTGTCCTTGATGGCATTTCTTTCTGATATCCTACCCCATCTTCTTCTCTTTTCTTGGCCCTAGACCATGGATCCTCCATGGTGGTCGTCCTTGAGAAGTGAACCCCTCATCACAAGGGTCATAGACCATGTTTTGACAAGGTGGATCTAAGTGTGAGGAATTTTTCTCCTCTACTTCTCCTTTCTTCTCTTAGTTCGGCCTAGAGCTTCTTGTCCTCTTTTCTTGGGTTATCCTTTGACCAAGGTGTTCTTCCTTTTAGAGGTGATCTTGTGGCCGAAGCGATGATCCTCATTGGAGCTTCCTTCCCTCTTTTGGAGCTTGAGCTTGGAGCTTGTTCTCTCTCTAAAATAGGTGGGTTATATAACACTTTTCCCTCTCTAATATTGCACTTTTCACACTTGCATGTTGTTGTCTTTCTCTCTAAAAAAGGTACCCTAATGTGCTAGTAAAAGATACCATGCTCTAGATTTTTGTTTGGTGATGATTAACTTGCTTGGTTTGCTTAGAATCTGAACCCCTAATTGATGGAACCTGATTTTTAGTGATTGTTGTGTAATGGTGGTTTTCTCCTATCCCTTGACCTTGGTTTTGGTTGCATGCATGGTACTTGTGTACTTTAATGTCCTATGGAGGTGTTAAACATGATTTTTTCCCTCGTGGATGAGGTGCTTTCATGGTGGTTTCATGATATATAGGGTTTTTGGTGACTATTTGGTATGAGGTTTCTTCTTCATACTCATGATGGTTTTCTTTAGTTTCACTTTCTCTTTTGGTCATGGAAATCTTCTATTTTGATCATGGATAATCCTAGTTTTTGTGTTGTTCTCTTACTATGGTGGTAGCTTGACCTATGTGGTTTCTACACCATGTTTTAATGGAGGTTGCGACACTTTGTGCTTGGTGTTTTGGTTGAGATATCTACCTCCTTGATGGTCACAACCCATGGATTGTTTGGTCAAAATGGTTTCCCTTGGTTTGGTTTGGTTGGGATAGATGACCTAACCCTAATAGGTTGACGGTCACGACGTTCCCTTGGCATTTGAGATCGCGACATGATCAAGTTTTTTAGGTCGAGACAACCCTTGTTTGAGTTGAGGCATGCCTTTGATCTTGAGGTCGCGACACCATGTGTGTTAGTCACGGTCGAGACACCTTGAAGAGTGGGTGGTTGCAACCCATGTTTGGTGGATGGTCACGACACATGTATGATTGATAGTTGAGACATATGTTTGATGGGTGGTTAAGAGACATATGTTTGATGGGTGGTTGAGACATATACTTGTATACATAATCCACACATGTATATGAGTAATAAATTATCCAGGTATAGTGTTGTTCGGGTGGTTGCTTTATCAACCCTAATCATGTTCCTTAGCCCTAGTATGCTCCAAGAAAGTGGGAAATGATGTACCTAGGGTTTGGTGATGGAATATGGATATAAAACCCTAATCGGCTACACTTGTAACACTAAACCTAATGTTGGAAACTACGGTGTGCTTGATTGACTCCTTTGATGTGATTACTATATTGTGATGCTTTCTCTCTCGTGATTATAAAACTCTAACCTTGTAGGTGATAAGCATGCCATGGCTGGTGTAAGCTATGGTGATGATCATATGATATAAAATGGTGATTCTGCGCATTGCTAAGACATAATGTGGTGATGTACATGCAGTGTTTATGTGTTTGGGTTTGATGACCTGGTGACTACATGATTGCTGTTGTGAGGTGATAACTTATGGTGATATGATGGAGGGACTCGTGTTCCCCAGTGATGTGACATATTGTAGTTGCCTTATGTATGGAAATGCTACAGGAAGCATTTGGTGATAGTATGAAAAGTTCACACCTTATACATTTTATATCTTCTAAAGTTGTACCATGTCCTTATTCTTATAGAGTTTGTTTTGGCTTTATACATTGTAACTTTATTGATGCTAAAATTCACCCAATTAGATAACTAATCAAGTGGAACCCTAATAATGCAGGTGCCATGTGCCATAGATCCTTTCTAGTGTCAGCTCTAATTGTTGGATAAGTGAAACAAGTATAACTCGAAGCACATATTTTTAATATACGGGGGTGTAAGTCAATGTATGTCCTTGCATCCACAATTACAGGTTGTGTGAGATGACCATGTGTGAACTGGTCTCCTTGTGATATGGATGGCCATGTGTGAGCCAATCCTTCTTTTAAGAACGACCATGCGTGAGCCTGTTGTTCTAGAGTCATTACTTATACCAAGGCGGGCTAGGTGTTTATATATTGATGGCCATGCATGTGATGATCCTTTAGCTGACTATATGTCACCTTTTTACAGTTGATTAATATGTCTCTACGGTGTTTTCTCTTGTGTTGACCAAGAGGTGTGGAGAGGTCGTGGATTCCAACTCTTCCATAGACCTTATATGGTACCAATTTTGACTTAGCAATAGTCGTTTGGATTTGGGTGGTATGACTCAAATCCTCGGGGCTATAATAAAAGATGTAAAACAAACGTGTAATGTATCTTGCTTAGGCTCAAATACGAATAACATTGGTTGAGCCCTTCACCTTATCCTTTTACTGATTTCTTGAATTATAAGTTGGTAAGAGAAATCAACTACTATACATGTTCTTCATATTCCTTTTTAGATTATAACTTTATCTACTGTTTAATGGTAACTGTGTACTCTTGCTTAATTTGCTTTATTTTTTTATTACATATCGTTTAGTTGAATATGCTCAACCTACTTAATATGTTATTTGCTGCTTAGCTTATATGTGCTTTTAATAGATGTTGGAAGAGAGTTATATCTCTCGATGGAACGTTTGGTCTCACCATGTGGGTTTCCACATCTTTTAGGTGGTCGTGCACGAGGAAGTAGAGATCGTGTTGTTGGTGTTGAAAAACAAGAAAACCAGTAGTTGCTAAGAGGTTGGACATGTTCTTTGAGTATAGAAGTAGAGTCCTATATGTCGTCCTTGTACAGTCAGATCCTTTCGGAAAGTTTTTATTGTATGTATCGATAGGATGTTTTGGCTTTATGCACGTTGTTGTATAGAGATGACATATATGTATATGAACAAGTTATCATGTGTAACAAGATGTGGCTTGAGAGTCGGTGAACGGTATTGTTACACCCTGATCTCACAATTACCATTAATCATGAGATTAGGGCATAAAATTGAGGATTTATCGTAATACAAAGATCACCCTGAACTTTTTCTTCTTTTTTAAACTCTTTGTTTCCTCGCATTGAATCACATAAACAAACTTTACAAGAGAATTAAACCTTAATTACTCTAATATGATCTCAACATTAATGATACGTACATACGACATGATAATCAAATGCATTCTCTCTTATTAAGGAAACACAGATACAGACAACTTTTACAACTCTCTCACATCTATACAAGGACCTAGAGTGACAGGGACCGACTGAACTTAACTATACTCATACTTAACTCATGTGGTAGATCTACTATGATGCTTTGACCTTCTTCAAGTCAACGTGGTTTTCCTAAAAATTTTGAGTAGAGGGGTGAGCCTACTCACTCAGTGAATGAGTACTTCAAAGAAACAGTCTAAAGCACTGATATAATTACAAATATACTTTTAAGCAAGTGATATCAATTATAATAGCAGTAAGCTTTAAAGAGATGGATCATTGACAATCATAAATATGGCAGGATACTCTAGATATCAACAAGAGTAAATCAATATATGAGCATGCTTGATTAATTTCAATGAGAACTAATAATTCAGAAACATACAAAGAATAATTGCTGGGAAACTGTACTCGAATCTTTCTTAGCCTTTCTTACTTATAAGAAACTCTTTAAACCTATATGTACATATTTTAGCTTATGCCCTGATCATATACAGTGTACTCTACATATGAAGACTCGTAGCGAACTACGATCTCACCGTACAAGACTTATCGGACACACCCGGGAATGCTAAGTCTGACTACTCTCTGGTCTGCAATAGGAAAATGGCTCTTTGGCCTCGACACATCTATTATGCCATAAAAACTAGACTCCTCCTCTAACCTGAGCACAGAGGCGGAGAGTCAAGCCACCTATTGGCTTTTTCTGTACTCTAGTGCCACCAAGATCTCTGGTTGATGTTGGACACTACATTCTGTAATTTAAGGAGACTTCCACTAGGGCTTCGTCCCCTGTACCACCTGTTGGTATGTTCCAACCCCCGTATACTAGATGCACCGCCAGGGTTAGGTCGTTTCATCCCTAAGGCACAGACCTCTCATAGGGATTCTACGGTGTTCAGGGCTCTTAAGTCTATTATTTTATTATTCCTTGAAAGCTCTTTCTACATTGTACCTTTCTCTTACTTATACATGACTCTGGTATCTCTATGGTGTCACGTCTACTTATTTGAAGTTTATAATACAACATGTATAACATCCTTAACTTGGCAGAGCAGTATATTCAAACACTATAATATATTGAGAAATCCACATACTATACATGCAGGTATAATGAATTACTCAAATAAACATAATGCATATCCATTTGGAACTTATACACTAAAATAATGCAATTAAACATATTAATATACTGATAAGAGCTGATTACTTGGCATACAAGTAATCATCATTTGCACCCATAAATTATTTGCACTTTCTTGGAAAATGTGCACATCGACCCAAATCATGGGTTGTGCATCTCATACTGAGAACATGGTAATCAAAATGCTTAATTCATTGAACACCCTATTCTTAGGGTTTCATTTACCTCATTCACTTATCACATGGCTCTCATAACGATTTAATATGTCATAAACATCCACTAAATACAGATTGCTTTAAACAAGTCATATACAATCAACATATATATGAAATCCTCGAATTGAGATAAATTAGGGTTTTCCATGCCATTCATTGAGATATTATGAATCAAGGATAACATTGCATAAATAGAGTCTATGATGCCAAGAAAAACACTTCAAATGGATTTCACCATATTTATTCACAAATTTCCACCTTTCCACTCATATAGGGCTTCACCCTCTTTACAAAGATATCAAGAAAACACTATTCACATCACGTAAAATTCAAAATAGTATCTGACATATATGTACTACGCATTCAGATAAACAATCATTCATAACTAAGGGGATCCAGATAAACAAATTTCTCTATTTAGTTATACCGCAATTTCAGTCATAGACAAATTCCCTATATTTCAGTTTACTCTTATAACCTTTGCGAATACTTAGGGAATTCTCATTATGATGTATTGTATACATTTCTAATATGAATTTATCATATGAAATTCAAACAAATAGAGGAAGAATCCATTTCATATCATTTTGCAACAACTTAGATCAAACAGACAATTCAGGGTTTGTAGTCGCATACTAAGCAATTAAAGATTATGGATGATTTAACCAATTTTCGTGCAATATACTATTTAAAGGAAGTTCCCACTCACCCTAAGGTGTGAAAACACCTTTAAAATGCAGCTCATCCCTGAAAATCTCAATCTCATATCAAATCCCTAGCCATTCACCCGATTCTTCTTCCTTTCAACTTGGAAACCCTAGAAATGAAGGATTGTGAAGAAAGAGTGAGAAAAGGGAAAGTTTTGACACCATTTCAGATCAAATCAGAGGAGGGATGGAATCTTGACATGTGAGAGAAGATTCACCATGAAAGGCTATGCAAAGAAGCTAAACTTACATGATTTCATCATTCCTCGGACCGCAAAACCCTAGGTCAGCATCTCCATCACTTTCTCCTCTCAAACCCTAACTCTCCCTCTCTCTCTAGGATTTTGTTTCTCTAGATTGAATCACGAATTATGAGTGCTCCTTGTGTGTTAGGTTGACCATATAGAGAAATTGAGCTGCTTGGTTCAATTGCACATTGACCCCTCAGTATACTTTTTATTAATTCAGCTAAATTTTCTATCATAAAAATATTACTGTAATTTGTCTACTGATAAGGTTTAAATGCATCCAAAAATTATGAACATTTTACATGTTGTTTATGATTGAGTTTCAGATCTTGATTTAAAATTTCAGATCATTTGGAATTACCAATAAATAACTAAAAATAAAACACTACACTATTGAAAAGCACTATGTAAGCATTTTGGTCGAAGTATAGTTCGACCGAGAACTACATTCAAAGAACACTCAAATATTCTGAAATTTTTCTCCAATATGCATGATTTAGTTATCCATATCATATTCAAAATTCAATTAACTAAAAAATTTGTAGAAAATATGAAAAATCATTTACCACACTGCTATCCTGATCAAATTTCATATTCATGTACTATCAAAACCCTAATTTTTGCCGATTATGGTTTACATTTCTCAAACCCTAATTCTTCAAATTAAAATTATAGTTAGAGTTTCTTCTTAGGTTTGAAACATCACAATTGATCTACTATCATTAATCAAGTCTAAACGATGTTCAATCTAATCAAGCATGTAATCATTCAGCTAAACCCTAATTTACCAATTAAGCACAAATGTGGTCATTACAAGTATCTTGTATAATGTTTTGTGTAGGTGATATGCAATACATGTGGCTTTTGTGGACTCACGTGCAATATGTTGTGACTCCTATGGTTTTATGAAATTAGTTTTAATTTCTTGTGTTTTATGGTAGCCTGGTTGTTTAGTTTTATTTCTATGGTTTGGTTTTGAGTATTCTTGTTTGTGGTGTGTCGGGGCGTCATAGTTATCTTGACTCTTTTGATTTTGAATCAATAGAGACATGTGAATCTTGTTTGATGGGAAAGATGGATAAGAGCCTTTTCACTTAAAACAATTAGAGGGCTAGTGATCTATTAGGACTCATACATGCTGATGTGTGTGGACCTTTTAGAACAACTGCTAGAGGTGGGCATCAATACTTTATTACCTTCAATGATGACTTCAATAGGTATGGCTATGTTTACTTGATGAAACATAAGTCAAATACTCTTGAAAATTTCAAGGATTTTATGAATGAAATACATGACCAACTTGGTAAAATTATTAAGGCACTTCGTTCTGATCGAGGTGGCTAATTCTTAAACTAAGAGTTTGAGGACTTTCTTAGAGCCCACAGGATTGTATCCACATGGAACACCTCAACATAATGGTGTATCGGAAAGAAGGAGTCACACATTACTAGATATGGTGTGATCTCTGATGAGTTTAGCCGAGCTTTTGACCACCTTCTGGGGTTTTGCTCTACAAACCACCGCGGTTACACTAAGCCGAGTACCATCTAAATCGGTTCAAAAGACACCATATGAGATATGGACTGGGAAGCATCCTAAAATGTTTTATGAGGATTTGGGGGTGTGAAGCTGACTGGCCTAAATCACATGTACAAAATAGAGAAGATCCCGAGTAGTCAGACTTTTAAGATTATAACCCGACACTCAATCCCCCACAACTATTATACGGTATTCGATGTAGTATTTGGGGTCAAACCACAAGGACAAGGTCGACAAGTGTTAAGTACGTAGAGTCTCACAGTCTTACACTCCAAATGAACATGTGGGTTAAAAAGGGTGTTCCCTAAGGAATGAAGGTACTCTAGCCAAAACAAAGAAAGTTAAAGAAAGAAAAAATAACAAGAGAAAAATGTTAACAAGCCGTAGGAAAGAAAGATATGGAAGGAAACTTGGATTGAGTTTCAGCTACTAAGATTTCTCACCAACATGTAAAACTCACACCCCCTTTGTATACTCCTATAAATAATACAATAAGTCATCAAAATGTCTATTCCCACCTCTCTCGAGATAAGGATAGATCTAGGCTCTAAGGTAGCCTCTCTTTCGAGAAAACAACCCAACAACCACAAAACAAACCATATGATTGTTAGCCTTATCATTCCAACACTTTCATGCATTCATACTACTCCATAACACTAGACAAGGATGGTACTACTCTTTCAAGGTACCAGCAATTAAACATCACAAGATGGTAGCTAAGCATACAAGTGAAACATTAAGAACAAGCGTATGGAGATAATCTTAATAAGAGCATATATATATTCAAAGGGGAGAAAGAATATACATATTGGGAGAGAATTAGTGGCTAATACCAACCCAAGTTAGATGTTTAGACACAACATAATGACGTTACAATATGATAGATGCATCAAATATCACAAAGATGGGAAGTACAATGTGATGAAGATGATACATCTAGATAGAGAGAGAAGATGGTGATACACCACTATACTTCTTCAGATCTAGATTTGGAGTGGGCGATGCGGCAGAAACTACTTCCTTAGAAGAAGGGGTGATCGATCTCCTCTCTCCTCTGACTTCTGTCTTCAGAGATCCAAGACTGATGGCATGGATGTGAGTGACTCTAGAATTTGGTAGCACTTCATGATCCTTGATGATTTGATGATTTGACAAGTCAAGGTGGGTCGTCTATTAATAGGTGATGTCCATGACTTAACCATCTGGGCCGCGATCGTAGTATGGACTCAGTCAAGACTTGGATGTATGCCACGATCGATACTTAGCTATGTGCCACGGTCGAGGCTTAGTTGTGTGCCATGGTCAAGGCTTAGATGTGTGCCATGGTCGAGGGGGGTCCTCAATCGCAGCATGTTGCACTGGTGGATGGTCGCAGTGTGAAGATACGGTGGTAGAGGCATTGACCATGGTAGGGTCCTTAGTGGACTATACCACCACGGTCACAGTGTTGACTTCCACCATGTCTTGGCATAACCCTACAAAGGTGAAAGATGTGTGTAATTGAGATTTTTGACATAAGGCATTTAAATAAGTAGAAAAACCTATAAAAGATATGTTAGGAGAAGCATAGATCATATGCAAAAAGTGCATAAAATGAGATGTTATCAAGTCCCCCAAACTTAGGATCGAGCCTGTCCTCAGGCTAAGGGTAGGTCTAAAATCATAGAGATATGAGAAATGGGTAACAAGATTTTTCAAAAAGTTTACCATTACTGAGTTATCTCATTCTTACAGCAAAACTCTTATGGTATGTTTGTTTAATCCTAAAATCCTATTTCTTCCCCTTCGTAACTAGAGTTTCATGACTTCGAATCCTTGCCAATGCCTTTTGGTAATAAAGGGATCTCCGTCTTAATGACTTACCCCTTCCTGTGCTAGGTTGCTAGCTATACTTGTACAACATCCCCTTGAGGGGTAGCTTTCACACCCTTCCTTTATTTTAGTTGGCCCTATGCTAGTGTGCTCGGGTAGGGTTCAGGCCTTAAGTGTTTTCCTACTCTACTCAATTTCCCTCACCCACAAGCTATCGTAAGGACAGTGTTTCCCCAAGCGCTCCTGACGTCAAGTCAGGTGGTTGTGTGAGGGTCGCTTGTGATTGTAGGTGGATAAATTTGACTTCATGATTCCACTTATGGGCACGACATATCTACATTCATGAGTGCATAAATACACCGACTGTGTGGGATCCTTTGGCATCTTTTGGGCACAACTCTCATTATTTTTTTCTTCTTGTCTTTTCATATCTCCTCTCAGGTTTGGGTGAGGGGTTTTCTCATGATTTTCTGGGCGGCCAAGCCTCTTTTCATCCCAAAGCAGGGATAATTAAACCTGGAAGGGGTAGCTATTTCCTTCTCGAGGGAGGTGAGGATTTTCTAGCTAGAACCGTCAGGTTAGGGTGATTGGTTGGGAGTATAGCTCAGTAAAGTCCTCCAATTTTCATGGATTCCATAGACTTAGGATTGTTCCACACACAATGTTTTGCCGTAAGAATGAGGTAAAATTGTATTGTTATGCTTCTTATTTTTACTATTATGTGTGTTAGTCACTCATTTTCACCTCTCTAGAAATGATAACACTACAACATTTATCAAGGGGACCGACGAGTCTAAGAAGCGGCTAAGCAAAACTACAACATTTTGCAAAATTTGTTTCTCATACTTGATTGTGGAGGAAATGAGAATATGTACAAGTAAATTTTTGAAAATTTGGGTGATAAAATTGTACCTCTAATGCCCATTTATGAATCCTCCCCCAAACTTATCATTCACCCCAACCCAGGGTGTTAAAATTGGAGTTGGATGTATAAACAGGCTTTCTTTATTGCTGGTGGTTGTTTGTGGTGGCCCACTTTGACTCGAGGAGCATGCTGGCGTATACCCGTCATAGCGGGTGGTATTGTTCATGTTGAATGACCTCCACCTTTATATTCATTATTTGCAGAGCGATCATCCATGTAAGACAATAGAAGCCACAGTCATTTGACAGAGGTACTTGTTGAGGGCTTCTATGGCAGAACTGCATCTTCTTGAAGTCTTTGCCTTCTTTGTGTTTGTACCCTTTTCCATGGTTTTTGAGCATCTCTACAACTTCCTCGACACATGTGACTGCCTTTTCTTCTATAGGTGTCTTTGTAGTAGTCATGTTCATTCTTTTGTTGAGCGCAAAGGTTGCATCAGAGCTGTTATAGAGAACTACAGTCCTAACTATAACACTAACTACTAACAAAGTCCAATGACTATCATGTAGAATAGGCAGGAATATGTAATCTAGAAGAGAGGTTGCAAGGAATTGCAGTAGGCAGTCTTTTTCGCCTGACCTTTTATCCTTTAGGATATCATCTACTAAGAGGAAGTAGGCCATATGCATGTTCGGCATGGTGTCATTCAACATTGCTTGGTAGGCTGACATAGTGCTCATTGAAAGGTACCCTCCTATTTTCAAGGTATCTCTGAGGTCGTCCTTTGACACACAGATGCCATCCCTTTCGAAGATTGCCTCTGTCGTGGTGTCATCTTCCTTCAAGCATTTTATTATCAGCTGTAGGGATTCTAATGACAAGCTTTCACCGCTCCACCTGTCAAAATCCATGAAGGTTGGTATTATTTCTCTTGTCGGCCCATCTGGTTTAATCTCTGGCATATCCTCTTCCTCTATCTCCCTATCTTTGGGCTCATGAGATATAGCTTGTTCTTCCTCATATTCTGCTGCTGGAGGTTGTTCTAGCTTGCTCTTAGGTTGTCTTTCTGCCTTGTCAGGAGTATCCGCTGCCCGGCCTTCCTTCCAAGTAGACGCTCTAGCATGCTCTTCTGGATCAATCCATAATATTTTAAGTTTTCCCCTCTAGGTTTTCTTTTCAGGTAGAGGTATTTCTTGGTGAAGCCATCGTGGTACCGCATCTGAAGGCATCGTCGGGTCATTAAAGAAGCGACGATCATAAATAATCTCTATTGCATAGACACCATGTAACCCATGCAGATCTTCTATGCTGAGGTCTTCTAGTGGGACTCCCTTATTGATTGCTTCCATCATTCTGAGAACTATGAAGGTGCAGTCCCTTGTTCCATCCTTTTCTTGAGGGACCTTTTTACAGACAGAGAATTGCTTCCACATTCCTTGGTGTCTGTTATCTGCCATATGTATAGCTCACTGCAGACGTAATGGCACCTTTAAGATATCTCAAGCCTCCTTGTTTTTGTAGATTAGGGATGTACTTTCTAATTTGGTTGCGTAATAATTTAACACTGTTGTACGTCTCTCGTATAGGTTGACAACAATCAGTGCCCAGTGCTTTACAGTCCTTATAGGCAGGACTATGAATTTCGTCTCCTCCCTACTCACTGTGCTTTGAAGCTCTTTCACATCAGCAACTTTTTGATTTTTATCGAATAGAAGGCCTGCTAGATGCATGGTGACATTGAATACGGGTTGCATTTTGTCGGGATGTAGAAATTATTCAAGTAGAGTTGCATAGAGTACTTTAAACAACTTCTTATGTACTCATGCTCCTTTCAGAAAAATCCCTCTAAAATGATCAATGTTAAGCAACCTTCCCTTGTTGTGATAGAGAATATCTGTGCCCAGAAGGTTTTCGTCGAGTATGTTTACTAGGATATGGACATATCTACATGTGATTCTTGATAATGTGGTCATGTCCATGCCCACCATCTTACAGGGTAGAGGAAGAGCAACACCTAATTGTTCATCATGGACTGGTGTGCTTCGCTTTCTGACCGGCTCATCTATGAAGAAAGAGGCTAGTCCACCTTCTTTGTCGTCTGAGGTACCGTCTCCTACTGTCTGCATTGTTGTGGGTGGTACTTCTGTAGTGGGAAGCTGTACTTGGGTTTCCAACGGTGTTTGGATTGTCTCCCTACTTTCATCATTCGTGGATATCTCGGTAGTTAAGTCTTTTATGGGTTGGTTCTCTTCTGATGGTTGCTCTAATTCTGCAGAATTGAGTGCGGCTAACATCACAACCATTGTCCCATCATAGAGTGAGTCATCTTGCTCATACTACACAGGGTCTTTGAAGAAGTCATTGTAGATATCCATTTCGAGTGTTATGTCATCTAAGAACTTGTTGAGATCTCTTATTTCTCATGATGTGAGATCTTCTATGGCAGTGCTTTCGTCTCTGGTGATGACGACTTGTCGAGGTTCTTCAAATGTATCCTTATCCTCTTCAAGGCTATTATTTAAGTCGAACATCCTTGATAATGCATTTAATTTCTTCATCTCGATGTCTTGACGAGGTTCTGGTTGTTGCGGTGCTTCTTTTGTAGGTGGTTCCACCCTTGGGTAGTCTTCACATTGGCATTATCGTCCTTTAAAGTTGTTCCCGAACTTGTCCCTCCTACATCATCATCGTCTTTGTCTGGGCTCAAGGGGCTTGAGAAAGCTGGTGTGCTCCCGCTAGAGGCTTGCAACACCGGCCAACTAGGGTGGCCGAGTGTAATCCACGAGATCGGGAGGCACGGGAGATGGGATCTTTGCTTTCGAAATTTGTATGGTGTCAAATCGAGTCGATCACTAAAACTAAAATAGTCCGCCCGCAAGCGTACGGGGTACTGTCATAGTATAGGCGAAAGGCAAGATGCGGGGTCGAACCACAGAGATAGAGGGGGCTCTAGAGTTAGAAGGCGCAAGCTACGTTCCTTTTGCGGAGATTAAGGTTTTAAGGGTTTAAAAGGTTGGTTGGTTGTTGATTAAGCTAAGTGAGCAAGTAGGAAAAGCATCAATTGAAACGAAGTTATCAAAAGGCTAAATTAGCAATCTAAGCCAACAAGTTATCTAAACAAGAGCAAGAACAAACTACACTAGACTAAGCAAGCAACTAGCAATTAAGAGCCTAAGTTAACCACTAATCAAGATCAAAGACCTAAATTAACACTTAGCTAGTAAAACTAGGCAATCAACTAAGTTCACTAAAGCAATTGAACTACACTAGCATTAACAAGCAAACAGAGTAATTAAGGTTTTAAGAAATTAGATGAAGGAGGTGGGCCATTTGGGAATGTGACCTTGACATTAATTGGGGGATGTCACCATAATAAGCAATTAACATATTTCATTCTAGACTACCAAACCAAACAACAAGGTGGGTGCTATGACGGTGTACCCTATGCTACTAGTTGGAGAACTAGGGCTAGGTGTAATTCTCATAGGACTTACCAAGTCTAGGTCTCTAGGATAAGTGGTATTAGTCAATTGAGGACCAAGGGTAAGGATGGGAGCAGAGATGATGATGTTTGACCTCATGCCACTAGCCACCTCAGCCTTTAGGAAATCCTAGGCAATTGTGCTAATCACACTTATACTAGTCACTTAGAACTCACATTTGCATGTAGGAAGAAGGTGATTATGTAGGAAGATAGGGGGCTAGCTAGGGATCTAAATTAAGGACCTAGGAGCCAATCCTATGATAGCTACATAGAAACCAAAACATCCTAGAGGCAAATGTCTTCAAGCACCACAAGGCAAGCAATTAATGTAATCAAACAACAATCACATGCACAAGTAATGGGAAATGAGATACAAGCAAAGGCAATCATCATAGAAGTGAAATATGTTCATTACAAATTATATTCCCCCAACATGGTATCAAAGTCACATTTTTGCCCCAAACAACCCACCAAAGGGGGGCTTAGCTATACATGATCAAAATAGAAACAAAGGAGAAGGGAAAGAGAGTAGGAAACGCCATGAATGCTTGATGAAGCTTGACTTCTTCACCTCCTTGCTGCCAGCCACGAGCCTCCTCCTCCAATGGTGCCCAAGAGCATGGAAATGGTGGAATGGATGGATACAAACCTAGAGAAACTAGGTTTCTATGGTAGAAATGAGTGGAAAGTGGGTGGAAATGGGATTAAATGCAAGGAAAGTAGGTGGATGGGAGTAATGGATGCAAGGGAGCAGCTGGGTTGTGGTTAGAAAGTTCTCTCTCTCGAGCCCTAGAAGCAACTAGTGCTTATATAGGAGCTAGGGCTAAGTGGGGGTATAATAGGAAAAGTAGTGCAAAGTTGTGTAGGGTAGGTGATCACCATGGTCGTGGTGGGTGTGCCACAGCCGTGGTGAGGTAGTGGGGAATGGCCGTGGGGGTGAATATGGTCGTGGTGTGAAGGAAGTGGTGAAAAAGCAAAGTATGGTGGTGGCCACGACCGTGGCGGAGTGCCACGGTCATGGTGGGTAACATGCACCACGGCCGTGTTGGGTAACATGGCCATTTTGGAGGGGGAGGAGCTGACTGTGGGGAGGGGCCACGGGCGTCTTGATCGTCTTCAGCCACGGTCGTGGCGTTCCGGGCAAAAACCCTATTGGCAACTGACTTCTTGCAATTGATTCCCACGGCCGTGGCAGGGTGCCACGGCCGTGTTCTCTTCTCCTGACCACGACCGTGCTGACGGCCACAGTCGTGGTGTCTTCACTGGCCACGGTCGTGGCTGGGAGGCCACGGCCATGGGACTCGGTGGAATTTCCCTGTTGCAACATGTTGGATCTTGGCAATAAATGCACGACCGTGGCATTGTGGCCACTGCCGTGGTGAGGCTTGACTTCTTGATATCGCTTCTGACTTTGTCATTTTCGGATGTCTTTGCTTGGGGATGATTCTTGGCCACTGGAGGTAGGTTGAGTGAGACTTTGGGGCCTTATTTGGGTCCCTCCTTCTCTCTCTTACATCTAAGCATGGTCCAAGTACCTGAAAAATAGTGCAAAGAACATCCATAAGCATATTTGCAATGATATTCATATTGGGGAGAATAACATGTAATTCTAATACATTTGAATGTGATAAAAGTACAAAATGACACAAGATACAGCCCTAGAATAGGGTTGGATCAGAAGCATATGATGTGGAAGGGCTGGTTAGACGCTTCGACTTCTTTCTTTGTCGCCAACAATCTATCTCCTGGCGTTTAGCATCAAGTTGATGGCTTTCTTCATCTAAGCACTGACGTTCCTTCTTTAGGTCATCTACGTACCCCTTTCGCATCAGTTCCTTATCTACTCTCATGGCGTCTCATTCCTTTTTGAGGTCTGCCATTTCTTCATTTAAAGTCTTCAACGCCCCCATCATTTCATGTTGGGTGTTGATGACCCCTTGCATGAATTGAGGGACTTCATGTTCTCGCATTTAAACTTTGTACCTATGTAGTTAGTATACATAGGCTAGAGGTAATGCTGAAGTTAATTTTAGAGGTATGTTGCATGTATAACCACATGGCATAAAACTTGTTCCTGAATACATCACCACAATGTTTGTGGGCACTAGTGTTGCTACTCTGCAGGTGTTGTTGACGATGCAGTATATGTTACAAGATCCTTAGGTTGTGGAGCTAGCTTGTTTCACATAGGATCAGAATATGTTTTTGGAGCATAAGTTCTCGCCTCCAGTTGCTCTGGTACTTGCAGTACCACTTCTGGGATCACAGGGTTGGGTGCAACCTTAGGGTCTTGGCATGCTTGACGGGGTTCTTGTTGGATCTCTAGATGTTGTTCTCCTATAGTGGTTTTGAGATGCGCCTGTTCGCCTCCTTTGTTTATTTACACCTTATGTTGGTCTCCCTCATTTACTGTCATCTCTACTGGAAAGTGTGGTGAGGGTAGGTTCGGGATGGTGAACTTGTCTGATGTTTTTTTTTCCTTCCTTATTTCCAGTTTCTTTCTTTTCTCTAGCTTTTTCATCTCCATTTTTTGAGTCGTATCCTCACATCCTTCTTGCTAGCAGTTGATGATGGGAATATGGTAGTGCTGATAGCCCCCAAGTACATCTTATCTATATCGTCCTATGTGGGCCACAGATTGTGGGCATCATAGTATGCCATCTCCGGAAGGGAAAGAAGTACCTTGAAGCAACTTTGTTTGTAGAAAATTTTGTTGCCTTTCTGTGCCAGAATGTCAGTGTTTATGAGGGACTTTATGTCAATATTTGTATGTTCCTTGGTCTTCTTTTACTTCATCAACATGTATGCATCCATAAAGTGATAGGCTACTTTAGTTATCTGGCTTCCCATGTAGAATTCCTTCGTCTTCTTTGCTTCCCCTCCCACTATGACTGATATCCTTTCAATTAGTAGTCTTCCAATGTTCACCAGTTTCTTGTTGATCATGGACCATACTAGAAATAGGTCCCCTTTAGTTACTCCTCTAATTTCTGATCTCGTGAAGACTATGTTGGTTGTTATTTTCTGCATCACTCAGATGAAGCAGGAGGTGATGAAAGTTGCCTTTGAGTTCTTCGAGTTATGCTCGTGTTCTCCAATCAACTTCTCCCATATCATGTGACGGTTGTATCTGATGGCATCTTCTTTTCCTGAAACAACTGAGTAGGCTTGTGCTTCTTTGTTTGTTCTGATGAATATTGTATTTAGCATGGCCGCAGTAATCATATGAGACTTCCTTCCTATTCTTACTTCTAGTTTGAAGTCGTTATCACCCTTCTTGCATTCACCATCACTAACAGGGAGCTTTTTTAACAACAACATGAATTCCGCCATCAACTGAGTTAGGGATAGAGCTTCTGAGGTACATAGAGTGCACAAATTTGCACCTTTTGAGAAGTTGATCACCATGTCATAGATCCCCGTCTTCTTAAAGTCCTCAATATCCAGATATCACATCGGCTTGAACCCCTTGGTTTGTAGTACCCAGTCAAATTGTGATTGATGTGCTTGATCCCTTAGTACGAATGTTGGCCTCTGCTGGTTGAGGGCCTTCCGTTCTTCCTCATCGACCTCTTTAGGGGCTACTTCTTTTTCTTACCCATTTGACTTCTCCACGATAGTTAACTTTCTCCTCTTGTTGCTCTTTGCATTCTTGGTCTCAGATTTCTATTTTCTAGCTTCCTTAACTCAGCTTCAGAAGGTTGGTACTTAGAAGTCTCTGATTGTGAAGTTTCTTGAGACTCCTCGGACTCCTATGGCATCTTGTGGGCCAGGATGTACTCGTACTTCTTCTACATCAGCTCCAACTGAAGCTTCCTAGTTGGTGATAGGTTTGGCTTGTCTTTCAGTGCCTTTGTTATCTTCTCTAAGTTCTCCTCTGCACCCCTCAGTGAAGTTGCTTTCTTCATCAGAGTGTCCTCAGTTGAAGTCAACATTCTGAAAGTTTCAACATTGAGATTTTTGTTTAGAACTTAATTCAATTTTTTTATTTGATATGAGGTGCCGCGATCGTGGCATATAATGAAGGAAATACCGCGGTCGGGGAGTATGTCACGACCGCAGTAGGTGACTAATGTAACCAAAGGAATGTCGCAACCGTGGCAAGGAAACACCATGACTGAGGTGGTTGACGCGACCACAATCATTTTAGACCTGATTCAAGAGAAATTCTTGCAAATGAGGACCACGACTGCAGCCAAAAAATACATGGTGTCGCAACTGCGGTTAGGAAGGCACCTACTCGACCGTGACCGTGGTAGGTCATGGTGGGTATTCCCTCCGTAACTCCGATTGACCAACGACAATACCATCAGGAGTGTGTGAGAAAAAAGCTGTATAGAGTTCAATCATAGGTTGAAAAGACAAAAGTAGCCGCGAACAAAATGAAAATGCTGACGAAACTCCAGTGAATAAGTGAAGATCAATCAGAGCAATTTTAGCATTTATCGTGCCAAAGAGAAAGCAAAGCAGGAACCAGTTGTAAACTCAAGAGAGACAATTAAACCTCAAAATACGCAGCAAATCGAAGCAACAGTGATCAAAAGGTAATGTGAAATCAGTACCTTGGTGTGGTTAGGGTTCGAAACGGCGACAAGGGATAGTGACGACAGTGGTGCTATTGCGTCAAGAGTATGGCATTGGTGGATGCGGTCTCACAACAAATGTTCTCTACTGTTTGATCATTGTTTTGATGACTCGTATCTTGTGATTGTTTAGTTAACGTTTGGGAGTTGGAGATCAAGGAGAGAAAGGAACAACCCTATTGTCAAAAAGGGTTTTGCTTATATACTCGAGAATAGCCGCGACCACAGTCGGGTAGAACACCTCGACAGAGGTCAATTTTGGCTTACGGCCTTGCTGTGACCACGGTCCCAAGGTGTGTATGGCTAGTGCCTCAACCGCGGAAAACATCGCGATTGCGGTACACACAAAACTAAGATGTTGGAAATGATTAACTAAAACAAAACACCAAAATTTTCATTGAAACTTTTTATGAAAAGAAAGTAATTTACATACTACATTTATACTATTTCTAGATGCAAAAGCCCACAATATTAGAAAGAGAGAGGTACATATATCATAGACTAAAAACATGAGATAAAGGAAATCATGAATTATAAAACAAAGAAAGCAACAAAGGCTTTGGTTTCCTCCCAAGAAGCGCTAGTTTAAAGTATTTTAGCTTGACTCTCTCTCATTCTGACTTCATCCTTCTTCAGCTGATGCCAACACTTTCTCATTCGTTCCCTCTGCTAGAGGATTGGGTTCCCCCAAACTCAGCTCAGTCCTTCTCACAAAGGCTTGGTCTTTATAATATCTTTTTACACTCTATCCATTCACCTTGAAAGTGCATGTCTTGTCTCCAGTTATTTCCATCATCCCTAACGGATATATTTTTACGACTGAAAAGGGCTGAACCATATTGTCCTCAGATTTCATGGGAACAACCTGATACTTGAAATGAATAAAATAAATTTGTCTCTTTCACGAACGTCCTTGCTCTTCAGGTGGGGGAGTCATGGCATACCTTAGTCCTTTGCTTATAGATCCTCACATTCTCATAATTGTGCAGTCTCAACTCTTCGAGTTCCTGAAGTTGGAGAAATCTTTTCTGCCCAGCTTTGTCAAGATCCATGTTCAAAAATTTGATAGCCCATAGGGCCTTATGCTCTAATTCAACATGTAGATGACAAGACTTCCCATAAATCAGCATGTAGGGTGTCATGCCTATAGGTGTCTTATATGTTGTGCGGTAAGCCCATAGTGCATCGTTAAGTTTCATAGACCAATCCTTGTATGACTTATGGTCTTCTCTAGGATCTATTTCGTCTACATGTTAGACACCTCAACCTGCCCTGATGTTTGGGGATAATATGGCATTGTAATCTTGTGTTTTACCCTATACTTCCTCAATAGAGTTTCGAACTAATTTTCATCGAAGTGCAACCCTCTGTTGTTTATAACAGTGTGTGGTACTCCAAACCATGGAAAGATAGTTTTCTCGAATAGCTTGATTATTGCCTTGGAGTCACAAGTTTGGGTGGCAACAACCTCTACCCATTTCACGATGTAGTCGGCAACAACAAGTATATATTGGTTCCCCTTCAATGATGGAAAAGGTCCCATATAATCAATCCCCCATACATCAAAAATTTCAACTTCCACTCAATCGGCCATCGACATCTCATTCTGTCGACTGATGTTTCATGTAAGCTGACACTCTTTGCAAGTCTTGACAAATAATGCAACATCCTTAAAAAGAGCGGGCCAATAAAATCTTGATTGTAGGACTTTTGTAGCTATTCCCCCCCCCCCCCGTGGTGGCCTCCGTAAGGCGAGGAGTGGCATTCTTTGAGGATTATGGGTACTTCTTATTTCAGTATGCATCAATGATATAAGTTGTTAGAGCATCTTTTGAACAACAACGGATCATCCCAATAGTAGTTTTTTAGCTCGAAGAATAGTTTTTTCTTCTGATTATAAGTGATCTCCAATGGAAGTTGCCCACAAGCTATATAATTACAAATGACTATGAACCAAGGCAGGCTCTGCTCATCCGATTGGGCCATCAAAAGAGTTTCATCAGCATAGTTGTCATTTACTCACAATTGATTTTCTTCATCAAAAACTATCCTTGACAGGTGGTCTGCAACCACATTTTATTTTCCCTTTTTATCAATGATCTCATGGTCAAACTCTTGCAGTAATAAGGCCCATCACAAAAACCTTAGCTTTGTGTCTTTCTGCATGAGATATTTTATAGCTCCATGATCAGTGTCTACTTTTACTTTTGATCCTACCAAATATGATATGAACTTATCAAAAGCAAACACGATAGCCATTATATCTTTTTCAGTGGTGGTATAGTTCACTTGGGCTTCGTCTAATGTTTGGCTTGCGTAGAAAATCACATGGTGTCTCTTATCCTTCTTCTATCCAAGGACTACCATGATGGCAAAATCATTGGCATGGCACATAATTTCAAAAGGTAACTCCCAATCTGGTTCTTGTAGAATCGGTGTTATTGTTAACACCCTCTTGAGGGTCTGGAAGGCGTCTAAGCATTCACTAGTGAACTCGAATTCAACATCTTTAATCAGAAGATTTGAAAGGGGTCTAGCGATCTTTGAGAAGTCTTTTATAAACCATCTATAGTATTCTGTATGCCCTAAAAAACTCCTTACTCCTATAACATATTAGGGATGTGGAAGATTGGATATGGCTTTGATCTTGCTTAGGTCCACTTCAATTCCTTTCTCGAAAACTTAATTCCCTAATACGATACCATCCTGGACCATAAAATGGTTTTTTTCCCAATTTGGGACAAGGCGTTTTTCCTCACAGTGTTGTGCTACCAAAGATAGGTTCCTTAAACATGCCTCAAAATCATTTCCATAAATAGAGAAGTCATCCATGAAGACCTCTACTATATCTTCTAGGAAGTCTAAAAATAAAGATATCATGCATCGTTGGAAAGTCGTTGGTGCATTACACAACCCGAATGACATTCTTCTAAAACTGTATGTGCCATAGATGCATGTAAAGGTTGTCTTTTCCTAATCATCGGGATGGATCGATACTTGATAGAATCCTAAATACTCATCTAGGAAATAGAAGTTCATGGTGAGCTAATCTTTCTAGAACTTGATCTATAAATGGAAGAGGGAGATGATCCTTTTTGGTAGCAAAATTTAGCTTGTGATAGTCAATGCACATATGCCCACCTGTTACCATTCTTATTGCCACTTCATCTCTGTCCTCTCCTTTTATCATTGTCATTCCACCCTTCTTAGGCACCACATGGATATGGATTACCAAGTTATTGTCACTTATTGGATAAATGATCTGGCATCCCGTAGCTTAATAACTTCCTTCTTTACAACTTCCTTTAGCATTTGGTTCAACTTCCTATGTTGTTGAGATAAAGGTTTGGTTGTTTCTTTGAGATGTATTATGTGCATGCATAAGGCAGGGTTGAGGCCTATGATGTCTTCCACTGAGTACCCTATAGCCTTCCTATGCAGTATGAGCTCCTTTAGCAATCTTTCTAGCTAATCGTCGGTTAAGTTGGCATTAACGATCACAAGATTCCTCTCTTCTTTGTCTAAGAATTCATATTTCAGCCCCTCCAAAAGTGGTTTCAATTCTGGCTTTGGTTTTGGTGCTCTCTTCTCTTCAGGTGTTGGCTCAAGCAAGGCGTACTTTTCGGTCTCAACTATCTCTTCATCATCACAGAATTCTTCTTCAGGTTGATTTAGGTAATCTAAGATCTCTACGACATCTAGGTCTTCCACTATAGGGTCTTGATTATTCAAGGGTCGTACAAGGGGATCTACAATCGCCTTGTCCACTTGCACCTCTTCACAATATTGATTGTAGCTATCCATAAAGTAGACTGACTCAGAGAGAGACGGTCCCCTCATAACATCTTGTACTCATAAATCGATATGATCATCCCCTACATGCAAGGTAATGATTTCTTCTGCTACATCTATTAGAGCTCTTCCAGACGCGAGGAAAGGTCTCTCAAATATTATTGGACACTTAGAGTCCTTGATTGTGTCGATCACTATTATGTCACATGGTATGAAGAATCGTCTGACCCATATTGGAACATCCTCAACTATTACTACAAGTCTTGTAAAGGTGTGATCAGCTAATTCGATTCTCAAGCCCGTCTTCACCATGTCTGTCAACCCTAGCCTTTGTGCTAGAGTCAAGGTCATAAGACTAATGCTCACTCCCAAATCAGCTAATCCATTTCTTTCCACATTGCGTCTGACACAAAATGGTATGTTGAATGCCCCAGGATCCCTCCACTTGGCTGGTAACTCAGCTTGAATAAAGGTGCTTGACATTTTCACCAATTACACGATTTCAATATGGTCTCCTCTGCTTTTTGTGATTAGGTCCTTAAATAATTATGCATATGTCGGCATCTCTTCAATCTCATCAAGAAATATTTTCATGTTCCTGAAAGGAAAGATCACAAGGGAACATAATCCTTCTTATCACCCCATCATTATTCACGGTTGTTTATTAAAGAAAAGAGATTATCACCTTCTTCAAGTATTGCATGAACTTTCAATTATTCATGTGTCATTCAATCTTTTTTCCTCTTAGGTTCCTTGCCATTATCATAGGAATTATAAGGATGATTACATGTCATCATCCTTTAGCATTATCATCATCATGATTACTAGATTTGGGTATTCAAACCCTTAGTTCATCACTGAGCATTACCACCTCTCATCAGGTGACTATTACCTCAAGGTCCTCAGACCAAGGTATTCATTATACTAAACATTTCCTTTTGTTTGTAAATTGATCTATGATTAACTCAGATTCCTTCATATATAAATTAGGATGTGGTAGAAATATCCGTGCCACATCTCCTACTTCACTATGATCTTTAGATTGTCTCAAAATGACTACTTGATCAGAGTAATCAGAAAGATAGCAATCTAAGAGTTCCATACTTACCTTGCCTTCAATAGATGAATACCTAGCCAGGGTATTCAAGAACTGAAATTAGGTAGTATGCATTTGTTTTATATTATGTTTCATCTCTTTAAATTTTAGTACTTAGTATCTCAAATTTTCTCTGGGTGTTTCTTTTACATCTCTTCCCTTTCTACATGAAGAGAGAAATTTTAAAACATATAAGAGAATATTGGACTGAATATAGGTTCTCATCCTTCTTATCTCTTCCTCATGTCCTCACAAGACTAATTAAAGGAAGCTCAACAACAACTACCTTCTTATGATTATCAGATAAAATCAAGAGAAGACATATCAGAATGAAAAAGCTCTATCTGACTGTCACCCCTCGCGGTCATCTACCACTTTAGGTTGACTCAAACATAGAGTTAAGCTATTTCATGTTGTTACTTTTGCCTTTTTACACTATTGGGTTGTAACTTTTGTAAGCCCTGTAGAGTCTGCTCGGTTGTTGGGTCATTTCCTCCCTTCTTTTTGTATAGAAGGGTTTAGTGTGCTCAACATGTCTATATCTACAACATGTCTTGTCCTCGTACCATAGTATTATCGGTCTTATTACCGATGTAGAAGCTAAGTCAGGAATTTTTACAAGTGAAAAGTTAAGACTTTTGCCTTTACTTAGTGACTATTGCCCTGGTGCACTAGGCATTTATTGCACTGGTGGTACCAAAAACATTGGCTTTTTAGAACAACTACGAAAATGTCTCTAGAATTATAGAGACCTTTCCTTAATTCTCAGCTTATTGCCCCTCCTTGGCATTGTTATCATAGATGTACTATCTATCTATACTTATGGCAGAGTCTATTTTCTTGCCATATGTTAATCCTTCCCACATTTTCTACTGTTCCAACATGACTATGTCATTCAGGAACCCTTTCAGAACCCAAAGTTTCTGCATTGAGGACTGGTAACCTAGGTTGTATTGCTAATATCTAGCCCACTATATCATCACTATTGTCCTAACCTGCCCAACAAGAGCATAAAAAGCAGGATTCTCTATCTTGATTGGGTCAAGATGGGAATTCTCAGGCACTCGTTCTTCTCTTTCCTGATCCCTCGCACCTTCCCTTGGTGCAACAACATTGCTCTTAGCATCATGTTCCTCGTGTTCTCCAGTCATTTTTAAACTTCCCCCTTTCTTCAGCATAAGCAGAAGTCACTATAGGATATACTGGAGTATACTAGAACAGACTAAACACCTTAGTCCTATGTCTCTATAGACTCAGCAAGCCTTAAGCTCTAATACCAAACTTGTAACGACTGCCTCCAAATCGACAACCAAATCATTACTAATTATGCGGAATAATCATGAGCAGTGGATTAACAAAAATCACTAAAAATTAAAACCATTTTGCAAAGAGATCCATTTCCAGGAAAACTCTTTAAGGAAGAACCAAAACCTGATATTTATCATTGATCATATTGTACATACATTGTACCATCTCTTCTTGAGGAAAACATATAACTGTAGCTTTCTCAAAACATATACTTAAAGCAACATCAAAGCTCAAGGCATACAAGCTAAAATCTCAGATTGTTCATAAAACCAACACGTACTAAATCCAAGGACCTGAGAGTACAGAGACGACACATATGACTTCTATCTATAAGACACGACGGACAATACACTCAACCTAAGTTGTCACTACTGTCCCTGTTGTTGTTGTTCTCTCTCTCCAGTACGGTCTCAACCCCCCTCGTGCACGTCCACCTAAAAAAATGTGGATCCCACGGGGTGAGACAATTGTCCCAGCGAGAGATATAACTCTCCGCCAACAATGTTATTATCACAGTTAAATAGTATTAAACTGAGTAGAGGATAAGTAGTTTAGAGCATTCTCGTCTTTTAAAGCATTGCAACTATCTATGATAGAGAAATAAATCATCTATTCACTTTATAAGGAATATGAAGAACATGTCTATCATTTACCCATCATACTATATCAACATTTCAAGCTAATCATGTGATAATATCATCATGTTCCAGCTTTATACCAATCTTGCAAGAGTACATCCAGGTATTGGATTGTACCAATCCTTTGATATTACAGCTAGGTATTGGGTTATCCCAATCCTGTGATAATAGCCAAGTGTTGGGTTATTACCAACCATGTGATAACATCCAGGTGTTGGGTTATTACCAACCCTGTGATAACATCCAAGTATTGGGCTATTACCAATCCTGTGATTAACAGCCAAGTGTTGAGTTATTACCAACCTTGTGATAATAGCCAGGTATTGGATTATTACCTATCCTGTGATAACAACCAGGTATTGGGTTATTACCAATCCTGTGATTAACATCTAGGTGTTGGGTTATTATCAACCCTGTGATAACAGCCAGGTATTGGGTTATTACCAATCCTGTGATTAACAGCTAGGTATTGGGTTATTACCAATCATGTGATAACAACCAGGTGTTGGGTTATTACCAACCCAGTGATAATAGCCAGGTATTGGGTTATTACCAATCTTGTGATTAACAGCCAGGTATTGGGTTATTATCAATCATGTGATTCACATCCAGGTATTGGGTTATTACCAATCCTATGATAACAACTAGGTGTTGGGTTATTACCAACACTGTGATAATAGCCAGGTATTGGGCTATGACGATCCTGTGCATCTATTCCAGGCACTGGACTATGCCAATTTTGTGCATCTCATCACTGAATACCACATCACCTTTACTAGGCATTACCTTGGCCAAGCCATCATACTTATTCACATCCTTTATATAATACAAGTATTCCTCTTATCTCTTTTAAGCATATTCAAAATAATATAGCCCTTATTTGTCTATAAGCATAAAGCATGTATGATCAATATTTCATTATTATTATTATTGTATCTATTTATTATTATTATTATGTTACTAAGTTTCCATTTCCTAGTTTATTTTGAACATTATCATTTCTTACATGAGACTTTTATAAACATCTTGTTACCTCTCACTAGGCAACAACTATTCTCATGGCTCACAAGGCCCATTAATCATCTTGTCACCTCTCGCTAGGCAATAACTAATCACATGGCTCACAAGACCCATTAAACATCTTGTCACCTCTCACTAGGCAATGACTAACCACATGGATCTCAAGGCCCATTAAACGTCTTGTTACCTCTCACTAGGCAACAACTAACCACATGGATTACAAGGCCCATTAAATTGTATTATATGAAACATCATAGCTCATACTTAGATATGCTCATTATCTCATGCTACCAGCATGGTTTCAATATGGTTAAGGTTTCCCCTTTATTAGCCAATTATAATTTCAACTCTTATCATTACCCTTCATTAGGGTTAAGGTTTCCCTATTAAAACCATCTAGGGTTTTCAAGTACATTCATTAAGAATCAAACCCTAATTCAGTCTCCACACATATTAGGAGTATCAATGCATACTCATTACATGAGTATTAAATAAGTATAAGTTTCTCTCTCATCCTCACTAGGATATTGATTACGTCATACTTTATTAAGTTGGCTCAACCTTTCCTTCAAGGTACATTAGCCTACTTAACCAATATTCATTAAACTCCATACCTCTTAATGTATGACTTGATGTAAGACACTTCATGTGTTACTCCATCAAGTACATTGCTCGAAGGTGCTTTCCTTCATATGGTTTTTGAGGTGCTTCCCCCATATCGGGTATGAGGTGTGTGCTTGCTACCCATATCACCCTTGAGGTGTATGTGTGCTTACCATATCGGGTATGAGGTGTATGCTTGCTTCCATATCACTTTAGAGGTGTATGTGTGCTTACCATATCACCCTTGAGGTGTATGTGTGTTTCACACCATATCGGGAAAATAGGTGTGTGTATGCTTCACACCATATTGGGCAAAGAGGTGTGTGTATGCTTCACACCATATCGGGCAAAGAGGTGTGTGTATGCTTTACACCATATCGGCAAAGACGTGTGTGTGTACTTCACACCATATTGGGCAAAGGGGTGTGTGTGTGATTCACACCATATCGGGCAAAGAGGTGTGTGTATGCTTCACACCATATCGGGCAAATAGGTGTGTGTGTGCTTCACACCATATCGGGCAAAAAGGTGTGTGTGTGCTTCACACCATATCGGGAAAAGAGGTGCTTGCTTATGTGCTTGAAACCGATATCACTTTATAAGGTGATACCATCATCTTCAAGCTCGAGACCTTCGTTCTACTTGTTATAGTTCATGGAAATCAGTCCTAGGTTACTACTAGAGCTCATGGATTCATCAATTATGTAAGAAAATTCTATTTGAAAGTAAACCATTTAACTAAGGCAAGATTGATGATAAATAATAACATAATTGAGTTCAAGTTATATAACCTGCCTCAAGAGCAACTTCAAAGCTCCAAGATCTAAAGATTCACGTTCCCAAGGTTGAAGGTGAGCTTCTCCAAGGTCCAAGACTTGATCTCCTTAGCCCTATGCATGACACCTCACCACTTGTGGCTGGTATCCCTCACTTATTGTTGATATCCCTCACTTGGCCGATGTCACTTTGCAATGGGTGATGTCACTTTGCTATGGGTGATACCAAGGCTCTATGCACGATACTCCTTCACCCTTTCACAATATCAAGACTCTATGCACGATATCTAAGAGCAAGGGGGTGATAGATTTTGAAAATTTTCACTTATGGGTGAAAGGAAGGGTATATATACTTGAGGTTCATGAAAAAGTGTGTATATGAGTTGTCATCTTTTTAAGCTACTAGGTGCCACGTGACCATGCATGGTTGACACGTGTCCTTGCATGCACTCATATTTATCTTGACATGCAAAGAACTTGAGGATAATCTAGAGATGATATTTTTGCCATTAGTTATCTTGTTTGATAAGATATCTTATCTTTATCTTCATAAATTATGCAAACCGATACAACTTTTGCAAGGAGCACCTAACTCATCATGGATCACCTCCTTGAGGTGATTAGCTCGTCATGGACAAGGCCAAGAGTTCAAAAACCAATACTGGATCCCCTATATGGCTCCTTGGCCGATAGGCACTCCCATATGGACTCTACAACCCGATACAAGCTCAAATTGGGATTTCACATACAACACTTTCTTGGTCTTTTCATCACCAAGAGTATCATACTCAAATATGATCCAAACATGGTGCCTCATTCATTATCTCTCCTCTAAATTATACATAGAGGAAGTAGTAAAACTCTAGAGGTGGTATATACATATCAACCCTACATCTTGGGTAAATTACAATTTGTACCAAAATTGGTGCACAATGTACTAGCATTATTCAAACAAGTTCAAACTTGGTATTTAGGCTTTCCACAAGACACCACTTAGCATAATTCTATTTCTTATAATGCTAAAACACTTAGGGCACGTTCAACATGTGACATATTGCAATATAACCCCTCATATTGGGTAAATTGCACTTTGGTCCAAAACAAAGGAACATTTCTCAAACAACATTCAATCAGGGCCAAACTTGGAACATAAGTGTGTCATATGATAACAAAACACCTTATAGGATTATATTAAATTTATAAGGAACTTACTTAGCCAAAACAAATAGGGTTAACTCATAACCCAGGTCAGGGTCATTACATTCAAGATCATGAGCATCCCCAAAGCAGACAAGGTAATGCATGTTGTGTACCTTTTGAAGGGGAGTAATGGCCATTGGTGGGACATAAAATAGGAGAAGAGGCCATGTGTTGCTATCAGCTGGGAGGAATTTTGATGTGAGTTTGTCAATCGATACTTTCCTCATATGTACCTTGATGAGAAGATTGTCCATTTTGAGAGGATCCGTTAGGGATCCATGACGATCAATGAGTATGAGGCAAGGTTTATGGAGTTGTTGAGGTTTTGCCCTCACATGGTTGCTACAGATCAGGAGAGAATTCAATGTTTTTAGAAGGGGTTCAGTGCGGAATTGATGAGTCGACAATAGCTTTGGAGAACATAGAGCATTTTGCCATGTTTGTGGAGTCTATCAGGAGAATAGAGAGATATGTGATTGAGAAGTGTGGGAAAGGTGTCAAGAAGAGATCTGCTCAGTACCCAGAAAAGACATCGAGTGGCTTTAAGGAGACTAGGTTCTCATCACCACCAGCATAATAGAGGTGTAGTGCACTGACACAGTGGTCACCAAGCAAGGGCAGAAGCTGTAGTTTTCCACTTGCAGGAACCCACAGTATAACATTTGTGTTAGTGACGGGATGGTCTAGGCCAAAGTATGAGACCGTGACTAGCCATAAGTGTGGGCAAGTAGGATATCTGAGGTGGGAGTGTCCAGTGAACGGTGATGAGGAGATCCAAAAGTCTAGCAGAGCCAGTAGGGCTCGTAGAGACAATAGTTTAATACTGGTGGAGGACGAGGATGTGGACAGGCGTCGCATGCTGGTTCTTCTGGACAGGTGACATCACAATTTTATTCCTTGAGTCAGCTAGAAGGAGAGGTCAAACTACGAGTTCAGACTGGTCAGACAAAGTTATTTCATTCTAATATGTCTGCATCTATTTTATATATGTTTTGGTTGATCCAAGTAAGAGCTTGAGGTGGAGATGCAGAGGTAGTACCCGTCTCTTTTCATTGAGGATTTTGGGGGCGAAATCCCTATTATAGGTTTATGGCTTGTAATACCTTGACCTAGTTTTGGGTTAACCCTCTTTTATTTGGCATGATTATGTTCTTAGAACCTTTCTCTAATCCTCTGAGATGATCTTATAGCTTTTGGAGAGTGTAAGTCTCTAGTTTGAGCTTGTTTGGATGATGTTGGTGCCTTGTGTGCTTGTTTTGGTGCAAATTGCAATTTACCCAAAGTAGGGGGTGAATGTAAAATTTGTCACCTCTAGGGTGTTCCTTCTCTTTCTTTACATCATCTATAGGAGATATAAAGAAGTGGGCGCCTTGTTTGAACCTTGGTTGAGTGTGGCACCCTTAGTGGTGATTAGTGTTTTCTAGGGTTTGGTGTGTCTTGACCTAGGGCATGTTTTGTGGGTGTCATGATCGAGACACCTTCTCTAAGTGTGGTGGTCACGCCCAAGAGGGTCTTGGGTGTGCATAGTGATCTTTTGTCTCGACCAGTTGGTGTTTGGTGCCTTGTCACAACCATGGATGGTGTTCCATGGTGGGTCACGACCGCAACCATGTTGGGTGACCTAGATGGTCGAGACCCAACATAGAGTGTATCACCATCTTGTACATGTATGGATAAGGTGGTTGCATGTGTGTTTCTTGGGTGGATAAGTGTCCTAGTGGAGCCCCATCTTATTGACACCTCATCTCTCACCCTACCTCCCTCCTCCCTTGCTATATAAACCCTCTTATCTCCATGCAAGCAACCCTTTTTGGCCCTTATATTTCCCCTTCCTTGCTTTCTCATCCTTGGAGCTTGGTGGAGCAAGGAGAGTTGATCCTTGGAGCCTTGGTGATCAAGATCCCTTACATGTGGTGATCCTTGCTCATCTTCAACCTTGGTAAGTGTTTTCCTTTCCTCGATGGCATTCCTTTTGATCTTATACCTTATTATCCTTCCCTCTTCTTGGTGTTAGACCATGTATCTTCCATGGTGGTCGTTTTAGAGAGGAACTTCTGATCACAAGGGTCATAGGCCATGTTTGGACATGGTATACCCAAGTGTAAGGAAGTTTCCTTCTCCCTTTCACCCTCTTTTTTTATCGGCCTAGGGTTCTTTCTTGCCATTTTCTTGTACCATATTTAACCTTGGTGTCTTCTTCTTGAGTTGATCTTATGGCCAAATGTGGAGCCTTTGGTGGAGCTTCAACATCCTTGGTGATTGTGTGCTTGGATCTATCATCCTTGGAGTGATCTTCTTTAAGGTGGGTGATATAACACTTTACTCTCTCTATTATTGCACTTTACATTGCTTGCATGTTGATGCCTCTCTCTCTAAACCATGCTCCTAATATGCTAGTAGGGAATTCCATGCCCTAGAACTTATTTGGGGGTGGTTATCATGCTTGATGTGCTTGGAATCTGAAACCCTAATTTTATGAACCCGATTTTGGTGATTGTTGTGTAATGGTAGTTTTCTCCTACCTTTTGATCTTGATTTTTCTCACATGAATGATTCTCATGTGTCTTGATGATCCCTGGAGTTTAGGTTCTGTTTTGGTGGAGTAAACGTGGTTCTCTCTCTCTCTCTCTCTTGTATGAGGTTCCTTTCATGGTGATTTCATGGCACTTGTGTTAAGGCTTTGATAACTGATTTTGGGTGATGTCTTCATTCTTGAGGATGGTGATTTTTCCTTGTTGTTCTCTTCTATTTTGGTCATGGTTTGCTTCTATTTTGACTATGGTTAACCTAGGTTTGTTGATGGTCCCTTGCCTTGGAGGTAACTTTAATGTTAGAGGTTTCTACACCTTGTTTTGCTTTGGGTCGCGACACCTTGTCATGAGAAGTTTTGGTCAAGACATATGACATGGTTGTGGTTGCGACATCCTACCTTATGATGGTTGTGACATTGACCCTTATAAGGGTCGAGACATATACTTGGTTTTTGTTGAGTCACTTCCCTTGAAGTTTGAGGCTACGACATGTTTCTTTGTGGGGTTGAAACCCGAGCTTCATGTGTGGTCGAGACACCATGTCACATGGTGGTCAAGACCCTAGTGTCGTGAGTGTGATACCTACTTGGATGATGGGTCACGACGCTACATGAGTTCATGGTCATGACAGTTCCATGTAGTGAATGGTTGGCACATATACAAAAACATATGATTGATTCATAAGCATGAACACTAAGTCATGAACTGTGTATGGTGCTTTTTGGTTAGATGCATATCAACCCTAATCAAGATCTTTATCTCTAAAGTGTTCTAATGATATGGGAGTTGTCATACCAGGGTTTGATGTTTGAGTATATCTATACAACCCTAATCGGCTAAGTATGGAACCCTAACCCTAATTCTATGGTAGGTTGTGTTTGTTGAGTTTGTCTCGATGTGTGGCACATGATTATAGTTTCTCTCTCTCCTACTTTGTATAGTTCTAACCTTTTAGGTTGAATGCATATCATTTCTTGTGTATGCTATGGTGATGGTCGTGAATGAGTAAGGCATGTTGAGATAGTGACGAGACACAAAGATGTAGGATGTCTCCTCTCTCCTATAGTGGTTATCATGTTATGATGTTTTTCTCTCTCTTGTTGTAAATTCCTAACCATGCAGGTGATATGAACTTGAGTGACATAGCTATGAGAATGCTATGGTGAATCCTATATTATGTGGGATGGTGATTAAGAATAATGTTGAGGCATAATGTGATGTTGGATATGGAGGGATCATGTGATTAGGTCTAATGACCAAGCATGTGCTTTGTGCATGGTTTGAGATGATAACCTCTAGAGATGTGATTGAGGGATTGATATCCCACAGTGATGTGACATTAGTTATAGCCTTGTGTGGTCATGTAACAATAATCATGGCCTAGTGAATGATAGTGCTACAGTGCTATGGTGATGATGTGACCAGATCACACCTTATATGTTTGATATCTACTGGAGTTGTATTATACCCTTATTCTTATAGAGTTTGTTATGGCTTTATACGTTGTAACTTTATTGATGCTAAAAGATATCTAATTGGCTTATTAATTAAGTGAAACATAATAATGTAGTTTCCCTGTGCCATAGATCCTTTTCAGTTTCGACTATAATTGTTGGATTGGTGAAACAAGTATAACTCGGAGCGCATAATATTGAGTAAGTGGGGACAACTTGGTACCCTAATATCAAGTAAGGACAATATTGGCTGGGGGCATACCCTAGAAGGAGTGTGGCTGCATGCTGTAACTCAGTGATGTGACTTTGTACTTTCACATGATTGGTTGTGGGCCATACCCTGGCAGGAGTGCGACTTCGGGTCATAGCTCAGTTTCACTAGCATTGTTCCTATATACCAAGGAAGATTAGGTTGTTTTGTAGATGACTCATATGTTATGTCACTATAGTGTTTCTCTCATGCGGACCGGGAGGTGTGGAGAGGTCGTGGATTTCAGCTCTTCTATAGACCTTGTATGGCACTGATTTTGACTTAGTAGTGGTCAGTTGGAGTATGAGTGGTATACCTCAACTCCTCGTGGTATAATAAAAGACGTAATACAATGGTGTAGTGTATTTTCATAGGGATAAATACATATAACATTGGTTGAAGCCTTGCCTTGCTTTTATATAATTTTAGTGATAGAAAATATACATGTTCTTCATATTCCTTATTACATTATTAATTGTTCTACTACTCAGTGATTGCTGCCTAGTATTGCTTAATCTATTTTATTTGTTAGATATATATATCATTAACCGAATTTTCTCATCATGCTTAGTACTTTATCTACCTGCTTAGTTATTCGTGCTTTAATAGCTTTGACATATAGTTATATATCCCACTGGGACATTTGGTGTCACCCCGTGGGTTTCCACATCCTTTAGGTGGCCATGCATGACGAGGTGGTGATCATGCAGCTGAGGAAGAGCAGCAACCAGAGCAGTAGCTGAGAAGGTTGTAAGTGTTGCTATTCTTTGGTGTATAGTCATAGAGTCGTCTCTGTACACTCAGGTCTTGGGGGTGTTTTTGATGTGTTGTGGTTATGTTACTGATATGAGGTTTTGACATGTGTTCCCCTTTTGTTGTATAGTTATGTAGATGTACATGTGTAACGTCCCCAGATTTTTGATTTCTCCAAACCCTATTGGGAATGAGATGTCAGAATCTGAAAACATCATCCAATCACATCAGAAAGAGATGCGGAAGCATAATACACATACATGAACATACAACCATAACATACTCAACATTCAACATGTATATTTATACAATATGAATTATTACAAAATGATTTACATTTACATATTGAATGAAGATTCTACATTCTAAGAACATGTATGCTAAACTAGGATCTACACAATAGGTACAACCTGTAAAACTTGCTCACATCCTATACTTTTTCTCCCATGCTATCTCTGAACCTAAAACATACATGAAACAACAAATCAACACACAAGGTGTTGCGTACATGGGCAGAAAGATACATATATTTATGGCTTTCACAATTTTGAAATAGATTTGCAGAAGGAAAGAAAATCATAGAAAACACTTCTTTATTAAGCGAAATATGCCAATTTAAGTCATTTTCCTAGATGAATTGCATTATCAAGGTGGACTAGTACCAAAACATAAATATTGGGCCCATCCCCATGTACCAACTACTCTAGGGAAACTCCCCGTACATCGTGTGCTCTAGGGAGGTGTACTAGCCAACATTAATCCATTCCCTCGTAAGGGGGATAATGAACACCTTAAATAACTACAAATCATCTACTTATCATTTATATTTACAAGTGATAAAACATCGAGTACTATATAGTGATACTACATCTAATATTTGCAAATAGAAGAGAGCATACATACATATCATGATTGCAAGCAAGAAAACCATAGTCACATACTTAAATAAAGACCCACGTACCTGAGTTTAGAGATTCCTAATTTTTTTCCTGGACCATCTATATCACTGGTCATCACCTGATTAATAACAATTATTCATCATTAATATAAGTACACCATATTCTTAGTATTTTAGATCCAAATTAGGGTTTAGGCCAAACCTTGGTTCAAACTGATCTAAACTTGGGTTTGATATTTTTCTACTGACTAGGGTGTCATTTTAGAGGTCTGGTCCAAATTTCATAATTTTCCGACGATAGGTCTATTTTATAGAATCAAAATGAGGATTAAACATGTAATTATGAAATAATGAGAAAAGGCCTAAAATTTCTCAATAATATCAATATAGGAGTCCAGATTAATTTCTAGATGATATTAGCATTCAAAGTTATTTTTATCAGATTTAATTTCAGTTATTTTCTAATTATGCCATATAAATGAAGCATTCTCATTTACACTATATATCATCATTAGTTGTGCTTCAAAAGCCTGATCTAAGGGTCCAATAATAAAGAGGGTAATTTTATGAGTTTTTGTGTGAATTATATATCATCTTTTCACATGTTATCACACACAAATTTGGTTCTTTCTGATATAATTCAGTCTCTTTCATATTAGTTTTGCCATCTTTTTATTATTCTACTAATTCCATAACTTGCATTGCATATTTACGACAAAAAGAACTGAATTCGGATGTTATTTCTGCTGAAACAGAAGAATGCACGGCGTGCAAGTCAAAATGCACGACGTGCACCATTCCAGAAAAAGACTGGTCCGCTCAAACAGCAGAATGCACGGCGTACACCTTTCCAGAGAAAAATCAGATTGTTCAGCCAGAAGAGTGCACGGCGTGCACGGAGAAAACGCACGGCGTGTGAGTTTCCAGAAGTTCGCAGAAGGACGAACGCACGACGTACACCTGGAATGCAAACTGTTGAAAAATGTTCTAGAAAATCGCACGACGTGCATATCCTTAGCGCACGTCGTGCACAGATCAGCCCGATGCAAACTGCACTGCAGGTGCACGGCGTGCACCCAAAATGCACGTCGTGCACTTGGCAGTTTCGAAAATTCAAAAATTCAGAATACGATTTTAAAACAAAGAGGGAAGGCAAGGGGCAGTTACGTTCGGCCATTTGAAGAGTTTCTCTTATCCCAGAGCCAGAGAGGAGGAGAGGAAGGCGAATTTGGAGGAATCTAAAGTGGTTTCTTGCATAAAGAGACCATTTCTTCTTCTCCACTTCTCCATTGTCTTCTTCAAGGTGCAGCCAAGCTTCCCCAACTCCGAGCAGCTTCTTGGGAGAGGAGCTAGTTCGTCTTGGAGCAGCTAAAGAAGGGGAATTTCATCCTCAAGCCGGAATTCTTGCTTCTTGTGGTTACATCTTCAGTTCTCTTTGTCTTTTCCCTTCTAAACCATGTCTAGAACTGAAATTTCTGTAGCAAATCTGTTGTACACCATTATGGACGAGTAGACTCCTTTTTCTTGGGCATGGGAGAGTAACTCCCATGTCATAGCATGTATATAACAAGTAATTTCATACTAAATGCATTTGTTTCTTGTTTTATTACCATGAAAGTGTCGGTTTACTCTTTTTCTTGCATGTACTGTTGGCCACCTTATGTGCATATTTTCTGCCTTCTTGCTTAGTTTGAGAAGACAAGTAGGAATGTATGGAGGTGCTCTTCTTGAAAACTCTTCTTCTTCTATGAGAGTATAGAGAGGAATGAGTTGGGGAACTATTTGTGATCATAAATGAAATTCATACACAAGAGTGTTGTTTTGAGTTATGATCGTTGCATTTACACCGGGAGGTGAAATGTAACACAACTTTTCCTTGAAACATGATCTTATGTATGTTTAAATTATTTTGTTCTCTTGATTGCTATGATATGTGAGTGAAATTTTATTGTCCAAGATTCCTTAACTTTCTAAAATCGAACTTCTTTTGTGGTTCTTACTTGCTAATTAGAATATGTAATTCATGTAGTTCAAATCTGAATTTTAAGTTTTTAGACAAATCTTCTCTACTCTTAAATATCGATCTAGATTGTTGAACTTTAGTACTGCTGCGCTCAATTAAGTTAACTAAGCTCCTTGTGTTTGACCTTGACTATACTACCTCTGTATACTTGCAAAGTTTGGTTAAGTTGAGTAAACTATCCTTTACTTGGATTGAAACTCGTTAGTGTAAACAACCAACATGAATCCAATGATATTTTTGTGAGATTTATTGGACAAGGGAGCTATTTATAGTGCATTTACAAAGATCTGTATATTATAAGAGGATTTACCTTTTCCAGAAATTGTCAGCCCTTGGATTATCCGTCCTAAGGCTAGGATGCGTTCAGGGAGCTCCTCTCTAAGCTGGAAAAGATGGATCTTGCTGAGATCCTCTTAGTCTGGGGTCCAGCGAACCTGGTCTGGCCTGCCCCGAGACTCAGCTACTCGCAAGTCGCGACTCACCAATCCGTCTTCCCCATTATTTCATCGCGATCTACGAATCATGCGCACGAGAGAGTGTGTGCTTCACCCCTGCTCCAGGTTGAGGCCATGCCACCATGGCCTACTCTGGTGAGAAATAAGAGCACGAGCCTCCTGTTGTGCGAGAACCCAGTTCTCGCGAGCGTTCCACCGGCGTGAAGGCTGGCCCTAGTGCGATGATGACCAATCAACAGATACCTCGACACATATTTGGTCCTCACTCCTCCTCATCCACTCAAGCTCCACAGGGAGGTGCTTAGATCCCACAGTTGCTAACCTTGCCGGTGTCGCCGCCCGTGGCCGCCGCAGGTGGAGGATACTGGATGCCAACCTGAAATTTGCCCTGACCCTTGGTTGGTGGTGAGTGATGGTGGAGTGCTCAACCAGGCTCACCTTCTCCGGCGGCGACTGCTCCATGGCCTGACGCTGCGGCAGATAAGCTCTACTTCAATCAGGTTTGGCTCCTTTCCCTACTGTAGGGGGGGATGCAGATGGAGAAAGAGGGGACATGCCTCTCCCTGATCGGGTTGATCTGCTTCTCTATGACACATCAATGCCGCCGCAAGGGTGGACTCTCAGAGACCGTAGGAACATCTGCATCCTTCCGTTGAACCAGGTGGCATCTGCAGGTTGTGTGGATCAGAACCAAGCTCCTTGTCATCTGAACTCATATGCGCCAATGGTGATTTCGTCTGGCTGCTCAAAGGCATCTCCGAATCAAACATAGTTAAACGAAGATAGGTCACCTCTCTGGGTTATCTCTCCTATTCAGAACCTCACCAAAACCTATTTGTTTAGGTTGTCACTCAAGTTGTTATTGTGTACCTGGTGGAGAAAGATGAGGGATATTCTACCCCACATCACGATGTCAGGTTATTGGGTAGCTCCTGGAAGTGCGGTGGATTGAAGATGAACCTAAAACTCCTAACCTATTCATGACCTGGTCTTCTATACACCAGTTTGCTTCGTTGAAAACGGAGGTAGGTGACGATCCTCGAGTCTTCAGATGTATCCAAAGGCTAGTAGTGTGTCACACCACCCAGCAAGGTCACGACTATCATAGTCGTGCCCCTCATATTGATTGGGATGGCTTAGCAACATTAATGGAAATTGTACTTATTTCTAACTCATCTAAATCCTAGTCGTTCAAACATTCTTATTTCTCAAAAAAAAAACAAATCCCAAATAGGATGCAATTTCAGGCATAAATGATTCATAGACTACTCTAATACTCTACCAAGAACGAGTAAAAAAAAGTCTCCATCCAAAATACTATATAAGGATCATTATCAAATTAGCCATGAGTACTCATTATAAACATCAATACATGGCTTAGGTGACCCAATCATAAATTAGATCTCCAAACATAACACTCCCTAAACAACAATCCATAACTTAATAACAAATTCTCAATTTAGTTCAACCGCCTACACAACAGTCACAGTTCTCATATACATATTCGATATTGAAACCCTAAAATCAAAGTCATCACATTCACCCCACCTTATTTGGAATTTCGTCCTCGAAATTCAACTAATCTCATACTTAAGAGGCTATTTAGGAGTTCAACTTCATATACATCATCATTGCTTAGGTTTTAAGACCACCATAATTACATGCACTCTAAGTTGTCAGCTTAGGGTCTATAGATTCTTGGGTGTGTCCACCCCACCTTATATATATGTGGAAGCATCACTTAATGTCTTAGTCGTTACATGACATTATGATATCTTAGGATTACATCACCCCTAAGGATACGAGTTTTGTTCATAATTTTAAAGTTCAATAGGAATTCGTTTATATGCCATGATATTCAGATCGTTCAAATCTAACATAATTAACATCTTACAATGATTTCCGCATTAGAGGAGATTTATCCTCATCCTTGATATTAGAATTTTTCTACTTAAGAAGGGCTTACGTAACATGCTTGACCATTAGGGTTTCACCCTATGGTGTGATATTCATACTCAACTTAGAAGCATACATTGAGAAGGATCAAGTTATGAACTATATTTCTGATGATATATCATATGATCCAAAAATATCTTTATATCAAGTTCATGAGTTCAAATTTTTATGTCTTGCATGTATTATGTGAAGGGAAAAAGAGAATATACTAAGTTTATCCCATGATCTCAGCATCATATCCTTCATGTTTCATATGAAGGGGAAGAGAATATTATAAAGTCAAACTTATCATGATTTCAATCTTGGGTACTACATGTATGATATAGGGGGAAAATATAGAATAGGTCAAACGTATACGAGTGACTCCTCATATATAAATCATCCATATAGCTCAAGTGAGGTTTCTAGCATCATATAGTAAGAAAGAGAAGTGGAAGGAATAACATTTATGGGTATCTTATGCACAAGGAATTTTACACTGAGAACTAGAGTCTCATATATCACCTCACTTCTAGCTAATAATGAGATTCACAAACATACGTCACTCAAGCTAGGACCTAGCTCCATCAAATGATTGACTTTCAATTTCTGAGTTTTCTACCCAACTCTTACAAATAGTATTGAATCATGCAAAAGGACTCAACTCATCTACCTAGGAATAACCCAACTTAGGACATATCATTTCACATATATCTCAGGGTAGGTCCTACGACCCTCTCCTTGTGGGTCTCACTCTCTGTGGAGTTCACCACATATCTTGTCCTAACACTAGATGTCCTCCTTTGTAAAGGAGCTTGAGGCTCATGCATATTCAACTTTGTCTTAACTTAGCTTATCTTAAATAAGAAAAGAGTATGCACTTTTATCATCAGGACTTAGCTTAGCTTCTTCCAAATTGGAATAACCTCATATACAATTTATATCCATATAAAACAACTTATTTAATTAGATGTTGAACTTAGAAAAGATCATCCATGCTTATACCAACTATCATTCTATCATCTACTCTATTTATCACATATCTTGATAAAGCTCTAGACATCTAATCTAGATCTAGTCTCTCTTCTAGACTGATGTCACTCCCTTTCACTTAGGTTGCATGAACACTAACTATTCTTCAGTGTGAGGGACACATTTTTATATTTACATATATATAATAAAATATTATATAGTTTTTCTCCGAGAAAGAAGTCGTCAGAGAAAACTGTCGAGGCTCGAGCCGATTGGAAAACAAAACCAAATCAGCAAAACGAGTGTCCCACACACAGTAGATAGTCTAGTGTCATGTAACCTAGTGAAATGGTGAGAACGAGATGTAGACTAGTGTAGCTACCCAATACATATGAGCTCTATATGAAAAGGGTTTCAGACACTTATCTAAACCTAGTTCTCGAACATCTAGGTTCTAACTTAAAGGCTAAGTCAAACCTTATTCCTATAGAACAACTTACTAAGTTTCTAAGATTTAAGTGAAAGGTGAAATTTAGTTTATGTTTCATGGCGAGCAATTTCTAGGTGTAGCTATTGTTCATGCTCACCCGGGCCCACTGCCCAAGGCTCTATAGAGTTTCAAGAATGATGACTATCCCCACATATCACCACTAGCCTTAACTGCGCGCTTTGTCCTCACTCACGCGCATGCCAGGATCAACTTCCCAATAGGTCACCCATCCCAGTACTACTCCAAGCTGAGCACGCTTAACTATGGAGTTCTTTAGTGATGGGTTCCCGGAAAAGGAGGTGCACCTTAGTGATATGGGTAGTCCAATCATTCCTTATAAGATCTTTTTATCCGAGGCCTCAAATCCTGGGATGTTACAATCTCCCCCACTTAGACTCTTGACGTCCTCATCAAGGCTCAACTATAAGGCCTCATAATCTCTTCCCCATTTCAGTGCAGACCCACAATGGCCCATGGACACCCAGCTCCCGATCACGGAATACCAGCGCAAGGGTGGCTTCGTCAACCACAGATAGCCCTTTCCTATATGCCTGGACCGCACGGCTCAAGACTGGCATGCCATGCCCATGTGGGCCCCACCTATTGGAGGGGAATTGGCTCTGATACCAACTGTTACGTCCCCAGATTTTGATTTCTCCAAACCCTATTGGGAATGAGATGTCAGAATCCAAAAACATTATCCAATCATATCAGAAAGCGATGCGGAAGCATAATACGCATACATGAACATACAACCATAACATACTCAACATTCAACATGTATATTTATACAATATGAATTATTACAAAATGATTTACATTTACATATTGAATGAAGATTCTACAGTCTAAGAACATGTATGCTAAACTAGGATCTACACAATAGGTACAACCTGTACAACTTGCTCACATCCTGTACCTTTTCTCCCATGCTATCTCTGAACCTAAAACATACGTGAAACAACAAATCAACACACAAGGTGTTGTGTACATGGGAAGAAAGATACATATATTTATGGCTTTCATAATTTTGAAAAAGATTTGTAGAAGGAAAGAAAATCATAGAAAACACTTCTTTATTAAGCGAAATACGCCAATTTAAGTCATTTTCCTAGATGAATTGCATTATCAAGGTGGACTAGTACCAAAACATAAATATTGGGCCCATCCCCGTGTACCAAGTAGTCTAGGGAAACTCCCCGTACACCGTGTGCTCTAGGGAGGTGTACTAGCATACATTAATTCATTCCCTCGTAAGGGGGATAATGAACACCTTAAATAACTACAAAGCATCTACTTATCATTTATGTTTACAAGTGATAAAACATCGAGTACTATATAGTGCTACTACATCCAATATTTGCAAATAGAAGAGAGCATAGATAAATATCATGATTGCAAGCAAGAAAACCATAGTCATATACTTAAATAAAAACCCACGTACCTGAGTTTAGAGATTCCTAATTTTTTTCCTGGACCATCTACATCACTGGTCATCACTTGATTAATAACAATTATTCATCATTAATATAAGTACACCATATTCTTAGTATTTTAGGTCCAAATTAGGGTTTAGGCCAAACCTTGGTTCAAACTGATCTAAACTTGGGTTTGATATTTTTCTACTGACTAGGGTGTCATTTTAGAGGTCTGGTCCAAATTTCATAATTTTCCGACGATAGGTCTATTTTATAGAATCAAAATGAGGATTAAACATGTAATTATGAAATAATGAGAAAAGGCCTAAAATTTCTCAATAACATCAAGATAGGAGTCCAGATTAATTTCTAGATGATATTAGCATTCAAAGTTATTTTTATCAGATTTAATTTCAGTTATTTTCTAATTATGTCATATAAATGAAGCATTCTCATTTACACTATATATCATCATTAGTTGTGCTTCAAAAGCCTGATCTAAGGGTCCAATAATAAAGAGGGTAATTTTATGAGTTGTTGTGTGAATTATATATCATCTTTTCACATGTTATCACACACAAATTTGGTTCAATCTGATATAATTCAGTCTCTTTCATATTAGTTTTGCCATCTTTTTGTTATTCTACTTATTCCATAACTTGCATTGCAGATTTACGACAAAAAGAACTGAATTCGGATGTTATTTCTGCTGAAACAGAAGAATGCACGGCGTGCAAGTCAAAATGCACGACGTGCACCATTCCAGAAAAAGACTGGTCTGCTCAAACAGCAGAATGCACGGCGTGCACCTTTCCAGAGAAAAATCAGATTGTTCAGCCAGAAGAATGCACGGCGTGCACGGAGAAAAGGCACGACGTGTGAGTTTCCAGAATTTCGCAGAAGGACGAATGCACGACGTACACCTGGAACGCAAACTGTTGAAAAATGTTCTAGAAAATCGCACGTCGTGCATATCCTCAGCGCACGTCGTGCACAGATCAGCCCAATGCAAACTGCACTGCAGGTGCACGACGTGCACTTGGCAGTTTCAGAAATTCAAAAATTCAGAATACGATTTTAAAACAAAGAGGGAAGGCAAAGGGCAGTTACGTTCGGTCATTTGAAGAGTTTCTCTTGTCCCAGAGCCAGAGAGGAGCAGAGGAAGGCAAATTTGGAGATATCAAAAGTGGTTTCTTGCATAAAGAGACCATTTCTTCTTCTCCACTTCTCCATTGTCTTCTTCGAGGTGCAACCAAGCTTCCCCAACTCCGAGCAGCTTCTTGGGAGAGGAGCTAGTTCGACTTGGAGCAGCTAAAGATGGGGAATTTCATCCTCAAGCCGGAATTCTTGCTTCTTGTGATTACATCTTCAGTTCTCTTTGTCTTTTCCCTTCTAAACCATGTCTAGAACTGAAATTTCTGTAGCAAATCTGTTGTACACCATTATGTACGAGTAGACTCCTTTTTCTTGGGCATGGGAGAGTAACTCCCATGTCATAGCATGTATATAACAAGTAATTTCATACTAAATGCATTTGTTTCTTGTTTCATTACCATGAAAGTGTCGGTTTACTCTTTTTCTTGCATGTACTGTTGGCCACCTTATGTGCATATTTTCTGCCTTCTTGCTTAGTTTGAGAAGACAAGTAGGAATGTATGGAGGTGCTCTTCTTGAAAACTCTTCTTCTTCTATGAGAGTATAGAGAGGAATGAGTTGGGGAACTGTTTGTGATCATAAATGAAATTCATACACGAGAGTGTTGTTTTGAGTTATGATCGTTGCATTTACACCGGGAGGTGAAATGTAACACAACTTTTCCTTGAAACATGATCTTATGTATGTTTAAATTATTTTGTTCTCTTGATTGCTATGATATGTGAGTGAAATCCTATTGTCCAAGATTCCTTAACTTTCTGAAATCGAACTTCTTTTGTGGTTCTTACTTGCTAATTAGAATATGTAATTCATGTAGTTAAAATCTGAATTTTAAGTTTTTAGACAAATCTTCTCTACTCTTAAATATCAGTCTAGATTGTTGAACTTTAGTACTGTTGCGCTCAATTAAGTTAACTAAGCTCCTTGTGTTCGACCTCGACTATACTACCTCCGTATACTTGCGGAATTTGGTTAAGTTGAGTAAACTATCCTTTACTTGGATTGAAACTCGTTAGTGTAAACAACCAACATGAGTCCAATGATATTTTTGTGAGATTTATTGGACAAGGGAGCTATTTATAGTGCATTTACAAAGATCTATATATTATAAGAGGATTTACCTTTTCCAGAAATCGTCAGCCCTTGGATTATCCGTCCTAAGGCTAGAATGCATTCAGAGAGCTCCTCTCTAAGCTGGAAAAGATGGATCTTGCTGAGTTCCTCTTAGTCTGGGGTCCAGCGAACCTGGTCTGGCCTGCCCCGAGACTCGGCTACTCGCAAGTCGTGGCTCACCAATCTGTCTTCCCCATTCTTTCATCGCGATCTCCGAATCGTGTGCACGAGAGAGTGTGTGCTTCACCCCTACTCCAGGTTGAGGCCACGCCACCATGGCCTACTCTGGTGAGAAATAAGAGCACGAGCCTCCTGTTGTGTGAGAACCCAGTTCTCGCGAGCGTTCCACCGGCGTGAAGGCTGGCCCTTGTGCGATGATGACCAATCAACAGATACCTCGACACATATTTGGTCTTCACTCCTCCTCATCCACTCAAGCTCCACAGGGAGGTGCTTAGATCCCACAGTTGCTAACCTTGCCGGTGTCGCCGCCCGTGGCCGCCGCAGGTGGAGGATACTGGATGCCAACCTGAAATTTGCCCTGACCCTTGGTTGGTGGTGAGTGATGGTGGAGCGCTCAACCAGGCTCACCTTCTCCGGCGGTGACTGCTCCATGGCCTGACGCTGCGGCAGATAAGCTCTACTTAAATCAGGTTTGGCTCCTTTCCCTACTGTAGGGGGGGATGCAGATGTAGAAAGAGGGGACATGCCTCTCCCTGATCGGGTTGATCTGCTTCCCTATGACACATCAGTGCCGCCGCAAGGGTGGACTCTCAGAGACCGTAGGAACATCTGCATCCTTCCGTTGAACCAGGTGGCATCTGCAGGTTGTGTGGATCAGAACCAAGCTCCTTGTCATCTGAACTCATATGCGCCAATGGTGATTTCGTCTGGCTGCTCAAAGGCATCTCCGAATCAAACATAGTTAAACGAAGATAGGTCACCTCTCTGGGTTATCTCTCCTATTCAGAACCTCACCAAAACCTATTTGTTTAGGTTGTCACTCAAGTTGTTATTGTGTACCTGGTGGAGAAAGATGAGGGATATTCTACCACACACCACGATGTCAGGTTATTGGGTAGCTCCTGGAAGTGCGGTGGATTGAAGATGAACCTAAAACTCCTAACCTATTCATGACCTGGTCTTCTATACACCAGTTTGCTCCGTTGAAAACGGAGGTAGGTGACGATCCTCGAGTCTTCAGATGTATCCAAAGGCCAGTAGTGTGTCACACCACCCAGCCAGGTCACGACTAACATAGTCGTGCCCCTCAGATTGATTGGGATGGCTTCGCAACATTAATGGAAATTGTACTTATTTCTAACTCATCTAAATCCTAGTCGTTCAAACATTCTTATTTCTCAAAAAAAAATCCCAAATAGGATGCAATTTCAGGCATAGATGATTCATAGACTACTCTAATACTCTACCAAGAACGAGTAAAAAAAAGTCTCCATCCAAAATACTATATAAGGATCATTATCAAATTAGCCATGAGTACTCATTATAAACATCAATACATGGCTTAGGTGACCCAATCATAAATTAGATCTCCAAACATAACTTTCCCTAAACAACAATCCATAACTTAATAACAAATTCTCAATTTAGTTCAACCGCCTACACAACAGTCACAGTTCTCATATACATATTCGATATTGAAACCCTAAAATCAAAGTCATCACATTCACCCCACCTTATTTGGAATTTCATCCTCAAAATTCAACTAATCTCATACTTAAGAGGCTATTTAGGAGTTCAACTTCATATACATCATCATTGCTTAGGTTTTAAGACCACCATAATTACATGCACTCTAAGTTGTCAGCTTAGGGTCTATAGATTCTTGGGTGTGTCCACCCCACCTTATATATATGTGGAAGCATCACTTAATGTCTTAACCGTTACATGACATTATGATATCTTAGGATTACATCACCCCTAAGGATACGAGTTTTGTTCATAATTTTAAAGTTCGATAGGAATTCGTTTATATGCCATGATATTCAGATCGTTCAAATCTAACATCATTAACATCTTACAATGATTTCCGCATTAGAGGAGATTTATCTTCATCCTTGGTATTAGAATTTTTCTACTTAAGAAGGGCTTACGTAACATGCTTGACCATTAGGGTTTCACCCTATGGTGTGATATTCATACTCAACTTAGAAGCATACATTGAGAAGGATCAAGTTATGAACTATATTTCTGATGATATATCATATGATCCAAAAATATCTTTATATCAAGTTCATGAGTTCAAATTTTTATGTCTTGCATGTATTATGTGAAGGGAAAAAGAGAATATACTAAGTTTATCCCATGATCTCAGCATCATATCCTTCATGTTTCATATGAAGGGGAAGAGAATATTTTAAAGTCAAACTTATCATGATTTCAATCTTGGGTACTACATGTATGATATAGGGGGAAAATATAGAATAGGTCAAACGTATACGAGTGACTCCTCATATATAAATCATCCATATAGCTCAAGTGAGGTTTCTAGCATCATATAGTAAGAAGGAGAAGTGGAAGGAATAACATTTATGGGTATCTTATGCACAAGGCATTTTACTCAGAGAACTAGAGTCTCATATATCACCTCACTTCTAGCTAATAATGAGATTCACAAACATACGTCACTCAAGCTAGGACCTAGCTCCATCAAATGATTGACTTTCAATTTCTGAGTTTTCTACCCAACTCTTACAAATAGTATTGAATCATGCAAAAGGACTCAACTCATCTACCTAGGAGTAACCCAGGTTAGGACATATCATTTCACATATATCTCAGGGTAGGTCCTACGACCCTCTCCTTGTGGGTCTCACTCTCTCTGGAGTTCACCACATATCTTGTCCTAACACTAGATGTCCTCCTTTGTAAAGGAGCTTGAGGCTCATGCATATTCAACTTTGTCTTAACTTAGCTTATCTTAAATAAGAAAAGAGTATGCACTTTTATCATCAGGACTTAGCTTAGCTTCTTCCAAATTGGAATAACCTCGTATACAATTTATATCCATATAAAACAACTTATTTAATTAGATGTTGAACTTAGAAAAGATCATCCATGCTTATACCAACTATCATTCTATCATCTACTCTATTTATCACATATCTTGATAAAGCTCTAGACATCTAATCTAGATCTAGTCTCTCTTCTAGACTGATGTCACTCCCTTTCACTTAGGTTGCATGAACACTAACTATTCTTCAGTGTGAGGGACACATTTTTATATTTACATATATATAATAAAATATTATATAGTTTTTCTCCGAGAAAGAAGTCGTCAGAGCAAACTGTCGAGGCTCGAGCCGATTGGAAAACAAAACCAAATCAGCAAAACGAGTGTCCCACACACAGTAGATAGTCTAGTGTCATGTAACCTAGTGAAATGGTGAGAACGAGATGTAGACTAGTGTAGCTACCCAATACATATGAGCTCTATATGCAAAGGGTTTCAGACACTTATCTAAACCTAGTTCTCGAACATCTAGGTTCTAACTTAAAGGCTAAGTCAAACCTTATTCCTATAGAACAACTTACTAAGTTTCTAAGATTTAAGTGAAAGGTGAAATTTAGTTTATGTTTCATGGCGAGCAATTGCTAGGTGTAGCTATTGTTCATGCTCACCCGGGCCCACTGCCCAAGGCTCTATAGAGTTTCAAGAATGATGACTGTCCCCACATACCACCACTAGCCTTAACTGCGCGCTTTGTCCTCACTCACGCGCATGCCAGGATCAACTTCCCAATAGGTCACCCATCCCAGTACTACTCCAAGCTGAGCACGCTTAACTATGGAGTTCTTTAGTGATGGGTTCCCGGAAAAGGAGGTGCACCTTAGTGATATGGGTAGTCCAATCATTCCTTATAAGATCTTTTTATCTGAGGCCTCAAATCCTGGGATGTTACAATCTCCCCCACTTAGACTCTTGACGTCCTCGTCAAGGCTCAACTATAAGGCCTCATAATCTCTTCCCCATTTCAGTGCAGACCCACAATGGCCCATGGACACTCAGCTATCGATCACGGAATACCAGCGCAAGGGTGGCTACGTCAACCATGGATAGCCCTTTCCTATATGCCTGGACCGCACGGCTCAAGACTGGCATGCCATGCCCATGTGGACCCCACCTATTGGAGGGGAATTGGCTCTGATACCAACTGTTACGTCCCCAGATTTTGATTTCTCCAAACCCTATTGGGAATGAGATGTCAGAATCCAAAAACATCATCCAATCATATCAGAAAGCGATGCGGAAGCATAATACGCATACATGAACATACAACCATAACATACTCAACATTCAAAATGTATATTTATACAATATGAATTATTACAAAATGATTTACATTTACATATTGAATGAAGATTCAATATTCTAAGAACATGTATGCTAAACTAGGATCTACACAATAGGTACAACCTGTACAACTTGCTCACATCCTGTACCTTTTCTCCCATGCTATCTCTGAACCTAAAACATACGTGAAACAACAAATCAACACACAAGGTGTTGTGTACATGGGAAGAAAGATACATATATTTATGGCTTTCATAATTTTGAAAAAGATTTGCAGAAGGAAAGAAAATCATAGAAAACACTTCTTTATTTAGCGAAATACGCCAATTTAAGTCATTTTCCTAGATGAATTGCATTATCAAGGTGGACTAGTACCAAAACATAAATATTGGGCCCATCCCCGTGTACCAAGTACTCTAGGGAAACTCCCCGTACACCGTGTGCTCTAGGGAGGTGTACTAGCCAACATTAATTCATTCCCTCGTAAGGGGGATAATGAACACCTTTGATAACTACAAAGCATCTACTTATCATTTATGTTTACAAGTGATAAAACATCGAGTACTATATAGTGCTACTACATCCAATATTTGCAAATAGAAGAGAGCATACATAAATATCATGATTGCAAGCAAGAAAACCATAGTCATATACTTAAATAAAAACCCACGTACCTGAGTTCAGAGATTCCTAATTTTTTTCCTGGACCATCTACATCACTGGTCATCACTTGATTAATAACAATTATTCATCATTAATATAAGTACACCATATTCTTAGTATTTTAGGTCCAAATTAGGGTTTAGGCCAAACCTTAGTTCAAACTGATCTAAACTTGGGTTTGATATTTTTCTACTGACTAGGGTGTCATTTTAGAGGTCTGGTCCAAATTTCATAATTTTCCGACGATAGGTCTATTTTATAGAATCAAAATGAGGATTAAACATGTAATTATGAAATAATGAGAAAAGGCCTAAAATTTCTCAATAACATCAAGATAGGAGTCCAGATTAATTTCTAGATGATATTAGCGTTCAAAGTTATTTTTATCAGATTTAATTTCAGTTATTTTCTAATTATGCCATATAAATGAAGCATTCTCATTTACACTATATATCATCATTAGTTGTGCTTCAAAAGCCTGATCTAAGGGTCCAATAATAAAGAGGGTAATTTTATGAGTTGTTGTGTGAATTATATATCATCTTTTCACATGTTATCACACACAAATTTGGTTCTTTCTGATATAATTCAGTCTCTTTCATATTAGTTTTGCCATCTTTTTGTTATTCTACTTATTCCATAACTTGCATTGCAGATTTACGACAAAAAGAACTGAATTTGGATGTTATTTATGCTGAAACAGAAGAATGCACGGCGTGCAAGTCAAAATGCACGACGTGCACCATTCCACAAAAAGACTGGTCCGCTCAAATAGCAGAATGCACGGTGTGCACCTTTCCAGAGAAAAATCAGATTGTTCATCCAGAAGAGTGCACGGCGTGCACAGAGAAAACGCACGGCGTGTGAATTTCCAGAAGTTCGCAGAAGGACGAACGCACGACGTACACCTGGAACGCAAACTGTTGAAAAATGTTCTGGAAAATCGCACGGCGTGCATATCCTCAGTGCACGTCGTGCACAGATCAGCCCGATGCAAATTGCACTGCAGGTGCACGGCGTGCACCCAAAATGCACGGCGTGCACCTGGCAGTTTCAGAAATTTAAATATTCAGAACACGATTTTAAAACAAAGAGGGAAGGCAAGGGGCAGTTACGTTCGGTCATTTGAAGAGTTTCTCTTGTCCCAGAGCCAGAGAGGAGCAGAGGAAGGCGAATTTGGAGGAATCTAAAGTGGTTTCTTGCATAAAGAGACCATTTCTTCTTCTCCACTTCTCCATTGTCTTCTTCAAGGTGCAGCCAAGCTTCCCCAACTCCGAGCAGCTTCTTGGGAGAGGAGCTAGTTCGTCTTGGAGAAGCTAAAGAAGGGGAATTTCATCCTCAAGCCGGAATTCTTGCTTCTTGTGGTTACATCTTCAGTTCTCTTTGTCTTTTCCCTTCTAAACCATGTCTAGAACTGAAATTTCTGTAGCAAATCTGCTGTACACCATTATGGACGAGTAGACTCCTTTTTCTTGGGCATGGGAGAGTAACTCCCATGTCATAGCATGTATATAACAAGTAATTTCATACTAAATGCATTTGTTTCTTGTTTCATTACCATGAAAGTGTCGGTTTACTCTTTTTCTTGCATGTACTGTTGGCCACCTTATGTGCATATTTTCTGCCTTCTTGCTTAGTTTGAGAAGACAAGTAGGAATGTATGGAGGTGCTCTTCTTGAAAAATCTTCTTCTTCTATGAGAGTATAGAGAGGAATGAGTTGGGGAACTGTTTGTGATCATAAATGAAATTCATACACGAGAGTGTTGTTTTGAGTTATGATCGTTGCATTTACACCGAGAGGTGAAATGTAACACAACTTTTCCTTGAAACATGATCTTATGTATGTTTAAATTATTTTGTTCTCTTGATTGCTATGATATGTGAGTGAAATCCTATTGTCCAAGATTCCTTAACTTTCTGAAATCGAACTTCTTTTGTGGTTATTACTTGCTAATTAGAATATGTAATTCATGTAGTTAAAATCTGAATTTTAAGTTTTTAGACAAATCTTCTCTACTCTTAAATATCAGTCTAGATTGTTGAACTTTAGTACTGTTGCACTCAATTAAGTTAACTAAGATCCTTGTGTTCGACCTTGACTATACTACCTCCGTATACTTGCGGAGTTTGGTTAAGTTGAGTAAACTATCCTTTACTTGGATTGAAACTCGTTAGTGTAAACAACCAACATGAGTCCAATGATATTTTTGTGAGATTTATTGGACAAGGGAGCTATTTATAGTGCATTTACAAAGATCTGTATATTATAAGAGGATTTACCTTTTCTAGAAATCGTCAGCCCTTGGATTATCCGTCCTAAGGCTAGGATGCGTTTAGGGAGCTCCTCTCTAAGCTGGAAAAGATGGATCTTGCTGAGATCCTCTTAGTCTGGGGTCCAGCGAACCTGGTCTGGCCTGCCCTGAGACTCGGCTACTCGCAAGTCGTGGCTCACCAATCTGTCTTCCCCATTCTTTCATCGCGATCTCCGAATCGTGCACACGAGAGAGTGTGTGCTTCACCCCTGCTCCAGGTTGAGGCCACGCCACCATGGCCTACTCTGGTGAGAAATAAGAGCACGAGCCTCCTGTTGTGCGAGAACCCAGTTCTCGCGAGCGTTCCACCGGCGTGAAGGCTGGACCTAGTGCGATGATGACCAATCAACAGATACCTCGACACATATTTGGTCCTCACTCCTCCTCATCCACTCAAGCTCCACAGGGAGGTGCTTAGATCCCACAGTTGCTAACCTTGCCGGTGTCGCCGCCCGTGGCCGCTGCAGGTGGAGGATACTAGATGCCAACCTGAAATTTGCCCTGACCCTTAGTTGGTGGTGAGTGATGGTGGAGCGCTCAACCAGGCTCACCTTCTCCGGCGGCGACTGCTCCATGGCCTGACGCTGCGGCAGATAAGCTCTACTTAAATCACGTTTGGCTCCTTTCCCTACTGTAGGGGGGGGATGCAGATGGAGAAAGAGGGGACATGCCTCTCCCTGATCGGGTTGATCTGCTTCTCTATGACACATCAGTGCCACCGCAAGGGTGGAATCTCAGAGACCGTAGGAACATCTGCATCCTTCCGTTGAACCAGGTGGCATCTGCAGGTTGTATGGATTAGAACCAAGCTCCTTGTCATCTGAACTCATATGCGCCAATGGTGATTTCGTCTGGCTGCTCAAAGGCATCGCCGAATCAAACATAGTTAAAGGAAGATAGGTCACCTCTCTGGGTTATCTCTCCTATTCAGAACCTCACCAAAACCTATTTGTTTAGGTTGTCACTCAAGTTGTTATTGTGTACCTGGTGGAGAAAGATGAGGGATATTCTACCACACACCACGATGTCAGGTTATTGGGTAGCTCCTGGAAGTGTGATGGATTGAAGATGAACCTAAAACTCCTAACCTATTCGTGACCTGGTCTTCTATACACCAGTTTGCTCCGTTGAAAACGGAGGTAGGTGACGATCCTCGAGTCTTCAGATGTATCCAAAGGCCAGTAGTGTGTCACACCACCCAGCCAGGTCACGACTAACATAATCGTGTCCCTCAGATTGATTAGGATGGCTTCGCAACTTTAATGGAAATTGTACTTATTTCTAACTCATCTAAATCCTAGTCGTTCAAACATTCTTATTTCTAAAAAAAATCCCAAATAGGATGCAATTTCAGGCATAGATGATTCATAGACTACTCTAATACTCTACCAAGAACGAGTAAAAAAAAGTCTCCATCCAAAATACTATATAAGTATCATTATCAAATTAGCCATGAGTACTCATTATAAACATCAATACATGGCTTAGGGACCCAATAATAAATTAGATCTCCAAACATAACTTTCCCTGAACAACAATCCATAACTTAATAACAAATTCTCCATTTAGTTCAACTGCCTACACAACAGTCACAGTTCTCATATACATATTCGATATTAAAACCCTAAAATCAAGGTCATCACAACATGTATATATACGGAACATGTATCACATGTAACAGGTTGATGACAGAAACTATGATGTAAGCACCTTGTGATATATGTTATGTTATGAAGGTGTCCCGTTAAAGACTTATATGTGAAGGTTTTCCACTTGTGGTGCTTTTATGAAATTGGTTTTAATTTCCCATGTTTTTTGATAATCCACATAGTTAGTGTTGTTTTCCATGTTTAGTTTTGTGTTATCTCGTCTGTGGCGCGTCGAGGTGTCACAACTAAGAAATGTTATATCACTTGCCTCTTATGGTGATAAGAACAAGGTTCATATAAGGAAGCCATGAGCATGCTTCCAGATCCCAGATTAGCCTTCCAAAATCATCCAAATCCACACTCCAAGTAAGATATAACCCTCCTTGGATCAAAAAGAGGAAAAAGGGAGGTTCTTTAGATAGATGGAGTACTTTCCACCATAGAAGTCCATGGGGCATGACCAAAGGGGGAAGATAAGGTGAGGAATAGTAGGAAAATAGATCCCACAAGATGGATATTACATGATTAGGGCTGGAAACGAACTAGTCAAGCTTGGAATCATCTTGAAGAAGCTAGATCTACAACTTGCATCCCTTCTATCAACATGCAAGGCTCCATCCATGTCCATCCCTTCCTAGCAGCTTGATTTGGACTCCCTGGCTCTCTCCATGATTCTAGAAGTTTTGGTGTGTTAAAAGAGACTCCATGTTAAAGGGTTTGGTTTTATAAAGTGGGGAATAGGTACATAAGTCCAAAATGCCCCCAACTAGTGCTCACAATTACCGTTGGCCCAAATATGTCATTCATTGATCAAAGAAGTCATATTTTCGGCCCTCCTAGTGTTTGAGAACCCTTCTCCTCGTCCTATGTGAGGTTTTCATTGGTCTATGATTTCCATAAACTAGAAGGTCCACTTTCATAGGCCAAAAAGTCCATTAGTTGAGCACAAGAAGCTCCACTGGCCATCATCAACCACCACCACCATACTAGTCACTACTACAGAAATAGCGTTCAGTGTCGCTTTTCTGGGCGTCGGTTGTTAAGGAAAACCGACGCCTATAATATCAGGCGTCGGTTATTTAGGCAAACTGACGTCTATATTCGAAGACCAGCCAGACACGGGTACCGCTTTGTATTCAGCGTCGGATGATTATAACCAACCGACGCCTAAAAGCGCCCGCGAAATCCAATTTTTGGACGAAAAAAATTTGGGCCACATAAAGCGTCGATCTTTTAACTATTCACCAACGCCTATTTAAAATGAAATTTTGTGCGAAAAGTTCCACTTTAGGTGTCGGTTATCCAAGGATAACCGACGCTGATAATGGTTCCCGCCAAATAATTTAGGGTAAAAGTTTTCTATTTGGGCGTCAGTGTTTTACTATTAACTGACGCTAAATCATAATAGGCGTCGGTGGTGTAGATAACCGACACCGTTGATCAACTTAATAGACCCGATACCCGGCTCTTCGCCCTTTCTTCCTATTTCATCGTGACTTCTCTTCTGTGCTGCTGCTCACCGCCGTTCTCCCAAAATCACCCATCGTTGGTTGCTGCTGCTCGCCGCCACTACTCTGGTTCTCTTCTGCTCACTGGCGCCGCTGCCCGCCGCCCGCCACTGTTGCTTCTTCTTCTGATGCTTCTCCGGCCGGCGCCTGCTTCTTCTCCGACCGTCAGTTGCTTCTGCCCGCCGCCCGCCCCGGTCGTTTGTTGTTGTCGCTGCCACGACTGCTCTAGCTCCTCCACACGCTGCTGCCGCCGGCGGTCCTCTCCATACTAGCTCCAGGTAGCACTACCTCTCCTTCTCCCTAGCTATTTACCAACATGCAGCAAGCACGACCATGGCTGTGTTGGCCTACCACGGCCGTGCTGGACAGCACGGCCGTGCTTGCTGTTGGTAAGGATATGAACAAATTTTCATGTAATGTTTTATGTAAATCTTAGGATATGAACAAATTTTTTGCTTGCATATATTTGTGATTCTAATCCTAATGTTTGACTTAATTCAGTAAATTTTGATGCATGTTGAAATAAGATTTAAACTTGTAAATTCTAGCATCCTAATTTGATTTGATTAAACCTAACATTGATGAAACCCTAACATCAATTGTGATGAAACCCTAACATTAATTGTGATGAAACCCTAACATGTACATATCTATTATTGTGTTTGTTGGCCTAGAAACCCGTCCAAGATTGACTCATTAGGAGTAAATCTTGGATAGTCCCCGGTTTGGGACTGTTCTTGAACACCTAATCTCACTTAGGATGTAAGTGTATAATGTGTATTGGGTTTTCGAGAAAATTTCAGTAGCATTTCCCCGTTTGTTCTCTAAGTACATATGTACTTAGAGAACAACGGGGAAATGCTGCCGAAATTTTCTTGAAAACCCAATACACATTATACACTTACTAGTGAGATTAGGTGTTCATGGATGGGATAGGTGGTACACATTTATTATATATAAGAATGACATCAAATGTGTTTGTTGGCCTAGAAACCCGTCTAAGATTGACTCATTAGGAGTAAATCTTGGATAGTCCCCGGTTTGGGACTGTTCTTGAACACCTAATCTCACTTAGGATGTAAGTGTATAATGTGTATTGGGTTTTTGAGAAAATTTTGATAGCATTTCCCCGTTTGTTCTCTAAGTACATATGTACTTAGAGAACAGCGGGGAAATGTTGACGAAATTTTCTTGAAACCCCAATACACATTATACACTTACTAGTGAGATTAGGTGTTCAAGGATGGGATAGGTGGTACACATTTATTACATATAAGAATGACATCACATTATACACTTAGGATGTAAGTGTATACCCTATTCTTTTCCTAATATATACTTGTTTCCTAATATATACTTGTTTTCTCTGATCATAGAATGGATAGATCATGGATGTCCATTCGTAATCGTCGCACCCCAGAGTTTATATCTGGTCTTGATCAGTTTATTAGATTTGCCGAGGAACATAGGAAAAAACCTACAGATAGGTTCTACTGTCCATGTAGGCATTGCGGTAACAACTTGAAAGTCAACACTGGTGAGGAAATCAAAAGTCATGTCATGTGCAACGGGATTGTACAAGGCTATACAGAATGGCACTGGCATGGAGAGATTTCAAAATCAAAACCAGTAGATGTCGATAGCAGTGCTTGGGTGGAAGAAGAAATTGCCTCCGATGACGTAAATGTGAACAAACCTGTCACACCCTGATCTCACACTAACCACTAATCACGAGATTAAGGCGCGACGGAGGGATTATCATATAAACAAATCACTGAGAACTTTTTCTTTTTAAAACCTCGTAATGATATCCGGATTATTGCTGTAAACTAAAACATAATAAACTGTTGCGGAAGCATCTCAATTAACCTGGCTAGAGAACATAAACAGAGTTTACAACATGCAACATTGTTTAACAGAAAGTAAACATAACAGTTAATTTACATCTTTATACACATTCCACATACACACTCTCTCTCACCCACGCCATGTCCCAAGGACCGAGGGGAAAGGATTAAGAGACCTCTAACTAAACTAACTACATAAATCTTCTACTGCCAAAAACTAGGATGGAAAGATCCTTCAGATTCCTGGAACTATTGCTGACCTGAAAATGTTTGAGTAGAGGAGTGAGCCTACTCGCTCAGTGAATAGTTTTTCATTTAACTATCACTAAACAACTCGTCAAGTTTATTATTCAGATTAATATACAAGAAATACTACACTGAGCAGTTCTAAAACAATATAATTGAAATAACAAAGAATGTAAATATTGCATCCAAAGAATAACTACTAGAAGACTATGCTCTAGTCTTCCTTAACTCTTTCATTTATAAGGAACTCTGTGAACCTATATGATCATATTTTAGCTTATGCCCTGATCTATGCAGTGTACTCTGCATAGAGACTCGCAGTGCACTACGGCCACACCGTACAAGACTTAGCGACACACCCGGGAAATGCTAAGTCTGACGCCAGCCCTGTTCTGCCACAGGACCACAGGCTCTCCGGCCTCAATGCACTACTCCGAGTGCTCTAGACTCCTACTCTAACCTGAGCACATAGGCGGAGAGTCTCACGGGGTTACCTCCATGACTCCGCACGGATCTTGTTGCAATAACCCCTATTTTCTCCAGTGCCACCGTGACTCCGCACGGATTATTGTTGAACACTGTCTCTCTGTCCTCGTGCCACCATGACTCCGCACGGTTAATGTTGCAACACGAGTTTCACCCCTAAGAAGCAGATCTCTTGAAGGGGTTCTACGGTGTTCAGGGCAACTAAGTCTAACATTAATATTATAGATGCATGTAAAACAGAAATCATAACTCATTTTACATTTCTCACAAGGCTCACACGGCCTGCCATATCATATCATAAGAAACATCATAACTCATGTATTCAACATATATCATGTCTCGGTAACATCCCTTTCTAGGGCATGTCATATCTCATCACCTGCAATTTACGAGATATGTATTGAAAATAAGAAGCCCTGCAGTATGTAAATATCAACTCAGAGAGAACAAGCATATAAAGTTAAATGCACTAGAAACATACAATTCAATAGTTAAGTATCACCACATCTCATATCGAGACCTTTCATATTACCATGACATGATTCATTGAACACCCTATCCTTAGGGTTTCAGTTACCTCATTCACTTATCACATGGCAACACCCTATCCTTATATCATGCATGCAGGCAGATTTAAAATTCATAAATATCCCAAACTTAGGTCAATTTGGCACATGCATATTGAATTCATTCAATTGTACATCTTAGTGCACTGCTAAGAGTAATTTACTTCACATATGAGAATTCATACGTAACATTTGTCAATTCTCTGAAATTCTCGAAAAACGTGCACATTAACCCAAATCCTGGTTTGTGCATCACTTAACTCAATTAAGAGTTAATTACATATCACAATACAATTTAATAACAATACTAGAAAATTTCTGGTAATATTTCAGAGAAATGTGCCATTTCATGTAAATATCAATTTACACATATTAACGTCAAAAGATATATGCAATTAGGGTTTTCATGCATATTTTATTTATTCATATCAACTTTGAAATCGTACATCTGATAATTTATCAGAAATCTTCATTGTCTGGGTTCATACCCAAATTATACCATTTTCAGACATGAATTTCTAATTTCAACATTCAATTGAGCAATTTAGGTTCATATAAATCTACTGATTCAATCCATACTGTTCAAATGCTAAATTTAATCATATAACAGTGTCTAGAAGCAATTTATGAACTAAAAAGGTCGGGTGACGCCAAACGCTGCCCGACGCCTGATAATGCCGTTATCAGCGTAATTTGCGAACAAAATAGAAAATATTCAAACGCCTGAGTTTATTAATGATAAATAAATGAAACCCTACTCACAGCAGATTGGAATGTCCGGATTCGTCCGGGGATGCGTTCAGGGTCTGATTCCGAGCAAATTTTGATTGTCTTCTTCCTTTGAATAAATTTTTCACTATTCCTATTCACAGAACAGGAACTTCATGCTCCAAATCAAAAACGGTCGCTTGATGCTAATATAGGTTGAATTGATGGTGGTTTGTGGTTTAATCCTCCTAGCCGAGATCCAAATCTTAGATTAGGAGCTTTGGCCGCCCCAAATCCACCTCCTCCAGGCTACGCACGGCCGATGTGCAAGCTGCAGCTTGCCGCAGCCAAGCTGCTATGCGGCAGCTAGCTTAGGAAGGTAGGAAGAGTGGATGGTGGGAGAAGAAGAAAGGAGGAAAGAAGAAGAGAAGAAAGGTAACCAAAATAAATCTGGAAATCGGCCGACTGATCGCCCTGCGATCACCTGCGGAGCTGCACTCCTGTGCGCCGCCTCCAACAAAACGAAATGAATCGGATAATCAACTGGAAATAAAGGAAGGTTTATAAAGAAAATATTTGGAAATTTTGCAATTTCAACCCTAGAATCAGAAAAGATCATTACTATTGACTCGAAAGTCCAAATCATGTGATTTCTTTTGCATATTTTCAAGAATGAGGCCCACTACAATCTCAAAGCATGAAAACATGCTAATTATACTGTTTTATTGGTTCAAAATTCCAATTGCATCCAAAAGTCACTTTACTCATCCTAATCATCTTAATTATGCACTAATTGGATCTTATCTACTTAATTCAACTTTATCAACTTGATGATGCACTAACCACCACATGAGCACTTAAGTTAGCTCAATTAACTTAATTATGCACTAATCATGATACTTACATATTAGCTTTGAGTCGGGTCATAACAATCTCCCTCCCTTATAAGAATTTCGTCCCGAAATTCCTAAAAGAGAAAAGGAAACTTGTTACACATCCTGGACTCAAGCTCCCATGTGGCTTCCTATAGGTTATGATTCCTCCACAGAACTTTTACTAATGGTATCTCTTGATTCTTGAGTTCATTGATCCTCCGATCAACTATCTGTATTGGTCCATCTACATAGGACATATCTGATCTGAGCTATGCAGGTTCTGGGTCCATTATCTTCTCTGTATCAGGGTAACATTTCTTCCGCATCGATACATGAAACACATCATGTAAATTGGCAACTCAGATGGCAATCCTAACCTATAGGCTACATGTCCAATCCTCTCAATGATAGGATATGGCCCATAAACCTAGGAGTCAATTTGCCTCTCATGTCAAACCTCAACACTCTTTTCCACGGTGAAACCCGCAGATACATTTCATCACCAACCTGAAACTCAAGAGGTTAACGCCTCTTCTCCGCATAACTCTTCTACCTATCATGTGTAGCTTTCAACTACTCTCTGCATGTCCTCAAGAGTTTGAATGGTCCTCCCTGACTGACCATCTGTTTGCGAGTAAGAAGTTGTACTGAACCTCAACTTTGTGCCCAAAGCTCGATGCAACTGATTCCAAAACCTGGATGTGAACTTAGAATCCTTATCTGATATAATTGAAACCAGGATACCATGTACCCTATCTATCTCATCCACATATATCTTAGCCAACTTTGGGACATCAAAGGTTGACTTAACAAGAAGAAAGTGAGCAGACTTAGTCAATCTATCCACAATCACCCATATCGAGTCACAACCTCTAGATGTCCTGGACAACCCTATCACAAATTCCATTGTGATATGTTTCCACTTCCACCCTGGTATACGAAAAAAATTGCAAAGTACATGTAGGTTTCTGGTGCTCAGCCTTAACTTGCTGACACACACTGCACCTAACCACATACTCAACTACATCCTTCTTCATACCTGACGACCAGTACAACTCCTTGAGATTCATGTACATCTTTGTAAGGACCCTGACCTGCGTTTAGGGTTTACCCTGTTTGCTTTGCTTAATCTTGGTGCTTTGGTGCTTGCTAATCACCTTTGAGTGGTGATTAGGGTTTTGTTGTGCTTTGTTGAGAGTTCGAGGGGCTACTTGCAAATAACCCAAGTTTAGGGTTTGGTGGGCAAGTTTGCCATCTTGTGAGATGTTTTCCCTCTTTGCTTCCTCTAGGGTTGAGAGGAAGGCTTGGGCTTGTTGTTTGAGTCCTTTGGGTCTGAGTTGAGCTTGTTTGGGCCTTGGAGTTCCTTGTTTGGGCTTGCTTGAGCCTTGTGTCGCCCAGGTGCCTTGGTGTGTCGCCCAGTTGCTTGGTGTGTCGCCCAGTAGAGCTGCTGGTTGTGTCGCCCCTGCTGCTTGGTCTAGCTTTGACCATGTTTGGTAGACACATGGTGCACATCTTGGACAAGTGCCTTATGGCTTTCATGAGAGGTGGCTTGAGTTGGTAGACATGTGTCCCTTGGGTGGGTGACACATAGCATGGTTGTACCTTGGTTTCTCCTCCCCTTCATCCTATATAGGTAGCTCTTCTCCTTGCCTTAGTCTCCTTTGGTCCTTTAGTCTCCTCTCCACCCTTGGTGCATGATATCCCTCTCCATCTTGCTTGTGTTGGCCGATACACTTCCTTGGAGCTGAAGTGGTGGCCGATACACCTTCCTGGAGCAGCTTGGTGGATGATAGCTTTGGACCTTGGAGTGCTTTGGAGCTTTGGTGGCCGACAACCTTGGAGCTCAAAGTGCATCTTCTCCCTTGAAGCTTGGAGCTTAAGGCGGGTTGCATAGTTTCTAACCCTAACTCTTTTACCTCTAGCTTTGATCTTGTTATATGTTAGTAGTCTATCTTAGTTCCTTGCTTGTACATCTTGCTTATGTACCTTAGTGGCTGATATCCCTCTCTAGGGTTTAGGGTTCCTTGTATACCTTGCTCTTTAGGGTTTGTGCTCTTTGTGTTGGAGGTTGAAGATGACCTAGGGTTGGGTGATACCCCTTCCTTGTGGGTGTGTTGGGCGACACACTTGCCCTTAAGTTGAACGATATGGTGATCTAGGGTTTGAGTTCCTTGTGTTGGAGGTCGATAGTGACCTAGGTTGGGCGATAGGGTGCTCTCTCTGGTGGCCGATATGGTTCCTTGGTGGACGACATGTTGAGCTCTTGAAGTTGGCCGATACCCTTGCCCATGAGTGGGCGATAGGGTGAGCTAGGGTTTGGTTGGCTGATATGAAGGGAGACATAGTGATGTTCTTTGTTGGCCGATATGTGAGTGCCCTTGGAGATGGGCGATACTCTCTCTCTCTCTCTCTCCCTCTCTCTCTCTGTTGGGCGATATGGTTCCCTTGTTCCTCTCTTGAACGATAGGCCTTAGTATCTTGGTGATCTTTGTGGTGGAAGTTATGGCCAAGCATGGCATGGCATGTTGGACGATAGGCTATGTGCCCTAATGGCCGATACCATGATGGGTGATACCTTGATGGCCGATACCATGTAGGGCGACATGCTTTGGGCCATGATGGCCGATAGGGTTAGTAGAGTGTGTTGGCCGATAGGGTAGTAGTGGGTGATGGCCGATAGGGTTAGTGAGGTTGGCCGATACTTATGTTGGGTGACAGGCTTTAGATGAGGGTTGTGAGGTTTTAGTGAGGGTATGAGTTTCTTTGGTGACGGTCCCTCATGTGATAGAAGTGGATGCTTATACATAAACCAATAAATGATGGTAGTGTTTTTGATACCATCAATATGTAATATGTTGCCTTGCAAATAATAAGGATGCTAATGGTAGTAATGTATATGATGATAGCCCTCATGTAATATATGCATGATGTGACCCGTTATGCTTATTTGTTAAAAGTAATAAAGATGATGATAACTACTCTAGTAGTTGCTTAATGATGATAATGATGGTAATAAAGATGCTAAGTGACAGTTATGTTAAAGGTTGCTTTATGATAAAGATGACTATAGTTGATGGCATAGTAATGACCTTGTTAATAATAGTGTTGATTCTGTATACTCAATTTGTTTCCCATATACCTTGATTGTTTGTATAATCTTGAGATAAGGGTAAGCATCAGTATGGTTTGTTAATGATGTACTTAATACACTTGATTATTAGATAAGTGTATTATTGATAAGTAGATTATCTTTAATGATATTTCATGATGTTGAATCTATGGTTATTGTGCATCCTAACCATGCAGGTGATGGGTAGCCATGAAAGGGCTATGTGACATATGTGATGAGTAACATTACCTTGATAATTGCTCTATAAGATTATGTATGTGATGTGTTTGTCCCATGATGATGAGGTGAGCCTTGAGAGGCAGTGACAGTGCATGATGAAGGGTTGAGACCATGTGGTATGTGATGATCCTTGAGATGGATCTGGATGGTTGGCAAGAGGCCAAGTGATAACATGTGATGTTGGATCCTTAAGATGGATCAGGTGGATATGAATAGATCATAATATAATGTTCTTTACTTTCTGTTATATCTTGCATGTTATACAACTTGGTTGAATCTTGCAATCCATCTAAAAGATACTAATTAATCACAGTGAAATATATCATGTAGTTTGCCCTGGCCATAGATCCATCATCGTCAGGACTTGGTGATGGTGAAACAGGTTTTCCTACGGGTTAACCTGGAAGCGCATATTGTTGAATATGTGTAGGTTACTCCTAGCCTGAAAATGAGGAGGTAAGAGTGTAACTTTGGTTGCAGACTCAGATATGTGTGTAGAGCATGGTGAACAGGCCCATGGCTCAGGATATGTGATGTATGGAGCATGAATGTGTTCATGGCTCAGAGCACGGTGATCAGGCCCGTGGCTCAGTTTTACTAGCGCCGTGACCTGTACCAAGGCGGGCTAGAGAATGGGTAGCCTATGGAGCTAACCTTGTGGCTTAGACCACTACAGCATGTGACTGCGGTCCTGCTTGTGTTGTACTCATGTACTGACCATGAGGTGGGAGGTCGTGGAGTCCGGCTCTTCCATTGACCTTGTATGGCATCGTCTTGGGTTTTGTAACCGAAGGTTGGATTTGAACGGTACGGTTCAAATCCTCAGGGCATAATAAAATGTAATACAGCCGTTTAGTATTTACTAGTCATATCAAATACGAAACATTGGTTGAGGTCTTGTTTGTGTAATATTCCGTTATACCTTGCAGGTCATGTGGTAATCTACCTTATCTTGATAATCCGGTTACATGGCATTATACCCTGTTCTAATAATCCTGTTACATGTTGATATATCTCATCTTGATAGTCATGTTCTTTTGAAAGACATCTGGTTATAAGTTTTTAGTACAGCTGGTATGCTTGCCGGTAAGAATGATCTTGCTATATATATATATATAACTGCTTCTGATATATCTGCTCATGTTATAATTGCTGTTATAGTTTCTCTTACTGAGGTTCTATGGTTGTGGTGGGGAGCTATGTTTCCCGCTGGGACAATTGTTTAATTGTCTCACTCCGCTGGTTTATACCCTTTTTAGGTGGTCGAGGTAGACGTGGTCGTGGTTGTGGTGTTGTGGACGAGCAGCTTGAGGAGCAGTAGGAGGCAAGCGTTGGACATGCTGCTGTTTTGGATGTTTTGTAGTAGAGTCTAGAGTCATCCCTGTACTCTCAGATCCTTGGCAGTGTTTTGACGATGTTTCACGAAGATCGTTCGATGATATCTGTATATCCTGCTGTTGGCCGGATGTGGGCCTCTATGTATATACGAACAGGTGGTGAACTCATGTGATGGATGGACAGCTGTTCCTGAGATGTGGACACGTATCAGATCTTGTGTATATGTATATGACATGTTTCTGTGCAGGATATGGACTGGAAAGTAATAGTTTCACAGTTTATCAGTTTTCCGCAATCGGTTTTAATTAACCCGTGTTTTGATAATCTGTGGTTATGGTGTTTTCCGCACGTTTTCGTGTAACACCTCGTTATCTGTGTGATAATGGGATGTGTTGCCACAAGTTTTGGTATCAGAGCCTTAGGTTCGCTGAGTCTACAGGGATCTAGGACTAGGTTGAGTCTGTTCTTATGAGTTTTCCAGGTTATCTTACAAAAATCTTCTGCCCTCAGCAGAAGAAAAGCCAAGATGTCTGGAAACCACGAAGAACATGCTCCTGAGCATAGTGATGATGCATCGGTTGATGGAGCAAATGGACGGGCACATGAAGATCGGGTGCCTAAGGTTCCCCAACCAGACCCAGCCATACTTGAACACCCTGCCTACCAACAGCTTATGGGGAAGTTAATGGCTACGATGAATCTCATGGTTGAGCGATTACCAGTGCCTCCTCCACGAGCATAGGTTCCCCATGGAGAAGCATCGGGTATTGGGAAGACCTTTGAGCGGCTTCGCCGAGTCGGAGCTTCGGATTATGCTGGAACGGCTGATCCACCGGATGTAGATCTATGGCTGACAAGTCTTGAAAAGGCTTTCCGGATCCTCGACATCCCCGAAGCAGACAAAGTAAAGCATGCTGTCTACCTTTTGAAGGGTAGTGCTGGTCACTGGTGGACCATCGAGGAAGAGAAGCGGCCTGGTGAGGTGATCTGTTGGGAAGTGTTTCGGTGCGAGTTCGTCACCAGATACTTTCCGAAGACGTACCTGGATGAGAAGATCAGTCAGTTTGAGAAGTTGCGGCAAGGAACGATGAACATCACCGAGTATGAAGCTAAGTTTATGGATCTGTTGAGGTTCTGTCCTCACATGGAGGCGACAGATGATGAACGGATCAGATGTTTTGAGAAGGGTTTGAGTGCTGAGTTGACAACCCCTGTGTCTGCATTGGAAAACCGAGAGCGGTTTGCTACGTTTGTGGAATCAGTTCGACAGATCGAGAGGACAGTAAGGGAGAAAAGAGAATCGGTGTCTCTTAAAAGACCTGCTCAGTTTCAAGGACGAAGGTTTGGTGGCTTCAAGAAACCCAGGTTTTCAGCACCGTCAGTGATGAGAAGTGTTGGTGTACCATCTCAGTGGTCTCCGAGTAAGGGAAAAGGTTATGTTTCTTCACCATCTAAGGCACACAGTTCAGCTTCGGTGGCAGTGACAGGGCCATCTAGGCCACGAGCTGACAATAAAGCATGTCATCTCTGTGGACAAGTCAGGCATTGGAAGTTCAATTGCCCGAATAAAGATGTTGAAGTGACGCAGCAACCGAGGCAGAGTTTCCAGAAGTCTGAGAGACCACAGCCCAGTGGTAGCAGAGGACGAGGACGCAGTCAAGCGTCTCAAGCTGGATCGTCTGCTCAAGGGAGCAGAGGTCGTGGACAGCAAGCTACGGCTCGATTCTATGCCATGAATCAGCCGGAGGCGATAGTCAACCCGCGAGTGGTGACAGGTCAGATGGAGTTATTTCATTCTGATATGTCTTCTTCTTGCTTTATATCTGTTCTGGTTGACCCGGGTGCTACACACTCTTTTATCGCCTATAGTATGCTTGAAAACTGTCATCTACCTGTTAGTTGTAAGAAGGATAGCTTGTTGTTAGAAACCCCTCTTGATGGTTCCTCTTTGCTTCGAGAAGAGTGTCCATCTTGTGTTTTGTCTTTTTCGGGACACAACATTCACGTGGATCTCATACCACTTGATATGCATGGTTTCGATGTTATCCTTGGGATGGATACCTTAGAGAAGTATAAGGTTGTCTTGGACTGTGGTTCCAAGCAGGCGGTGTTTGATGTTGCTGGAGAGAAGTGGATCTTCCAGGGAGATAGGAAGATTCTTCTGACGTGTCTGGTGTCAGCTATGGTAGCAGATAGGTTGTTGCGACAAGGATGTGAGGCGTTCTTAGCTCACGTTGTGGATACCGTTGTGGATACCAAGGCAAAAGGCCTTAACCTTGAAGAAGTGTCAGTGGTCCGAGAGTTTGCAGATGTGTTTCCCGAGGAGTTTCCTGGTGTTCCTCCACCCCGAGAGATCGATTTTGAGATCAATCTGGTTCCGGGAATGCAGCCGATTGCACAGACACCTTATAGGATGGCTCCAGCAGAGATGGTAGAGTTGAAGAAGCAGTTACAAGAGTTGTTGGAGAAAGGTTTCATCAGACCGAGCACGTCACCTTGGGGTGCTCCCGTGTTGTTCGTTAAGAAGAAGGATGGTTCGATGCGGTTGTGTATAGACTACCGACAGTTGAACAAGGTCACGATCAAGAATAAGCACCCGTTGCCGAGGATAGATGACCTGTTCGATCAGTTGCGTTGTGCTACAGTGTTTTCGAAGATCGATCTATGGTCTGGATATCATCAGTTGAGGATAAATGTGGATGACATACCAAAGTCAGCTTTTAGGACGAGGTATGGTCATTTTGAGTTTGTGGTTATGCCGTTTGGATTAACCAATGCACCTGATGCTTTCATGGACCTGATGAACAGAGTGTTTCGTCCGTTCTTAGATCAGTTTGTTGTAGTTTTTATAGACGACATCTTGATCTATAGTCGGAACCGGCTAGAGCATGAGCAACATCTTCGTCAAGCGTTGACTCTCCTTCGTCAACATCAGTTGTATGCTAAGTTTAGTAAGTGTGAGTTCTGGTTGGATGAAGTGACTTTCTTAGGTCATGTGATATCTGCTGAAGGAGTCAAAGTAGATCCGAAGAAAGTGGAATCCGTTGCGGATTGGGAACAGCCGAAGACACCGACGGAAGTTCGTAGTTTCCTTGGTCTAGCAGGATACTACCGGAGGTTTATCAAGGACTTCAGTTCGATAGCTCTACCGATGACGAAGTTGACCATGAAGGATGTACCTTTTGTTTGGAATGATTGATGTCAGCAAGCTTTCCAAAGTTTGAAGGAAAAGCTAACCAGTGCTCCAGTGTTGATCTTGCCAGAATCTGGAAAAGGCTATGTTGTTTTCTGCGATGCGTCCAAGAAAGGTTTGGGTTGTGTGCTGATGCAGGAAGATCATGTGGTTTCTTTTACTTCACGACAGCTTAAGAAACACGAGGAGAACTATCTGACCCATGACTTGGAGCTGGCAGCAGTGGTTCACGTGTTAAAGATTTGGAGACACTATCTTTATGGGGAAGTGTGTCAGATCTTTACAGATCACAAGAATCTGAAGTACATCTTCTCACAGAAAGAGTTGAACATGTGACAGCGTCGGTGGATGGAGTTTATCAGTGATTATGATTGCACTATCGAGTATCATCCTGGTAAGGCGAATGTGGTAGCAGACGCGCTTAGCAGAAAGTCTTCTACTCCCAAGAAGGCACATATGAGTTCTTTGGTATGCCATAGGCGGGACATGTTAGTCTCCTTACGGCAGATGAACGTACAGATGGAGGTTTCCTCGATAGCTGGACTTTTAGCACATATGCAAATCAAGCCCACGTTGAGACAGCAGATCAAGGATGCACAGCAAATGGATGATACAGTACAACTAATCAGATCAGAGTTTGGCAGCGAAAAGCGTGATGGGTTCCATGAGTCCGAGGATGGAGTGGTTTGCTATCATAATAGGATGGTGGTTCCAGATGCTGATAATCTGAGGAAGTTGGTGCTCGAGGAAGCACACACGTCGATGTATGCTATGCATCCAGGTGTCACCAAGATGTACCATAGTCAGAAGGACTTGTATTGGTGGCCCGGCTTGAAGAAAGATGTGGCTGAGTTTGTGGCAAGGTGTGCGGTATGTCAGCAAGTAATTAAAGGCTGAGCATCAAAAGCCGGCAGGTACGTTGCAACCTTTGCCTATACCACAATGGAAATGGGATCATATAACCATGGATTTCGTAGTTGGTCTACCCAGGACAACTAAGAATCATGATTCCATTTGGGTGATAGTGGACAGATTAACGAAGTCTGCCCATTTCATACCTGTGAAGACCACGTATACAGCTGAAAAGCTCGCTCGAGTATATGTGGATGAGATAGTTCGTTTGCATGGTGTGCCAGCAACGATAGTTTCTGATAGAGGTCCTCAGTTTACAAGTCGTTTTTGGGAACAGTTGCACAGGGCGATGGGAACGCAGTTGAAGTTCAGTATCGCTTTCCACCCGCAGACAGATGGACAGTCTGAGAGGACTATTCAGACTTTGGAGGATCTTCTTCGTGCTTGTGTTTTGCAGTTCCTAAGCAGTTGGGACGTACATCTCAGTTTGATAGAGTTTTCCTACAACAATAGCTATTAGCGGAGCATTGACATGGCTCCCTATGAGGCTTTGTATGGGAGGAAGTGCAGATCTCCTTTGTGTTGGTATGAATCAGGTGAATATCAGCTTTTGGGCCCTGAGTTAGTACAGCAAATGACAGAAAAGATCAAGGTGATACAACAACAGTTGAAAGCGGCACAAGACAGGCAGAAGTCTTATGCAGACAATCGCCGACGACCCTTGGAGTTCCAGGTGGGAGACAAGGTGTATCTTAAAGTCTCCCCGTGGAAAGGTGTGCTGAGGTTTGGCCGGAAGGGTAAGTTAGCTCCCAGATATATGGGGCCCTACCCAGTCTTAGCACGTGTTGGCAAGGTGGCTTACGAGTTAGAGTTGCCTCCAGAGTTGCACAGGTTACATCTAGTGTTCCATGTCAGTATGCTGAAGAAAAGTCATCCAGATACAGGAACAGTGATACGACCAGTTGAAGTTGAGCTTGACAAAGATGTGACTTATGAAGAGGGTCCTATGACGATCCTTGACAGAAGAGTCAAGAAGCTGAAGAGAAAGGATCTGATTCTTATGAAGGTCCTTTGGCATCACCGTGGCGTTGAGGAAGCCACGTGGGAGCTTGAGGAAGAGATGAGGAGGAAGTATCCCTCGCTTTTCTCTTCGGATTTCGGGGACGAAATCCTTTTGTAGAGGTTTATGGCTGTAAGGACCCTGACCTGCGTTTAGGGTTTACCCTGTTTGCTTTGCTTAATCTTGGTGCTTTGGTGCTTGCTAATCACCTTTGAGTGGTGATTAGGGTTTTGTTGTGCTTTGTTGAGAGTTCGAGGGGCTACTTGTAAATAACCCAAGTTTAGGGTTTGGTGGGCAAGTTTGCCATCTTGTGAGATGTTTTCCCTCTTTGCTTCCTCTAGGGTTGAGAGGAAGGCTTGGGCTTGTTGTTTGAGTCCTTTGGGTCTGAGTTGAGCTTGTTTGGGCCTTGGAGTTCCTTGTTTGGGCTTGCTTGAGCCTTGTGTCGCCCACGTGCCTTGGTGTGTCGCCCAGTTGCTTGGTGTGTCGCCCAGTAGAGCTACTGGTTGTGTCTCCCCTGCTGCTTGGTCCAGCTTTGACCATGTTTGGTAGACACATGGTGCACATCTTGGACAAGTGCCTTATGGCTTGCATGAGAGGTGGCTTGAGTTGGTAGAGATGTGTCCCTTGGGTGGGCGACACATAGCATGGTTGTACCTTGGTTTCTCCTCCCCTTCTTCCTATATAGGTAGCTCTTCTCCTTGCCTTAGTCTCCTTTGGTCCTTTGGTCTCCCCTCCACCCTTGGTGCATGATATCCCTCTCCATCTTGCTTGTGTTGGCCGATACACTTCCTTGGAGCTGAAGTGGTGGCCGATACACCTTCCTCGAGCAGCTTGGTGGACGATAGCTTTGGACCTTGGAGTGCTTTGGAGCTTTGGTGGCCGACAACCTTGGAGCTCAAAGTGCATCTTCTCCCTTGAAGCTTGGAGCTTAAGGTGGGTTGCATAGTTTCTAACCCTAACTCTTTTACCTCTAGCTTTGATCTTGTTATATGTTAGTAGTCTAGCTTAGTTCCTTGCTTGTACATCTTGCTTATGTACCTTAGTGGCAGATATCCCTCTCTAGGGTTTAGGGTTCCTTGTATACCTTGCTCTTTAGGGTTTGTGCTCTTTGTGTTGGAGGTTGAAGATGACCTAGGGTTGGGCAATACCCCTTCCTTGTGGGTGTGTTGGGCGACACACTTGCCCTTAAGTTGAATGATATGGTGATCTAGGGTTTGAGTTCCTTGTGTTGGAGGTCGATAGTGACCTAGGTTGGGCGATAGGGTGCTCTCTCTGGTGGCCGATATGGTTCCTTGGTGAACGACATGTTGAGCTCTTGAAGTTGGCCGATACCCTTGCCTATGAGTGGGCGATAGGGTGAGATAGGGTTTGGTTGGCCGATATGAAGGGAGACATAGTGATGTTCTTTGTTGGCCGATATGTGAGTGCCCTTGGAGATGGGCGATACTCTCTCTCTCTCTCTCCCTCTCTCTCTCTGTTGGGCGATATGGTTCCCTTGTTCCTCTTTTGAATGATAGGCCTTAGTATCTTGGTGATCTTTGTGGTGGAAGTTAGGGCCAAGCATGGCATGGCATGTTGGACGATAGGCTATGTGCCCTAATGGCCGATACCATGATGGGTGATACCTTGATGGCCGATACCATGTAGGGCGACATGCTTTGGGCCATGATGGCCGATAGGGTTAGTAGAGTGGGTTGGCCGATAGGGAAGTACTGGGTGATGGCCGATAGGGTTAGTGAGGTTGGCCGATACTTATGTTGGGTGACAGGCTTTAGATGAGGGTTGTGAGGTTTTAGTGAGGGTATGAGTTTCTTTGGTGACGGTCCCTCATGTGATAGAAGTGGATGCTTATACATAAACCAATAAACGATGGTAGTGTTTGTGATACCATCAATATGTAATATGTTGCCTTGCAAATAATAAGGATGCTAATGGTAGTAATGTATATGATGATAGCCCTCATGTAATAGATGCATGATGTGACCCGTTATGCTTATTTGTTAAAAGTAATAAAGATGATGATAACTACTCTAGTAGTTGCTTAATGATGATAATGATGGTAATAAAGATGCTAAGTGACAGTTATGTTAAAGGTTGCTTCATGATAAAGATGACTATAGTTGATGGCATAGTAATGACCTTGTTAATAATAGTGTTGATTCTGTATACTCAATTTTTTTCCCATATACCTTGATTGTTTGTATAATCTTGAGATAAGGGTAAGCATCAGTATGGTTTGTTAATGATGTACTTAATACACTTGATTATTAGATAAGTGTATTATTGATAAGTAGATTATCTTGAATGATATTTCATGATGTTGAATCTATGGTTATTGTGCATCCTAACCATGCAAGTGATGGGTAGCCATGAAAGGGCTATGTGACATATGTGATGAGTAACATTACCTTGATAATTGCTCTATAAGATTATGTATGTGATGTGTTTGTCCCATGATGATGAGGTGAGCCTTGAGAGGCAGTGACAGTGCATGATGAAGGGTTGAGACCCTGTGGTATGTGATGATCCTTGAGATGGATCTGGATGGTTGGCAAGAGGCCAAGTGATAACATGTGATGTTGGATCCTTAAGATGGATCAGGTGGATATGAATAGATCATAATATAATGTTCTTTACTTTCTGTTATATCTTGCATGTTATACAACTTGGTTGAATCTTGCAATCCATCTAAAAGATACTAATTAATCACAGTGAAATATATCATGTAGTTTGCCATGGCCATAGATCCATCATCGTCAGGAATTGGTGATGGTGAAACAGGTTTTCCTACGGGTTAACCTAGAAGCGCATATTGTTGAATATGTGTAGGTTACTCCTAGCCTGAAAATGAGGACGTAAGAGTGTAACTTCAGTTGCAGACTCAGATATGTGTGTAGAGCATGGTGAACAGGCCCATGGCTCAGGATATGTGATGTATGGAGCATGAATGCGTTCATGGCTCAGAGCACGGTGATCAGGCCCGTGGCTCAGTTTTACTAGCGTCGTGACCTGTACCAAGGCGGGCTAGAGAATGGGTAGCCTATGGAGCTAACCCTGTGGCTTAGACCACTGCAGCATGTGACTGCGGTCCTGCTTGTGTTGTACTCATGTACTGACCATGAGGTGGGAGGTCGTGGAGTCCGGCTCTTCCATTGACCTTGTATGGCACCGTCTTGGGTTTCGTAACCGAAGGTTGGATTTGAACGGTACGGTTCAAATCCTCAGGGCATAATAAAATGTAATACAACCGTTTAGTATTTACTAGTCATATCAAATACGAAACATTGGTTGAGGTCTTGTTTGTGTAATATTCCGTTATACCTTGCAGGTCATGTGGTAATCTACCTTATCTTGATAATCCGGTTACATGGCATTATACCCTGTTCTAATAATCCTGTTACATGTTGATATATCTCATCTTGATAGTCATGTTCTTTTGAAAGACATCTGGTTATAAGTTTTTAGTACAGCTGGTATGCTTGCCGGTAAGAATGATCTTGCTATATATATATATATATATATATATATATATATATATATATATATATATATATATATATATATATATATATATATATATATATATATATATATATATATATATATATATAACTGCTTCTGATATATCTGCTCATGTTATAATTGCTGTTATAGTTTCTCTTACTGAGGTTCTATGGTTGCGGTGGGGAGCTATGTTTCCCGCTGGGACAATTGTTTAATTGTCTCACTCCGCTGGTTTACACCCTTTTTAGGTGGTTGAGGTAGACGTGGTCGTGGTTGTGGTGTTGCGGACGAGCAGCTTGAGGAGCAGTAGGAGGCAAGCGTTGGACATGCTGCTGTTTTGGATGTTTTGTAGTAGAGTCTAGAGTCATCCCTGTACTCTCAAGTCCTTGGCAGTGTTTTGATGATGTTTCACGAAGATCGTTCGATGATATTTGTATATCCTGCTGTTGGCCGGATGTGGGCCTCTATGTATATACGAACAGGTGGTGAACTCATGTGATGGATGGACAGTTGTTCCTGAGCTGTGGACACATATCAGATCTTGTGTATATGTATATGACATGTTTCTGTGCAGGATATGGACTGGAAAGTAATAGTTTCACAGTTTATCAGTTTTCCGCAATCGGTTTTAATTAACCCGTGTTTTGATAATCTGTGGTTATGGTGTTTTCTGCACGTTTTCGCGTAACACCTCCTTATCTGTGTGATAATGGGATGTGTTGCCACAATCTTAGTGTTACGTGGATGCATAGCGTACATCGATGCATGTGCTTCCTCAAGAATCTTTTCTTTCAAATCACTGTCTCGAGGTACATAACATATCATGCTAATACAACACACCATCATCTGGAAACATGAACTCTGGTTTCTTTCCCCTTGTCATGTCATGCATGATTTGCTGTAACTCACTGTCACCCTACTGTAGTTCCTTGATCTGATCATAAAAAGATAGGCTTGACTTGCATCTGTGCAATCAAACCACTTTGTTCTGTCACCCCAAAGTCTAAGTTCAACTTTCACATTTCCACTAGCATGTCTCTTTTGCAACATGCCATGGAAAATACATTCACTGTTGAACTAGACTTCCTACTTAGGGCATCAACTACCACATTCGCCTTTTCCAGGATGATAATCTATCATTATATCATAATCCTTAATCAATTCTAATCATCTCCACTGTCTAAGATTCAGATCCTTCTGGGTAAAGATATATTTCTAGCTCTTATGATCTATAAACACCTGGCACACCTCACCATAAAGATAGTAACGTCATGTCTTATGAGCATGAACTACAACAACTAATTCCAGATCATGTGATGAGTAATACTCCTCATTCTATGCTACTACTTATTGTTACATTTCAAATTTATATCTTACTCTTTTCTCCAAGTTATTTTCATATTGTTTATCTACCCTTAAACCCTAGATTTTATTAATGTTAGCTTACCTTTCATAGAGCAAATCGTATGATCTTATTTTATAAAGATACTAGTATTCAAGGTCAAATCACTAGCGACATCCCTTGAACTACTTCAACTCTAGACATTCTAGGGTTTGGTCCTTATCAGCAACATAGCATTATTGTGGTGTGACTTTGCTTCCTTAGTTTGAAATCAAACTTTAGATCTCATAAGTTCATCCATCTACTTGTAATGAATACAACTGATATGAATAACCATCAATGAACTATAGATATATAACAGAAATGTAATATCAGCCAAGTTCTCTAGCATAACTTATTAACACAAATGCTACAAATAAACATGATACTTGTTACCCAAGCATCACACATGGCTCACAAGGCCATTCATATCTTGTCACCTCTCACTAGGAAACAACTTATTCACATGGTTCATAAAATCCATACACATTATTACTTTTATTAAGCAACAACAACATCAACACACAAAAATCCAATCAACATTTATTATATAAATGTCACAGCCCAAACTTGGCTATATTCATCATCTCATCATACCTGCATGGTTATTAGGCATGATAACAGTCATACAAGATATTTATCACATCATGTGATACATTAGTAATACCATCATTCCTTAACCAGGAATTAGGGTTCACTATCAAACAGGGCTTAGCATTCCCTTTTCCCCAAATTAGGGTTAGGGTTCCCCATTTCTCATTAATTCAGACCCTCTTGAGTTAACCAACTTTATCTTGTATTAAGGTATTTGCCCTCTTAATACATTCCATCACAGAATACTCACCCTTAGCATATAATACATAGGCCACACATTACAATTGTCCAGCTATCTCACATGATATGGACTTATCTTAGTTTAAGACATAACTTTATTATAAAGTTGCTTATAAACAATCGCAATGATACACCCTCAACTAGGGTTTACTAATCATGTATTGGATCCATGCATTTGTTATGCATTATTGATTAGTACCATTAAGGGTATTTCTCACCTAATCATTAAATTTAATCTGAACCTTATTGTGTTCCTTTGTTTCTAATTAAGGATTGCTCATATGAGGTCCCAATGTTGGGTCTCCGATATCAGTTCCAACAAATTCTTAGTTGTTCTAATCTTTCTCTTATATCTCAACATCTTAGTGTATGTACATTCTTACTATGATGTGAGTCTAAATTATCCAGAGTCTACTCTTATTATACTGTTAATAGGAGTCATTAGATCTCAGTAACGCATCCTGCCAGCCGGACCAGGCCGAACCTGTAGTCCTGAAGCCAAGAGCTACTCAGGATTAACCAACTCCTATTAATCTCAAACATGTGGAAAGAATATCCACTTAGGGCAAACTCATTTAAACATAACTTCTGGTATACTTAATACAAAGAAGATAAACAATAACTAAATCACTTCATGACACACAACAATATAAAAGAATCATATTTATTCTATAAACTGAAAATCTAAATCCATACTTATAAGAGCATTTCTAATGATTTCCAATCAAATAAGCAATATAAAGCAAGATTTGCATCGCATCCTATGTTTAATCTATTATTCCTGCATAAATTTCCAGTTTCTTAACCCTAAGATTTCTAGGGTTTCTCTCTAGCCTATCCTTCCTCTGCATACCTGGCCAGGGCATCCAGAGAAGAATAGACAGAGTAGCTCGATACTGGTTAATCTAAGTATTCAGACACCTGGCCAGGGTATCTAAACACTCAAACCTCCCAGAGCTAAAAACATATCACTTCTTATCCATCTTAATTATAATACTATCTTTTGATCCTAATGATCCCTGATAACTCAGCTTAAACTCTCAACTTGATTCTCGTGACCACGTCCTCTTCCTGCCATCTGTAATAGTATAACAGAATACTTCCTGTTAGAAAATTGCAGTTAGAAGGAAGACACCTAAGTCCTAATCCTATTGGTCTCTTATCGTCCCCTGACCTTGACTTAGAGTATTCATATACTCAACCTATGCTCTGATACCAAGATGTCACACCCCGATCTCACACTAACCACTAATCACGAGATTAGGGCGCGACGGAGGGATTACCACATAAACAAATCACTGAGAACTTTTTCTTTTTAAAACCTCATAATGATATCCGGATTATTGCTATAAACTAAAACATAATAAATTGTTGCGGAAGCATCTCAATTAACCTGACTAGAGAACATAAACAGAGTTTACAACATGCAACATTGTTTAACAGAAAGTAAACATAACAATTAATTTACATCTTTATACACATTCCACATACACACTCTCTCTCACCCACGCCATGTCCCAAGGACCGAGGGGAAAGGATTAAGAGACCTCTAACTAAACTAACTACATAAACCTTCTACTGCCAAAAACTAGGATGGAAAGATCCTTCAGATTCTTGGAACTGTTGCTGACCTGAAAATGTTTGAGTAGAGGAGTGAGCCTACTCGCTCAGTGAATAGTTTTTCATTTAACTATCACTAAACAACTCGTCAAGTTTATTATTCAGATTAATATACAAGAAATACTACACTGAGCAGTTCTAAAACAATATAATTGAAATAACAAAGAATGTAAATATTGCATCCAAAGAATAACTACTAGAAGACTATGCTCTAGTCTTCCTTAACTCTTTCATTTATAAGGAACTCTGTGAACCTATATGATCATATTTTAGCTTATGCCCTGATCTATGCAGTGTACTCTGCATAGAGACTCGCAGTGCACTACGGCCACACCGTACAAGACTTAGCGACACACCCGGGAAATGCTAAGTCTGACGCCAGCCCTGTTCTGCCACAGGACCACAGGCTCTCCGACCTCAATGCACTACTCCGAGTGCTCTAGACTCCTCCTCTGACCTGAGCACACAGGCGGAGAGTCTCACGGGGTTACCTCCATGACTCCGCACGGATCTTGTTGCAATAACCCCTATTTTCTCCAGTGCCACCATGACTTCACACGGATTATTGTTGAACACTGTCTCTCTGTCCTCGTGCCACCATGACTCCGCACGGTTAATGTTGCAACACGAGTTTCACCCCTAAGAAGCAGATCTCTTGAAGGGGTTCTACGGTGTTCAGGGCAACTAAGTCTAACATTAATATTATAGATGCATGTAAAACAGAAATCATAACTCATTTTACATTTCTCACAAGGCTCACACGGCCTGCCATATCATATCATAAGAAATATCATAACTCATGTATTCAACATATATCATGTCTCAGTATCATCCCTTTCTAGGGCATGTCATATCTCATCACCTGCAATTTACGAGATATGTATTGAAAATAAGAAGCCCTGCAGTATGTAGATATCAACTCAGAGAGAACAAGCATATAAAGTTAAATGCACTAGAAACATACAATTCAATAGTTAAGTATCACCACATCTCATATCGAGACCTTTCATATTACCATGACATGATTCATTGAACACCCTATCCTTAGGGTTTCAGTTACCTCATTCACTTATCACATGGCAACACCCTATCCTTATATCATGCATGCAGGCAGATTTAAAATTCATAAATATCCCAAACTCAAGTCAATTTGGCACATGCATATTGAATTCATTCAATTGTACATCTTAGTGCATTGCTAAGAGTAATTTACTTCACATATGAGAATTCATACGTAACATTTGTCAATTCTCTGAAATTCTCGAAAAACGTGCACATTAACCCAAATCCTGGTTTGTGCATCACTTAACTCAATTAAGAGTTAATTACATATCACAATACAATTTAATAACAATACTAGAAAATTTCTGGTAATATTTCAGAGAAATGTTCCATTTCATGTAAATATCAATTTACACATATTAACGTCAAAAGATATATGCAATTAGGGTTTTCATGCATGTTTTATTTATTCATATCAACTTTGAAATCGTACATCTGATAATTTATCAGAAATCTTCATTGTCTGGGTTCATACCCAAATTATACCATTTTCAGACATGAATTTCTAATTTCAACATTCAATTGAACAATTTAGGTTCATATAAATCTACTGATTCAATCCATACTGTTCAAATGCTAAATTTAATCATATAACAGTGTCTAGAAGCAATTTATGAACTAAAAATGTCGGGCGATGCCAAACGCTGCCCGACGCCTGATAACGCCGTTATCAACATAATTCGCGCACAAAATAGAAAATATTCAAACGCCTGAGTTTATTAATGATAAATAAATGAAACCCTACTCACAGCGGATTGGAATGTCCGGATTCATCCGGGGATGCGTTCAGGGTCTGATTCCGGGAAAAATTTGATTTTCTTCTTCCTTTGAATAAATTTTTCACTGTACCTATTCACGGAACAGGAACTTCACGCTCCAAATCAGAAACCGTCGCTTGATGCTAATATAGGCTGAATTGATGGTGGTTTGTGGTTTAATCCTCCTAGCCGAGATCCAAATCTTAGATTATGAGCTTTGGCCGCCCCAAATCCACCTCCTCCAGGCTACGCACGGCCGCTGTGCAAGCTATAGCTTGCCGCAGCCAAGCTGCTATGCGGCAGCTAGCTTAGGAAGGTAGGAAGAGTGGATGGTGGGAGAAGAAGAAAGGAGGAAAGAAGAAGAGAAGAAGAAGAAGAAGAAGAAGAGAAGAAAGGTAACCGGAACAAATCTGGAAATCGGCCGACTGATCGCCCTGCGATCGCCTGCGGAGCTGCACTCCTGTGCGTCGCCTCCAACAAAACAAAATGAATCGGATAATCAACTGGAAATAAAGGAAGGTTTATAAAGAAAATATTTGGAAATTTTGCAATTTCAACCCTGGAATCAGAAAAGATCATAACTATTGACTCGAAAGTCCAAATCATGTGATTTCTTTTGCATATTTTCAAGAATGAGGCCCACTACAATCTCAAAGCATGAAAACATGCTAATTATACTGTTTTACTGGTTCAAAATTCCAATTGCATCCAAAAGTCACTTTACTCATCCTAATCATCTTAATTATGCACTAATTGGATCTTATCTACTTAATTCAACTTTATCAACTTGATGATGCACTAACCACCACATGAGCACTTAAGTTAGCTCAATTAACTTAATTATGCACTAATCATGATACTTACATATTAGCTTTGAGTCGGGTCATAACAGAACCAGTTCAAGCAGACATCGTTGATGCGATGTTGGGTAGTTGTAGGGTAGAGCACACCGATCCACCTCCTATCTTTAGAAACATTGTGCATGATGCTGAGATACCGTTATACACAGGCTGTGCTAAGTTTACAAAGCTTAGCGCTGTGTTGAGATTGTATAAGTTGAAAGCTAACAATAGATGGAGCGACAAAAGCTTCACTTCATTGTTGACTTTGTTGAAAGAAATGCTTCCTGAAGGAAACGAGCTGCCAATCTCAACATACCAGGTAAAGAAAATGTTGTGCCCAATGGGAATGGAGGCCAAGAAGATACACGCATGCCCGAATGATTGTGTATTATTTCAAAAGGACTATGTAGATTTGAAAGATTGTCCAAAATGTTGTGCGTCACGGTATAAATTGACGACTTCGGGGGAGTCCAAAACTGGTTCTCCTGCCAAGGTGTTGTGGTATCTACCTATAATATCACGGTTTCAACGCTTGTTTGCAAATCCGAAAGATGCGAAGAATTTGAGGTGGCATGCAGATGTTAAGAAAAATAATGATGGGATCCTGCGACATGCGTCTGATTCCCCACAGTGGAAGAAGATTGATCTATTGTACCCCAAATTTGGTGAAGAAGATAGGAATCTAAGACTTGGGCTTTGTACAGATGGGATGAATCCGTACGGGACATTGAGCAGCCAACATACCACTTGGCCAGTCATGCTTGTTATATACAATCTTCCTCCCTGGATGTGTATGAAAAATAAGTACGTTATGTTGTCATTGTTGATATCGGGCCCTAAACAACCCGGAAATGATATCGATGTTTATCTTGAACCTTTGATTGATGACTTAAAGAAACTTTGGGTTGAAGGTGTGATGACCTATGATGCTTCAGCAAGAGGGACATTTCGTTTGCACGCTATGTTGTTTTGCACTATTAATGACTTTCCAACATATGGGAATTTGTCTGGATATAGTGTCAAAGGAGCTAAAGCGTGTCCTATATGTGAAGAAAACACTGATTCAATAAGACTAAAACATGGCAGCAAGACCGTATATCTTGGTCATCGAAGGTTTCTTTCAAAATTTCATCCGTATCGTAGGAAGCGCAAAGCATTCAATGGATGGAATGATGAACGGAGTGCACCTAAACCTATACCAGGGGATGTTGTTTATGAAAGAGTAAAAGACATTGTCAATGAATTTGGTAAGAAATCACAATGTAGTATGGCCACACGGAGTGACAATTCTTCATTCAAGAAGAAGTCAATATTTTGGGATCTTCCTTATTGGAGTTCTTTGACAGTCAAGCATTGTATCGATGTAATGCACGTTGAGAAAAATGTCTATGATAGCATCATTGGTACTCTGTTAAATATACCAGGTAAGACTAAAGATGGGATAAAATCCAGACTGGACCTACGTGAAATGGGAATAAGGTCAGAATTAACAGAATTACGTGAAATGGGTAGTAAAAGAACATACTTACCTCCCGCTTGTTACACGTTGTCTAGAAAGGAGAAGAAAACTTTTTGTGAATGCTTGGTAAATGTTAAGGTGTCACATGGTTACTCATCCAACATCCGTAGATTGGTATCAATGAAAGATCTGAAGTTGATAGGTCTTAAATCTCATGATTTTCACACTCTAATGCAACAAATATTACCCGTGGCAATTCAATCTATATTGTCGAAGCATGTAAGGTTTGCAATTACCAGACTTTGTTTCTTTTTCAACAGTCTATGCAGTAAAGTTATTGACCATGATACTCTCGATAATTTGCAAAGAGAAGTGGTTGTTACCCTATGTCAGCTTGAGATGTATTTCCCTCCTTCGTTCTTTGATATCATGGTACATCTTGTTGTCCACTTGACTAGGGAAGTGAAAATGTTGGGACCAGTTTTCTTGCATTGGATGTATCCCTTTGAACGATACATGAGCGTTTTTAAAGGTGATGTTTGAAACCGTTATCGGCCTGAAGGGAGTATTATTGAAGGTTATGTGGCGAGAGAGGTTATGGATTTTTGCAATGACTTTCTCAGTGGTAATGACACTCCTGATAATGACAAGAATATTGAGGAGGGCAAAGGAATTTTGGGATCACGGGTGAAAGTAATCAGCCGTGAGCAGTTGGAATAAGCTCACTTGTATATTTTATACAATATGGACGAAGTGAGTGTTTATATCGAGGAACATACCAATTTCATAAAGAGACAACATCCTCGAGCAAGTTCAATGTGGCTTGCTAGAGAGCATAATAAGACTTTTACTAAGTGGTTTGAAGATAAAGTCTTACATCAACTATCTCAAACACCAAATGATATTACAGAAACTATCAAATGTCTCGCCTTTAAACCAAAACTGAATGTTATGTCTTATGAAGGGTTTGACATTAATGGATTCACATATTACACAAAGCGCCAAGATGATAAGAGTGTCGTCCAAAATAGTGGGGTCACTCTTCAAGCGTCGACTATGTACTTTGCAAGTGCAAAGGATAAGAGTCTACGTGAAGCTAAAATGTCATATTACAATGTCATTGAGGACATTTGGGAGTTTGACTACATAGATTTCAAAATTCTGCTCTTTAAATGTAATTGGGTTGATAACACCAAAGGAGTTATAGTGGATGAATTGGGTTTCACTTTGGTGAACTTTGAAAAGATTGGCGAGAAGGGTGAACCATTCATATTGGCATCACAGACGAAACAAATATTCTATATCGATGATCCTGCGAATGATAAATGGTCGGTTGTTCTTCATGGTAAAAGACAATTCATTGAAGATCATATAGATGAAGAAGAGTACTATGATAAGTATGATGACTCCAGTCCATTCTCAGTTGGGTTGCCAACTCCACAAAATATTGAAGCTAATGATGACTTATATGTGTGCGGAGATCACAATGAAGGATTGTTAATTGATAAAAGATCACAATTTTAGAGACATGTATGTTTATACAAATGCTAAATGTTTGCCTTTTTCTAGTTAATACAAATGCTAAATGTTTGCCTTTTTCTAGTTAATACAAATGCTAAATGTTTGCCTTTTTAATGACATTTTCAGATGGATGACCATGATGAGCATGATGTCCATGATGAGCATGAAATCCATGATGAGCATGCTGTCCATGGCGAGCATGGCGAGGATACCAATGTAAGTTCTAAAAACATATCCTGTATTTCTATAAAATTCATTATCTTCTAGTTATGTCATATATCATATATTTCTATATTGGGCTAATTCAGTGTGTTTATTTTTGTCAAAATTTAGGTTGATGATGCACATGTACCCACTGAAGCACTGGAGCAACTTGATGCGCAGCACCAAACACTTAACAAGAAAAGGGGCATCACTCTGTTGAAGAAGTTAATAGCGCTAAGTGGCAGTGGATCCAAATTGGTTGTGGAGTTTGATAATGGAGGAAATGCAATTGGAGTGAACCGCAATAATTTTGTAAACTATCTTGGGTGTACCACTCGGAGCCATTGTGGTGTTAAGTATGATAATTGGCATAAAGTTCCTCAGGGGAAAAAAAGACTTGATATGGAAGGATTTATGTGTGAGTTATTATTATTTGCAATTCTATTTTGTAGATTACAAATTCTATTATTTGCAATTCTATTTTGGATACTAGTTAATAACATTTCTATTTTACAGAATCTGTTTGCATTGGATGAGAAGTTGCATCGTAAAAGTGTGATGCAATGCGGTGGAAAGATGCTTAGGAATTATAGGACAAATCTGAACAGAGAATACATAAAAGAGGGTGATAAGAAGAAGAAGTCAGCCCTTGAACAATGGAACTTCTTGGACAAAGAAGATTGGGACACTTTTGTTGCTTCAAGAAAATATGAAGAATTCAAGGTATTAGGCGTCACTCCCAATTTAATTAATATACATTGTATTCACCTATTCAAGATTAACATTTAGTGCTACTAACTAAATCATTAATGTGCATACTAACTAGGCCCTCAGTGACGCACAAAAAGCAAGGCGTGCACTGAATGTGCATGACCACACTATGGGTCCAAAAGGCTATGCAAGCATTCGCCAAAGACTACAGGCAGAGTCTGCGGCTACTCAGGAGTCTGCTGCTACTGAGGAGTCTGCCACACCCATGCCTCGCCATGATATCTGGATAGCAGGGAGGCAAAATAAGAAGGGTGAAATAAAGAAGCCCGTAACTGCTGAGGCGGCTGCGAAAATGGTAAAATAAAACTCTTAGAGCAATCGTTTGAATATTGATTATTTGTTAACTTACCAATTTCTATTGATGGTGATTAGCGGGAACTGCACGAGCAGAGGAAACAAGGCACGTTCATCCCTCAGGGCACACAGGATGAATTGACAGTTGCTCTGGGTAACCCAGAGCATCCTGGACGTGTTAGGGGTGCAGGCGCTGGTGTAGGCATCAAAGCATTCTTTGGGCCATCCCAGCACAAACCCAGAGTGGGACTTTCACAAGAAGAGGTAACCTATACTTTTTTTAAAATGTTGCTGCAAAAGGAAATTCAATAATAAGAAGCTAATGTTTCTTTTATCCATGTATAGGAGAATAAGAGAGTCGAGGATATAGTTGCTAAGAAGGTCAACGATGTAGTTGCTGAGAAGGTCAAGGAAGAATTGCTGCGGTGGCAGGCATCTCAGGCTTCCGATCAGCCTATGGTGACCCACTCTTCTTCTGATGTACAGACTACAAGTAATCTTGTAGACCCACCGCCTAACACGTCTGTTGTAAGTATTGTTTATGACATTGTAGTTAGTCTTTTCAAGTTGTTATGTTTTCAAGATGATATGTATATATGTATAATATTCTTTACGTAAATTTGTAGGCATTGAAGTCATGCCGCTTAAGAATGCAAGACTACGTTGTTACAGAGGCGCAGGCTTACCCGTCCCTTCCTGGGGCAATGTTTCACGGGACTCCAATGCCACAGGGCTACGTTCGTGTGAGCCCGGTACGTGTGTTACCCGATTGGAGAGAAGCTACATTGTCATATCCCCACCCGGATATTGATACACTTGCTGATGCAGAAGGCGGGGTGATATTGTGGCCCAAAGCAGATGTCGTATACACTACTAAAATTATAAGATAAATTTACATTACTTTAAATTGTTAATGTGTATATATGAGGTCAACTGATCTGAAATTATATATACAGGTTAAAAAGAAGACAACCGGAGCACCTAGGCCTCCACCTCCACTTCCCGCATTACCAAGTTGGGTTCCAACTGACCTAACATACCCGTTAGGTCCTGCTTGTAGGGGAATGGCATGTTGGCTACGGGCACATAACATACATTGCCCTATAATTGTTTCTTTAGATGCAGATTATGCAGGACAATCATACGATAGCTCTTTATTTATACAAGATATTATTGAGCTGTTTATGTATGAGTGGTTGAATACATCAATGATAGAGACATGAATAAGGTGAGATCTTATTTATACATCCATATACCTTGTGTAAGATCCGGTGAGCTGGTTTCTTATATATTAATGCATACGTAATACATGTTTTGCGGCTACTTAGTCGAAGATCATTGCTAACAATTTGCATTTGATCATGTGGGATTTTTGATTCCTTTATTGATTAGTTTGGTAGCTAAAGACCCTGATAATGTTCAACAATATTGTATAGATGCTTTTACAATTTTTGGTCAGCAAAAGAAGACGATAATAATAGCTCCATTCAATGTCAAGTAAGTTTACTTTATTTATAATTTGGACTTAAGAAAATTCCATTTTTATTGTGCATTTTGAGTTATTAATTGTTAACTTTTTACCTCTAGCGGTAGACATTGGGAGTTACTAGTTATTGTCCCCGGGACGTTCACTGTTTATTATCTAGATCCCGCGGGAAGTACATTAAACACTAAAATTGGACACGTAATGAGAATGCCATTATTCTGGTGAGAAATATTTCATTTTTATATCTGTTAACATCTGTTATTACATTACTATTTACTTATGCAATTTACTGTGTTATATTAATATGTAGGGGTTTATATGCATTCAAAAAGGCTGGAGGAACGGTCCCAAGGAAAAAGAACCAGCCAATAAATTGGCAGAACGTACAAGTAAGTTCCCGACTCCAATGTATATATTATTGATGTGAATTGTGCTTAGTTGTATTATTTTGTATATTTCAATTTATAGTGCGCTACACAAGACAATGGTTGGGCATGCGCATACTATGTGATGCGATTTATGCAGATGATTATCCGACATGCCGCATTGGACATCGATACCATACATGAGGTATTATATATAGTCTCATTAGTTAGTATGAAATATATCAATCTTATTTTTATATTATTACTTATATATATACATCATTCTCTTTGCAGGTGTTTAAAACTGACAACACAATAGGTAAACGCTTAAAAAATATACATGCTCCATATACGATGGAAGCATTAAATGAAATAAGAGAAGAATGGGCAAAAGCCATACAAGCAGTGGCAACTGTAAGATATAATTGGGATGTTGATAGCGATAATGAATGATACTTTGTAAATGAATATTTCTGAATGTTAATACATGTATTTGAATGTTTCTATATGTGTGAATGTGAGAATTGAATTGATGTCTGAATGTATCTACTTGTGTGAATTATTTTTTGTGAATTTTGCAGGTTTGTGGCCTGTTTGTAGGCTGATATCAATGGATGTCGTAAACCTACAGTTCAGAAAACTGAACTGCAGGTTCTCATCCTGCTGACCAGCCACAGCAGGCCTGCAAACTGATATGAAAAAAAAAATAGATATAGGCGTCGGTTATTTACAGAAAACCGTCAGCAAAGACCTACAGCGTCGGTTATTTGATAAAAACCGACGCCTAATAGTACAAACAACCCGACCGTGCAGGATAGCACGACCGTGGTGGAAAAGGCGTCGGTTGTTCATATAAAACCGACGCCTATAGTACTAAACATGGCCGTGCAGGGAAGCACGGCCGTGTCGTCTTGAAGTATAGGCGTCGGTGTTTTAGTAGATAACCGACGCAGAATGTGTCCTAGATGACGCCGTTTTCTGTGGCGCGAACCTTTTTGGCGTCGGTTATCTACTAAAAGACCGACGCCTATATGTTAAATAGGCGTCGGTTAAAAAACCGACGCCGAAGTATTCGACCTTTAGTGGCGCCCACATAGGCGTCGCTCAGAAACCGACGCCAAAGGGGGTCAAACAACCGACGCCAAAGGCTGTTTCTGTAGTAGTGAGTTTAGGTTGAAGCATTAATCCAACCAAGGTCAAAAGGATAAAGCTAAATAATTCTATGAAGATACTAATTAATATCATGCATTTGTATATTATGCACTCAAATTTGTACTTAGATTCCCAATTAAGGTGAAATTGCATACTAGTCCACAATTGTACACAATATTACATTTCCAAGCAAATAAAGTACAATGAAGTCTAGATTAAAGTCGTCTCTTAACCAATTGAGTTTAAGTCTCAAACAAGTAAGAGTATTAAGAAAAGTATAAGATTATATATGTCGTATAATTTGCAATTTGAACATTGTGTTATGTTGAATTTACAATTAAATTCACATCTTGCTAAGAACCTTGAATCTAGGGCACAAAAAGAGTAAATTGAACCAAATTAGACATGTCTCTTGATCTATTAATTCTAAAACTTAATAAATCACATAATACATAAGTAAAACTATTTTATAAATAATTATGATGTTAAGTCCTAAAGTTATGGTAAATATGCAATTAAGTCCACAACTTATGTAAAAACTTGAAACCAAGGCATTTAAAGTGCAAATTGACATAAAACAATGTTTTAACTTATTCAATTGAGCAAAAAATATTTTCCAAACATTCAATTAAGCTAATAAATAAATATTAGAGATAAATTAAGATTAATATAGAGTCATGGTCTCACAAATTTCGTTTTAATTATCTCCTTTTCTTGCTATGCGATTAATTAGCAATGATCGTGTTTTGGGTGTTCAGTAATCTCATTTAGCGTGGCGGGTCACCACAGTTTCTGTGTTGTTGGCTCCATAAATGGCTTAGGAGCAAACTAAATGTGTCAATTTATAGGCAAAAATTCCCTACCATAAATTGCTAAAATGACTTGGGGACTATCTAAATCCTCATCCTCTTAGGATAACATGTATAACAACTAGATCCAAGGTTGATGTGATTTACAGTCTGGGATTAAATTCTAACTTCTCTTATTTGTTGGGTATCTTCAAAACATGTTAACTCTCTCCTCAATTATCCAAATTTCAATAACATTAATAACAGCTAGCACAAAAAAATCCTCAAGATAGTTGAACATTATCTCATTAAGATTAGCTGAATAAAATCCTTAAAGACACCTCAAAATAAATCTCTTATTTATCTTAAAACCTATATAGTCCTAGAATCCTAAATATATCACCAAAATTCTATTTTATTTCCAAAAAGTTTTGCATTTTTTATCTAACTTAGATAAATAAATATCAAAATACAGACTTTCATCATGTAATTGAAATAATATAAATGACTTGACTCATCAAATCAATCTGGAAATAGCTCTTGTATAATTTATTTGAATCATCAAACAATCTTCGACTGGTCTGAAGTTTAAACAAATCGCTTGATATCATTAAGAAAACTCTCCCACCAAGTTTTATACAAAGATATATTCATTTACATCCAACTAAATTATCATTGAAATTATCTTTTTGTCCCATACTAATTTTTTTCATTATTCAGACATTCTCCAAAAATTATAAAAAAATGAGTCATATCTCCATAATCATGTCAATTTAATGATTGAACAGATATTTCCTCCAAATATAGTTATTAATGACCTCACTTATATGAAAGGATCAAAATGTCCTTACCTAGGGAATCTATGGACTGAGATGATCTCCTATGATTGTATAACTTTTCTAAATTTATGGAATAAGATATTTCATCATAAGATGATCAATTGTCCAAACTAAACTTATTATTGAAATCAAGGCCTAGAACTAGGACATACGAATATACATAATATCATCCATCATATATCGAACCATCCCTTATAAAGCCAGCATATTTATGGTTTAGAAAACTTAAAGATTAAGATATTACAGTCAGTCTCAGGTTTGAAGCTGACAATAATGTTGTTATCAATTATCTATACTTATATTTATATCTACATATCACTTGTGACATGCTTGTTTTTTCTTATAATATGTTTAGCTTCCTTATCATAAAAAGTTGGAAGTTGACGCATGAAGTAAATTGAAGGATTTCCAGGTCTGGATGTTGTCAATGTCATTTTATTTGAGATTGATAAGTCTATCATCTAGATCATTCGGTGCAAATCAATACTATTTAAATATGTATGGAAGATTACAAACATGGATTCTACTATTAGTTTGTACATTACAAATTTGACTTCGCTGGAAGCTTATCACTATGCAAACAATTTGGTTTCTAGTCAGCCTTGGTATGAAGGTTGATAATTATTTTGTGGGCAAATATTTATGTACTTATATCTATATTTACACATGGTAAGTGGCATATTTGATTTACACATGGTATGTGGCATATTTGATTTACACATAGTAAATTCTTATAACATGGTTTGCTAATCTTACTACGCATTTGTCTGCTTTGTCTATTTAGGTATATCTTTCCCTTTCAGGTATTTTTTCTTTCTTTTCTTCAATTTGGGTGTTTGATTATTTTGTCTAGTTGTGTGCTTTTTCAACACTTTCCTTTCCATCCTTTGTTTGCTCATCATGTTGCTAGTATGTTTTTTTTAATTTAGTAGTAACACTAGCCATTATGAATGTCATTTTTTAATCGAAATTCACATCCTAATTGAGCCTTACGTGGAAACAATTCATTTTTGTGTTATATTTTAGTCTAAATTGATGCCTAAATTGAAACTGGGCCGATTTCAAATTCTTTGACATTGGATATGTTTGAGATCGTATATTCGGTACATCAAGTTCTATCGTGTTGCGTTGTTGAAGATTTGAATTGAATTTATATTAAAAGGTATACATCTCTTTGTCATTATTTTATGTTTTATAGTCTTGTATTTTCCGCCCCAAATATTAGAACAACAACACTTTCCTCGCTGAGGTCGGGTAACGCCTGGGGTGGGCAGTCAAGGTTGGGCATGTCGAGTAGGGTGGTGTTGCTGCACGGCGGAGAGCAGGCTAGACAGCTGACGGAGGACATACTCTCGGAGGCCTTTTTGTTGTCGTGGACAGGTGACGTCCCATGGCCGGCTGTAGAGAAGGGCGTCCTGGACCTATACCCTTCTGCCTCAGGCACGCTAAAGATCGGAGAAGGGAAGGCGCTGATCTGGATCAAGGGCGATGTTGAATGCAGGTGCATTCTAGAGGCGGGATCGTTAGGGGTCGCCGGGATCTAGATCCAGGCGAAACGTTGGCAACGTCTCCTCTCAGACGATCTCGCTGGAAGGTGGTGGGTTACAGCGACCGGTATCCCCCTACAATATCGCACGATGAGCTCCCTTGCCCAGATGGTGGAACCTTTTGACCGCCTTAGAGGGGTATCCGACCGGAGGCAATACCAATCTGACGTCTCTAGGATCACAGTCACAAGTTCGGTATTCGGCAATCATTCGACGAGCCTCAAAAATTCGACATTCGGGAATTATACGGAAAATTCGGATAAAAATCGGTAAGAATTCGGTAAAAGTTCGGTAACTATTCGGGAAATATTTGGAAAAAAATTCGTATATATATATATATATATATATATAACACATGATACACATTTTGATCCAATGACAACGTCCCAATAACCAAGTCAAATAACATACTCTAAATCTAAAAAAGGAATTAGATATTAAGTATGATGATATGATGTCTAAATATGATAAAAGTAGCTGGCCACATGATCATAGAGGAATTGGCCACAAAAATAACTGCGGAACTAAATGTCACCAAAATATTTAGAATGCAAGGTCATTCTTCGTCATCTAAATCTAAATCAAGGTCATTTGAATCGTCATTTGTCTCTAAATCATCACCCAAACCAGCATTAGTATCGCTGGCGGCGATGTGCCAGGTAGAATGTGGAGTTCAGGGATGAAAGCGTGGATGGAAGGATACTCACAGCAAGCATCGACGAGTTCGGAAACACACCATGTCACGGCATTGGGCTAAAAGCCGATAATCGAGGATCTAGGACCCCTTCATAGAACCTGCCGACGAGGTCCTTAATAGAAGAAGCAGGGTCCTTTGTCGATCCAGGAGTCGTGGACAACACATGCAAACCGAAGACGGGAAACGAAAGCATAGGGACTAGAGGTGATGCCATTACCTCTGATTGATCCGAGGGAAGGAACAAAGGCGCTACTACTCGATCTTCGCCGGAGGCGTCAGTAGACTCGGTGTAGAAATGCGGTGGCGTCCGGAGGAAATTGAGTGCAGATAGGCGCGGAGGGTGCGTTTCAGTGCAGCTTTGAGGGAGAGACATAAGAAGGCCGTGTGGTTGCGCGGGACGGCTGTGTGTGCGGCTAGGTGGCGGCGGCAGGCGTAAGGGTGCGGGGTGGCGGCGCACCAGCGAGCGAGGGGCTTGGGGTCGTCGTTTGCAGGCTTGCAGCGGCCGACATCGTTGTTGTCCTACAGCGGAGGCCGGGGGAGGCGTTGGGGACTGGAGTCCGGAGACGGCCAAGCGGAAGGCCGGAAGTGAAGTCGACGACAGCCGAACGCGGAACGCGAAAGGGCGGAAAGGTTCGTCCGTGTCTCCGTGAAAAGTGAATATAGAGCCCTAAGTGGGCTGCCAACTATTGGGCCGAATCTTTCAGAAAAAATCGGGAATTATTCCCAATATTGCGTTAAATGGGTGTTTTATACGGGTATGCCGAATTATACGTGAATTAAACGTATTATTCGGGAACGGTTCGGATTTCTTACGCAATTCGGCCGTTACATTCGTCCAGTGTTTAGTTCGCGTATTATTCGCGAATTATTCAAAAATTCTGCGAGTGACTATGTCTGGGATTCTGATGCTGGTCAGAGCGTTCGGCGAGGACATCCCCTCGTCGGTGGTGGGCTTCCGGGTTCATCTTGACAAGGTGGCCCACATCCTATCGGGTCAGGACGAGTTCATCTTCCATGACATGGCGGGGAAACTCGACATCATGGCTGAGGCGTTGAGGGTCGGGGGTGGACTCCGAGAGGCGGCGTTACGGCCGGAAGGGCCTCAGGAGGGCAACAGATCGACAATACGCGCTGATCACGTGTCCAAGATGGAGTCTTCGGCAAGCGGGGGTTTGAATTTGAATTCTACAGCGGGACCGACCTCGGGAGACGAGGAAGGGAGTGTCGCTTACAACAAACCTCACATGGTGCAAGAAGCCTCTTCTCGCGTCGAGGAGCTGCGCGGCCCACCGGGTTGTCACCAACGGGGAGGGGGAGATATGCTTTTTGGGAGAGGTTGTCATTGGGGACTTTTTCGAGACCTTCTCGGAGACTCTCTTTTCCTCTGCGGGCAGAGTGCTCGAGGGAGATGCAGAGGGAAACTAGGAGGGCAGCGTCGGGCTTCTTCTCTACGGGAACCGGCGACCGGGTTTTCCTTGGTTCATGCCAGAATAACGTTGGGGTTGGCAGGACGCCATGAGACCTGCTTCTATCACAGCTCTTCGTGGACGACGACCGTTGAAGGACGGTTGGCACACGGCAGAGTTTTAAACGATTTTTCATGTAGAAAATCCTGGTTTGGAATGTCCGTGGGGTGGAGAACACAGAGTCTCGAGGAGGCTCAAAGCACTGATGATGGTACACCAACCCGATGTAATCAGCCTGCTGGAGCCTTTGGCGTCCCAGAGGAGGACCGGCTAAAGATTTGGATCCTCTCTCACCGTAACCTCAATCCTGCAGCAAATCTCAGTGGAGTTAGGGGAGAACGAGGGCCGCGTGTGTGGAGAGGAGAAATCTGTGGAGTGAGCTGGTCGAAATGGCCCCTGGTCGGCGTCATCAGGGATGGCTGATCGGTGGCGACTTTAACGTGGTAATGCGGAGTGAAGAAAAAGTGGGCGATAATCCACTGGAATCTGACTGCGGTTCGAGAATTCAGGAGATGGGCAGAGGTCACGGAGGTTCTCTTTCGGGGAGGGCCATTCACCTGGGTCAACAGCTAGCCCAGCATGGGATCCCCACCGTCTGGGAGCGACTTGATCGTGGGTTCTATAATCAGGCTTGGCAGGAGAGGGGTAAGCGGTACTTGGCGGAGCACCTCGCTCGCATGTTTCACTCGGACCACTGTCTGATTCTGTTCCTCGTCGAGGATGGGGTGGGGGAGGTTCTTTTCACTTTAGGAAGATGTGGACGACCCATCCGGAGTTCAATAGGTTCGTCGTCGATCACTAGAGTTGTGAGGGGTGGGGAAACCCGAGTTTCATTCTCTTCGCCAAGATGAAGAATTTGAAGCGTGAACTTTGGATTTGGAATCGAGAGGTGTTCGGGAATGTGTTTGCCAGGGTCAAACAAGGGGTGGCCTCCCTTCAGCAAGCCTTCGATGCGCAACCTAACAAGACGAACAGGTTGCCGCTCATGGATGCGGACAGAGAGTTCAACACAACACTTCTTCAGGAGGAGATGCTCTGGCACGATTAACTTGCGGTGCCTACCTCGCCTCGTCCGAGACAAAGACAATCATATGTTGTCGAAAGCTCTGGGGAGGAGGAGATATGGGCAGCGGTAGATATCCTGGACGAAGATAGCGCTCCGGGCCCGATGAGTTCGGAGTGGTCTTCTTCAAGTCGGCATGGAGCATCATCAAGACAAACCTCCTGGCATTTATGAAACACTGCTTTGACAACGGAGCTATATATCTTCCATGGCGTGCGTGCAACGAAGCTGGTCCTGATACCGAAGACGGCCTCTCTAACCTTCGACCTATCTACGCACATCAGGAACGTCTGCATGAGGATCATCAGCAAGATCATAGCTATCTGGATGGCAGGGCTCCTACCGAAGATCATAAGTGAGGAGCAGAACGCCTTTGTACTGGGACGGGACATCGCCGACAACATTAGGTTCGCCCACAAGCTATGCCACGACCTCCCCTGCACTAGGGTAGGTGGCGAGAAGCTCATTTTGAAGGTCAAAGGCCTTTAATCGCGTGGATAGAACATTCCTATGGATGGTCCTCTGATCGTTTTGTTTCGACAATGCGGAGATCGCCCTACTCAACCACGTCACTAACAAGACTTGGTTGTCAGTCCGTCTTAATGGGATATATAATGGCGGCCGGGTTCTTTCCTCCGACCAGGGGTGTCCTCTATCTCCGGCAATGTTCATCATCATGGAGGAGGCTTTAGGAAGGACTTTACGGGCCAAGATGGAAGACGGTGAGATACAACGCTTCACCATGTTCTCTCATCTATCCCCATTTACGCCCTGATGGCATCGGTGATCCCAGTAGCAGTGATAAAGAAGATCGAGAAGAGCTTTGCTGACTTCCTTCCTGTGGAATAACACCAGGGATGGTCACTGACGTCACTGGGTTTCCTGGGAGACGGCTGCCAAGCCCGTTGAGGAAGGTGGCATCGGCGTATCCAGGATGCGGCCTTCCTCTCGACTGCATGGCATGTCCTGACGACTCTGTTTGGAGAAAATTCTGTCGGGCTAAATACAGGCGCGCACACCCGATGCTCCTTCCTCTTTACCCCCTAATCTCAAAAGGTCATCCTTTGCGACCAGTTACTGGAAGCGTGTTTGGGCATGTTTCCCAACTATACACAACCCCTCTTGTTGGCTCGTGGGAAGAACGAAATGGACTGAGGAGGTGATGATGGCCCATCGTCGGCCGGGGGCGGATATGGTGATTGACCTCCGTGTGAGGGATCTTCTCACCCAACAGGGTATGTGGGATTGGGCAAGAGTGGAGAACCTGGTGGATGCCGTCGGTCTCGAACTGATACACAAAGAGGCGGTAGAGTTCTCGACCGACGTCGACCTGCTAATTAATCTGGGAGCTGACCATGGATGGGGTGCTTACCAGTCGCCTCGCAAAGAGGACGGTGAGCCAACCTGCTACGACGATGCCCTACTCGAAGTGGATCTGGAGCAACTCGATTGATACCTCACAAGGTGGCGGCCTTTACCTGGAAGGTCATCCAAGCGCCGGTCACAGTGGATGAACGGATTCGCTCTTGCAGATGGAGTCCTTGGATCATCTTCTTGTTGAGGGTGACCTTGCACGTTACCTATGGACCAGGGCCGAGGACGCCATGGACATCACAATGCTAGGAGGTTTGAATACAGCGAGCAAGCTCTCTTTCTTCTGGGCCTCCGCAGGGGCTAAATCTATCCCGGCTATAATGAGGGGGACTTTGCCCCAGCTCGTTTGTTGGCACACTTGGAAGGAACGATGCCTGCGAAGGTGTATGAAAACAAACGTGGGACACCTCACCGCGTATGGGAATCCATTCTCAGGATGGCTAGGACCGTCTGTCGAGCCAAGATGCACGAACCACGACAGAGTTCATGAACAGGGGCATCACGGCCCTCAACTGACGCCCTATCGGTATGCATGTTATAGCACATTGGGGACCCTGAGAGGACAGATGCTCAAACTCAATGTCAGTGTGAAGGCCTCGTGTCGGAATAGACAGAGGCATCTCCATGTATAAGACGTTACTTTACCTCGATACATGGAGATGCCTCCCGCCTTGTTGCGGGTCTGTTGGGAATTCTCTTTGCAATCTGTGCAGAGAGAAAGGGTTGACGGTGGAGTCCCTGGAGGTGGATGACCATTATTGGATGGCCGCTTTCTGCCACAGGCGGTCCTAGACTTCGCGAGGCTAGACGCGTTAGGAGTGGGATACACGTGTAGCAGGAGAATCTGAGCGATATACACACAAAACACCCGTTTTAAATTTAACGGTGAACGCACACGTGTATGAACATACACGTGAATATAAAAATTGTTGGAATTACAATAGAAAAATATTATAATGTTAATATTGTTAAATAAGAAAATTTGAATTTATAAATGTATGTTCTATGTTGACAACTTACTTTTATAAATAATAAAAATACATATTCATTTTGTAACTAAAAGTTCATTATGTGACAAAAATCTGCAGGTAATGTGATGCGTCTATTTTTCCATCCAAAATTGAAGTTTAATGAGCTCATCCTCATACGAACAATCAAAGAGAGGTGGATACCTGATTGGAGAAGAAAATATGAGTTTAATTATTTAATAAGAAACATGAAATAAATAAATAATAAATATTATAGTATAATATCTCACTTTTTATCAATGCATGTGCTCACACTCTGGTGATTTAATCCTAAAGTTCTTATAATTTGATTTCGAACCTCACATATGAAAAAATGATTGGTGTAAATATTCAGACAATTTAATAATATAATCATATATGCAGTCAAAATACTTACAATTCTAGTTATTATTTTGGCAAAATGTTGTGTTTCAACTGTAATTATTGATGATTTTGTATTTGTTGTCACACAAAGCTTTGGAACGACTTTTGTTGCAAGTATATACAAATAACAATCATAAAAAGATTGTATCGTAAAATACAACTGGGAATATAAATTATATGGAAAACAAAAAAAAATCAGATTTTAAGATAGATACAAAAGTAAATCAAAAAGTAATGTTGTGTTCAATATCAAATAAAAGACTCATACATTCTTGCTTAATATCTAAGGGAACTACATGTAAGACTTTAGTCGTTTGCTTCATTGTTGTTGGCGTCCCTTGTGATTCAAGAAAAAACGATTGGGCATCTTATGCTTTGACATGAAAAAGCAATTGATTCTATTTTACCTTTGATAATATGATATCCACCATATCTTCACCTTTTTCCTATATTATTAGACCAATTTAATATTAATACAGATGTAAAGTTCATTAATATTCTATTATATGTATAAAAATATGGAGTACCTGTGAGTGGATATTCTTTAGCTCTACAGCGGTATAACCAAGGAGATGATGCGTAGCTGTGTCAAATAATGTTAATTTAATAGAATCAAAAGCATCCATGACTTCAACTTTCATAATGTACCTATAATCAACAAAACAAAATATTAATTTACAAGCAAATTATAATATATAGATGTATTACATAATAAAAGAAGGTAAATTGCTTGAGGACACTATCTTTTGCTCCACATTTGGGGCAGACCTTGCCTTGACCATTTTCAGCATATACTTTCTTGCTACACCTCACACATGTATTGTACCAAAGGATTCAATCGCGGTAAATATGTACAACTGCCACCTTAATTTCATTAATGTGATCCTAAAAATATTCAACATGTTATTTTCATAGTATATACATTTAAGTATTTGTATAAGTTACAAACTATCATTACTTACTTTTCATAGTGTCCCACTCTGTACGGATTCATGCAAGATGGAAAGATTGATCTTTATTGCCTCTATATTCTCTTTTTGAATGGACACATTTACAAGTGATGAAGATCCAACACCGCTTTCAGACAACCTATTGAATTTATAGAATTCAATTTAGAAAGAAATATATATGAACTACCGTTTGAATGTGTAATATAAAAATGCTATCTTGACTTCATTTCATCAACTCGTGGCAATGGGGGGTTAAAGAGAAGTCTTGTTGTGTAAGTGCTTGATAGGTATAAACCTATAATTAAAATTAAAATAATATAAAATAAGTCTCACAAATAGAATTAAATTTATTGATTGTATCTTACCTTGGAAGCATCGAACTTGCAATCCAGTAATAACAACTATACTTCTCATTTCATATTGTGCTTTCAAGTTGTCATGTGACATCACAGCTATTTCACCCCACAATGAGCACTTAGCCATAGTGTGCCTAAATACCATAAATATACCTATAAGTGTTAGTAAAGGAATACTTTGTTTTAGTGATTGAGTAATTTAAATAATTTGTATTGATTACATTTCATTTTGTAATATGATGTCACACTTGGCAACATGTTGACCTGATTTCTTTGTAATGCTTTGAATATCATCAACACTAGTAATCATTCCAAAGACATCTGTAATTGACATAGAAGACTTTATGAATATTATAAAATGATATTATAAATGAAATTAAAGTAAAAATACCTATAAGAAATGTCTTCTTATCTTGAAGACCCTGAAAGTCATCAAACTCAGTAAACTGGAATGAGTAAACATGTATTTTTTCGCAATCTTCAGATGTTTCAGCAACCACACAATTTTTGTTAATTATGCACTCTTCATTTTGTTTTGCATTTCTATAGTCATTGTGAATATCTTCGACACGGGCATTATTTAATACATAACACTTTCCTTCATTAAAAGTATTATTGAATTGGTTAACTGCATTACCAATTAAACTAGCTTCCATCCTCTCTCCCTTAGAAGAAACAAAAGATACATTGAGGCATTACATAAACACATGAATGTATTTTAAATAAGAACAAATTTAGAACTTTATAATCTCGTATACCTCTTCATCGATAAACAACAATTTTTTCTTCATTCTCCCCCTTGATATTTTATGTGCTTTCCATTTGAAGGCCACACAAACCTTTAAATTCCAGTGTAGGTATCGATGTATACGTCGAAAGGGGGTATAGTTATCTTTCATCATCCTATTTATAACATGTAAAAATGTTAGCTTAGAAAAGTTGTATATACAAATAATCACTATACCTTTCATCATCCTATTTATAACATGTAAAAATGTTAGATTAGAAAAGTTGTATATACAAATAATCAACATGAAATACTAAGATAAAAGCATACCATCAATAAAGGATAATACTTCTTTGTATACTATATTCCACCATTGAAATTCTTCTCTCCTGGTTTAACCAAGACCTTCGTTGTATTTTGGGATGTCCCTCTTGATAGTGCTACATACAACTGTCCGTGAGAGAATACAGGATGGGGCAAATAAATTCTGACATTAGAGATAGTTTGACCCTGTGACTTATTTATTGTCATTGCAAAACTCAAACGCACAAGAAATTGTTTCTATTTAAGAGCAAATGGAAGACCATCATTGTCAGGCGTTATAAGAGGTATTCTAGGAATGAAAACTCTTTTTCCCCGTGCTTGACCAACTGTAACCTCTGCGTCAATTACATTTTTCTGAAACCCTTTACAAACCAGTCATGTACCATTGCATAACCCATTTGTTGGATCAATATTTCGCAACAACATTATAGGACAGCTTTTCTTTAGCCGCAATACATGAGGGGGCAAACCGTTTGGAACCAGTGAATTGAGGAATTCTTCAGGGTAGTTATGATTTTCATCAACAACAACACTGTAAAAACTATAATATGAGATCTCCTCCCCAGGAAATTGTTGTATGAGATCATTATTCATTTCGTCAACATACTCATTCTTCGTGCATAATATTGCACGATTCATCATGTAGTCATTCGACGTTGCATTATCACGGAGAGCTGAAAAGACATATTTATGAGTTGTTTCTTAGAGGTCGCATCATCTATGTACTCAAGAACCATTTCATGTGGGAGGCGAACGTAATCGTCATCGAATACTAGTTTTGTTCCTTATCCTATACGTAGTAGAAAGTTTGAGAAGGTGGAATCTGACAAAGCTCTCATATTTTGCTTTAGTTTTAGTTTGTGCATTTTCTCCCAAAGAATGACTTTATAAGACTTGCATCAATCGTCTCACCTCTAGTTGCACGTCAAACAATAGGCAAAACTTGTCTGAAATCACCACAAAAAACTACCACTTTCCCCCCGAATTGTAGGCTCGATCCCGTGATATCTTGCAAAGTGCAATCTAAGGCTTCAAAGGCTTGTCTCCTTGTCATGGATGCCTCATCCCATATAATTAATTTTGCCGATCTAAGAAGTTCTGCTAGACTACTTTGTTTGCTTACGTTACAAGTTGAATTGTTTTCAACTTTAATTGGAATTTTGAATCTACTATGAGCAGTTCTCCCCCCGGGTAAGATTGATGTTGCAACCCCAGATGTTGTTGTTGTGATTGATATGAAACCCATAGACCTTACTTTTGCTAACGATGCCTTGTATAGAAATGTCTTTCCAGTTCCACTAGGATCATCGACAAAGAATACACCATGCTGGTTTCCCACTATGTAGTTGAATATCTCATTGAATGCATGTTGTTGGTCATTGTTTAGTGATGAAATGAATGATAGATCCTCTTCACTTACTTGTATATTCATCTCTTCAACAATTTCACGTGACATGTTTTGTCCAGTATTTATTGAAAAATCATCATCAACAGTTGGCAAGTCATAATCATCTATATCCTTCCCCATGCTCTCAAGAATAGATTTAATATTTTATAGCACCCTCTGCTCCAACTAATGCTCATTGGTGATTTCAGTCCTACAAAAATCTTCCGACATATCATTGAGGCTTGCATCCCACAAAGCTCTTACATTTGTTGGTTCATAATAAACTAATATTGTAGCAAAAATCTCTGTAGAGAAACTGGGAATTCAAAATGTGTTGCCTTACTTAAACATTCTGAAATTGTATTGTCACTCTCAATAAGACCCCGCTGTTCAGTTGAAAGTTTGAATGTTGGTTGGATAACACCATTGATGGTTCTCAAACTCTCAAATGAAGTTGAACCCTTTACATAATTTAGTAATATCCTCAAATAATACCTCTAACCTTCAACATGATTTATAGTAATGATACGACCAATAACCTCTCTTTGCTTTCTTTTCTTCCAATATTTTCCAGAGCTATTCCACCATAATGCTCAGGGAATTGTTTATAAAGATATTGATGAGATTCTTCATCGTGCGAGTTGGTCACAAAATATTCAATGATCATTGTCCTACAAACTCCATCTCGTTCCATAACATTTTGCAAGTTATCATCTTCTAGGAATGTGACACTATGCATGTTAGGTAGATGCAATTGCAAGGAAACTACGGATGGTTGTATTTCACTAAGTTTGAACTCAAATATCCTCCACACTGCCTCCAGTGGAGATATCCATCAAGCATCTCTAAATTGATTCACCTCATTGATGGTCTGGTCTGCAATATTAGGTGCTATGTTGACTGAAGCCTTATCATGCCCCTTATATATACTTGAAGAGGTATTTGACTGCTTTGATTCTCGAACATACCTCTACGTTAATATGACACCTATATCTATGTAACAAATACGGATTATATGGTACCACCCATTTATTATCTAGTGTGGATCCTCTTACATCAACAATGACTCCATCGTCTCTTCTCCTATAAATTGGATATGAATCTTTGCCTTGCATGGTATTGGAACAAAAATTCCTTGGATATCGGAAGCGACACTCCCTGTTTACCATGCAAGCATTTTTAGGGTTTAGGACACCACACGGTCCATGCAACATGTATTTGACAACCAATGCGTGTAATAAAGGATATCGTTCAGGATCTGGAATTTCAGCACAAACTATGTTATCATACTGATCTGGATTGACAATCTTATAGTCACGTTTCATGATGATAAGAATGTGTGCATGCAGAATTCCTCTTTTCTGAAATTCAATAACATGAACATGTGCCGCTATGATGCCAAATATATTTTTCTTAAATAGTTGGTCCTTTAGATCCTCCCATTTTTCTCTGAAAACCCTAGTTGTTAAATCGGGTCTGTTTTGAGCAAGTTGTCTAGGGAATAACTCTATTTTTATCTCATCCCAATCTAGATTACATGTCATTGTTAAAAAGATATCAGGTTTGCCATATCTTTGTACCAATTCCATGGCATCCATGTATCTACGATGCATATCACGTGGTCCTCCAATAAAGGACAAAGGTAATACAATTCTTTTACCTACCATGTTGCTATGGACTTCTCTTGATCTAATGCTATCAATGATTCCTTGATACAAATCAGCACGTATTCGCTTTTGCTCCTTTGTGATATAGTTTAATCGTGTTGATTCTATCTTGATGTACATGTTGACAACATATTGTTGAAGGAGACAATCCACATACAATAAGATTGATTTGTCAAGCACACGAAATGTAGTTTGTAACAATAGTATTCTCTCGTTGATATCTTGTTTCTACCACCACCATCTAAAAAACATATGAGAATGATGTGAAATACAATTTTTTTAATACTGGTACATAATTTGTTAATCTATGAATATATATTCTACTAACCTGCTATGGTTGAGCCCATCACATCTTCAACAGAATGCGATGAGTTATGTAGCATGGAATCCCATGGCACACCAACTTTGGGGAGGTGTGGATGCCAACCGAATTCACCATTGGGAAACAATAAAGGATATGATAGAGGATCATAACATCCTAAATATGATTGCACTATATGTAGTTCACCTGAATTGGCATAAACAACTATGCTTCACTGTTATGCACCACTGACATCATTGCCCTCAATCTAGATACCCACAACTTGTGAAGCAATTGGAGAATTATATGTCCTCTGATCTAGATGTGCATCTTTATTGATTGCAATACTAAAATTACCTAACATTGGAATACCCTTGAGGCTCTGAAAAATTGGGCATATGGATTTACAGACAATACGTGCATCAGTTTAGTAACTAATTCAATATTTAGTGAATGAGTTGCCTTCATTCTATTCTGTACCTCAAACTCAGTGTCATAGAAATAGTGTTGTAGGTATTTCAGACCATCACTCCCAGGTAGTAATCTATTTATGAAATGATACATTTGACCCTGTACTTGAAAAGTATATATGCCATTCCACATAATACGCAAATTTTCATTTAGATGGATACCGTGTGATGTGAATGCAAAGTGACTATTGTAACTTCGAATGGACCTGAGAAACTCCATAGAATCTGGTGTTTATAATGTATACAAATCATATAGTTCTATTGGAACAGGATTGGTAACTAAATGTACCTTTCCCTTCATACAACAAAAAGATGGTGGTACGAATTGGAAGCATTTGGCACCACAAAATTTGCACAAACGATGTGTGGATAACTTATGTAGTTCATTGAGAAGATTGTCAAAAATTGGATTGGAAATATCAACACCAGAAGAATCTTCAACATTTTGATCCATGCTTGATATATAGAAATCCTCCGTCTCTTCCACGATACCTGCATCTAGTTTGTTATAACACAAGATGAGAAAAAATGTTAACTCATAGAATAATGCATGAGGTTTTGTAACTATTACCTTCACTATATGGGACTGCCAAATCGTCAACCTCATGTGGATTGTTACACTCCTCAAAGGCACTATCGTTAATTTTAGGGTCGAAGCAAATAGTCATATCAACATGATGTCCATTGGGAACAATGTCAGTCCGAGGAAGATAGGAAGTGCTTGGTTCCAATGAATTCATTGCAACATCGTTCAACTGTACTTGACATTGTTTCAGGAATTGGATCAAGAATCTTCGTTGCCTAGCTTGCCTATGAATTCTGTTGACAACATTATCCACATGATGTTGGAAGTTGTTATCGTTCGAGATAATAGGCTGAAACAATGTTCTTTGACCAAGTGCGGAGTCCACACCTTCATTGAGAACTTGAATAACTTCACTGACTCCATCAAAATATGGGTGCATATCAATCATTAACTTCATATAGGGTGGCAAACTATTGTAAATTGTAGCATATCTTGCAATAAGTTATCCACCACCTTCACATTTGGCACGCCTATGCATCCGTCTACTTCTAATAACCATTCGATGATGGTATCTACGCATCTGTTGAAAGGACCTCAAATCATAACTGTAAATATATCTTTCAAATCATTGAGATCTACATGACTCTATTGAAGTAAGACATGACGCAAGCGTGTCACAACTTTGAGATGTAGTGCTAGAAGATAGGCACGGTTCCACCATAGTTTGCATGAATCCTTCATTTTGGAAAGTGCAAACAATGAGAAGGATTCTATATGCAGTGATATGACTCATTATTTTATTAGCTTAAATTCTCGTACGACAAATCAAAATAAAAAGCCGAATGTGTTCGATTCAGATAGTTTGCAAATTTCGCCAACATTTGGTGACCAAGAATTATGGAGTATACATAAGTTGACCGCATATTACCATCCTTCTCATTAAAAGATGCCCTTCAGTATAAAAAAAACTCCCACATCTTCCCATTCCTTATCCAACCACCCTCTCTCTCGACTCTCTATTGTCTTAACCCAGGCACCCTCTTTCCTGACTCTCCACCTTCCCAACCTATTTGATAATACCCTATCGCCCCATCTCCAGACACCACCTTCCCAACCTATTTGTTAATACCATATCGCCCCATCTCCGGACAACGTGTGTCGTGACTAACACCTACTGGACACATGCTAGATGTGTGTGCGTAGGTGGGAAACACACGAGCAGCCGAGCACACGCACTCGGCACTCCCTCACTTGGTCTCTCCTCTCTCGCAATCGATTCTCACTCTCGCGCAGCCACAAGACTCCAGTCGAGAGTCTCACTCTGGCGATCTAGGGTTTCCATGCTCACTGTCTCGCTCTCCGATCTCCACCAGATTTAGGGTTCTCACCAGATCTAGGTTTCTCACCGTCTCCATCCTCTCTGATTCTCATGAGGCAAGACGGCGCCACGGCAGGCTCTCACGAATCTTAGTTCTCAGCTACCAGAGAGAAGTTGGTCTCCAACCTAAACCTAGCCACCACAAACGATCACCTACAACCTTGAGCCTGTGATTTTGAGGAGATGAAGGACGGAAGGAGGCGGAAAGGGGAGAAGTGACTTTGATAGTTCGACATGGTGGTGATGCAGTAGTTAGGCTAGCTAGTTGTTTGTCACGACCGCCCTCTCTCCAAACTCTACCTTCATGATTTCAATCCTAATCGCAGTTTTAAGCCCAACCGGGGAGATTCATCACTTGTCCTAGACATGCCCACGAATTCGCTCAGGAGGGTCTAGACCTGGCCAAAGATGATGATATTGAAGGAGATCTACTATGTTTATGTAGCATCCAACTCACAAAAACATGATTTACTTAAGCGGAAGCGTTCATTATCAACGGAGTTACTGAAAATCACTAAAAATTAAAAAAAAAATTGCAAGGAGATCTAATTCCAGAAAACTCTTTTAACAAGAACCAAAGTATTACATATACATTCCATGTATCATCTCTTCTCGAGGATTACATACAATAGTTGCTTTGCTAAACTATACATAAGCAACATAAAACCTCGAGGCATTCAAGCCAAAATCTCAGATGGATGATAAAAGCACTATCTATTGACTCTGAGGACCTGAGAGTATAGAGACAACACATAGGACTTTCTATACAAAACTTGACAGCCACTGCCTCCACCTGAATTATCACTGTTGTGCCTGTTACTGCTGTTGCTCTTTCCTTGCTATAGGGTTTGTGCTTCTTCTTCTACGTTTACCTAAAAATTTGGATCCCACGGGGGTGAGACAATTGAAAATTGTCTCAGCGAGAGATATAACTCTCCGCCAGAAACATTATTATTGCAGATTAGAAGAATAAAACTGAACAGGAATTCTTTTATACTAACATCAGTATTAATCATTGTATGAACATAATAAGTTAATATCATTTCTTAAGGAGAATACCACATCTACCCATGATATAATTATACATCATCTATCTACTTTGCAAGGAATGCAAGGAATCATAAATATATCATCTATCAACTTAAAGATGCATACAAAATTATATCATCAGCAAATGATTTTCGTATTCAATCCTTAAGCAAACATGTTATACTGTTGATTACATTTTACAACCACACTTATACCCTAAGGAGATGATGTATACCACTCATACTTCCAAACGACCATTGCGAAATCGAAATTGGTGTCGTACAAGGTCAAAGGAAGAGCCAGATTTCCATGACCTCTTCTTCCTCAGTCAGTGTGAGGATCAAATGCAGGACATCTTGTGTCTCTGTTAAATAGCTTTCCAGGGTATTATGGCAACTTCGCTATTAGAGTTACAACGGTGTGATGTACTCTCTTTGCAATCGAGAGATTTTATATTAATCTCACATCGATCCGGCATTAATATTATTGAGAGATTCGTGATACGTCCATCCCAGTATCGGGGGATTAGTGATACATCCACCCCGACTTATATAATGAAGGATTGAGAGATTTAATGTTTACCTCACATCAATCCCACATTAGGGAGTAAGGTATTCGCGCCCATCACCCCCCACATATTCAAAAATATGCCCTCCGGGTTATGCCGCGGAGCAACCCGTTTCACCATTCAGCAAATTCTGACGCTGTTGGATCTATGGCCAGGGCACTACATGATGGGATTTCACTTGGTTAATTATGTGCATTACTATGCTCTTTTAGCATCAGTCAAGTTCTCAAACATTATTATGACAATTGCTACAAAGAAAAAGTATAATTTATCTATCAAGTACTTTTCAACACTTTATAAAACATTGGGATCTTAATCCCTTGTCACATCATGGGCATTCTCATCCCTTAACATCTCATCATCATGATTTTGGAGTATGGGTATTTAAACCCTCAGTTCATCAAAGAACACTTGTTACCACTTATCAGGTTACTAATACCTTCAGGTCATCTGACCAAGGTAAACATGATACTTGCTACACAAGCATCTCACATGGCTCTCAAAGCCCATTTAATCTCTTGTTACCTCTCACTAGGCAACAAAGCATGTTATGGCTCAAAAGGCCCATTAATAATAAATGAAACATCATAGCTCATACCTGGCTATGCTCATCAACTCAAGATCACCTGTATGATCATTACATAATAATAGTTATACCAATTACATATCAGTACTATGCAATGTAAGAGTAGCATCACTATTCCCTTATCTAGCACTAGTACAGAAAGGGTCTGTAGCGTCAGTTTTTTAAAGCCTGCAGCGTCACTTTTCGACCGACGCCTAGGTGGCTGTCGCTACAGAATTTGGTCTATAGCGTCGGATTATTTAACCAAATAAAACCGACCTTACAGAGTAAAAACCGACGGAAAAGGTTGTAAAAATGCTGAACTAGGCGAGAAAAAGGAGCCTGTAAGGTCGGTTATTTCATAAAACCGACCCTGTAAACGTTCTCGGTCGAGAAAATTGTCGACCGAGAATGTTTACAGGGTCGGTTTTTATGAAATAACCGACCCTAAAGATTGAATAACATTTCAGTGGTAACTCTCGGTCGAGAAAATTGTCGACCGAGAACGTTTACAAGGTCAGTTTTTATGAAATAACCGACCCTAAAGATTGAATAACATTTCAGTGGTAACTCTCGGTCGAGAAAATTCTCGACCGAAAGTATTTCGGTCTCGACTGAGAACCCTCTATAAGGTCAGTTTTTTGAAAATAACCGACCCTAAAGATTGAATAAAACATTTCAGTGTAACATTCGGTCGACAAGTTTGTTGACCGATAGATATTCGGTCAAGAATGTTGTCGACCGAGTCCTACACTGAAAAGTTTTAATCAATCTATAGGGTCGGTTATTTCAAAAAACCGACCTTATAGATGACATTATAGACTCGGTTTTTTACAAAACCCGACGCTAGAAGTTTTATTTCGGTCGAAAATTGTTCGACCGAAGAGTGTACAATCTCTAGGGTCATTTATTTAAAAAATCGACGCTAGAAGTTACGATTTTTAAAAAAAAAATTCTACAGAAATTGATATAGAACAGAAGAACAAGAAGATTCATATATTCTGGGAGAGGGGAGCATTGATGCTCAACCGTCACCATTCAAAACCACACATTCATAACAAAAATGATAATCAATATCATAATTTACAAAATGATAGAGTGCAAGTCTGAGATGACATATTACAAAAGTAAAAATATGAAAGAGTACGTACTCAAACCACATACATAAATGGAGCCGACATATTTAATCCAATACTATTTCGACTTCACTTATAAAACACTCTGACCACTCTTCTCGGAATTCATTCAAGTCCACATGTGTGTAAGACTGAGTTGTAAAGATCTGTAACAGAAAATGCACATGTTAATATTTTATAAAAATGACTACAATCACTTGTAAATTTATGATGTTATTCTTTATTACCTGACTTATAGTTTGAATGTCATGTGATGCTTGTTTGACAATAGCTTGCATGTATTTCATTACATAGTAGCCACAAGCCCAGTCATTATTTTGCATAGGACACTACAAATAATAAATTATACTTAATGTTAGTAAAGTACTATAAACAACAATTGAGATAAGAGTATAAGAGTTGACATATTACAGTTGAAAATTAATACATAAAGAGTAAGCAGTTGTCAAAGTAGCTACCTTGACATTTTTCAAAGTCAATGTCTTTAATTTTGTGGGTATTTGTCCTCCAGCTTCACGAAAAGCCTTTATACCCCTATCAATTAAACGATAGTTGGTAAAATAGAAATTCTAAATAAAAATATCATGTTGAAGCAATTGATTAAATTTATGCTTACTCCATAGCTGACAATTTTAGTTTGTGACTCCTTGTTGTTTTACCCATTGGGTCAAGATAATAAAGAGTCATCAAATTTGGGACAATCACCAGTAATTCCCAATGTCTAGCTCTGAGTAAGAGTAAAACAAACATTAAAATAAATAGTTTCATTCATTATTAAAATTATATTGAATAATAATACTTACTGAACGTTAAAAGGAATTAGGATAATTTCCTTCCCCTCACTAGCAAAATATTTAAATGCATAAGAGAAGTACTCATTCACATCTTCAATATTTGTCTCCACCTGACTAGTGACCGAAGGAACTAAGAATGCAATATTCTTTATATCAAAGCTGGTGACCTCGGTATATAAATGGTTGTTAAACATTTGTAATTATTTTCATATGTAGAAATAATCTAAAATGTGTATTGGAATTTTCTATATATTATTGATATATCCTTACCTTATCCATACTTCTATTATCGAAGTGTTCAGCCAATCATACCGGAACAACTCTATAATATCATCAAGAAAAATAAAATTCTCAAAGTCCCTCCCAACTGCATCTTCTGTTAACTTGACCATCATATTTGATCCCGATTTTTGGTTGGCTAAGTATCGACACAAACCTTTAGATTTGCTTCCCAATTCGTCGAATGTAGTTTCGGGAATCAAAGATGGCTTGGGCATAGGAGGACGACTAGCAGAAGTTTTACTTTTCGGTTTACAAACATGTTAATTAAATTACATACTTATATTACATGAGTTCATATATGCAGTCAAATATGAAAAATATGATAGAAATAAGGTATACCTTGTCATTGATAACCAAGTGTCTAGGCCAACCCACCATAGCACCCTCAGCTTCTTCAACTGTACTATATTCAGCATTAGGTATGGGTAGTGGTTTGTCCCCCATTCCGTCATACACAAGATGGATGGACACACGGCAGATGTCATCAGTAATTTGTTGGCAATGCAATGTACCACCAAGGTTGTACACTTTGCCCGCTGCCACAACATTATATTCTAGAACCTCCACTGTAAGTTTACAGTTCATACCAACCTAGATTGAAATAATATAAGTTATATAAGAAATAGTAGAACAGATACATATTACAACTATATATATTATCAATATATTTATCATATTAATAACACAACATAATAGAACAAAAACTTACTGCAGATTGTTGTGGTGGTTCATCGAGAGTGCTCCCATGACCTTCTACAACTATAGCATGGGCTTGTACCTCATCACTTGAGAGACGTGCAGTATGAATAGGTTGAGAAGGTTGAGTAGGCTGATATGTAGACATTATTTCTTTTACTTTCTGTGCTACTAATGCTTCAAGATCCTCTTGTGTAAGACCTCCTACACGACCTCTTTTATTTTTGCGAAGGGCCAAAATAAGACTTGAATCCTATGCCGGCTCCTAATCCCCTAACACGGCCAGGATGCTCCTTCGTACCAAGAGCAACTGCTAGTTCATCCATGTAGCCAGTTGGGATGAACTTTCCTTCCTTCCTTTGCTCGTGGAGATCAATCTATTCATAGTTAATAAAAATATTAAATCATAATATCAATTAGATATAAATAAATCTAAGTTTGTGGAAGTTACTCTTTACTTAGTTGGGATAAACCTACCATCTTTTGTGCCACCTCCTTAGTTGCAGGGTTGACAATTTCACCGGCTCGATTCTTTCTAGCATCAATCCATTTCATGTGTCGGGGTGGTCTCTCAACTTGAGTTGTACTAGATTCTTCTCCAAAAGATGATTGCTTCTCTTGTAGTTGGCGGCAGAAGGCATAACCACCGGGCCCCAAGCGATGGTCATGCACATTTTTAGCCCGTCTTTCCTTTTGAGCCTGGTGAATAGCCTGATCATTTAAAATGAGGTATTGCAATTTAGACTTGGCAAACATGTATAAAAAGATTCACCTCCTTAATTATATAAAATATTCATACAATACATCACAATCTTTATTACCTGAAACTCTTCCGATCTCCTAGCTGCAACAAATCTTTCCCACACCTCAGGATCAATAAAAATATATACATATGTAGCTTTCTTCTTTTGTTTAGGATTATTTATAAATTCCCTTACAAGATATGTCTTAAAACCCCTCCATCGTACACCACAACGTTGTAGCACTCTTTTCTTGTGATCTTTTTCATTTAGATGAAAAACACCCTATACATACAAAAGAAGCAATTAATAATGTTGTTTTGAAAAGGAATTAATTCCAAGCAAACTAAATTAGAATCAATAGATAAAAAACATATTAAAATGATATCACTTCCACTCACAGATATATCTTTCCATATGAGGTCTTTTTTGGCATTAGGAACATCATGCCAATTTTCTATATCTATTGGCACCTTACTGCGCGCGGTCGCCCCTACGTAATGCTTGAAAGCACTAGCATGTTCCTCAACAGGTGCTCCTGTCATATCAAATTGGACTGGCAATTTATCCCCTTTAGCCTTGAGCTCCTGCAGCCTACGCATCAATGTAGGACCTCTACTATTCTTAGCATCACCACTACCATCCTCATGGTGCTCATGCTCAGAATGTTCATCTTCATGGTGCTCATGCTCAAAATGTTCATCTTCACTCACCATTTTAGAACCTGCAAGTATACATGATAAAAAAAATAAGTGATAATAAAAGCACAAGTGATAAGGTATACATGATAATAAAATAAATAATTCAAAGAATACATGCCTTTAGTATTGGTTGAGTTGTTAGTCAAGGAAAATTCCTTCAGCATGGTCTTGATGTTTATAATATTCATCGGTGTTATCTTCAACATTTACACTTGGCAAACCAATTGAGAATGGACTAGAATCATCATACTTTTCGTAGTATTCTTCTTCATTTATAGGATCTACAGTAAACTGTCTTTTTCCATTAAGAACGACAGACCAATTTTTATTTGCCGGGTCATCAATATAGAATACTTGTTTTGCTTGGTTTGCCATGATGAATGGCTCATCTTTGAAACCAATCTTTTCAAATTTCACCAATTTGAAACCCAACTCATCCACTAAAACTCCTTTATTGTTGTCAACCCAATTACACCTAAATATAGGAACTCAAAAATTTGTATAGTCCATTTCCCATATGTCCTCAATGACGTCGTAATATGACATCTCAGCTTCGTGTGGTCTTTTATCTTTGGCACTAGCAAAATACAATGAACAAGCTTTAACAGTGACCCCATTATTTTGAACTACACTACTTTCATCTTGACGCTTTGTGTAGTATGAAAATATGTTAATGTCATAACCTTCATATGACATGACATCCATTTTTGGCTTAAAGGCGAGCCATTTTATGTTCTCAGCAACATTATTTGGCGATTCAGATAGTTGATTAAATACTTTCTCTTCAAACCACCTAATAAATGTTCGATTATGCTCTCTTGCAAGCCACATTGAACTGGATCACGGATGATTTATCTTGATAAGATCATTGTGTTCTGTGATGTAGCTACTAACTTCATTGATGTTGTGTAAAATATACAAATGTGCTTGTTCCCACAACTCACAACTGATTCCTTTCACTCGTCCTCCCAGAGTTCCTTTGCCACAATAAGATCCAGTGTGATGCGAATTTTTTTGGTCGCTACAAGTTTCATTGCAATTCAAAAAATCCTTACAAAAATCCATCACCTCCCTAGCCACGTAACCCTCAACAATACTCCCTTCCAACGATAACGATTCCGAACATCACCTTTAAAAACACTCATGTAGCGTTCAAATGGATACATCCAGTGTAAGAAAATTGGACCCAACATCTTCACCTCCCTTGTAATATGTACTACAAGATGAACCATGATATCAAAAAATGAAGGAGGAAAGTACATTTCAAGTTGACACATGGTAACAATTACATCTTTCTGTAATTTATCGAGAGTATCAGGATGTATCACTTTGTTGCATATTTCATTGAAGAAGAAACATAGTCTTGTGATTGCAAACCTTACATGCTACGGAAATATAGATCGAATAGCCACAGGTAAAATTTGTTGCATTAAGGTGTGACAATCGTGAGATTTGAGACCTATTAGTTTCAGATCCTTCATTGATACCAATCTACGAATATTAGAAGAGTATCCTTGTGGAACCTTAATATTATACAAGCACTCACAGAAAGTCTTTTTCTCTTTCTTTGACAAAGTGTAACAAGTCGGTGGAAAATATATGCGGCGACCCCTGATCTCCACTGATAATTCTTTTCTAATACCCATTAATTCTAAATCTTTTCTAGATTTGATGTCATCTTTAGTCTTTCCTGGTATGTTCAATAGCGTACCGATGATGCTATCACAAATATTTTTTTCAACATGCATGACCTCAATGCAGTGTCTAATTGCCAAAGATCTCCAATAAGGAAGATCCCAGAATATTGACCTCTTCTTGTATAGAGATTTGTCACATGCGAGTGTATGACTACTTGAACTCTTTCCAAATTCATTAACAATATGTTTCACCCTATCATATACAACATGTCCTGGTATAGGTTTAGGAGCACTTTGTTCCTCAGTTGACCCATTAAAGGTTTTGTGTTGCCTTCGATAAGGATGCACTGGTGGGAGAAATCTCCGATGACCAAGATATACGATTTTACCACCATGTTTCAGTCTGATTGAATCAGTATTTTCCTCACAAATAGGACATGCTTTGTATCCTTTTATGCTATATCCAGACAAATTTCCATAAGCTGGAAAGTCATTAATCGTGCAAAATAACATAGCACGCAAACTGAAGATCTCTTTACGTGAAGCATCATATGTCATAATACCTTCTTCCCATAGTTTCATTAGGTCATCAATTAGAGGTTGAAGGTAAACATCAATATCATTTCCAGGTTGCTTGGGCCCTGATATCAATGTTGACAACATCACATACTTATTTTTCATACACAACCAAGGAGGAAGATTGTATATAACAATCATAATAGGCCACGTGCTATGTTTGCTTTCTTAATGTACCATAGGGATTCATTCCATCTGTACAGAGTCCAAGTCTTAGGTTTCTTGGTTCTTTACCAAATTGAGGGTATAATAAATCAATTTTCTTCCATTGTGGTGAATCAGATGCATGTCGTAGGATGCCATCATCATTGACCTTTAACTCCCCATGCCAAGACAAATTTTGTGCATCTTCTGTATTAGCAAATAAGCGTTGAAATCGTGGTATTATTGGTAGATACCACATCACCTTGGCAGGAGAGCCATTTGTAGCCTTAGCTAAATTTGTAGTCTTATACCTTGACGCACCACATTTTGGACAATTTATCAAATTATTATAGTCCTTCTGAAATAACACACAATCATTTGGACATGCATGAATCTTCTTAGCCTCCATTCCCATTGGGCACATTATTTTCTTTTCTTGATATGTTGAAATTGGAAGCTCGTTGCCTTCAGGAAGAATTTCCTTTAACAAAGACAACAGTGAAGTGAAACTCTTATCGCTCCACCGGTTTTGAGCTTTAAGAGTGTATAATCGCATCACAGCACTCAACCTCGTGAACTTAGTACAACCCTTATATAATGGTTTTTCAGCATTATGGACAATGTTTGCAAATAAAGAAGGTGGATCAATGACATTGTCCCGACAACTACGTAGCATCTCATCAATCATATCATCCTGAATATGGTCATCTTCAATCGGTTCATCATTAACATTATCATCATTATCTATATCTTCTATGCCACAACTATTAGTATCGACATTTTCTGCTCCATAATTCAATTTCTCTCCATGCCAATACCATTCATTATAACCTTGTATGATCCCATTGCATATGACATGATTCTTAATTTCCTCACCAGTATCAACTTTCAAATTGTTACAATAATTTTTACATGGACAATATAGCCTATCTGTAGGTAGTTTCCTATGTTCCTCAGCAAATCTGATAAATTCATCAAGACCTTTGGCAAACTCTGGACTGCAACGGTTCTTGATAGACATCCAACTTCGATCCATTTTCTATATCACATTAAAATTAATTATAAAACTAACAGTTTAATATTGATACTATAATAATATGTAAGTTTTTATTGATAGAAAGTGTACCACCTATCCCATTTTTTAATATTTAATCTCACTAGTAACTGTATAATGTATGTTTAGTTTTGAAAAAAAATTCAGCAGCATTTACCCTAAGTTCTCCAAGTACACCGATGTAAATGGCAAATAACCACTCACATATGTAGCCAGAGAACAAATGGAGAAATCCTACTGAAATAATCTACAAAACTAAACATACATTATACAGGTACAACCTAAGTGAGATTAAAATATCCAAAAACAGTCCCAAACCGGGGACTATACAAAGTTTACTCCTAATGAGTAAATTTTGAACGGATTTCTAAGTTAATATATAAATGCATTATTTTCATATTTATATATTAAGTTAAACATCATGCATCAACCCTAAAGTGTCAATCTAGGAGTACACATGTCTAATCTAGTATTAATTTCTAAAATTTATATAATGATTACATATGAAAAGAGACATGCATGTTTTGATTACTTGTACAAATTAGCCAAGTAAGGCCGTTTCCAACAGTCCAAAGATTGAAATCATTATAATATTCAGAACTATTTGTGAACATTACAACAAATATGATTAAAACATTTATAGCTTCAACATAAATAAGTTCCAGGTCCATCTCGGTCGACAATTAGTCGACCGAGAGCCCACCTGCGCGCAGCGTCCAGGTCCACTCTCGGTCGACAATTTGTCGACCGAGAGTGGACCTGGATGATGCGCGCAGGTGGGCTCTCGGTCGACTAATTGTCGACCGAGATGGACCTAGAAGCAGCAATGGCGGCGGGCAGAATGAAGGGAACAAGGAGAAGGAAGCTCGAACTTACTTGGAAATGGCAGCGAGCTTCATGGAGGAAGAGACGAACTTCACAGAGAGGCGGCGACCTTCGTGGAAGAGTGGAAGGCGGTGACGACGAGCTTCACGACAACGAAAAGCTTCACGGAAAGGAAGAGAGGTTCACGGCAAAGAAGAGAGCTTCACGGCAACGACGGGCTTCGTGGAGTAAGAGTGGAAGGCGGCGACGACGAGCTTCACGGTCTTCTTCACGGTGCCGACGAGCTTCACGATCCTCTTGGCGGCGTGGAGAGGCGGCAACGGCAAAAAAAGAGGTTTCGCGGCGCCGCGGGAGAGAGATTAGAAAAGAGAAAAGGGTTTCGTGGGAGGAAGAAAGACTAAAATTTTGGCTTTTTGTACGAAGCGAAAAACTCTAGCTTCGGTTAACAACCAAAAATCGACTCTACATATAAACGGTGCCCGTGTCGGGTTGTTTAATAACAATCAATCGCAAACTCGGTCGACGAATTTGTCGACCGAAACGATCTATAGGGTCGGTTATTATGTAAAACTGACGCTACAAGTGCTAATACGAAGAAATCTGGCTGGTTTCGGTCGACGATTTGTCGACCGAAAAGGAGCAAGACTTCCTTCGTACAAGCACCTCTAGGGTCGGTTTTTTCGTATAACCGACCCTAGAGGTGCTTATACATGTGTGAAAAACTAAACTGGATATTGTCGGTCGACAATATTGTCGACCGAGAACCTTATAGGGTCGGTTATTATAAAAACCGACCCTAGAGGTGCTTCTAAGAAAGAAATCTGGCTTCATTCGGTCGACAGATTCATCGACCGAAGATGTGTGAAAACTGGATCGAAAATTCATTTCGGTCGACAAATTGTCGACCGGGTATTGTTCTAGAGTCGGTTATAAAGGAAAAACTGACCCTATAGGTGCTTATACACGTGAAATCTGACTCCAACTCGGTCGACAAATTAGTCGACCGAGGAGCTCTAAAGTGCTTCCACAACCCTAACAATGATGTTATGTGAAACTTTAATATATGGTGATGTCATATGAAACCCTAATATGGGATAATGTTATGTGAAACCCTTATATGGAATGATGCTATGTGAAACCCTAACATGGAAATGTTATGTGAAACCTTAATATAGGGTGGTGTTATGTAAAAACTCTAATATGGGATAATGTTATTTGAAATTTTCAATATGGGATGCTGATATGTGAAACCTTAATTGATAAAGATGGAAACTCTAACCCTAATGAGGGAATAGAGATGTTATTTTTGTATTGCATGATGTTGATATGAAATTGATATGGTTGATATGAAATTGAGATGATTGTGTAACAAATATCCTGAATACCTTGGTCAGATGACCTGAAGGTAATAGTTACCTGATAAGTGATAACCATGTTTAGTGATGAACTAAGGGTTTAAATACCCATAATCAGCAAATGTGATGATGGTGGTATTGAGGGATGTGAATTCCCAACGATGAGATAAAAGATTGAGATCCCAATGCTTTATAACGTTTTGAAAAATACTAAACTCTATTCAAAAATTCTGTCAGTCGACTATTTGTCGAACGAAAAAGCTCTAAAGTCATCCTCGGTCGACTATTTGTCAAACAAAAGAGCTCTAAAGTCATCCTCGGTCGAAAATATTGTCGACCGATTTGTCTCGGTTGATAATATTTTCGACCGAAATTAACCTTGTTTCAATGTTTTAAATTAAGTATCAAGTGTGTGTATGAGATTAACCAAGTGATGCTTTGTCAAATTTAGCCATAATTTATTTTTCAATCATTTGAAATAACAATATTCTTATATAACATGTATATGTCCAAATGAAGCCATGGAAAACACTTTTATTCATAACAATTTAATGCCCATACACTTTATAAGATGAAACATGACATACTTGCTTTATAAAAAGATAAACATTACATCATTACAAAGATATCTCATAATCTCACTGAAAAGACCGAAGGATTACATCAATGTCTGGATCTTTTCCAAGAAAGGGCTCAGCTCCATAATAATTGACCAGTGTCTGCCACTCCAAGGCACCTGTCTTGGTTAAGGCATAAGCCTCCAAGAAGGTGGGAACACGATCAAAGCGAAAGTGGGCAGCAATGTCTTGAAGTTGAATTGGGTAAAACTGAGTATGTGTGAGATCAGGAGATGGTGGAGGTGGAATTTGATAGTAGTTGTAGGAAGGATTGTATGGATTTATCATGCTAGGATTAAGGGAATAGGGATATTCATCAGGTTGGTTAGGAGAGAGAGCTTGCATCCTTTGGTTTAAATAAGTCATGCCATGGTGATTATAATCCAATTTCCTACTTAGGTGATATTGGGATCCAGCAATGTATGTCAAGGTGTTTGTAATAGGATCATGGGGTAGGTTGGTAGGAGGAGGTGGTGGAGGTATGTCTTGGGTGGATGTCTCCCCTTCAGTCCTAGCCCTTTTGTGGCCAAAGTCAATTCCCATATTTTCCACCGTATTTTTACTTATTTTTTGGGGTTTTCTATCCCATGTGTAACCTAAGTCGTCCCCAATATTCTTCTTAAGAAAATGTTGAGTGATTTGGCATACAAAGTCGGCATATGGTGGATTGCCAGAAAACTCAAACATATTCTTAATGATGATACGAATAAAGTTTATGGGAATACTTTTGAGAATGGCATAGATAAGGTACATACGAAAGGTGGGTACCTCAGATTTGTTTGCTCTAGGATGGATATTGGTGGCAACAATGAGATTTATGATCCTAGCTTCAGGTTTTAAATTTATGGCATAATAGGTACCCCTATCTTCATGACAAGTCATATTGGATTGAAAGATGGCTGTTTTGACATCACTAAGGCTAATTGCAGTGTTATCTTGGGAGAGTTTGTTGAGTGGAGTTCCTCTAGTGAGATCAATAAAATTTTTATATTCTTCTATATCTATGTCAAGCATTTCAAGAATACCCTCCTTAGTAAAATGGAATCCATACCCACCAACCATAGAGGAGAAGGAATCATGGTCAGGATGTTCGACTAAATTGGTATAGAATTCATTAACTAGTTTGGAGGAGTAGGATTGGAAGGAGGGATTTAGAAAATCAGTCAAATGTTGCACCTTGAAAAGTTCCTCCAAATCGACAATACTTTGGAAGTCCATGACGTCGACTGGCCGTCGTGGAAGAGGAGTTTTTGAGGAGAGCCTGAGGTAGCGGTCGCCTGCAGCTTGGTCGATGAAAGGGACGTCGTTGATGAACGACAGCGGTGCAAGGCCCGTCCTTCCTTTCCTACCTGCAACTTGCTTCTTTCCGCGCGTAGATGATGAAGCCATTTCGTTGCTTTGAAATGGAGAAATAGCAAGCAAGAATTCAATATAGAGAAGCTGAAGATTTTCAAAGGAATACACTAGAGAGGAGCTAGAGAAGTGAGAATGTGAAGGTGTGAAGAAATGGATCATTTTGGGTGCTATTTATAGCAAAACAGACCCCATTTTGGTCGACAATTTGTCGACCGACGCCCCCAACGGTCGTCTTCTGGACCATTCTCCTGGTCGCCCAACGGTCGTATTTATGGCCGTTACGACGGTTGAAATTCTAGTCATTATGACGGTTGATTTTTTTAGCCGTTACGACGGTTGATTTTCTGGCCGTTGTGACGGTTAGTTTTTTTATACGTTATTCGGTCGACAAATTAGTCGACCGATATGATTCGGTTGACAATTCATCGACCTAGATTGAGCCAGAATTCATTCGCTTAAGTACCTATAGGGTCGGTTTTTAGGTTAAAACCGACCCTACAGGTACTTATTCATGTGTGAAATACTAAACTGGATCCTAGTTTATCTCGGTCAACAATATTGTCGACCGAATGTGCTTCTAAGGTCGGTTATAAAGAAAATACTGACCCTAAAAGTTGCTTATACACTTGAAAACTGACTCCTTATCGGTCGACAAATTTGTCGACCGAGAAATGCTCTAAGGTCGGTTATAAGAGCAAATCCGACGCTAGAGGTGCTTGTACATGCGTGAATTATCTGGATCCAGAATAGATATCGATCGACAAATTTGTCGACCGAGAAATGCTCTAAGGTCGGTTATAAGTGCAAATCTGACGCTAGAGGTGCTTATACATGCGTGAATTATCTGGATCTAGAATAGATATCGGTCGATGAATTTGTCGACCAAGTATATCGGTCAAAATATTGGTCGACCGAGGAAGCTCTAAGGTCGGTTTTAAGTGCAAATCCGACGCTAGATGTGCTTATACATGCGTGAACCTTGATCCAAAATAAATATCGGTCGACAAATTTGTCGACCGAGGACGCATTTAAGGTCGGTTTTGTAGAAATAACCGACCTTAGAGGTGCTTAACCGAGGAGGACTGTAAGGTCGGTTATAAAGAAAAAACTGACCCTATAGGTGCTTGTATACGTGAAATTCAGCTCATTTTCGATCGACAAATTTGTCGACCGAGGTGCCCTTTAGGGTCAGTTATAAGGTAAAACCGACGCTAGAGATCGAGGCGCGAAACCAAATTTTTGCCGCGGGAAAAATTGTCTATAAGGTCGCTTATTTTAGAAAAACCGACCCTATAGAGATGTACTACAAGGTCGGTTATTTAAAAAAAAAGAGACTCAAAAGGTCATAAGTGGTGCCCGCGATTTTTATAGACATATAAGGTCGGTTATTTGGAAAACCGACCCTATAGAGATACACTACAAGGTCGGTTATTTTAAGAAAAGTGACCCAAGAGGTCTTAAGTGGTGCCCACATTTTTTATAAACCTATAAGGTCGGTTATTTGGAAAACCGACCCTATAGAGTTACACTACAAGGTCGGTTTATTTAAAAAAAACCGACCTAAGAGGTCTTAAGTGGTGCCCGCGTTTTTTTAGACATATAAAGTCAGTTATTTGGTAAAACCGACCCTACATGTAGTGACATTATAACCCATTTCTGTACTAGTGTAGGGTTAGGATTTCTCTTACATATCATCACCATTCATTAGATTTAGGGTTTTCCATAATCAACCATTTAGGTTCTCAAGATCATATTATTAATGATCAAGCCTTAATTCATTACTCCACATAGTTAGGAGCTAACATTGATAACACACGTATTCAATCATACTTATTTATTTTCATCGTTCATCATTAAATGAATCATCAACACAAGATATGAGTTCCTTTTTCTACTTTACCAAGATATGATTACATCATACTTTATTAACTTGGCTTAACCCTTTCTCAAGGTATGTTAGCCTACACTTATCAAAGTGCATTACTTCATAATATAACAATTGACATGACATACTTCATGTGTTACTCATCCAAGTATATTAGATTTAAGATACATCAAGGTGTATCAATCTTGAGGTGTTGGATGTGATATCTATCATGTCTTAATGTATCACTTCCCTCGTCACCTTTATCTTATTTAAGCTCATCAACTTCTCTTGTATTAGGGTATTTCTCATCCTAATACTTTATATATCAATTCATCACATTTATCATATAACCGACGCCACATCACATGAATTAGGCGTCGATTATAATTATTTATCTGACGTTGTAATCATTTGTCGTTGGTTTTAAATAAATAACCGACGCCTATTTTATATTTTTTTTTCTTTTCAGTCTGCAGGTCTGTTGTGGTTGGTTGCAGGATGAGAAACCTACAGTTCAGTTATGAATTGTAGGTTTTACGACATCCATTGATATCAACCAACAACATGCCACAAACCTGCAAAATTAACAACATTGATTTTCACACATTTAGCAACATGCAGTTCCATTCGATTTTCACACATGTAGAAACATTCATGTAGCAATTTGCAGTTCCATTCATTTTTACATTCACACATGTAGAAACATTCATATAGCAGCCAGCAGTTTCATTCATTTTCACATTCACACATGTATAAACATTCAAACACATGTAGAAACATTCAGACATGTAGAAACATTCACACATATTCTAATTCAGAAATTCATTTACAAAATATCATTCTTTAGTCATTATTCGCTATCAACATCTCAATTATATGTTAAAAAACCCACTACTTGTATGGCTATTGCCCATTCTTCTCTTACATCATTTAATTCTTCCGTCGTATAGGGAGCATGTACATCTGGTAAGGCCTTTCCTGTAGTGTGGTCAGTTTTAAACACCTGCAAAGAGAATGATGTATATATATAATTAATAATATATAAATAAGATTGATATATTTCATATTATCTAATGAGACTATATATAATACCTCAGGAATGGTATCTATGTCCACTGCGGCATATTTGATAAGCATGTGCATAAATCACATCACATAGTATGCACATGCCCATCCGTTGTCTTGTGTAGCACACTATAAATTGAAACATACAAAATATTAAAAAATACAACTAATTAAGCATTGTTCACATAAATAATATATACATTGCAGTCGGGAACTTACTTCCACGTTTTCCAAATTATTGGTTGGTTCTTTTTCCTGGGGACCTTTCCTCCTGCCTTTTTGAGCTCATCTAAACCCCTACATGTTAATGTAACACAGTACATTGCATAATTAAATAGTAATGTAATAACATATGTTAACGGATATGAAAATGAAATATTTCTCACCGGAATAATGCCATTTTCATTTTGTGTCCATATTTTGAATTCAATTTCCCCTTAGGATCTAGGTAAAATACAGTGAACGTCTCGGGGACAATAACTAGTAACTCCCAATGCATACCACTAGAGGTAAAAAAGTTAAAAATTAATAACTCAAAATCCACAATAAAAATGTAATTTTCTTAAGTCCAAATTATAAGCAAAGTAAACTTACTCCACATTGAATGGAGCTATTATCACCGTCTTGTTATTTTGAGCAAAATTTGTAAAAGCATCACAGCAGTATTGTTGAACTGACGGAGGGTCTTTAGCTACTAGACTAATCAAAGATGGAATAAAAAATGCTACATGTTCGAATGAAAAATCTACACATATCTTGTCTAAGTAGCTGTAAAATATGTATTACGTATGCATTAATAAATAAGAAACCAGATCCTACACAAGGTATATGGATGTATAAAGAAGATCTCACCTTATCCATAGCTCTATCACAGATGTATTCAGCCAATCATATCGAAATAACTCCAAAATATATTGTATAAATAGTTTGCTTTCGTATGATTGACCTGCAACATCCGCATCTATAGAAATAGTTATAGGGCAATTTATATCATGTTCACCTAACCATATTGCCATACCCCTACAATTAGGACCTAACGGGATAGGTAGGTCCTGTGGAACCCAACTTGGTAATATAGGAGGTGGAGGTGGAGGCCTAGATGCTCTAGGTGTCTTCTTTTTAACCTATATATATATATAATTTCAGATCAATTGACATCATATACACACACTAACAATTTAACGTATCGTAAATTTACCATATAGTTTCAGTATAGAGGACATCCACTTTTGTCCACAATATAACTTCGCCCTCTTCCTCACCAAGTGTTTCACAATCTGGGTGGGCATATGGCAATGGAAGATCCATCCAATTGGGGAATATATGTACCGGGCTCACATGAACCCAACCAGCTGGTAATGGAGACCCGTGAAACATTTCCCCTGGTAGGGATGGGTAAGCTGACGTCTCTACAATGACAAATTCTTTACTTTTTAGATGGCACGGCTTCAACCCCTACAAATTTTTGTGTAAAGAATGTTATATACATATATACATATCATCTTGAAAGCATATCATCTTGAAAAGACTAGTTACTATGTCATAAAAATACTTACAGGGGATGTGCTAGGTGGTGGGTCTATATGATTACTCCCAACCTCTGCAGTAGGAGTAGAGTGGGACGCCATAGGTACTATCTGCTGAGTGGCAGTCAGAGATGCCTGCCACTTGCTCATTGCTTCTTCGAGTTTCCTATCAACTATCCTATCTACCTATACATGAAAGAAACGTTAGCTTCTTATTATTGAATTCTCTTTTACAGTAACATTATAAAGAAAGAATAGGTTACCTCTTCTTATAAAAGTCCTGCTTTTAGGACATGTTTGTGCTGGGATGGCCCAAAGAACGCTTTGATGCCCACACCAGTGCCTACAGCCCTAACTCGTCCAGTATGCTCTAGGTTACCCAGAGCAACTGTCAATTCATCCCTTGTGCCCTCAGGGATGAACTTGCCTTGTTTCCTCAGCTCGTGCAGATCCCTCTAATCGCCAAAACAAAAATTTGTAATTAAGTAAACACCACAAATAATCAATATTCAAACAATTGCTCTAAGAGTTGTATTTTACCATTTTTGCATCCGCCTTAGCAGTTGCGGGCTTCCTATTTTCTCCCTTCTTATTTTGCCTCCCAGCTATCCAGACATCATGGCGAGGTAGAGGTGTGGTACCTATAGTAGAGGACTCCTGAGTAACAGCAGACGCAGTAGTAGACTCAGCCTGTAGTCTACTGCGAATGCCTGCATACCCCTTTGGACCCATTGTGTGGTCATGTACATTCAGTGCACGCCTTGCTTTTTGCGCCGCACTGAGGGCCTAGTTAGTATGCACATTAATGATTTGGTTAGTAACGCTAAATGTTAATCTTTAATAGGTGAATACAACGTATATTAATTAAATTGGGAGTGACACCTAATACCTTGAATTCATCAGTTTGTCTTGAAGCAACAAACGCGTCCCATTCTTCTTGGTCCAGGAAGTTCCACTGTCCAGTGGATGTCTTCTTCCTCTTATCACCTTCTTTTATGTATTCTTGGGTGAGATTTGTCCTATAGTTCCTTAGGACTCTCCCACAGCATTGCATCACACATTTACGATGCAACTTTTCATCCAATTCAAATATACTCTGCAAAATAGAATTGTTATTAACTAGTATCCAAAAAATTAGTAATCTACAAAATAGAATTGCAAATTAATAATAAATCACACATAAATCCTTCCATATTACATGTTTCTTCCCCTTAGGAACTTTATGCCAATAATCTATCTTACAACCGCAATGGCTACGAGTAGCATACCCTAGATATGAAACAAATGAATTGTGATTCACTCCAATTGCATTTCCTGCATTATCAAAATCCACAACAAGTTTGGGTACATTGCCCCTTTGTGCTATTAACTTCTTCATCATAGTGATGCCCCTTCTCTTGTCAACTTTTTGGTGTTGCTCATCAAGTGCCTCAAGTGCTTCAGAGGGTACATGTGCATCATCAACCTAAAATTTGACAAAATAAACACACTTACATGATATAACTATAAATGGACATATAGATATAAATATATGATATATTTTTAAAAATTACATTGTGAGGTGGCACATTGATGTCCTCACCCTCACGGTAATCATCAGCACAATCATCAGGAGAATGCTCAGCCATCTGAAAGTTCACATTCACATTGTAAAGTTCACATTCACATTGTAAAGTAATTCACATTGTAAAGTTCACATTCACATTGTAAAGTAATTCACATTGTAAAGTTCACATTCAGAAAAATAAAACATATAAAAAAATATAAACATGCCTCTAATATTGCGATTTTTTATCAATTAACAATCCTTCATTGTGATCTCCGCGCACATACAAGTCATCATTAGCTTCGATATTTGTTGGTGTTGGCAACCCAACTGAGAATGGACTGGAGTCATCATACTTATCATAGTACTCTTCTTCATCTATAGGATCTTCAATGAACTGTCTTTTACCATGAAGAACAACCGACCATTTATCATTTGCAGGATCATTGATATAAAATACTTGTTTCACCTGTGATGCCAATATGAATGGTTCACCCTTCTCTCCAATCTTTTCAAAGTTCACTAAAGTGAAACCCAATTCATCCACTATAACTCCTTTGGTGTTATCAACCCAATTACATTTGAAGAGTGGAATTTTTAAATCTATGTAGTCAAACTCCCATATGTCTTCAATGACACTGTAATATGACATTTTAGCTTCATGTGGACTCTTATCCTTTGCACTTGCAAAAAACATAGTCGACGCTTGAAGGGTGACCCCACTGTTTTGGACGACACTCTTATCATCTTGGCGCTTTGTGTAATATGTGAATCCATTAATGTCATACCCTTCATAAGACATAACATTCAATTTTGGTTTAAAGGCGAGGCATTTGATAGTTTCAGTAATATCATCTGGTGTTTGAGATAGTTGATGTAAGACTTTATCTTCAAGCCACTTAATAAAGGTCTTGTTATGCTCTCTAGCAAGCCACATTGTATTGGCTTGAGGATATTGTCTCTTGATGAAATTGGTATGTTCCTCGGTATAAACACTCACTTCGTCCATGTTGTGTAAAATATACAAGTGACCTTGTTCCAACTGTTCACGGCTGATTACTTTCACCCGTGATCCCAAAATTCCTTTGCCGAATTGCTCCTCAATATTCTTGTCATTACCACTGAGAAAGTCATTGCAAAAATCCATAACCTCTCTCGCCACATAACCCTCAATAATACTCCCTTCAAGTCGATAACAGTTTCGAACATCACTTTTAAAAATGCTCATGTATCGTTCAAAGGGATACATCCAATGTAAGAAAATTGGTCCCAACATTTTCACTTCCCTAGTCAAGTAGACAACAAGATGTACCATGATATCAAAGAACGACGGAGGAAAATACATCTCAAGTTGACATAGGGTAACAACCACTTCTCTTTGCAAATTATTGAGAGTATCAGGGTCAATAACTTTGTTGTATAGACTGTTGAAAAAGAAACAAAGTCTGGTGATTGCAAACCTTACATGCTTCAACAATATAGATCGAATTGCCACAGGCAATATTTGTTGCATTAGAGTGTGACAATCATGAGATTTAAGACCTATCAACTTTAGATCTTTCATTGATACCAATCTACAGATGTTGGATGAGTAACCCTGTGGCACCTTAACATTTACCAAACATTCACAAAAAGCTTTCTTCTCCTTTTAGACAATGTGTAACCAGTGGGAGGTAAGTATGTTCTCCGATTTCCCATTTTATGAAATTCTGTTAATTCTGACCTTATTCCCATTTCACATAGGTCCAGTCTGGATTTTATCCCATCTTTAGTCTTACCTGGTATATTCAACAAAGTACCAATGACACTATCATAGACATTTTTCTCAACGTGCATGACATCGATACAATGCCTGACTGTCAAAGAACTCCAATAAGGAAGATCCCAAAATATTGACTTCTTCTTAAATAAAGATTTGTCACTCTGTGTGGCCATAGTACATTGTGATCTCTTACCAAATTCATTGACAAAGTCTTTTACTCTTTCATAAACAACCTCCCCTGATATAGGTTTAGGTGCACTCCGTTCCTCATTCAATCCATTGAATGCTTTGCGCTTCCTATGATACAGATGGAATTTTGTAAGAAACCTTCGATGACCGAGATATACAGTCTTACTGCCATATTTTAGTCTTGTTGAATCATTGTTCTCTTCACATATAGGACACGCTTTAGCTCCTTTGACACTATATCACTACATGAAAACTTAGCAATAACGACGGAAAAAGTTGGTCGTAAATGTGAATAAGTTTGTCGTTAAAACTACTAGCGATGAGAAAAAAAGTCGTCGCGTCTTGTCGTTATTGGTCTTGCCGTTAATAAAAATAACGGCGAAAAATTTCAGTTCGTCGCTAATACAAATCACGACGACTTATATAGTTTGTCGTTAACAGTTTTAACGACAAAATTAAATGTCTGGCGTTGATACTATTTGCGACCACACAAGCTTGTCGCTGATACTAGTTACGGAAACTAACAGGCTTGCTCACAAAGGTCAACAACGACGTCTTTTTTCCGTCGTAAATAGCTATACTGGCAAAAAAAACTAAATTCCAAAATTTGTCCATCATGTTTGCAACACACTTGGATCCTCACCTAAGAAACATGAACACGTACACAAGATGGATTTCTCCATAGACAAGAGGGAACACAATTTCCAACATTGAAGGACGCGACACTAGGAACGACTGATTTATAAGTATACAAATATGTCAATTTATATATAAATATTTGGACATATATTGAACTTTATGTATAAACACAAACTGATATAAATAATTCATCCATGAAGGGAATCTTCATGGAATCCAACCAACAATTGAAATATACAATTAAAAAATCCATAAGTCAAAGTACAAATTAACTCAACAAATATATTAAGATCCTTAATTATAAAATTGTTGCAGTAAGAATATATGGAATGGTAAAATCAAGGGAAGCAAAATTTTGGATGCAATAGTTTTCTTTGTTTATGTAAGTAATAGTGAACATGTACTTTTTGGAGGAAGAATGAGAGCGGGTAAAGAAATATGTTGGCAATGATGGAGAAGATGAAGAATAAGGTGTCTTGGAGGTTGAGATGGAAGAAAGAGAAGAGGAATGCATTCAAGTGTTACTTAAGATGCACGGACAAGAGAAGAGTAGGGGATATGGAGATGTAGAGAAGCAAGGAAAGAGGAGGCATAAGGATGAACTTTTTACTACTTTTGTTGAGATAAGCAAATAAGGATGACAACACTTTTCTATTAAGTGGACATGTCAGAGGCATGTTCTTCATGTGTCCAAGCATATCTAAGTCAGAAACGTGTCAGACACAGACACAGCAACCTCCAAGTAGATAATATATTTAAAATTCTATTATGTGATCGCTTAGCATAAGACTTAATCTATGAATGTATATTACATGTATGATTGATAAAGACCGAAATAAATTTATTTAAATTTTGCTTGGAAGGGATTTCAAACTTAGAGATACATTTCATCTACAAATAGATTGTACATAGAAAGAGGGGTAACATATGACCATTCGCCTAGGAAATTATTGAAGTAACATATCACCATTCCTTTAGGGTAATACCTTGTCATACATCTTAAGCACAAACAAGGAGTAATACATTGCTTTGAATGAAGAAAATTATGAAAAAATAGAATTTGTGTTGCATTTGAGGTTGAATTGACAATTATGACATAAACAAAAAATGCCTAGATAATGCATGACATGTTATAGCATGTGGAAAATATGTCACGACCTAAGAAACATGGGCATGGACATGGACACGGACACAGGAGGGACACAGCCACGGGACACAGTGATTTTAAAAAATATAGGACACAGACACGGCATACACATTTATACATATACATATACACATGCAGAAGTGAAGAATGTATAGAAGAAGACAACCATATATGGTCCAATCCCACAAGTACATGCCACATATCATGTGAATATCAACAATGCAGGACATGACACGACAATGGGAACAATTTACTTATTATTATATAAGTATGTATATTTATACACGACAATGGGAACAATGTAGACATTAGTTTTTGTTATTTGTGTAAGTCATACTTGTCAAGGTGTGAAGGCGGCTTGGCATTTTGAACATTATGATAGCCACATTAAACATTAAAATACGTCAATATACAGCCAAACCCAAAAAACTAAGTCAGCTTGGCATTATAGAAAAAGTTGTCTCGACTAGGCACAACCTTGGGACGTCTTACCGCTTAGGCGGCCGCCTAGGCGCACACCTTGATAAGTATGGTGTAAGTAATGGTGAACATGTACCATTAGGAGGAAAAATGAGAGGGTGTAAGGAAATATGTTGGTGGTGATGGAGAAGATGAAAAATAAGGTGCCTTGGAGATTGAGATGGAAGAAAGAGAAGAGGCATACATTTAAGTGTTACTTAAGATGCACAGGAAAGAGATAAGGAGGGGAGATGGAGATGTAGAGAAGCAAGAAAAGAGGTAGGAAGAAGAATGAGAGGGTGTAATGAAATATGTTGGTGGTGATGGAGAAGATGAAAAATAAGGTGCCTTGGAGATTGAGAGGGGAGAAAGAGAAGAGGCATACATTTAAGTGTTACTTAAGATACATAGGCAATTTGAAACTTTTACCGTAGGAATTATTAGTTGAGCAGAAATCAATTCGTGTAGGAAGCGGCCGCACTGGCCGCTTTCTTAATCGCTGGTCGTATTTTAAAGAATTGTTCAATGCACTTAGTTAATTATAAGGTCCAATATCTTATGATTTAGATAGCTATGTTCTGAACAACTAATTAAAGATGTGACTAAAAAATTATATAATGTAGACAATTGATACGTGCAGCTAAGTGTATTCAACATAGATTATTATAATGTTAAAATACTAAATTTATATCAATTATGATAGGAAAAAAGAATGAGTACTCACAGTTGTATATTTTAATGAGTAAGAAAAGAGTACTTACCTTTTGATTGCACATATTTGGTTTATCTTGATCCAAAGACAATGAGACACTCGTTGTGAAGAATAAGTGGAAGAAGAAAACCATTTATAGCTAAATCCCATAATAGAGTGTAATATATAATCTGAATACCAATCACCATCACCATAAATGAAACCTACAAAAGATAATTTAAGTATTAGAAACACAATTCATGGAATGCACATATCTCCGGATGTGCGTCGGACACATAAAGCCGAATGTGCAACAGACACATATCTCCGGATGTGCAAACAGACACATTTTCCGCATGTGTAACGGACACATATCTCCGGATGTGCAACGGACACATTTTCCGCATGTGCAACGGGGCATATTTTCCATATGCTCACTCGAAAACCAAAACAACATATACATTGTGCGTTGAAAAACAAAACAACATGCATTTAGAAGTTTAGGGGATAGGGAGGGGTTTCCAAGAAGTGTTTCAGTACAAGACTCCACTCAGTCTTTTAATGGATGTGACATTCTTTTCTTGCATCGAAGAATTTACTGTGTGTTAACCGAAGAATGAATCGAGAAGAAAATAATATATAGCTCTTTCCATAATGAGTGTGCACATATCATATGAATAGAAAGTATCATCACATATATAAAGCTATGTACCTGCAAAAAAATGATATATTAGGGGCACATATCACTGAATGTGCAACAAACATATAACTTCAGATGTGTAACGAATACATTTTCCGCATGTACAACGGATATGAATGGCTTATACCAATACAACGAGTACTCATAGTTGTTTATTTTGATGAGTAAGAAAAGAGTACTTACCTTTTGAACCAAAGACAATGAGACACTCGTAGTGAAGAATAAGTGGAAGAAGAAAACCATTTATAGCTAAATCCCATAACAGAGTGTAACATATAATCTGAATACCAATCACCATCATAACAGAGTGGGAATGTTCATATCTCCCAAGATATCAATATTGTGCAAATCGAGCTCATCAATTTGAATAACCTGAATTTAGAGCAAAACATATGAAGATGAGGACAATAAAAGAGCATAACCTACATAAAGAAATATTGATATCAAAATAAAGTGAAAGAACGAACCTTGTGAAATTTCATCCACGAGTATGTTGTAACAAAGAATGTTCATTAGTTTCTTCCAATAATAATTGCAGATTTCATTAGAGCATCCTCACATTCAGCAACATTAATAAATGTTACATGAATGAATTTCAAACCCGGGGATGCATTTTATCCATGAGTATATTCTAAAAAAGAAGGCTCAATAGTTTCCCATATCCCTAGGAAATATGGCTGTAACATATCATCATTCTGCTAGTGTAAGATCCTTTAATACATCTCGAGCATAGATCAAAGAGTATTGCTTGTCTTTGGACTAAGAAAAATCTAAAAAAAGAGAGAACAATATATATATATACATTGACATATATGAAGGCATAGCTTTACTGTAAATAAAAGTTAACATGAAATTTATCTTTAAAAACATGATATTAAAAAAAATTGTAAACTATTTAGGATGTTGTTGCTGGTGGTGGAGGAGATGGAAAATGAAGGTGCCTTAGATGTCAAGAGGGAAGAAAAGGAAGGGGAATACATTGGATATCTACTTAAGATGGATGGGTAAGAGGAGGAGAGATGTAGATGTAGATAAGCAAGAAAATAAGTAGAAGTAGGGAGGGAAATACTCTTCAACCTTCACCTTGAGAAGCAAGAAGAAGAGTAAAGGGAGGGGTGGTAATATGAGTAGGAGACGTGAAGGACCAAGATGAAATAAGAGAAGGGGAATGAGAAGCAGACATAGAGAAGGAAAAAGAGGAGGTGAGGGAACAATTTGGCAGCTACTATATCTTTAAAGTGGGAAAAAGAAGAAGGGGACAAGAAGAAGAAGAAGAAGAGGAAGATTATAATAGATTTCACTAAAGGACTACACGTAACTTTGGGTGTGACCACAGATGAAATGTGAATACTGAAAGATGATCAGTTCTTTGAGAAGCTGCTGCTCGGGGATGACAGTTCGTTGTCCACAGAGAAAGAGGTTGCCCTTGTAGATGGTCGTTGCTAAGTTAACAGGTCTAGCCAGAGTTATTGTGTGTTGATGGGAGCGAGATGGATTGGAGGTGTGTAAGAAGGACCGTAAGTCGATCAGTGTGAGCAGGACCGTAAGTGGGTGGGGGTTCACATACCAACAGTTATAAAAGTGAAGCTTGCAGATGGCAGTAGACTGTAGTCGGTAGTCAAGAGTGACGACGATTGCCACATCCCGCAGGGTCGACCGCATAAAGATGATTTGCGAATCATGAGTGTCGGGCGTTGGGGCATACATATCTGATGCTGGTACTAAGGGGGAGTGTTTTATGGCTTTGTACCACTCGGTCGGTACTTATGAACCCCAGGACTAGAATCCTGTTATGGATATTACCCAAACAAACACGGGATATATATTTTTATAGGATTATGAGTTCTATCCTACCCAGAATCCCTCATACCAAATGTGGCCTTAGGCTTAACTGGGTAGGGATGGTGGGTCTTGGATGTGTCCATGGAGTATACAAGCCATGTCTACCACTTCAATAAAAAAAATTAAATTGGACACATTAGAGGCGTGGCTGCCATGTGTCCAGGTGTGTCCATGTTGGACACACGTTGGATACAGACATGGCAGCCTCTGGAAAGTGTTTGTGCTTCCTAGGTCACGACCAATCAACTATCGACTTTGATGCAGCTCTATGTAGTATTACAAATCAACAAAAATTACAAAAATCAAGGAACATGAGACTAGATAACATGATAATTTAAGCATATAATGTGTAGGGTAGTAGACGCTTACCAAGGCATTAGCAAGGGAGAACCCTCCCCTAACAGGCCTCCAGCCAGTGGCGGAGCCAGAACTTCGAAGTGGGTGAGGCACAAATATTATGACTACAATGTTCTTCATTACCTAAATAAATATTTCAAAACAATCAAGATATAGATGCGAGAAATGAAAGATATTTCTATTGTGGTTCCATGTTCTAACTTTATTACTCAATTGCATTCATGTCTAGATTTAAAGAGATAACTGTTTGAACATAGAATGATAAATACATCACGCGACACGCCCCCATCCTATCAGTGGGTTATATTATAAAATTCACATCATAGAATATGTTGCATACATTCCATCCAACTATGATATTCATCAAGCCAACTCATATTAATCAGCAACCCTAGTGTCAAAAGTTCACGAAAACATGGTTGATAAGGACATGTTGATAAACAAGCCTATCTGATAGTTGGTGTTATAATACGCAGTTTAATGTGCATCTCTCACTTTTTTTTGGTCTTATAGATTCTACTCTGAGAGTGACATCGATTTAGAACTTGCACTTAAAGTTTGTTGCTAGTTGTAGCTCAAATCGTGGGTCCGAAATTTGTCAGGACACCACGGAGTATTAGCAAAAAATTAAAAGGCATGCATTACACTTGTGAATTGTGATGGGATTACAACACTTCTACAAAATAAAAAGGTAATAAAATCAGCGACCAAGATTCAGAAATCAGTTTGGCATCACACACACCACTATGATGTCTTTTTTCCAATAAATTTTCTCTTAATTAAGAATTTCTCCATTATTTGTTGATTCTACTGGTATGAATGTCAAATATATAAAAAGACAGTAAGGTAACAAAATCAAGTAATATAATGCATACAAGATAAAGGAGTACGAAATGCAACTTGTTGTATTATCACATCACCGGTACTAATAGTTCGTCCTCTTCATTAATATGGATAGAACAACTGATATTTAAAGTATATAACAAGGATCGGCATGCCTTAAAAAGCAGAGCGTGGATTGAAATACTGAAAGTGTGAGAGAATAGCATGCTCCATGCCTCGTAGACACTAAATTGTTAAGAGATAACAAGTATGAAATTTGATAAGAGATCACCCAGTGCCTCAAGTGATATCCCATCATAAATCATGGCTAGCTCGAGATCAGGTCGCCGCCGGCTGCCACAGACATTTTGTAAGAAACCTAGGGCATTGATAGAATGTATACTTCTATATGTGCAGCAAATGCGACTGAGTTAAATATTATTGAGATAATTACAATCCTGGACCCCGTATGCAATGCAGTGTCTTGTTCTAATCATGTAATATTTAGGAGCAGTTTTCGGCAATTGGGAAGTGGGTTCTCGCTGATTGCAGGCAGCCCAAAAGGTAAAATGAAAGGCTTGCTAAACATAGATGTCAAGCACTTTAGTTTTGAGTTGCTATTTGGCGGCTGAATGGATGTGTTACTGCAGACTTTCCATCACAAATGAATTCCCGTAGTGAAAAATACTTTGATTACTTGCCAATGACGGAAACCTATAGTTTATGGAACTTACAGTTGGGTGAGGCACGGGCTGCACCAGGCCCAAACCTAGCTCTGCCACTGCCGCCGACGCCGCCCCACCTCACACCCGTCCGACTGCTCGTCGGGTGGTATCACCTCCACTCCCTGTCAGCTAGTCATTGCCCTGACCTGGAGTAGGAGATGCCCCTTGCCTATGGATCTTCTTCCGTGGAGTGTTCCGGTCGGCCGTCTGAGAAGCCAAAATAGAAATACAAGTTTGTTTTTTGGACCTCTTTCCTTGGTAGCCGCAGGGAAGAGCATCCCCTCCTTGCTGCCTTTCCTTGGTAGCCACAGGGAAGAGCAGCCCCTCCTTGCTGCCTTGCGGACGCTGCTGGAGGATTGAGAGTCGAGCGCCGACTGTTGCGCTGGAGTGGCTAGGTCGGGAAAGCAATTGGGGGTATCAGGGTTTGTGGGGGTATTCAGAGTCGGGAGTCCAGGGAAGCGGGGGTTTATATTTTTTCTTAGTGGTCATGCTCTTTTATTAAAATCTATCCGCTGTATAATGGGGTAATCTACTAAATTAGGTCCAATTTGGGATACAATGTTGACAGAACATATTGGCTCTTTAATTAAATTATTTAACTGGTCCCATATCCACTTTGGAAGCAATTATACAAAGAGAGATGAGCTTTAACGACGGAAAATTAGTGTCTTTCACTGCAGAAATATTATCTTGTCGTTAATAACTATATCGATAACGGCCAAAAGAAATCTTGCCGCTGTTAGTATAGCAATCACGACAAGATATTTTAGCTGTCGTAAATTTTGACGTTAATACACCAGTTTCTTATAGTATATCCAGACAAATTCCCATATGCTGGAAAGTCATTAATAGTGCAAAACAACATAGCATGCAAACGAAATGTCTCTATTCGTGAAGCATCATAGGTCATGACACCTTCACCCCAGAGTTTCTTTAAGTCATCAATCAGAGGTTCAAGATAAACATCGATATCATTTCCAGGTTGTTTAGGACCCAATATTAACAACGATAGCATTACGTACTTATTTTTCATACACAGCCAGGGAGGAATATTGTATATAACAAGCATGACTGGCCAAGTGCTATGTTGGTTGCTCAATATCTCATACGGATTCATCCCATCTGTACAAAGCCCAAGTCTTAGATTCTTGACTTCTTCACCAAATTCAGGGTACAATAGATCGATCTTCTGCCACTGTGGGGAATCAGACGCATGTCGTAGGATCCCATCATTATTTTTCTTAACATCTGCATGCCACCTCAAATTCTTCACATCTATCGGATTGGTAAACAAGCGTTGAATCGTGATATTATAGGTAGATACCACATCACCTTGGTAGGAGAACCAGTTTTGGACTCCCTCGAAGTCGTCAATTTATACCGTGACGCACCACATTTTGGACAATCTTTCAAATCCACATAGTCCTTTTGAAATAATACACAATCATTCAGGCATGCATGTATCTTCTTGGCATCCATTCCCATTAGGCACACCAATTTCTTTACCTGGTATGTTGAGATTGGCAGCTCGTTTCCTTTAGGAAGCATTTCTTTCAACAAAGACAACAATGACGTGAAGCTTTTGTCGCTCCATCTATTGTTAGCTTTTAGCTTATATAATCTCAACACAGCGCTAAGCTTCGTAAACTTAGTAAAACCTGTGTATAACGATATCTCAACATCATGCACAATGTTTCTAAAAATGGGAGGTGGATCAGTGTGCTCTACCCCACAACTATCCAGCATTGCATCAACGATGTCTACTGGAACTGGTTCATTCATATCTACGTCATTAAAGGCAGTTTCTTCTTCCACACAAGCACTGCTATCGACATCCACTGGTTTAGGGTTTGAAATCTCTCCATGCCAGTGCCATTCTGTATAGCCTTGTATAATCTCGTTGCACATGACATGACTTTTGATTTTGTCACCATTGATGACTTTCAAGTTGTTATTGCAATACCTACATAGACAGTAGAGCCTATCTCTAGGTTGTTTCCTATGTTCCTCGGAAAATCTAATAAACTAGTCAAGACCATAAATAAACTCTGGGGTGCAACGATTGCGAATGGACATCCATGATCTATCCATTCTATGATCAAAGAGAAAACAAGTATATATTACAACAAGATTAGGGTCTAGGATTAGAGTTTTTGCATGGTTAAAACTTTAGGCCAAAAAATACATGTGTTGTCATTCTTATATATAATAAATGTGTACCACCTATCCCATTCTTGAACACCTAATCTCACTAGTAAGTGTATAATGTGTATTGGGTTTTCAAGAAAATGTTGGCAGCATTTCCCCGCTGTTCTCCAAGTACAGATGTACTTAGAGAACAAACGGGAAAATGTTACCGGAATTTTCTTGAAAACCAAATACACATTATACACTTACATCCTAAGTGAGATTAGGTGTTCAAGAACAGTCCCAAACCAGGGACTATCCAAGATTTACTCCTAATGAGTAAATCTTGGATGGGTTTCTAGGCCAACAAATACATGTGATGTCATTCTATAACATTGATTTCAACATTTCGAGTGTCCATGCATGTTCATCATCAAGATAAAGATTACACATAAATTAGTATGACCTAGGGATGGAGAGATTCATAATTGATTTCAAAATTTCAAACTAGCTCATGCATTATCATCAATCTACATCATACAATAGGGATTCATATAGATGTTAGGGTGACTCATCACTACAAAACCAGAGATTTAACATTAGGGTTTTAATATCTTACATAGATTGATCACAAGATTTCAACAATATAGTTAATTCAAGATTATGGTGAAATGTGTATTAGGGTTTTAATATCTTAATTCAACATGCATCAAAATTTACAGAATTAGGTCAAGCATTAGTATTCAATTGCAAATGTATCTTCTTCTTCCTGCTCCCTCCTTACCAAATGGATAAAAGCAAGGCCACGACCGTGTGGGCTGGCCACAGCCGTGGCTGTGTTGGGATACCACGACCGTGTTAGCCAGCATGGTCGTGGTCGGCCAACACAGCCACAGTTGTGGCTAGCCCACACGGTCGTGGCCTTGCTTTAATCCATTTGGTAAGGAGAGGGAGCAGGAGGAAGAAGAAGAGGGGCCTGAAGGGAGAAGGAAGAAAAGAGGGGCATGAAGGAAGAAGAAGAGGGCTACCTAGCAGCGTGGAGAAGAGTGGTGGCGGCAGTGTGAGAGCAACGGTGGTGAGCAGAGAAGGAGGCGACAACAGAGGAGGAGCCGACGGTGGTGACTACGGTGAGCAGAGTAGGCGGCGGTGGTGGAGGCAACAGGAGAAGGAGGACGCGGCGGCGGCGGCGAGCAGAGACGCACCAGCAGCGACGGCGAGCAGCAGGTTGAATGCGGGTGGGTGGGGGCGTCGTCGGGCGATTTTAGGCGAGCAGCAGGAGAGGAGAATTCTCGCGCTGAAACAGAAGAAAGGGGAAGACTTGGGTGATCGCGGGTCTATTAAGTTTGTAAAAGGTGTCAGTTATCTACAAAACCGACACCTAAAATCTTAAGTGTCGGTTGATAGTAACAAACCGACGTCCAATTGGACATTCCTTTACCCTAATTTTTTTGGCGGGGACGGCGTGCGCACCCTTATAACGTCGTTTATGCTAAGACAACCGACGCCCATATTGGAACTTTTGCCGCAAATTTTATCTTCATTCAGCGTCGGTTATTAGGTAAAACACCGACGTTGTATCTGATACTTTGGCACGATTTTTTTTTTGCTCGAAAAATTTGGATTTTGTGGGCTACTTTAGGCATCAGTTTCTTTTCTTCAATCGACACTGAATGAAAAGCGATACCCGTGTCTGGCTGGTCTTCAAATATAGATGTCGGATGTCCTTATTAATCAACGTTTAATGTTAACAACGTCGATTTTACTAAATAACCAACGCCTCCAAAAACGACGTTGAATGTTGTTTCTGTAGTAGTGGTGTATCAATCTTGTTGTGCTGGATGTGATATCTATCATGTCTTGATGTATCACTTCCCTCGTCACCTTTATCTTATTTAAGCTCATCAACTTATCTTGTATTAGGGTATTTCTCATCCTAATACTTTATATATCAATTCATCACATTTATCATATAATGCATTAGTCATAAAACACTTATTCAAGATGTGCATCCATTATCAATGATATGGACTCATCTCAAGTTAAGGCATTATAGATATAAGGTCATCCATTACCAATCCCTTTAGGTATTTCACTTGTTAATAGACTAATCACAATTCCGTTATTAGGAATAAAGTTCCCCATCCTTATCATTTAAGGTTTACACAACATCACCCTATATTAGGGTTCCACATAATGTCACCCTACATTAGGATTTCACACCACATCTCTGTATTAGAGTTTCATATGACATTACCCTTGATTAGGGCTTCACATGACATCACCCTCACTTAGGGTTCATCAATCTTCTTAATTAGGGTTTCATGATCTCTTTATCAAGTATCATACCCTAATTACACATTTTATTCATATTGAAGGAATTGAGGCTTAATCATCATCTATAAGCATTCCTTTCTCTCTCATCCTCTCTTAGGATGTTGAGTACCTCAAAATTGACTCCACTGGGTCAATTCTTTATTCTAATACACTCAATTAGGGTTAGGGTAGTGTGCTAAGGTTTCTCTTCCATAATCTCCGAGGATTAACCCCTTCAAGAGTACTAATTACCCTATCATGTTAAGGGTACATCTAATGTAATCACCCTTGGTTTATATCATTAATAATCCAATAAATAATTGACCTTTAATCAACTTGGGTGTTCAAATGGTTTAGGTTAATTACCCTCCAAACGGTTTTGGTCAACTAGACCCCAAACGATCTTGACCCTCTAGACCCCACACGGTCTTGATAGATTGACCTTCAAACGGTCTTGGTCAATTGAGTTTCAAACGGTTTGAGACCATTTAGCAGAATTGGTATTTGAAACTGTTTAGTGCAAAGATACTTGAGATCGTTTGAGTCTCAATTGGTTTGGGATCGTTTGGTCCAAAATGGTCTTGAGACCGTTTGGCCCAAACCTCCTCAAAACCGATTGGAACAAAAAAATGGTTTCAACCTCTCAAATCGATTTAGGGTTTCCAAGATTGATTCTCTCATTAATTGATTCCATGTAACCATTCATCAATTGAACCTATGCACCATACTTCAATTGAGCTAATGAGTCATCCTTTAATTGATTCAACTTTCAATTGATCATCAATTAGGGTTTTGAACCCAATTGGAATAGGGTTTGAAATCGATGAACCTTCAATATTGGTCATTGTGGAACCAATTGCTTTGAAATTATTGGACCACCATTCAAATTGGGCATGACCTCACCTCAAACGGTCTTGAGACCGTTTGACCCAAACCAAACAAGGAAAACTCATAGAATTCAATTAGGATTTCAATAATGACCATCTAGGGTTGATAATTGATGGACCTTCAAACGTTGAACCTGGTTGAAACCAATTCAATTCCATCCATTGGATCATCATCCATCACATCATTAGTTGAGCTCCAAACGGTCTTGAGACCGTTTGGTTTCAAACGATCTTGAGACCATTTGGTCTCAAGTTCATGAAACCGTTTACAAAGGATATTTGTGGAGGTGTGTGCTTATGATGATGTCATAATCATAAAGCTATAAACCCACGAAACTTGTTGTGATTTTCATGGTGATTTCATCAATCAATCAAATAACATTTTGAGGATGAAGAAAAACTCAACAATAGTTAAAGATATGAAATCAATAATAATATTCAAGGGTTCAAGTTATATAACCCGCCTTCAATGAATCTTCAAACCTTCAAAGCTCCAACCTCACGTCCCTAATGGTGAAAGAAGCTTTCTCACTTGACAAGGTTCGTTCCTCAAGCTTTTGAGTGAAATGTATTGGCTAGAAAGGAAGATTGATGGAAGAAAACAAGAAATCAAGCATTGATTTGTGTTTTCTACCATGAAACCAAGGTGAAAGAAGGCCATGGAGCTTACCTACAGGTTGGGGGGTCGTCCTCCTGTTGTTACTAAGCTCCCTTGATCATTTTGCAAGCAATAAGTGAAAGTGGCTTCGAAATTACCCATTCAAGCTATGGATAAATAAGTATATATGCATTTTATTGAAAATTCATTTAAGAGAGAGAAAGTAGGGAATAACTCTTCCATTTCCTTGCCACTTGCCCCCTCCTCTTCCTTGGATACGAGTCTATCTTCCTTGCCTCTTATTCCTCTCAATTATCTGTGAATTAAAGGAAAACAAGTTAAGCACCTTAACCCTTATAATAATAATATCCTAAAGTTAGTGGATAATTCTTTTCCTTTTATTATTGTGAGTGGGCTCTCCACTCACTTGAGATATTTGTTGCCTTTTCAAGGCAAAAGGACGTCCATTATTTTGAAAAATCATCCCTCACCATTTTGTGGAAGTGCTCTTCAATTAATATATTTATTTTTGCATTAAATTGAAGTAAAGTTCCAATTATGCTTAAATCTTGATTATTTTAATATCAAGTTTCTCTCTCCTCCAAAGTGATTCAAATGAGGTGCCCCTCTGATTTTATTGGCTCTACATAATGCCAATGATAGTTAGAGATCCACTGGAGGTGATATTTTGCATATCAAACCCTAAGTTTTTGGTAAATTGCACATTACACCAAAACTAGGTTTTAATGCACAAACGTTGCTTAACAAGCTCTTTCTTGTTATTCAGGCTTATGGAAGTCACATCTCTGCATCATTCTTACTATTTTGATGATTCAACACTAGAGGAACATTTTTCCATACAAAATTTGCAATTTAACCCCTCAACTTGGTTAATTTGCACGTTAGTCCAAAACAAGTAAAACATTGTTTCAACATTATTAAAAAAGGATTGGAATTGATATATAAGTCCCTCTTGAGTATTAATTACTTTTCAAGAGATAAGATCAAGCATATAATCAACCTTATTAAGAAAAACATCTAGGGTCAAGGCTTAACCCAGGTCAGGGATGTTACAGTTTAGGTAGGAGGTAAGCCATGCATTTTACAGGTAGGATTTTGTAATGCTTCTCCATTATAAACTTATTTGTTTATTATTATGCCTCATGCAATCGTCCCCTCCCTTCAAACTTTCCATCTGATGGATCTATCATCCCTCGTATGATCTATGTATCAGCACACTCTTTTCTCAGATGTTCCACGCACGATACAGCTGGGTAGGAAATCATTGATGAGGTGCTAGATCTAGCTAAAATTGATCAGATCTGGATATGTTTTTTGTTCACATTTTATCGCTAACCCTAAACTTTTTTCTAGACCATCTCTCGAAGAGGCATTGAAGCTTCAACATAAGTCAACTGAAGGAAGTTGTAGGTCTGATCTGTGGAAAAATATCTTAGGATTATTAGAAATATTTGTCTGCGCATATATGTTCTATAAGGGATGTGTTATACAAGCTTCTAAGAGTCTAGGTTTGGTAGAGACATTCCCTTTTGCTGCAACAAAAATCCTAATTAGTATGTGAATATTTTGTAGGACATTGTTGATGTACTTGGGTCTTATTATAATGTATGGAAACATTATTGAAAAACTTTATGCAGATTTAATTGACTAAATTGTGCATGCTATGAGTTATACTTAGCCATATGCAAGGTTGATTAGAAATATTTGTCTATGCTTATATGTTCTAATTAGGTTGTCTTATATCAGCATATGGGACTGTATGCTTGGTTGATTAAGTATAGAACAACATTCAAGGATATTAAAAATATTATTCTATGTTTCTATTATGTGAATTATTAACATGTGTTTTGCTCTCTACTTCCATAATGATTACACATGAAAATATTGGATTGCAGTGCATGCCAGTCTCTTGTGAGATTGAGGTACATAAGGATATGTTCTTCTATTATCTCATATTTTTCTGATCGTTGTTATACCTAGAATGCTAAAATCTTTATCTTTTTGCATTAATAGAAATATAGAAATCTTAATCCTCAAAAAATACCATCTATGTTATTATTATGTATGTCAAATCAAATTTATACATCATTTGTAGGTCTAATTTGTGAAAAAACGTCTGATCTAGGTGAAAACATGTCTTGTTTGTGTTATATAAGCATCGAGGCATATATCTTTGGCCTATATTTTATAATTCAGTTGTATTGTATAAGCATCTAGGTATATATATTTGGAAGAGATGTGTATATGAAATATTCTTAGGCCTTTACTCAGGTTCTTAGATCAAATCTAGAAGGCATGAAAATATGAAACCAAACTTTAGGTAAATGTTTGGATTGGTACAACATTTATTTTTTCATTGATGTTATATTGGGCATTTTTTTGTGAAAGTGTAATACTAGGTATACATTCTAAAATGATACAGACACACACCTTATAGGGAACACTACCATCCTTCACCCCTCTTACTTAGCCTGCCAAACCCTTCCTGATCCCCCAATCACCCTCTTCCATTAATTGTTTCCTACCACCTACTCATTTTCTCTGAAACCATAAAGTCACGCACTACATCCTTATCCTTAACATTTATGTCTCATCCACCTGCAACTCCTTCACCATCACCTTTTCCAGCATCAAATCTTGACTCCTTCCTCCTCTACTACTCCATGCTTTGAATAATGTTGTTTTTTACCCTTAGGAGCTTTGAATAATGTTGTTTTTTACTCTTGTGAGATTGAGGTACATAAGGGTATGTTCTTCTATTATCTCACATTTTTCTGATCGTTGTTATACCTAGAATGCTAAAATCTTTATCTTTTTGTATCAATAGAAATATAGAAATCTTAATCCTAAAAAAATACCATCTTTGTTATTGTTACGTATGTCAAATCAAATTTATACATCATTTGTAGGTCTGATTTGTGAAAAAACGTCTGATCTAGGTGAAAACATGTATTGTTTGTGTTATATAAGCATCTATGCATATATCTTTGGCCTATATTTTCTATTTTGATTGTATTGTATAAGCATCTAGGTATATGTATTTGGAAGAGACGTGTATATGAAAATATTCTTAGGCCTTTACTCAAGTTCTTAGATCTAATCTAGAAGGCATGAAAATATGAAACCAAAGTTTAGGTAAATGTTTGGATTGGTACTTGACTTTTCTTCCTAACAAATTATATTCTTATCAGACTAAAATTTTGTACTGGTACAAAAATAATAACATATAGCTTGTAAAAGAAAATTTTATTTGATATTTTGTATATGCATAAAACATTTTGTTATGATTACATTTCTTACTTGAATGTGTTTTCCTCTAGTAGGAGGCTCCCGTAATTAGAAATCTTTGTCTATGCTTATATGTTCTAATTAGGTTGTCTTATATCAACATATGGGACTGTATGCTTGGTTGATTAAGCATAGAACAACATTTAAGGATATTAAAAATATTATTCTATGTTTCTATTATGTGAATTATTAACATGTGTTTTGTTCTCTACTTCCATATTGATTACACATGAAAATATTGGATTGCAGTGCATGCTAGTCTCTTGTGAGGTTGAGGTACATAAAGGTATGTTCTTCTATTATCTCACATTTTTCTGGTCGTTGTTATACCTAGAATGCTAAAATCCCTATCTTTTTGCATCAATAGAAATATAGAAATCTTAATCCTCAAAAAATACCATATGTGTTATTGTTATGTATGTCAAATCAAATTTATACGTCATTTGTAGGTCTGATTTGTGAAAAAACGTATGATCTAGGTGAAAACATGTCTTGTTTGTGTTATATAAGCATCTAGGCATATATCTTTGGCCTATATTTTCTAATTCGATTATATTGTATAAGCATCTAGGTATATATATTTGGAAGAGACGTGTATATGAAATATTCTTAGGCCTTTACTCAAGTTCTTATATTGCAGTGCATGCCAGTCTCTTGTGAGATTGAGGTACATAAGGGTATGTTCTTCTATTATCTCACATTTTTCTGATCATTGTTATACCTAGAATGCTAAAATCTTTATCTTTTTGCATAAATAGAAATATAGAAATCTTAATCCTCAAAAAATACCAGCTGTGTCATTGTTATGTATGTCAAATCAAATTTATACATCATTTGTAGGTCTGATTTGTGAAAAATGTTTGATCTAGGTGAAAACATGTCTTGTTTGTGTTATATAAGCATCTAGGCATATATATTTGGCCTATATTTTCTAATTCGGTTGTATTGTATAAGCATCTCGGTATAAATATTTGGAAGAGACGTGTACATGAAATATTCGTAGGCCTTTACTCAAGTTCTTAGATCTATTAATCCAGAAGGCATGAAAATATGAAACCAAAGTTTACGTATATGTTTGAATTGGTACTTGACTTTTCTTCCTAACAAATTATATTCTTATCAGACTAAAATTTTGTACTGGTACAAAAATTTTATCTGATATTTTGTATATGCATAAAACATTTTGTTATGATTACATTTCTTACTTGAATGTGTTTTCCTCTAGTAGGAGGCTCCCGTATAACAGCAACAACAAGATAATTAAGAAAATAGAATCCAACAAGAAGTGGAAGTCTGATGTTCTGATTTGTATGATCTGAAGTGGGGCTGCTTGTGTCTGTTTAGGATCCTACGTGAGGGTTGAGGAGGTGAGAACACTGCTAGATAATCGTATTTGAAGTACATAATATTTGTGTATATACTGAAACTCACCCTTAATTTTTTTCTTAGAAAAACATGCTTTCCGGATTCAAGTAGCGACTCTGAAGGTAGGGAGTCGTTGTCTCTGTTGGTTAGGGCATGAGTACTGAGGAGGTGAGAACACTAATATATAATGGTACTCGATGCAGATAATGTGTTAGTGTAAAATCTCACCTCTATTTTTACTTAGAAGAATGTTGGCAGTCAACGACATTTGGTATATATATATATATATATATATATATATATATATATATATATATATATATATATATATATATATATATATATATATATATATATATATATATATATATATATATACTAGCCAAGTTAGGGGCGGTTGGGATATACTTGCGTCTTTTTCTCTTTCTTTGAAGGGGTGAGAGTTCGGGGTCTTCCTTCTTGGGGTTCTAAGGTCCGAGGCCTCCTTGTCGTAGTGGTAGCCCGTTGCACCCGCTTTAGCCGTGGTAGGCGTTTAGGGTTTTGTAGGGCTAGGTTTAGCTATTGACATGCCACCTATTATCTCCATAGAAATCAACATCCCAACTCTTCTATATTAAAATTCATCCCTAAAGACCAATGGAAAGAATACTCTCCAGAATTTCTACCAATTCCCATACAAACCCTTCCATAGTTCGAACAATGTCAATAAAAAATTGTGAACAAATTAATTTTGAAAATATAGAACAATCCATTCAAAATTGGGAAATGCCTAAGGTTCCCATAAAAGACATTTACTCTAAAGGTGGCTTTCGATTAATGTCCAACTATTACATCAAAACTATTGAAAAAACTATATCAGTTACATCTTCACAAGAATGCATACAACTTCTGTCTAAAAGAGATATAAACATGATAAAAAATAACTCAAAATACAACTTCATTCATTTAGGATTAGTCCAAGTATCTGCCAAATCCTTAACAAGAAAAGGTATAAATTGTTCTGTACTCTTGTGCCTTAGAGACTGTAGGCATCTAAAATTTTCAGATTCCCTTCTTGGACTCGTTGAATCCACATTAGATGATGGACCTGTTTACTTTAATGCATTTCCTAATTTCTCAGTTTCCCTTACCGACCCAGGCCTTTTGAAGGTCTTAACCTTGAATGTGCAAACATCAGGATTTGACATGGATCCAAATTCTGAAAATATTGTACTATGTTATAGAGTTTGCTTCAAGGCCATGAACACAGTAACTCCTCAATCTTTGATTTGCCAAAAAAAGGGGCTTACAACTCTTTTTCTAACCAATATAAAAAACAAAGCCATTATTCCTAAGGCCTTGCGATGGGAGGAAGTTAAGCTTCCAGAAAACTGGACCATGCCACAAGCAAATGCACCTGTACCTAGAGAAAATACCAGAATACAAAATATTATCGAGCACATTAATGGTGATGTAGAAATCAGTTTCTGTCCTTTGGAAAGAAGAAATTCTACTTCATCTCAGTCTAGGGAAAACACCTTAGAAGTTGGTTCTTCTTCATATTTACATATAGATCACAATAAACCTGAACAATCCAACACTATGAATAGAAGGCCTACAGGAATATCCTACCCAGTATATGAACACAGTGAATATGAACCCTCTGAATCTGATTTCAAAGTCGCATGTCTACTTGAAGACAACTATAACAACTTTGAAATTAATAAATAATTATTAAAGAAAGACTTTTTATCTGATAATAATAAACCAAAAGTAAAATGGTTCTTTACACATTTTGATAAATATGAAAGGTCAACTATAAGAGATCTATGGTATTCTCAAATGAAACAGTTAAATGATAATATATATTTCTTTGATTGGTATGAATCTAATTATCTTAATACACTTAAAGAAATGTTACCTACTCTCCCAAGTGAGGATCGTACTATGGTAATAGAAAAACTATCCTTAACATGGAAACATGCTTCAAAAGATGAAGAAGTTGAATCAATTCATCCACCCTTTCAAGCTATAAAATTTGGAGAAAATGACATCAAGGCCAGTCCATTAAAACTAATGGAATATAGTCAAGAACCCGCTAAAACACACCATATAGCTCATATAATTGAACAAAATAACTATACAAATATAAATCTTCAAACCCTTAGCAAACAAACTGAAAGGATAGAGACAATGCTTATTGATATTAGCAAAGTACCAATATATCAAAAGAAAGTAGAAACAAAAAATTTGCCACTAATTGTTCCTCAAACTATAAATGGAAATATTATATTAGGAAAAAAGGCACCCATTAAGTTCGATAAACAACTTGATGAATTAACACATGAAATCACAAGTCGTCTAGACCAATTAAATATTCAAAAACCAACTGTTAATACAATATATGGAGACTCATCATATTCAGATGAAGAAGAGATACCTAAACTAAATACAGTCAACTTTGGTAAAACTGCTCGATTTTCAAAAACAAAAAATTATTACTGTAGACCAACACCGGTTGACCTACAATTTGAAGAAACTCCTGATCTTACTTTATGTCAATTTGATGGCCAATCTCTTATAGAATGGAACTTAGATGGATTTTCAGAATACCAAATATTACAAATTTGCCATCAAATGCTGATATATGCCAATGCTTGTCGAGCTCATGGTAGTCTTGAAACCACTATTGCCCAAATGATAACTTCATCATTCACGGGTCAGTTAAGAGGATGGTGGATTAATTATCTTAGTGAAACACACAGACAAGAAATACTTCCAGCTACAAAAAGAAATGAGCATGGTGCTCAAATTAAGTTAGAAAATGGTCAACCCCAATCAGATGTAGTATATACTCTAATTGTAAACACAATTCAACATTTTATAGGACATAATGGCACTATATTGGAAAAACTTAGGGAACAACTAATGAACTTAAGATGTAAGAGTCTGAGTGATTTTCGTTGGTATAAAGATGTTTTTCTTTCTAAAGTTTTCCAATTCACAGATTGTAATTCTGTTGTTTGGAAAGAAAAGTTTTTATCTGGATTACCTGTTTTATTCGCTGAAAAGGTAAGAGAACATATTAGACAAGCATATAATAACGTTGTCCCTCTAGAACATATATCCTATGGAGAAATAATACAAAGAATAAACCAAACATGACTATCTCTTTGTAATGACTATAAATTAAAAAATCAATTAAAAAGACAACAAACAATAGATAAAAAGGAACTAGGAGAATTTTGTTATCAATTTGGATGGGACATAGATTTACCAAAAGAAAAGAAACAACACAAAATCTACAAAAGGTTTAGTGAAGATAGTAACAAATCAAAGAAGAATTATACAAAAAGAAAACAAATCAGAAAAGCAGATAATAAGAAAAACATAACATGTTACAATTGTAACGAAAAGGGGCACTATGCAAACAAATGTTTTAAACGAGATTTTAAGAAAAAAGTTAACGAACTTTTACTAGAATAAAAAAGTATTACGCCAGAAGAACTTGATACTTTTGTTAGTAAATTAAATCTAAATGAATCCTCGGGATCAGAAAATGAAGAAGGATGTCATTGTAATTACTACAACAATGAAACATCATCAGATGAAATTCATGTCTTAACTAGTGGACAAAAATTTATACTTGACACCATAGATTCCATTCAAGATAAACAAGAAAGAAGCATTAAACTTGCAAAATATCTCAATATGATTATAGACAAAAAATCAGATAATAAAATAGAATAAAAAAATGAATTCTACTCATTTGATCATGTAATGAAAAGAATTGAACATGAAAAGACTAATGATAAACATATTTCTATAGAATATTTAAGAAAAGAACAAAACAAAATCAGAATAGAAATCATTGAACTAAAAGATAAGGTTGAAAATCTTCAAATATATATATATGAAAGGTATAATGATGATGATGAGGATGAACATATATTTAATACAATGATCGGAGAATGCTCAAATAAAAACCAAGATGATGAAACAAGGGAAGATAATGAAGATTCCTTTGTTAATAATCTTCAAAAATTTGTTAAGAGAAAATGGAAAGGTGAAGTAACTATAAAAATTAATGACTTCACCCTAGAAGGGATAGCTTTATTTGATTCTGGAGCTGATGTTAATTGTATAAAAGAAAATCTTATACCAAAAAAATATTATGAAACAACTAATCATCATGTTAATTCTGCTACAAAAGATAAACTCAAAGTAAAACATAAAATTTCTAAAGCACACATATGCATCAACAATAATAAAATTAAAACATCTTTTATCCTTCCTTAAAATATAACTGAGGATATTATCATTGGGACACCCTTTCTTAATAAAATTCTCCCTATATTAGTTACTGAAAAAGGGGTTCATACTCGAGTTAACAATAACTTTGTAACTTTTGAGTTTAGAAAGAAACCTGAACTTATGTTCTTAAAGAAAATAAGAGCTGCATTAGATTATAAAGATAATTTCATTCATGCACTTACTATTTCATAATAGACACGTCAAAAGGATGTTCTAAATATTTATTGTAGTTTATATGACTTCTTCACAGAAATCTCAAAATATGTCAGCATCAGCATCTAAAGCCTGTATCCCAGAGGTATGTTCAGAATCAAGTATTTCTACTAAGGAAGGTAACGATGAAATGGAAGTAGATTTTCCAGCAAAAAAACATAACAAAATTCATATTCAAAACATCAATACATACAATAACTTTAGAAAATGAAGACTTATCCAAAGAAACAAAAACTTTACTACAAAATTACCTTCCTGATAAATATAATTTTATTCTGACAATGCTTGGAAAGAATCACTACTATTATGAGAAAATTCTCATGGAAACTGGTAGTGTAAAAATATTTCATAATTTTAGGGACAAATTCAACATAGACCCTATTTTAAAGGGAAAGTTAATATCTACCCTAGTTTCTGATTATCATATTGATCAAGAAACTAAACGGGGGCCTCCATATAAGAAAATAAAATTTTCCGGAAAATCTCTTATGAGAGACCCTAACATGGACAATTCTCAATTAATTATATTTGATGAAATCCTAGATCCAGAAAATATTCCAATCCTGGACATTACTCAAGGAGAAAGTTACTTTGAAAATGGAGATGATTGTTACAGATTACTCGAATAAAAAAATATGTAAAAATACCTTGTTGAAAAAGTGACAAAAGAAGAAAAGACAAGTAGCTCTTCCCTATACATAAAGACAAAAGACAGTTGTCAAGACTCACAACAGAAAAGAACAAGTGGCATATGAAAAGGAAGATGAAGGAAATCTGTCAAAAGTCACAGAGACAACAAAAGTACGTGGTAGATATCGCCACTCATGTAACAAAAACACTTGTCAAAGACACAAATTGGAGCAAACAAGTGCAAAGAGAAGCACATTCGTCCATACCATCAGAAAGGTCTATAAAAGGCAACAAGAAGAGTTGTAAGAGAGACAACACTCTTCCACCCAAAGAGCTCCCCTTGCTTATTGAGCTTAGTTTTTGTAGTAGGAAGTGCCTTAGCTTGAAATTCTCCTCCCTAGAGAATTTCTAAGTCTTGTAATCCTTCCTCCACTTTACTTATATTGTAATTTCATCTATATAGTCATGTGTTCTTAGTTTCCATATATTTTCCGAGTGTAAACCCTCCAGTTGCCAATAAAATTTCCATATGTGTTTTGTTAAGTTCAAATTGTGTGTGCATGTTCTTGGCTCTTTGAATCATAATCAAAGATCCTTTCTTTGATTAAAAGCAAGATCAAGGAGGTTCCCAAAGCTCCAGTGACGTTCCCGACGGTCACACGGTGAGATCAACAACGTGCTCAACGCCAACTGTAAGTCCCCTGACGTTATTTAATAAATTTTTACGCAAGCATTCTCCCATATTCGTAAAAAAATTAAATACCTATTATCCTTTAATCATAAACCCTAATCTACATCTAATCACCTTAATCACAAACCCTAATTCACCTCTAATCACTCACTTCTATCATTTATCCAAACGTAAATCAGCCATTCCTACTCCACTAATTATTCTGAAACTCCACCAATACTCCAACACAACATTCCACCAAATCTCTACCAACCGAATTACCACCAATTCTGGAAAGACAGATATATGTCAAATGGTGGGATAAAGTTTGGGTAAAAAAGTAATGGAATAAGATTGCTCAACAAAATCATTATTTATATCAAGTTCCTTTGGTTTTACAATTTTTAAGATTTAAGCCTCAGATCTCTTTATTTTTGACAACTGTATCTTCAACAATTTAAAAAAAAATGTTGAATAAAATGCTTAACTCACTATCAGGTGTCAATGAAATAGTAAATACCCTTCAAACCATAAATGAAAGATATTCAATGGAAAATAAAAATAATTTCATCATCGATAAAGAAAAGCTAAGAGAAAAAATTTTATCTGATAAAAACCAGTTCAAGACAAAACAATTTTATGAAAACTTTGATAAAAAAGAAAGAGATTACATTAGAGAAAAATGGTATTCACAAATGCAATACTATAGAAAAAATATACATTTCTTTGAATGGTATAAAAATTATTATATCAAAGAACTTAAAGAAAAAATCTATAGGCTTGTTCCACCGTGGTATGAGCCTAATAAGTCTGACAGTAATCCCAGACCTTTGCATCATGAAAACCTGTCAGTCCAAAATATAACAAACAAGAGTAATCTACAATTAAAAGAAGAAAGTTCTCATTCTTCCAATAAACACATGATTGATAAAGTAAATATATATATATATATATATATATATATATATATATATATATATATATATAAATATATATATATATATATATATGGTCCCATCTTTATTGCCCGCGCGGGTAGCTACCCGCCCACCCTTCCGACCACTTTTTTTCAAAAAAAAAAAATTCGCAATTGTAGATGACTATTTTGTCTAGCTCTCCAAAAAATTTTAGCCAAAAATAATATTATTTGCCCCTCCAAAATAAAAAAACCCATCCTTATATATATCTGATGTATATTTTGTACATAGTTACTCTTTTATTCGTGTAGTTACTTTCTGTTCACCATAGTTACTTTTTTGACAGCAGAGTTGCTTTTTGGGCCAGGAATGTTACTTTTTTAGCTGCAGGGTAGCGAAAATCCAGGCTACCCACGCGGGCAACGAATGAACGCCCTATATATACATATATTTATATGAAATCTCACCTTGAGGAATTCTCTTCTATGAAGAGGAATATTGGATTGCAGTAACGACGATGGGAGTCTGAAATTGCTTCTTATTATGGTTTTGGTGGCAGTGCTGCTGGGAGGCTACTGTATGAAGTCACCGTGAGTCTTGACAGCAACACAACACAGACTGGCAGCTCTGTTGATCATGAGGTCATAGGAGGTGAGATAAATATAACTGGTACATAGAATATCTTTAGGTTGAACACCTACTTGTGTTTTTTTTCTAACAACATTCGGGAAAAGCTTGAGGAACCTTCAAAGCTTGAGCGATAACAAAATGTTGGCATTGAGTTTTGCTCTTCATATTGGTGTTGGGTTGGAGTTGGAAGTGATGGATGGCGTTGGAGTTTAAGACGTGGTCGTCGTGATAGACGTGGCTGTTGTAACAAATTCAGTTTTGTATTTTTATCTATAGAGTGTAGGGATGATTATGTTGTAACTAAACATTGAGATAATTCTGTACGTGACTAAAATTTTATTTTATATTTAAATGATCCAACATGGTGTGGGAGGTTGAGCGAAGGCCACAACTTTCATATTTGTTGCTTCTTTCAATAACTGAACGTGAGCGGAAATATTGTTTGACCAAACAAATACGTGTGGGCCAATTTGCGTTGTACACAATAAGAGACAAATCGGGAAAAAACAATTCAAATTTTGGATTTAAAATTTGGATGGTGAGAAATTGAGAAAAAACGTGAGAGAAGAGGGGAAGAAGGGGATTCTAACATTTTAAAAATGCCGCAGCCTGAGAGGGGAAGAAGGAGAATTCAAATTAAATCATCTTTTTAAAGTAAAAAAATGAGAAAAAATGTGAGAGCAGATTGAGTGAAGGAGAGTGTAACGTTTTGACACATTGGTAAAATGGTGATGTGTGATTGGTCATGATGAGTTTGGGCGGCTGTATTTAAACTATTTGGAGAACTTGCTCTTTTTATAGTAATATAGATGTACAACTATACTTTTTGACACCTCCGTAGTATAATTTTATATCAGGATCTTGGGCTCCGATAGAGGGCGCGTTTGGTTAGCTGGATTTACTGAAACCCTATATTTTGTCCATACTGTATTGCTGAAATACTGCATTCTCAAAATCCCGCAAAGTAAAATTTTATGTTTGGTTTGCTGGATTTTGTAAGTGTGGGATTTTTTTCGTGTCTGCTATCTTGCCCATGATGGATTTTGGCGTCCGAGAGAATTTTGATGGAGATCAAAATGCGAGATTCCTATTCTGTCTGAAAATCCCAAAATTAGCAATATTTCTCCAATCCTGCAAACCAAACATAAAATTTAAGAAGTAGAGTCTAAAATAAAATCCAATACATTAAAATCCAGGTAACGAGAGTGTAACACAAGGGCTTTTTGATAGTCTCGTGGGGGACGAGATGAACGGAATCTCCCAATTATTACAAAAAAAAAAGAGAGAGAGAAACACTCGGGATATTCAGTGCCAACAGATGAACGGTCTAGAAGCGGTGAAGCGCGTTTCCCCACTACATTTTTTAAAGTCAAAACCCTAGCGTGGGCGGGGTTTCTCGTCGCTCCCTCCTCGCTTTCTTCCAGTCTAGAACCCCTCGCTCTAGCACTTCTGCAGGCGCCTTCGATCTCCTCACCACCGCTACCTCCGAAACGAGTCTATCGGATTGGGAGGTTGGTGGATTCTCCGTTGCACCCCACCAGCTCTATGCTTTTCCCGTTTCTGATTGTCTGCGCTGGTTACTAGAATGGGCGAAATAAAGGAGAACGAGGCTTACGAGGAGGAGCTTCTGGACTACGAGGACGAGGAGGAGAAGGCACCCAACTCCGTGGCCTCAAAGGCTGCAACCGAGACCGCGAAGAAGTAAGCAAATTCCTCTAGTCTACTTTTATCTTCTTATTCCTACTTGTGGTATAGTTAGGGTCCTCGATATGGTAGCTAGGGTTATCGAGATAAAATGCTTATTGAATTATGTCTGTTATTAGAAAACATATTTTCTGAACATCCTCAAGAGTCAATACGTTCTTTGTCGTACTGTACAGGGGTTACGTTGGAATCCACAGTTCAGGCTTCAGAGACTTTCTGTTGAAACCAGAGCTCCTCCGTGCGATCGTAGATTCGGGTTTCGAGCACCCGTCCGAAGGCAAGATCTTTAAATCTGAATAAAATTGAATTAGTGCTAATCTGAATGTGTTATTCCACCAGTCATGATCAGTCTAACAGTGGTCAAAGATGCAATTTTAAGTATTAGTAGTTGGATAGATATTTGTCCAATGCAGAGGTTTATCTACTAGTACCGAATCCTACTTTTAGATTAGGGATTCCGCCAGCCTATCTAATAGAGAACACTTTATCATACTAGTAGATTAATGAGTAATGTATTTGTTATTACAGCACTGGCTAAGGAATAGATTTTGATTCGTCAGGGATGCTATTAATGAGTGAAACCATGGTAGTAAATGTCTTAGAAATTAGGCTAAAACGTTTTCAATTCTTATGGGATCAAACACTATCCTTGACTTCAAGATTGCAAAATGTAGACCCAACTTTTCACCCAATTTCAACAATATTGATTATTGACCCGTTCGGTTAATCTTTTCGTCCCCGCTGACGACAGTGACTTCTTATTTAGATATCATTATTTTTGTACAAAATGAGAAGCAATGTGCAGAGGAAGCCACTGTTTTTCTTTTAACTGCTAGCAGATTACTACTATTTTTTTAATCTACTTTTGTGGAAGTTCATATTAGACCAACGCTCTTCCAAGCCCCCTATATCTCCCAAATTCTTGATGCTGTTGGAAATTACATATCTTAGCTGAGTCATGACACGCTTACAAATCTGTCTACAGTTCTCTACATAACGGACACATGTAGTTCTCCACATATTTAGTTTTTGCTGAATGATAACCTAAATACATTTTTGAACTAATACCATAAATGAGTTAAGTATCAGATTATCAATAGACAAACATAAACAAATATTTTTGTTTGTTTTTCGGATTTTCTGTGTATAATTTTACTTCCGAATTTTGATTTTTTTTCTGTAATTCATAAAATTATAATGCAACACTCCAGAAAGTCATCGCCACATGTGGAAACCACAAGTGCATGGAATGATTCTTTCATATGTTACATATCAAATCATTAAAAGACATTTAGATATGTTTCATTATTGATACATTATAAATGATCAGTCTCTTTGAGATGTCTTGTAAATCTTTAATATGTTTGGGTTTGATCATTATGTTAGTCATAAAATTTGATAAGATTTGATGTACATGTCAATACACAAGCAGTAAAGGCCTGTCCAAACATCAGATAGATTATCTGTCTCTTTTGATCACTAGATTATCTGACTAGGAGCACCATGTTTTTTGATATCTAATTGTCTTAGTTGTCTATTCCAGTCGCAGATATGACAATCCCACAAGTTAATTTTTTATTTATTGAAAATTTGTATCAAAATATGTTCTCAATATGCCATTTATAATGATATGTGAAATAGCAAATATATAATGATTATAATCTAACTGTCAATGAAGCATAACATTTCTTTGAAAAGGTATCATAGTTGTCTATTCCAGCAGCACGTCACAATCTCACGTTTTTTTCCCTTAGAAATTTTGCATCAATATATTGTTATATTTCTGTTCATCCATTTCTCTAATTTTTTCAGAAGTTTCCTCAGATTTCCACTTCTGCACTTCGCATAGTCAGAGTCAAAGTTAGACACCTGGTACTGAGGACGATGTTATTGCTTGCTAGCAAAACGTTTCACACATGGTATCATGGTGTAAAACTGATCGCAGTGGCATAAATGCACATCCTGTTATTATGTGGAACATCAATACTAGGTTACTTCCATAATCTTGTGAGATCTGACAGACTCACACAAGCTTAATCTGATAATTTTCTAAACTTAACAGAAATAAGGGGCTTACAACCTCCAAGTCCAACAGATCCATGCCACTGGAGGTGAATACCACTTGCTATGCTAATATATAATATTTGTACCAGAAAGATTTCTTAAATACTAGGTCCATCATCTATCACTCAATTTTTCTGAGATGTCTCTTTTCACGTTAAATTGTTTCTAAGCCTTGAGTAAACTAATCCAAAAAAAAGGCTTTTTAAACTAAGATTAGAGATCACTTGTTCTTGTCAGATTGCTTCTTCCGGATAATTAATCAAGAAGAGTAATTATGAATACTTATTATCTGATTAGTCATTAGTTTAAAGTTTAAACTTACCGTATAGCGATGACAAGTGTATTTCTGTTATATTTGAATTTTAAAATACCATGACTAATGAATAATAGTCGATCATTTTTCTGGGATCATTACATTTCTAAAAATTTGATTATGACTGAAGGTAGTTTGAGTCCGCAGTTATCAGGTTCCCACCTAGGCGCACCTAGGTCCCTGAGGCTCTAGGTGAGCCGCCTTTAAATGGGTGCCTAGGTTTTTAGATGACTAAAGTGGATGCCTAAGGCGTTTTAGTCCCAAATTAAGACACTTAAAGACCAAATTGGCATGGATTAGGTCTGAATTTGGTCAAATTAGATCAAGCTTAGTACTATTATGGAAGAAATAGGTCTGATTTAGGCCAAATCAGATCTAATATTGGCAGATTAGACTGATATGGGGGGAAATAGGTCTGATTTGAGGAAAATATGTCTTATTTGGAGAAATGAGGTCTGAATTCTGTAAGTTAGGGCTTATTTAGGTCAATGTAGTTGAAACTAGGGCAAGTTAGGTATGATTAGGTCATGTTATACCAAGATACATCTGACATAGGCCAAATTAAGGCAGACTAAGTTAAATCAGGTGCAATTTAGATCATGTTAGGTAAAATTAAGGCCAAATAAGTCTAGCTTAGGTCATGAATGGTACGACATAGGTGAAGTTATGATTGATTAAGCTCAAGGATAACTTATACGAATGTACACAGTAATGTATATATCTGAAGATTGCTAATTTATATACAAAATCATTTATATATGTGTAAAAAAAATAAACAAATATGAAGAACGCCTCCAAATGCCTAGGCTCTTGCCAAGACGCCGCCCGGGCTTCCGCCAAGGCGCCGCCTAGGATCCCAGGCTCCCCTTAGGTGGGAAGGGCACCGTCGATTTTGCCTAAACAAGTATGTTTGAAACTGTTCTTTCCTAAGTAGGATTTGTGCTGTCTAAGGATTCATTTTTAGTGAAAACAACTTGAAAACCTTTTTTGTGGGCATTTATAGCACGAATGCAGGCACATTTTGATAACCATTTAATGTTATCACCAAATTCATGATTTTCTTGAATGTGAAAGGATATATTATATATAGGTTCAGGAGAGTTATTCCTCATAGTGTTACATTAACATAACCACCAACTTTTGAGTTCTATATGATGCTCGTTGCACATCTGTACTTTTCAATCTGATTTATGATTCTGTGAATCCCCACTGGCCAGTTCTTTCATATGTAATTCAGTGCTGAAGTGTTTTTTGCCTTGGCTTGGCAATGCAGGTAATATACTGTCCATTTTGCTCAACTCAGTTGAGGTGTATATTGGGTTTGTCAAACTCTTTTTGGAAAAGATCACGATGACCATTGTTTTACTTATTGAGGATCCACTTCAATTTGTTTGGTTCTTCACCAGTGCAACATGAATGCATTCCTCAAGCTATATTGGGGATGGATGTCATCTGCCAAGCAAAGTCTGGAATGGGGAAAACTGCTGTTTTCGTGTTGTCCACTCTCCAACAAATCGATCCTATTGCTGGTCAAGTCGCCGCACTAGTGTTGTGTCACACAAGGGAATTAGCCTATCAGGTGGGTTTTTATTTATCTGGTCCTTTGTTTGATCTCGTTGTGTATTACAATGATTGCGTGCCTAACTCAGCCATTTGTACTTTCAGATTTGCCATGAATTTGAGAGATTCAGCACCTACCTTCCTGACATTAGCATTGCTGTTTTTTATGGTGGCGTCCACATCAAGACCCATAAGGATCTGCTAAAGAACAACTGCCCTCATATTGTTGTCGGGACCCCTGGAAGGATACTTGCTTTGGCTAGGGATAGAGACCTTGTTTTGAAGAATGTCAAACATTTCATTCTCGATGAATGTGATAAAATGCTAGAGTCCTTAGGTCAGTTGTTTAATCAGTCTTCATGTCCTAGTGATTGTATCCTCATGCCACAAATTAACTAAGTGTTTTTAGCAGTAATCCCTTTCATATCATAACATAATGATTTTGCTTGTAGATATGCGAAGAGATGTACAAGAGATATTTAAGATGACCCCCCATGACAAGCAAGTGATGATGTTCTCTGCCACTCTTAGCAAGGAGATCCGGCCCGTTTGCAAGAAATTTATGCAAGATGTACTGTCCTGATTTCAATTCTTAATATATTAAGCAGAGTCTTATTTGTTGGTTCTGGCGGCATTCTTTAGCAGTTCTTTGTAGTCATTCAGATTTGTTTTAGTTGTGTGCTAAATATTGTTGTGTGCTAAATATTGTTCCTAAAACATACCTTTTTAGGATCACTATATACTACATATCCTACTGGTATACCCTATCTCAACTTATTATGTCCCCTTCCCCAGCCATGACCACCAGCAAAAAAATTGATCTGTGTTCTTTTGTGTTTCTGTATCAAGAATGGCAGGACTATTTGCCTTTGTCTACTGTATATGTTTGCTTGATGAATATTCACGCATATTTTGGAAACTTTTACACAATCTCATTGTCATATCATTATATTTCAGCCAATGGAGATTTATGTTGATGATGAGGCCAAGTTGACGCTACATGGTTTAGTGCAGGTATGTTAATTGTGTCTTAACTTATTTCATGCAGGTATGTTAATTGTGTCTAGCTTATTTCATTGTCGTTTTCCCCTTTTCAAAATCTGATGTATTTTCGTTATCTACTTGTAGCATTATATCAAGTTGCCTGAATCAGAAAAAAATCGGAAACTTAATGATCTCTTAGATGCTCTGGACTTCAATCAAGTTGTCATTTTCACCAAAAGTGTTAGCAGAGCAGCTGAACTAAATAAATTACTTGTTGAATGCAACTTTCCTTCTATATGCATACATTCTGGAATGTCGCAAGAAGAAAGGTATTCTTGATTCAAGTTTGTTACATGACGGTTGTTTCTTGATGATTGTTTTTATTCTGACAGTTTTTTCTTCTTCTAATGCTTTCTTCAAAAGAGCATGTACTCAATTACAAGTAGGGTTTATGCAACTACTATATATGGGGCTGATTGCTATTACTATGTTGCATATATTGAAATCGTTTTCCTTTAAAATTCAAATATGTTTGATGGGTAGGTATGCTTTTGTGTTTTAATAGTTAAAAAGTCTTAACCGAAATATTATGATTTTCAACAGATGCTTTCTTGTGAACTATGTTCTCTCAAAACTTTGCCTCAAAATGCAGTACTTAATAAAATCAAATCATGAAACTCTCCCTTTTACCCTTGGAACAGAATACTCTTGTGTTGGGCTATGTTTCACATTCTAGAGATTAATAAGATGTATTTATAGGCTGGGGGATTACCCGCCGGGCTCAATCCACACTTCGTTCCCTATAGGCAAGGCTTGGTCTCTCTTTTGTGTCAGCCTGGTTTGTCAACTTTGATAGAATGAATTTGAAGCTAATATTCCAACCAGCTATTTAGAGTATATATGGCTTCATTGACATAGAGACATTGTAGAGTGAGAACAGTCACTCTGTTGACTGTACTCGTTCTAAAATGATTCACAAATTAATCAGGGAAGTTCCTGATCTCCAATGAAGGAGCACCGTTGAAATAACCTAATCTAAATAATGTAAAATCAGTTGATATGTTGTCTAAAACTTGATATTTTGCACCTACTTGAAAATCATTGAATTTCTTTGAAAGGATTGTCTGTCTACAATGCCTTTTTCTTTGGAACGTCATTGAAAATTCTAAAAAAGGGTTGTCTATTACTCTATTAGACCCTTTTTTTTCTGTGTTCTATATTCTTTCCATGTTCTGCAATCTTGACTAAAATCTTCAAAACTTGCTATGCCTACCTTGGGCCACAATATTACTACGGATAATGATTGAAGTGAAAATATCAAATCAGTTCTCTTTAGTGTCATGCAATAATATCTAATCAGTCTATCTGCAGTAGGTTAATAATCCTAAACCTAACCTAGCAAAATACCAAGCTTAAAGTAGGAGCGCAATACTACCAATAATGGGATTGGATCCCACGAAATGGTTTTCGACTCATCATCGCCATGGATAGTAATGATTATAAAGATTCTTGAAAAGTGTTGTCTTGATTCAAACGAGCTAGTAGCCCAGCAATTCCTACCCAAGGTAACACTGCACTGCCTACATGTAAGTTGTATAATAACTTGAACTCCCTTTCAAAAACCAACATGAGCTGCAATTCTTACGTGTACTGCTGTTCTTTTTAACACCACTAGCAAACCACTTGGGCTACATTAGAGCTAATCCTTCCCTACTTGGTGTATTGTCTCTCCAATTGCTGGCCTACTTCGAAATGGTGTTCTTCATCTATGAAGTCCAGGAAGAAGTCAAATAGAGCTGATGGCTTCTTATAGCCTCTTGTGCAAGAGATAAACAAGGTGGATGCATCTAGCACCGTTAGTCGAAGCCATTCCATTGGAGACTGAGTAAATTGTACAATGCTACTTTTGGTTTGGAGAAGAGAGAGGGTGTGAAAGTGTTGACAACTTCTCTCTCAAGAATTAGGTAAATCACTGATACTTTTTCAAAACACCCGACACACGGTAACCGACGTGGTTTTCCAAAGAGATGTCTAGTATTGTCATACCAATATGATATCATCACCTTTGCCGTATGACGGGTGAAACTATTCGAGAGCTAGTGTACCTGATGTTTTTGTTGTAAATGCCAACTTGCACTATATTGGCGACCTAAAGACCTTTATGGCTTACACCAAGGAACCTTACAACTATGACCGTGTTTCATGAACTTTGATATATTGGACTAAATCACATCTAATAAAATGAAAAGAAGAGTCAATAACCAATTTAGATTGTGTAATCACGATATAAGAAGGTGTGCAGCGTGAGGTGGCTGATGCGTCCCTTTAGTTGGGGTGGTCGTTAGTGTGCCCCAAGGGATGCACCTCAACACAAATTTCCTGGTTAACTCTTAAAAACCACGAGGCACTTTTAAGAGGCATAAACCTCTCTGGGAAAAGTGGAATATGAGGCTTACCTTAGCTGCATCTTTGTCTATTGCTGTTTAAACTGCGATTATTGCTTCATCAGCTTTTGTGACTGCCACAGTTTGGTTAGGGATGCGTTTGGGGCAGTTGACTAGATTGTATTTGTAATCTATCTGTCCTTTGTGAGGTGTAGGGCTTGTGTTTTGGTTAGCTTTGTCTGGACCATGAACGAGTAGATTCAAACTAAAGAAATTTAGTGATTTAGTATGTGTGTAGACATCTTTATATATATTATATAAAATCTTTTTGGAAACAAGTACTTTTTAAGGCAACTAGTACTTTGTATGAAATCTCATGCCGAACCTCGTAAGCCCTGTGTAATCTATTTGTCCTTTGTGAGGTGTAGGGCCTGTTTTGGTTAGTTTTGTGTGGATCATGATTGAGTAGATTCTAACTAAAGGAATTTAGTGATTTAAAGTGTGTAATATGTGTGTAAACATCTGTATATATATTATATAAAGTCTTTTTAGGCAACAAGTACTTTTATAGGCAACTAGTACTTTGTATGAATTCTCTTTCCCAGAACTTTGTAAGCCCTGGGCAGTTTAAAGCCTCTGCTTGTTATTCATAGATGGACACAGTTTGAAGCAACTAAACCCATAACGTTTTGGGAATAATATCTTCAGTGATTTCACACCATATTTGGAAGCAAATTGATGTTTGAAAAAACATAGCATAATATGCAACTGCTAACACCCTAGTGTAGCCTCCAAAGATGATAATATACACAATCAATCCGGGTTGTTAGGATTGAACTGGACTCCTCGGTTCAAAAGGTTGAACTGTAAACCAGTGATTGTAGTTGTCTGGTTCGTCCCAGAACCCAGAAATTACCTATCACATTTTAACATATAATTTGTATTTGCAGGTTGACAAGGTACAAGGGATTCAAAGAAGGCCACAAGAGGATATTGGTGGCAACTGATTTAGTTGGAAGAGGAATAGACATTGAACGTGTCAATATTGTCATCAACTATGACATGCCTGATTCTGCAGATACCTATCTACATAGGGTTTGTACAAACTATTTGAACTCCTGCATTCTTTATCTCATGATGCCCTACTTCTGACTTCCACTCTATTTTGTAGGTGGGCCGGGCTGGTAGGTTTGGAACAAAGGGCCTTGCTGTTACATTTGTGTCTTCCTCGTCGGATTCTGATGTTCTTAATCAGGTATTATTACAGTCATCTCATTTTCTGTCAATCTATTGCGTTTGTCTATTTTTATAAGTATATATTATCTTTTGGCATAGGTGCAAGAAAGGTTTGAGGTTGATATTAAGGAACTCCCTGAACAAATTGACACATCCACATACAGTAAGTGTTTGGTGTTTATGTATTATTTATAATTTTGTTTGTCAAAGAGACGAAATATGTTCTTTGTGCATTTAGATCTTATAAGAGTACGGGCAAAAAATACGTGCTAAGCACGTATTATACAAATAGATAAGCTAATACACAATATCTTAAAACATGGTTATCAGAACCAAACCGGACCAGCTGGTTGAACCGGGAACCGGTCACTCTACCGGGTCGGTTCTCTCCCAAAGCCGGACATGAAGTCTGACCGGCATCAAACCGGTGAACCGGTCCGATTTTAGCCCAACCGGCCGGTTCTCTCGCTTTATAAGTAAATGTATTTTTTATGCTAGTTTTTGTTAATCAATATTGAATACAATATAAATGTTGGTATATAAATGTCCACGAAGAGAATAATATTTGATATTTGGTCTATTTATCAAGTTATTGTGAGCCGTTGTGCTATTATTCATGTTTCATAACTTTTGCAGGGGTATTTTCCATGAGTGTCAAAGACATTTATATATTTTTAAACTATTAGTGACGTCATGCTGATGTCACCGGTTGAACCGGTCAGACCACTAGTTGAACCTGTGAACCGTGAACCAGGGCCCTCACCGGTTCGAGTCTGACAACCCTGTCTTAAAATATATTTATAAAAATATTGAGAAACCTATACAAATATAATGCAGGATAAAACAGCTCAACAGAACACAAATAACACCTATCATTATTTTTGTAAAAGAATCACGGACTAAATAAGTCCAAACATACATCGAAAAAATAAACAATATACAAAAAAGAAGTTTGAATAAATTTATTAGACACACGTATAACTGAAGTAAGATGTGAAAATCACACAAGGTTGCTATAATAAAAATGAACAATATACATGTCCTATAGAAAGATGAACAATTTAAATTTTGTCAAAAATATTTTTCGTAAGAGACATGATTAGTATTACATGACATATTCATTTATTTATATACAATCCACATAGAGAGGGTAGTAGCCAGATGACTTCCTCCAACATTACCATGTCATGACCAAAATTACCATCATTTGAACTCCAAACTTATTTTTTATTTGAGTTCATGATGAGCACTACATTGAATACAATTATTTAAAAACAACCCAATAAGAAAAAAATACCTTTAATTAACAACCACTTAATTTAGTCCAACTGGACCAATGAGCACACAAATATACTGCTGACAGTGCCTTTACACTCAAATTATAATTTTTAGTATGCTTATTTTTAAACACAAATTTTCTATGTACAACCCGCTAACAGAAAGCAACTCTATTGACAGCCAGACTACTTTCTCCAATATGTAATGACAGATGTAGAATGGAACGATTAGTACGCAAATAAATTACTGGAACACAAACTGATGGAATGTATAAGCACACAATCAAACTATTGTAACATAGATGAACAAATAGTGTCAACATTTTATGGTTCTATATCATGTTTGTCTCCTCTTTCTTTGACATAGAAACAAAAAGTTACTCAGCGGAGAAAGCACATATACAGATAAGGATGGAAGAACTTATCAGCTTAATAAACAGTATTCTTATAGCAGCCCGCCAATGCACTACTTTCAAAGAATGAGTAACGGCCCTTTTCCCAAACAACAGTGTTGGCTATAGCAATAACAATAGTTGCTGATTGATAAAATAACCTGTTGAAAAAGCTACTAGCTATGAAATATTTAAAAAATAAAAAGCATGATCTGGTATGAAGCAGCTGGAAGAGCAGCTGAACATTCAGTCTTTTTTATAGGGTTATAGAAGCGTTGATTATCCATCTTTCCATTAATGACTGGTCTTTGCTGAACATTCAGTAGTTGGCATGCTGAAACCGGCTGGACTGTTACATTATCTGTCTTAATCTCGCGTACAAAATACACCACATCTTGTGTTGGCATGTTAAACATGCAAGTCTTTTACCAATTGTAGGTGTTGATTGTTAGATTTGTTTGCAGCAAATCAACTGGCGAATTGGCACATTATATTTCAGAATAGTAGCCACTATGTCCATATTTATCATTCTAGAACAATATATCAGTAGGCAATGTTATCAATATCACTTTTATGTTCCCTTTATTTCCCCTTAGAAAACTGTACTTGATATCATCATCTCTTCAAGTGCACTCCTGTATGGAAGGCCACAGTTTAGCCCCTGTACTGGTTTAAGAGATTCATTTGGAATGATCACCTCTTAAAATCTTGGGTTCGCTAGAAACTATGAGGACATTTGGGGTGTTCTGATAATGTAGAACAACTAATATGTAATGCTGGAGTTCAATTGGCATTTGAGCACTTTAGGTAGCTATGATATAGGACAACTTTTGGCTCATGTTCTGAGCCAGAAGACACCATGATCCTAATAAACTAGTTTTGACATTATATCAATATTTCTTTGCTTATTTGCAAATTGTTCGAGTTTTCATGAAAATCTAGAAACCATGCAGACATGGGGATCATACTTGTTGAGGCAAGCTCCTAGGTGCGCCTAAGCGGCCGCCTAGGCGTCAAGGCGTTCCAAGGGGGGTCACTTTGCCCTGCGCCTTGACCAATATGTCGCTTTATGGTTTTTTATGGACCCCTGACCCTATATATATGTATTTATTTGATCTACACTTGTTCTAATATTCAAATTAAGTATATGTATCTATGTTTGTTGTACAATATAATTATTAAATGGAATTTATACTCTAGATATCTATATTAATTTTCTTACTATTAGCTTGAATATGATTTAAATGTTGAGGGATATTTTCACCCTGAATAGCTCTTCAATTGCAATATAAACATCATGCTACGTATACTAACTCCCTTCTTGCTTATAATAGGAACTTCAAACAGTCTTATTAGCTGCAACATATATGTATATCAGCTTATAATTACTCTTAAGGAAAATTATCTACTGATACTATGTAAAGCACTGCTATCCTTAATCACTGTTATCCTGAATCCCTTATTTAAGTTTAAACAGATATAGGTGGATTACATCACTTACATAAGGTTTGTTTTGAGTATTAGTAGAACATGTAATACACATATTACAACAGAATACATCTTTGCATAATTGCATCCCAAGTATAACTTTTAAAATACGTATGCAATTCTGTATTCAACAATGAAAATGTACACACATGTTTAGTCGTGTTTAATATGTATATATCTATGCACAAACAATAAAAGTGTATGACTGTATGTATACAATAGTGAAATACACTATAGACATCAAGTATAAACAAAATGTATATCAATGTATTACCCATACTTTTATGGATTTACCTATATGAAATATAGCATATATATGAAGGAGAAAATGTTATGAAAATCACAACATATGTATAGATAAAGGTAAAATATAACATACATATGAAGGGGATATTACAAAAATTATAACACATGTATAAATATTGGTAAATTGTACAGAAATATAATTATTTTAAAGTCAACTAAGCGACGCCTTGCCGCACCTAACATGGTGCCTTGCCGCCTTAACAAGTTTGATGGGGATACTATGATATTAAAAATGATTTTTGAGTGCTTGGAATTGTTACATTTGGAATGTTACGCGAACTTGAGACTTGTTAAGTAATGTTGGATTTGAGATGTTAGTGACTATCTTTATTACAAAAATAAACTGTCATCATCTCATCCACACAATTTGGCTGTAAAAATTGCTGAACAACTATCAAATAATAATATATCTTCATACCCCAGTTTCATTCCAACTAGGAAGCACGGACACGTGCTTGGACACAGACACGGACACGAGACACGGAAAATTTTGAAAACATAGGACACGGACACGGGAATTTTTTTAATTTTTAATATATATTTTTTTGGTTTAATGTTTTTAAAATAAGAATTTTATACGAGATAGAACTTAAAAATTAAAAATCTTAATTCAAATTTGTAGAATTCTAAAAGATAAGTTCAAATAAATAACACAATAAATGAACAATACACGAGAGTAGAACTTCAGTACTGAAACTAGCAAACTCTCAATATGTATCGGAGTGCTATGCACATTTAGTCTAAATACCGTTACCACCACAAGCCCTCATGAGTTCATGTGGCTATACACGAGAGTAGAACTTCAGTACTGAAACTAGCAAACTCTCAATATGTATCGGAGTGCTATGCACATTTAGTCTAAATACCGTTACCACCACAAGCCCTCATGAGTTCATGTGGCTATACTTTGTAGGGTAGAACATTGCTTAAATGCTTATTCCATCACAGCAACACCATAGCAAGGAGAGAAAACATTGGCAAAATCAGGGATCCATGATAGCAGCAACAAAAAAGGAAGAAGAAATGTTGGTGAAATCAGAGATAAGTTACAGCAGCACCAAAAAAGAAGAAAATATTGGTGAATGTCAGGGATGAATGAGTGACAGCAGCACCAAAAAGGGGAGAAGGAGTTGTTGGCTAATTCAAGAGATTCCAAAACGTATCATAGAGGGAACAAAAAAAAACGAAACTTGGAATTATTAACATTCTCAAATCAATCAAATGAAGAAGTGAAGAAAAAAAGAAGGAAGAAGAAGAAATGTAGAAGATGATTAAATAAAGAAGCACAAACTAACCTGATATACAGCATGCCTGCCTTCTCCAGCCTTTCCGTGTCCAACATGACGCCAGGGCGTCGCAGCTGCTGCAAGGTGCTCCAAGGCACCACTGCTTGTCCAAGCTGCTGCTCCTGCAAGACGTCATTCCTGCTCCAAGTTGCTCTGGAGCCGCCGGAGAGGGAGGCTGTTGGCGCGTGAAGCAACTCCTAAACCTCCAGCCTTTAAGGGCGGGGGAAAGGAGCAGAAAGGAGGTCATTGCTGCTCCAAGTTGTTCTGAAGCCCCGCCGGAGAGGGAGGCTGCTGGCGAGTGAAGCAGCTCCTAAACCCCCAGCTCTCAGGGGCGGAGCAAAGGAGCAGAGAGGAGGTCAAAGGGAAGAAGCGGTTGGCAGCCTAGAGGCTGGAGGGAAGTTGGCCGCTGCTCCACGCGGCTGACTGAAACTCTGTTGACACCCTCAGCCACCGGAGAGGGAGGATCATTGCTGCTCCTAAACCCCAACCCTCTAGGGCGATGGCAGTGAGCCTGGGTCAAGGAAGTCGGGAGGGAGACGGAGAGGGTCAGGGTGTGCATGAGTTTTAGGGAGAGCGGCTTGTGACTCGGTTGGGCCGGTTATTCTGAGTTTTTTTCCAGTGGGCCGCATCCAAGACGTATCCAAAGGAAATAAACCGTGTCCAGGCATGTAACAAAGCTCCAAACGGACCGGACACAGCTGGGCCGTGTCCAATACGTTTTGGGCCGTGTCTAGGCCGTGTCTGTGTCCAAAAAGCGTCTGGCACGGCCACGGGGACCCTGTAGAAGTGTCCGTGCTTCACAGCATTCCAACAATTTCTCTAGTATTATCTTCTATGACCCTGTTGTCTTTAGAAACACTTGGATACTCATAGAGCTGGCAAAACAAGACCCGACCCGAACGACCCGAGACAACCTTAACTTGAAATTTTTTAAGCGCGTTACGGTTTTCGACCAGACCCGAAATTGACCCCAACCCAAAGAATCCAATACTAATTTAGGGTCGGGTTTGAGGTTTGGACTTTAGACCCTAATTGACCCCATTGACTCAAAATTGACAATTATATATTCAAATATAATTACAAATACTAAAGTTTAAGACAGACAATGGCCTCTTAAATTACTAAACCATCACTCAAGATGTTTGTTTTGGCAATTCTAGATAGTTTTGTGTTTGTATGATTTATTATGCTAATTGTTTTATGAATATGTATTTAAAATTCTCAAACAAACTACAATAAGGTTTATGTGTTTCTCAGTCACATTATTAGTTTGTTTACGTTGAAATCTGTTGATTACACTTGGTAATTGTCAATCATTACACAAACAATAACATTTTTTAAATTTATCCTTTTGGTATTTGGATTTATGGGTCAATCCCGGTAAGCATGAACATATTGTGGGTTGGGTTAGGGTCAAGGTATTTACCTGAAAATCTATCTTTTGCAAGTTTAGAGTTTATACAAAAAGTGTTGACCTGAATTGACACGAAATTAAATGCACTCCACTCGAACCCGATTGCTATCCATAGTCATCTAACATCAAAGCAAATATTGGTCGGTATAGTCATCTAACATCAAAGCAAATATTGGCCGGTACCTTATTATCTATATTTAGATAGTTTAACCTCATTACAAAAAGCTTAATTTATGCTTGCTGAATCCAAATTTAAACTTAACTGTTATCTTATTCGTCTTATTTTTTGCGGTGACCCCTGCTCCGCAAGTTATAGATGTCTCTCTATGTGTTCAACTTCAATGAATATTATATTAGGACTCAAACAACAATATATTGTAGTTTTGGTTATGTGTTAGCTTATCCCATGCAAGTCTTACAGAGATGATGCTTTTCTTTTTGGATTATTTAGTCAACACTATGTATCACGTATTTTTGTTTGTAAGCTTATATGTATCAAACATATACGTAATTTTGTTTGTAAGCTTAACAAAGCATTTATGTATGCCACGCCAAGTAAACACCATGCGTGTTGCATAAATGCAAGCATGAAGTTGGTGGTTTGATATTTTAGCACACCGATTCTCTTACATTGTTTCTTTTGGCCCTTTTAGACAACTGCATCCGATCTCTGGTACCATTTTTTACATAAGTTTTAGCTAACGCCAGTGTCTTTTGCAGTGCCATCCTGATACATGCTAATTTACTTGGGGCCGCCATATATCAGTCTAAAATCAGCACACTTGAAACGATCCGGCGATGGTACAAGAACATGATTCTAGCTTCCAGCAAAATTCCTTTCGAGGTTGTTCTAACACTTAAGCTAGTCAGATCCAAAGCTTAGCTGTCAGCCCAGCATTTTGCTGCATATTAACCAGATAGTCGTTATGTTTTGGGTGTTTCAGCTTTTTCTATTCTTTTTGTTCGATATATGCGGCACTTGCTAAAATTTGGATGCCGTTTGATCATCACAATCATTATTTATTGTTTTAGTAGCCCATACCGTGATTAATTATAATATGGAAGCTATAGAAGTGTTTATTTTTGCTTTGCACCAGGGCGTAAGTAGTTGATTGCGATTGCAATGTTTTGAAACTGTCTCGTTTTATTCATTGGTTGTTTTCAATCAAAGTTTGGTATATTACGCCGGGGAGGAGTGGTTTAGGTGGTTCGGCACGGTGTCTCCTCGTGCAGGCCGGCCAACTGTGCGCTTTAACCGGTTCCCAGGTGTGCGAGGCTCTCGGGGCCCGAGAGTTTTATGCTGATTGGGGGGTCACAAAGTGGTGCTTCTGCGATTCTCTCGATAATAAAAAAAAGTTTGGTATATTTCTGGGCATCTGGGTAAATTGTGCAATAACCGGTATGTATAATGGTTACTACAATATCTAGACAAATATAAGAACATTACACAGTGTAGGAAAGTCCGTTATGGGTTCAGATGCAGTTTTTCTTTTATTTGTCAGGATGACAAACAAGCCCCTGTATTGAAAGGAAAAAAACTTCCCACTTCCGAAACTTAATTATTATGATATCCGTTCTTGAAACAAATCTCAAGAATGAATATGAATTTTTATTATTTTTTTCAATTTTTTATAGGTAGCAGAACTCTATAATCAATAAAGAGAGGACTTAAGAAAGTTTTGGGGTGTAAATTTTCTTTCATTTTTAAATTAAAAAAAATATTTGTATTGTTGAAATTTAAGAGAATTTATCCACTTCTTATAAGTTGAACCAGTTTGAGACGCTGGTTATTGAAAGGAAGACAAAAAAGTTACCTATCGTCTGAAGTTCAGTCTTAAGAATAAGGTCAAATTTTTTATTGCTTTATTTTGGTTACTTTACGCTAAGAAAATACCTTGAATCAGGTTATCCAATCTTTTTAATGTAGATGGATGTTTTTTTTTTTTGGGTACGAAAGCTCCCTTTGTATGGCTATTTTTGAAGTATTTTGTATGTACATTACTTTGGTGTATCTTATACAAGATAGGGACCCTCAACAAGAAAAAAAGAAATCTGTACAACTGTGTAGCAGCTGAGATGAAAAAGATAAATTGAAAAAGCTACTGCACACAACTAGCTATTCAGAACTCTCGGGCAGAGAATCAATCCTAGCATAGGAGAGACTGCACCACTGAAATCAGACGCATCATCTTCTGACATCTGAGCCCAATCAAGACCATGCAAACAGATGTGGATCGCCAAACCTCTCATAAGCAGGCTGCAGCAGAGATTAACAATCACCAGAAAATCCAAGGCACCCTAACCAGGCATAAGAATCTGTCCAAAGTAGGCCGGCCCAGCAGAACTGCCACAACAAGACACAAAAGCATATATCCTTTATAAGACATTAGGAACCCAAAGGACAGATCAATTTATGAGAACCTGAAAGTCATTATAGATCAGATCCTGTAGTTTTGGCCAATTGGTTTCCGATTTTTCATGAACTCTTATGTTTCTCTCTCTTCAAATCCAATGGAGAATGCACTTAGCCAAGCAGTGATTCCTCCTCTCTGTTAAACAGGAAAGGGATTCAAAATTAGAGGGAATATGGAAGCTTGAAACTTTTGTGGCTTCACTCCAAATGCTAACAAAACAAGTGCATAGAAAAAAACAATGAAACGTGTTCTCAGTGCTCTATCTGCAAAGGAAACAAAACGAAGAGTGCAAATACCCGTCCTCCTGATGAGTAGTGGGAAGCCTATCATGTGCTATTTTCCAGGCATGATAATGATATCTTTTAAGCACCTTGTGTTTCTAGATCCATTTGTAAGAGGCAAGAGAAGATCCATTCCTCCTGATCGATTTCTAAATGTCTCTAATCTTGACACTGTCTTTGCTGTCTAAAAAGATGCAATCTGCCTATCATGTGCTCTGTGCTCAGTGCTCTGTCTGCAAAGGAAACAAAACGAAGGAGTGCAAATACCCGTCCTCCTGATGTGATCAGTAGTGGGGAGCCTATCATGTGCTATTTTCTAGGCATGATAATGATATCTTTTAAGCACCTTGTGTTTCTAGATCCATTTGTAAGAGGCAAGAGAAGATCCATTCCTCCTGATCGATTTCTAAATGTCTCTAATCTTGACACTGTCTTTGCCGTCTAAATAGATGCAATCTACCTCCAGCTTAGGCTTCTCCAAACTAGTCAAAAGATTGTTAAGTTCCTTCTGTAATATGTTGTCAACAACTCTTCACTCTCCATTAAAAATAAAGTGACTCACCATGTAGTCATGAACAACGCCAATTCTTAGTAAACTCTGAATTCCAAGAATGTCTATGACAAAATGATTCCCATTGACCCAAGGGTCACCCCAAAAAGAAGTCTTTTTACCGTCACCAATAACTAATGTAATGGAGTTTTTCAAGGAATCCCTCTCTTTAATGATTCTGTTTAGGTGCCAAAAATAGCTATTATTCTCCTTAGCCAACTCCAAAGAAGTTTTAGTGAAGTACTTTTCATGAATCCACTTAATCCATAGAGAGTCAGCTTCTGTAGCAATGCTCCAAGCTTGAAACATAAGACCAGCTCTGTTAATCTCTCTTATGGGTCTTAAACCAATCCCTCCTTTCCTTGGTTTAGTTAGCTTATCCCACTTAATAAGATGGATCATATTCTTGTCCTCAGTGGAGCCCCAAATGAAGTTTCTAATGATTCTCTCAATCTCGTCAATGACAGAGCAAGGGGAAAAGTGGAAGTCCAATAGAGATGTATTGTGGACAGGGTAGAGTTAGCTAACTCAATTCTTTCTGCCATAGAGAGCTGTTTAGATTTCCAGCCTTCAAGTCTGTTTTTAATCTTATCAATCAGAGGACTACAATATTTCCTAGACATATTGCCAACAAAGAGCGGGATTCCAAGGTACTTCTGACCAAGCTTGCCTTCGTCAATGGTGTGAACAATACAAATCAGATCTTTGTTCGCACCATTACTGAATAACACATAACTTTTCTCAATGTTCACCTTCAAACTAGTGATATTATAAAACTCATTCAGAATTTTTTTCAAGCAGTTAGCATTCTTTTCATTAGCCTCAAGGAAAACCATGAGATCATCAACGAATATGAGATGAGAATTATCGAGATTGTTTGAGGCCTTAAGAGGATCAAGGTCTCCATTCTTGATGTCTCTATGCATGATTTGAGTGAACACCTGAATGATAAGAACAAAGAGGTAGGGAGCAAGGGGGTCTCCCTGTCTAACCCCATTGCTCGGAGCAAAGGCACTATGCGGTTCACCATTAACAAGAATCTCATAGGAGGTTGTTTGAAAAATTTCCTTCAACCAAACACTCCAACAAACTGGGAAACCCATGATTTTAATAATCTTAAAAAGAGCTTCCCAAGAAACGAAATCGTAAGCTTTGGAGATATCACGCTTAATGCACATTCTGTGTTTCCCACCTTTCCTACTTAAATCATGAATGAGTTCGTTAGAGAAGGGAATGGCATCTCAGATGTTCCTACCTTGCACAAAGGCACATTCATTGTGACTAACAATAGAAGGCAAAACAAATTTCAATCTATCGCATAGGATTTTGGTGATAGCTTTAAAAATCACATTGCATAAAGCAATGGGTCTCTAGTTCTTCAGAATATGTGATTCTTTAGATTTAGGAATAAGCACTATAAAGGTTCTGTTGGCCTCTCTTAGCAATCTCCTAGAATTAAAGAAGTGAAGAATACCCTTAACCACATCTCCCTTAATAACCTCCCAACTTTCTCTGAAGAACCATCCATTAAACCCATCGGGTCCAGGACACTTATCAATGTTTAGATTTTTGAAAACCTCAGTAACTTCCTCCACCAATATAACCATGTCAAGACGAAGCCTGTGAGTGTCATCCATTTTGGTAAACATGAGCTTATCTAGACTCGACAAATCAACAATATGTCCATAATTGAACATGTTATAGTAATACTCTTAGATACTGTTTTTAATATCATCCATAGTCATATTCATCTTTCCATCCATCTCCAGAGCTTTAATGTGATTCTTTTGCCTTCTCACTTTGATGGAGGAATAAAAGAACCTTGTATTAGAGTCCCCTTCTTTAGGCCATTGGACTCTCGAATTTTGACGCATAATGGATTCCTCCAAATGCAAAGCAACAATAACTTCCTTTCTACATGTAATAGCAATGCTCTGAAAGTTAGCACTCCTTGGATTCATATCCAAGTCTTTTTGAGCTTGTAACGCTTTGCTTTCAAGGGCACGAGCATTATCACTGAAATCACCAACCACTTTCCTGTTCCAGACCCCCAGGGCTTTTATGAGCTTCCTCATCTTTGCATATACAATAAACAAAGGAAAACCATTGATATCATGTGACCAAGTTTCTTTTAACACATACTGATAATCTTCTTTGTTGGTCCACACATTGATGAATCTGAAAGGACTGCAAATTTTCCTCTTGCTTCTTATTTGGAGGTTGAGAATCTTATGGTCAATAATGGTATTCGACAAAAGAAAACCACTGAAATGGGGGAAAGTATCCAAGAAGACATCATTGTATAGAATTTTGTCAAGCAACAAAGTACCAAAATTGTCACCCTCCTGGTGATTATCCCACGAGAATTCTGGTCCATCAAGTTGAGTTCATAAAGGCTACAGTTCAAGACACAACTGTTAAAATCTTCCATCGATTTCTTAGTAGGAGGTTCTTTCCCGATCTTCTCGTTATCCTTCCTAACAACATTGTAATCACCCATAATTATCCAGGGGCGATTATTTGAATTAGAGATATCCTCAATACTGGACCACGGACTACAACGATCATAATCCCCATTGTGTCCATACACATCAGTAAGAGCAAAGGACCCACTTTCAGTAGAGACATTGACATGAATATGTTGACCATATTCACCTATTTTAGTAACAGTACAATCGTCTTCTTTCCACATTACAACCACTCTCCCTAGGACATGTGAATTGTGGTTAGAACACCAGGAATACAAAGGAAAAAACTTCTTCATGAACTTCAAGATCTTTTTCTCTCTGACTTTGGTTTCATTGAGAACAACTAAATGAGGGTTCAACCTATTTATTTCTCCCTGGATGCTAGGGGCTTTAATATTGAACCCCGTGACGTTACAGGAGATAATATTCAGGTTAGTATCAACCATTGGAATGGCTTGCTCCCAGTACTTCACTAAATTGTGACCCCTCTTCAACTCCATCTTCAAACTGATCCATTAAGTTTTGGAACCTATTGCTCTTAGGACTATATGATGAATTAGCATTTCTGCTCTTAGTTCTTCTGAACTTTTTTGGTTTATGGAATCCATCCGACTCTTTAATAGAGTTAGCTGCATTGGATAAGTCATTGGAATTCAGAGAAGTTATGAGATCGACTACCCCCTGACTTGCAGATGCTATCTCCTCTTCCACTTCATGTTCGAAAATTTCACTTGTGCCATGGAATTCTTCTTTGTTAGATCCCTCTTATTCAATATTGTTAAAAAATCGAGTGTCATTCACAACTACACTCGCATGATTATCTTTTCCAGTACCCCCGTGGTCAATAACAGCTAAACATGTCACTGCTCTGATGATGTTGTCACATGTAATGTTCTCAACATTCAAAGCTACACCATTAGGAACTGAGGCACTTCCAACAACTATTTTCCCTTTGTCAACGTTTACCCTTGCTGAGTTTACATGACTAGTCTTCTTAGGAACCCATCTCTTCTTAGCCTTTGGGACTTCCACAGTTGCGGGGGAACAATCATCATGCCCAAATAGATTGCATACTTGACATGGTTTAGGCTTCCACTCATATTCGAAGTGAATGATCTGAGTTTCACCATCTTCATTCGCCACTTCTAAGGAATCTAGAAAGTTGAAACTCACTGGTAAGAGCACCTGCATTCTTGCGAAATCCAGCCTCTTGAAATCATATGTCATTCTGTCAGTTCTAACGGAGTACCAAGATATGAACCAATTCTTTCAAAGACTTATCCCATAGTTCTAATAGGAGATCGTGAATCCTGACCCAAACTGACAACTCGTCCATCTTAAATTTCTATAAAGCTCGTCCCGACTGCCATTTCATCAATACCATCGGCTTATCTCTGACAAAGTACGACCCTTCTTCCACAACTGACTCCATATCCGAATGCTCCTCAAATCGAATAAGGAAAAAGCCATTTCCATGATCCAGAACTTCGGTCTTTCCTTTGAGAATCCAGGTCCGAGATAGATATCATTCTAAAGTAGGGAGAAAAGGTTTAAAACCTATAATATACCCCGACGACGCACAATTTCCATTTCTCAACATTACGAATTGCTTCCTCCTTCGGGTAGTATAGGGTCTTGTTCTTCACCTCAATGCCGACTTTCTTCAAAGAAGTGTCACCACTGAACTCCTTCCGGTACAGATCTGCCCATGTGCTCCGCGCGATGTTGAGGGATCCACCATTCTCATCGGCGACGACATCTTTCGCACTTGCCGTCACACTCACAGTCGCGTTCGCTGGCGCTCCACTCATCTTAAAAAAAGAAAGAAAGATGGATGTTATCTAAGCAAAATTGATGAAAACAGGTTTCATGCTAGGCAAAGTTGTATACGTCCCAAAACTTGTGTTGTCATTGTAGGTTGAAGTCATTATATATCATATATCAGAATAAAGAAAAAAGACCAGATGTTTAAATTGTAAGATTAATGAAATTGTTATAAAGTTGAAGTATGTCAAATTTCTTATAAATTTTGGAGGAATCAAAATATGTCTTTAGATTTGATAGTTTATCATTTGATACTAGGTGAAGTTTGTTGAGATTCGTCTCTAAAGGAGTACACATATTTGTCTAGATCAATAGATCGATATAAGACTGTATTGGTGGTGTAATTCTTGTCATCCATATATCGGTCACAATGGACCGCACCTGTCTTGTTATGGAGTTAGTTAAATTTTGATATGGTCCTAAGTCCATATCTTTGAATTGGTCTGGTTTGGCCCAAATAAATCTAAAGAAGTTAGGCGGACGACATAGAATATTTTAACATGTAAGAAATAAATATAATAAATGCTTTATTGTTTTAAAACATACTATGGTTTTTGAGGGTAGATCGCACGCTAATCAATTTTAAAACAACTTATATACCAATTGTTAATTATTATAGAAGGCAAATTTTGACATGATTTCAAGTCACATCTATACCATAGAATAAGCGTCGTAGATTTATATAATGGCAGGTCAGTGTGCTATAGAGAGGTTGAGATGCAATTTATAGTATTACTTTTCTAATTATTAGTAGATACAATTTGGTGTGGAGGGGTGATTTAATTTTATAATTATATTTAGTTGCTTGTATTTTATTACTAAATTAGATGCTTGTGTTTTATAACTAAATATGCAACGTTGCTGGGGTCATATATATATGAGGTGAACACTAAGTTGGGCAGTCTAATTAGGGTCGTTTTTGGATTATTGAATAAATGACTATAAAAATATCACAAGTTGAATCACTTGTCCTCCCAATATATTTAGCATAAAATAGGACATATCGGTAGACATCAAAATTAATATCATATATTGCATCTTAATTATGATTATTCCTCTATATATAGTATTGATACGCATCTATATATTTGTTTGGAAATCTTCAATTTCACATGTTATCTGGTATAAATCAAATCTGTCCTGTAATATAATATACGTTGCATTGACTGGGTACGAGTCAAAACTTTTTAACAAGTCAAAAAATTGACATGCGTCCGCAGTTGGCAATGGATTCATGCATAAGCCTACCACAATGTGGTATGGATTCTCTATAAACAGTCCATTCTGAATATTGTCATTTTATTCCCGTGCTTACCTCTAGGCTTCCTGTTTTAACTTACGATATGACAACTAATCTTATACACCTGATCCTGTAAGTACCCTTGGACTTATTACTAGACATTTCGACTCATCATGTTTCAAAACTCACCATTTTTCAGTGACTATCAAAAAATGTTTTATGAAAATATTCCCTTTATGATATTAATCAATAAAAATAATTATTCATATTTTTAGCTAGATGTTTGTCTTGAAAATAGATTATAGAATGCCTCATAAATGAAAAATGAGAACTTTATGTTTATGAATAATCTCGAGTTCGTACATCATTTGGGTTTATGCCTAGTATCTTTAGAAAAATTGCATAATAGCAGTCTTTTTTGCATATTCTAATTCCTAACATTTCTGATTCCGGCAAATGGCTTGCAAGCTATTTGTTATAATCCCTAGCTGAGAAAACGAAAACTTTCGTAAGGCAAGCAATCAATTTCCGCATATTGGATTTTGTAGCCTAGTTGGAGCATCAGCTATCCCAGTGGCCCTGGTCGCGTTGAAGCGACCATAACGAAGTGCTGTGTGGGATCCATTCAGATCGGATTCGATCCTGAATGGGAAAACGCAAGTAAGTGTTTTGAGGGGTAATCTGGATAGAGTTTTTGTATATAGGGCTTTGATGGATTCCTCATATGTAAGTAACCCATGTAAAAGAATGCTCAGACAATTCAAAGAAACCTGAATCGGAACTGGCGCCATGAGCAATGTAGTAATAAGTATTATAGAGGGAAGGATCGAGTACTTTTATATATTTTTTCAAATGTGCTAAAATTAGTCCCAAATGTAAATAGCCCAAGTAAAAGAAATTTTTTTATATGGGGCCCGCTGCTGCTAGCAGTGGGCCCCATATAAGAAAGCTTATTATAGAGGGAAGGATCTAGTACAATTTTTACATTCTTTTCAAATGTGCTAACCATAGAAAATATATAGTTCCCCACGTGAAGGCGTTTGTTTGGATCAAGGCTTATTAAGGTTTAGAGATTAAGGACTAAATATTATGTCTTGAGTTTGACTATGATGGTTCATGTGTTTACGTGGGGGCATCCATGGAAAATATGTTTTCCAAAAATGAATGTCAGTGATGAAACAAAATTTTAGTTACGTTATTTATTTTTGCTGATCATGCAATCCACGCCAGAATTAGTCCCATATGGGAAAAGGGAAACTTAGTGCGTGTTGGGAGGAGGATCACCTAGGAGAAATATTTTAGTATCGAGGGCTTTGATGGTTTCATCAAATATAGACAAGGAAACATAAGGTGAATTAGGCAACAAAACATTTATTGAAATGAAAATAGCAAAGAATATAGTAATAAGTACCATCCAAAGAGGCAACAATTTCCCTTAGGGAAAATGCTATTTGAGATTATGGCTTTATAACGTTTTAGAGACAATGAAGGGTTAGATATGAGGTATGAGACAAACTATGAGATAAGCCCGTCTATATATTTGCATAGAGGCATGTACATAAACCATGCTTTAGGGACCATTTGGGTCCCATCATTTTAATTTTAATAGTTTCCTATGGGGACAGTTTTTGATTTCTGGGCCATCCCGTCGTGTGGGTGGTGATGGGGGGGAGTTAGCGTCCATTGCGATAACAGTATTGGCAGACCGATATACACGTGGGGTCGCAATTTAGTAAACATGGGGTGCTTCTAAATGTTGTCTGTATACTAGTATAACAACAAGATCAAATGTAACTAGAATGAGCTAACAATTCATCTGGTTTGCTTTTTGTATCGTAAATTACATCGATTTCAAAAGTAGTGAACTGAACGCCCTTTAGTGTCTTTTCATTTTCCACCAGCAGATTTATGGGCTAGACATGCCTCTTTGGGATAGATTATGGCTCAAGAATAGTTATTCTATCCCTAAAAGCCAACCATTATTTAACATGTCTTACACATGTATCTGTTCAACATTATTATATGGTGTGCGCTTATCACTTTTTTTTTAAAAAAAAGCAACCTCCATTTTTGTAAATTTCATCGTTCAAAATCATGAAAATGGAATCATAGACTTGATCATTTAAAACACGTAAGTTGACTTGGACAAGGGAAGAGAAGAGCCTCTTGATGATCTTGCAAGTGTTTTGAGAATCCTATGTTTAAGAAAACTTGAGAATCATATGTTCTCAAAGGTTTGGGACCTCATAGTGGATGAAGTGCACTTAATTTTGTACCCATTGAATAAACCATACTTCAAATATCTTGTGCGAGGACGAGCATTGGCCTCATAGATGATGACATCTTTGAATCCCTTTACATGCTTAACTTAATAAGACCAAAGGAGAGAGCAATTGTGTGACCAGGCTTGCGATATGAGTCTCAAGTATTACATTTTTCCTTTACAAGCTCAACATGTCTAACCTTGTTTTGACTATTATGCAATTCAGATGTTGTAGATGTAGTAAACACATGGGTTTTGATGTCAATAATTCTCTCACCACCTAATTTCTATAAGGTAAACATAAGTCATGAAATATTTTACATGCTAATTCCTAGATTTGCACCCAAAGGAAGTTCCTTAATGCCTAGGTTTGTCTTAAGATGGACCTTATTAGCTAAGGGAACACAATCTCTGTAGTGTGGGGGATGTTCAACTAACCACTTACAAAGGTCTAATCTTGTAAATGTGATATTAAGTTAACCACCTCTTTTAATTACTAACTAAAGTTAGGCTTGTTTTCTTCTTCTTTTATTGTAAAATAACTTGTTTAAGCTATTAGAATCATCTTACTAACTTTGTAACACCCTACTTTCTATATCACATGAGAGGAAGCTAATTTCCCCCCCACTTTGGTGGTGTCACGAACTTGAATATATAATAATAGACAAGAAATCATTATAGACTGTGTATGTAAGAAATTCTCATCATATTCTTAAGAAAGGAACTTTGTTACATAAAGTTTTATTAGAAAATTCAAATATATGGTGTAAAAGCACACACTTCTTTCATAAGATCATGGATTGTATATATGATGACCCACCAAGTTAAAGTCTTTTTGAATCCCTGAGTTGGTCGTTAGATGACTCTAGTATTGCTTTTGTCCCTTACATGCGGATGTTGCGTCCCCATCCTTGCTTAATATAATCAATAAGTGAAATTGAATATTTTATAACATAGAATAACATATACTTTATAGAAAATGCTAATATCATAAAACTTAAAAAACGTGATTCCTTGTCATTATCTTTTTTCTCACTTATATAAGTATTCTTAAGTTTGCATTGAAGTACCTCTTCTCTTTGCACCGAAGAGCCTCTTGATTTTTGCCCCGAAGATCCACTTGGATTGCATCAAAGTACCTCTTGAATTGTACCAAAGTGCCTCTTATTTTGCTCTAAAGAGCCTCTTGGCAAGGATCTTATATAAGGTTCATTATCTTAATCGTGACATATCTTAAATCTTGTTCTTGAATCGTTTTCTTATATGCATGACAAGTTATACAAGAAATCTTGAAATATAAATAACATACAATGAATTTTTCTCATCTTATAACTTTATCTTCTTAAAAAGAATTGAAGCACAAAAAATACATTCATATAGCATATACATATCAATCAAATATGTTCAAAGTGCATGGACTACTTACCTTTATTGGAGAAAATCCTAATAACTCTCCTAATGTTAATGAAACCCTAATATAACTTTAAGTTTTGGTCAAACCATAGCTTTCCTGAAAATAAACACGATACATGTATAAAAAATCATATGTAGAAACTTCTAGTTACCATAATAGACTCTATCTGTCTCACCACACATGTTACGATATCTTAAAAGTGACTAATATCATGCCTTATTGGAATAATATCTGATATGATCTTGACTCCTTGTAATATCTTATCGTCAAATTTACATCATTAATAATATCATTGATTCATTAATCTCAACAATTAGGATGATAACCCAATTTCTCTAACAAAAAAATCCTTAAATACATCAAACATAATTTAAATTTCAAATAACTAATATTCTACTGATTCATCACCCTTCTTCAAATTTTATCTCATTGTTTGATGCCTCAAATTATCATAATAGTCCTAATAGGTAAAATCATTATAATGAACTATGTTAATCAAAATACTAAGATGAGAACTTGTATTTGAACTCTTAAACCTCAAAATACAATCATAAAAACTTATTTCATCAAGTTCAGACATTCCTATCACAATCTATTACATAAACATCATCATCATCATACTTTGTTCCTTCCATTAAATTGTTGGCTTACTAAACATCTAGTATCCTCAAGATAGTATATACATAACAATCGTATTTTCTCTGATTAGACTCATAGATTGAAAGATGTCATTAACATTAAAACTGCCTTAATGATTAACTTTGACTTTGATTTCTCATATGACGGATCAAATCTCTCCCTTCTTTTTTTTTCTTTTTTCTTTTTTCTTTTCTCCCCTTTTTGTTTTTTCTTGTGAATCATCTACTTGGACCGTCTAAATAGGGATTTGGATCCAACTTCCTCTTTCTCGTCCTACATGATTGACGTGGTCTCCGATTCTCTTGCACAACTAGCGAGCCGCCGTGGGGAGACCTCTTCAACAAGGCACGTTGGGAGCTCCACTCCTCTTTTATGACCATAAATGACACCCATCACATAGCCAATGCTGTATGAACCCTGAAAACTTCCTAGTTATGTCTCAATATGTTAGTCGTCGTCACGATATTAGGATCCCGATCTCCACGTGCTCCCACGTGCCCACACCTACGATCTATTCTATGCCTTGCGCTAGGCTTGGTTGCAATCCTAGCAAATGATCCTTATACCATCTAGAGGCCTAGGAGAAATCCTTTAGAAATACAGGTAGCCAAAAGCTCACCCCTTATGGCATTACTGCTGTTTTTCAGGGAGGGTTCAAACACCAAGACAAGTCCCTCCTCTCAACTTTAGGTCTCATGTTCCTACATACACAAGCATGCCATCATTTGGCCTTCGTATCCTCCCTCCTATGACATGTTCTTATAACCATCTTATCCCACCATAACTGGGACTCCTCCATCATTTGTCTATGAATCCAATCTGATCTAGAGTCCCTATCCGTACATGATATTAGCATGTGATGCTCACACCTCTTTGTGCAGAGAGCAAGGTGTGTCTTCAAAATCTAGACCACTTCCATGAATTTGTTTTTGACCCCTCTTCCACCTCGGGCGTAATTGCTTTTCCTATTCACAACATCATCTATGTATGCCCTTGATTCCCATTTGGAGATCCCTGTGAAGGCCTTTTTCCTTGGTCATATAATTTATAGACAGGCGGTTTTAATACCTCATATGATTTCTATCATTATTACTTCTTGAATACCGCTCAACCATAATATTGAACAACATGCCCCTTAGATTTCAGATTTGCTATTCCCATATGAACGAATAAGTACGCTAAACCTTTCTTTATCTTCCAACACATCTACAACGTAATTAAAACTATATTTTTAGATTAAATCAAGGTGACATGTGGCCTTAATATGGTAGTAGGTGTAGGTTACTCCACATCCACATGGGACTAGCAGATCCTAAGGCATCCCCTTATTATGTGGGGGTTTTATAAAACTAGGTCCGATCCACCACAAATTCCTTTTATCTAGATTTAGTCAAACTAAGAATCCCACCCCCATTGGGAAATTGTATCTATATCGCTGTCCCATTCACACCTACAACTAAAACCAAAACACTAAAGGGAAATTTAAGTGCTTTTCTTTCTCACATACCTCCATTCAAACTAAATATATAATTCCTATTAATTTTTGTAAAAGCGAGCCAATGTATCATTGTATCTTAGTAATCATAAAAAAACCTTATATATATAAGAATACCATATCTTAATATTGGTCAAATTGTACAAAATTCCTCTTCTCATATATTTTTCTTATTATTTCCAAATGTGGCAATAAATAATAAATGTTCTTAATCCAAAATAACATCATATGTTGGTCAAATTACATATTTACCCCTAAGGTTCGACTTATACCCAAACACGATCAAATTTGGTTAAATATATTATACTTGGGCTCACACGTCCCTATCTCAACCTATAAACCTTTCATCAATGTATTATAATTATATATTTAATCAAATTCTGAAACTTAGGATGTGACAAACTTACTCAACAACATCTTTCATGCTTGATAGTAGTTTTGTCCACAACTAAATTTGATTTTTACATATAAGTGATAATAAAAATAAAATGAGTTCTTACATTTGATATATATCATTGAAAATGTTATAATAAAACTTTCTTTCATCCTCACTGCCACTTTCCTCATGATAAGGATGAATAAAAGGCCATTTATAGAATCTAGATACTTATCTCAACACCTCAACTAATCTACTAATGGTGGTTGTTTGATTCTAGATCCTCCCATTGCTGAGTACTTGTACCTCAATATCCCCCACTAGGGTGTGAGATGCTGGCTGATTGTGTGGAAGTTCAATAAGCATAAAAGACTATACATATATTATTTAGTTATTCAATTATATACATTCCAATAGAAATCTATGAAACATTCAAGTTGGCAGGTGCATTAATACATACTTGCAAATAATAAATAACCATAACATAGTGATTAATCTCTTATTCATGTTATTATGATGTTGACCCACATGAAGTGTACCAAAATATATGAATGTATCACAAAAATCATCGATCTCAACTTACTAGACTTAGAGTAGACATAGGATTCTTAGTCTGCTAAACTAGCTGCCTGACTTGCAACATGGCTCATCACGTATAGCCTTGACGAATAATCGACTAGCTAGTTAAAGTGAATTCTTCTTCTCAGACTAGGTAATTAGGTGGAGAGTCAATGTTTTACGATATCTACATGCATCAGTGGTTCCACAAAAGTTGTTTCATTAAGCAATTCTCCAGTCACTAAATTATGCTAGGTACCAGTTGTATCTCCTGTCAATGCGGGGCACATGCCAATGTTAAGCAGATAGTCCTTGCTGAGCTTAATCCCCTATACCCAATGAGTATGTTATGTCTACCTCAACCTGGATTCTTCTAGTCACTATGAACATTTACTCCTTCATGGCGTATATCTCCATCATATATTGTATGATGTTTAGGACATCTAGAGTCTAGTTTTTTTTTCTAATTTCATTATTCATTCTTCTATTGTACATTTCCTAGCTTAACTTCAATTTTTGTGCATCCATTTTTATTTTTTTGTACATTGCACTATAACTTAAGTACTAACATAATGTGCTGTTCTATTTCTTGAACTGAAACAGTTGAGTATATTGAAATATACTGGAAGGAATATTGTATGTGCTTACTGTCTTGAACACATACATAGAAGCAATATATCTAAGTAAATTATATTTTCAACAATTAATCTTCTACTATAGAAATCTTGGGTGTATAATGCCTCCAAAATCTACTATCTCAAATTGTCTAGAAATTTATATACAAGTGATTTTAAACCAATCTAGATACTAACCATCACAAGTAGCAATTTCAATCAGCCATCCAACAAAATTTATGCTTAGTAGTATTAGAATTGCAAACAATACAACAGCGAGAACGTATGATCTTCATGTTTTAGCTTAAAATCTATGATAATACTGGATAATTATTATTTTCCATTCACCTCTAACTTGATTCATGATGGAGATCAAATCTAGGCTTGATACACCCAAATCTTGGCCTACTCAACCTATATTTAGGTTGAAAACTAGTAATTTGCCTCAATAAGGCATTGTATGCTCCTTGTATGCCACACCTAATGGTGGAAGGAAAAAAGAACATAACCCCTTAACTAGTTCTCACATTGATTTATCTGAATAAGAGGTAGAGAAGAAAGTAAAATGCTTGAAAAAATACTTACTTTTATGAAACCATATCTATGTTTATAATTCTTCATATATTCATTATTTTCTTCCTATTTTTCTTCCAAAATTCCCTCCATGATGACCATAACTCAAACCTAGGGCTAGGATTAGCTCGATAATGATATTATGAAATGATATTCACATTTTCACCCTTTTATATTAAGACAATCTCATGATATTATGATTTTGATGATTAGTTTCTCTTTTGACATCGAGTAACAACCACGTCGGCCTTTATCTAAAGCACTAGCCTAAGTGGTGCCTGAACCAAGTGAAAACACTATGCCAAACCCCCAAAATCAACCACAGGAGGTGGGTCTATGCATGTTGATGCACTCCAAGCATGGAACAACTGCTTAGTGTAGTCCCATCAAATACCTCACATTGATTGATGAATCTAGCCCGACACACCCGTAAGTCGAGGGGAGCTTCCTGATGCTTTTTCTTTATTCTCTATAGCCTGCCCATTGTGACTAGAATTCGGCCTAAGGCGGACAACCGTTGCCCTTTCTAGCCAAAGCAATGGCTACTGTCGATTGATGGGGCCTTCCCATTGATGCTCCAAGCACTGACCACGTCTGAAAAGTTTTTCAAACCTACACAAGCAAAGTTTTTGTATACTACGTTTACCTTCTTATGGATTAATTTTCTATAGCTTAATTTTCCATATACATAAAATATATTTTTTACTTAGGTAAATTGCATTTTAGGGTATAAATCAATGAATAATTTAAAAAATTATCGAACTTAAGTAAACAATAAACAAACTAAAATTTGAATTTTCTTTAATCCTAGGATTAAATAGAAGGAAAATCCTGGTTGTAACAATCTCCCCTTCTAACAAACATTTTGTCCTAAAATTCATTGAAGGGAAGAGGCTACATACCAGTAATTTTAGACTAACTCCCACTTAGATTCCTTCATACCATGATATCCTCCACAATAATTTCATTAGAGGTATCTCTCTATTCTTGAATTTGTAGATCTATGGTCAAAAATCTAACTGGTCCCTCAAAGGAGGTATATTCTCAAAACTGTATCATCTATGAGTCTATGGCATTATCTATCCTTGTATGAAACTTCCTTTGCATAGGCACGTGAAGTATATCATGCATATTGACTAATTATGGTGGATACTTAAGCTTATATGCCACTGGTCCTACTAGCTAAATGACTGTGTAGGGATACACATATCTGGGACCCAACTTGCTGATGTGGATATTGTGTACATTCCAATTCACTAGGATTTGGAAATCCTAGATTTTATATGAATGGATAGTACGAAAAACAAAATCTATAAGTGGATGAGTCTTATTTCAGTACACTTGAGGATCGAACCCAAATGGCAATATTTTAAGAACATATTAGATTTTAGCCTAATCAAGAAAAAATGATTAACAAGGATAACTGGTTGATGGGTTTTTTAATTAAATAAATTAAACTAAGTCACAAATGCTTCTTAAGTATATGATAATATACTATGGCGATGAGTTTCACTACCACAACAAGCATGGATAAAAGCCATTGAAGTAGTGTATGATCTATCTTTTGAAATAAGAATTTTACAACGATTGATATTACTCTAGATTTGCCACTGTGTTACCTGGAGGTTATTTATCTGTCACCCCAAAAACCACCAATTTGGAATTGTCATTGGGAGGTTAACTAGAAGCAATTGACATCCCAGACACCTTATTCAAAGTTCCATACATCAAAAATCTAATTAACAATTAATGCATTGACCAAACAACATTGAAAGATAAAAAACTTATGATTTATAATGTAAATTGTTCATACAAATAGAGATGCAATGGAAAAAACAAAACATACAATGATATACTCCAAATGTCTTGGTAAATGATGTACTCTCTATTTATGTTCGTGATACAAGAGAAAAGGGAGGAATAAATGTTCATGAAGAAATTGGCAGCATAGATGAAGCCCTAATGTGTGTCACCACTCCACAAACTACAACCATTGTCTCCACTCACGTCTCTAATAGAGCACGCCTCTATGTTAAATCACAAATTATGTGAGTCACCCCAATGACAACTAGAAATGTGGATGGGGGAAGATATGTCATGAAATCTTTTCTTGGATGTCCCTCAAGTCTTTTTGTACTTCCCCCAAAATATCAAGTCAATCCTACATATGGCTATGAGTCGTTTGCTATTAGTTTGTGGCAGTTATTTATGGGTCGACGGTAAACCAATTCGATAAGTAAGATGGCCAACCACTCAGATTGGATTTAGATTAACAAATGTATTGTACCCAACCAACCGATTGGATGACTAAGTTCCACAATTATGATTTTTAAATGTGCTATGATGCTAGCGAGTCAATTGGATTGTTGAATAAATTTATTGTCTTGCTTCTAAACCTAGTAGTATGAAAACTTGTGAGCCAATCATCTCAGAAATGAGTTGATTGTCTCACATGTATGCTCCAAAACCTAGATGTTTGGCTCGAAGTATTAAAAGATTGTATGGATTTTAATTGGCTTCTGACATGAGTGATCTGATCACATCAAATAGTCAACAATGAGACAATCATTTCACTTTTAGCAGTATATATACCTTAATACCTAAATGATTGACCCAAAATATGATATGACTGACTAGATATCAATAAATATATCCATCTTCTAGATGACTGAATAACATATCCAAAGACACTGAAATTTGTTGATTACGAGTTTAATGTGAAACATAAAACCATTTGATTGACATACTGCACTTTCCACCCGATTGCATGTGAGTGTGGGATCCTCACCCTCATTGTCCGAGTTGGGGAGTGAGAATATGAAAAATGTGATCAATTATTAAGATTTTTGTGGAGGGATAATGACTTATCTTTTCTACTTGCATAAATCTAAAATTAAAACACCAATACAAATAAAATACTAAATAAGTTGCTTAAACTACTAAAAACCTAAAACAAGTGACATATCAAGTGAAATGCAAGATAAACATGCAAAACTAAATAAACATGCACCTATAAAAATGATGAAGATACATTCATCAAACATACTTGAGCTTGAACGTTACTTTTCCTTGAGTAACACAATCCAAAACACTCTCCAAGTAAATGCTTTCAGCCAATGGACATGCCCCATACTCACATCATGCTCGGATCTCTACTTCTATAATGGCCAAGTTACCCACCCTCTTGAGATCAACAAACACAACTAGAAATGTCCTCATCCTTAACTTTACTCCACAAATCCACTTCCTCACCACAATCCCCAATGCTATGCATGTTTAAGTATTTCATGTAAAATCATGGAGTCATGCAAAATCACAACTATGCATACAATCCAACACTGGGATATGTCAAATTGATATCAATGGAGCATGCAACTGCCCCTAGATGGAAATTAGAGTGAATGGAGGTATGGAAGGAAGAACACACATCTCACCTCTATTCAACTTGAAATTATATTATTCCTTATTTTGCAAGAACATTTTATCCGAGGCCTCAAATCTTGGGTTGTTATAGGTGGTACATGCATATTACATAGATAAAGCCTGGAAGAAGTGGATCATGTGAGAATAGGGGACCCTGATCGTAGGGTTTGACACACTTTTTTTATTCTTTTCTTATTTTTGGTGGATGGAAAGTAAGATGGTGGAAGAGTTATAGAAGACTGTTGGGTTCATGAGCAATTTTTTTGATGATTAAGTAAATCTAGCTATTCCTCTAATTTGCTACATCTAAATATTAGCATGATAAGGGGATATTGTCAATTCCATATATATGATTCACTAATCAATAGGAGGAACAACATGTTTGATCCTACCCTTCTTCTAACACTTGCCATCCTTTCTAGGAAACATAGTGCTAATATTCATAGAATACAAAGGGTGATTTATAACCATAAAAATCTCGTTGGAAATATAACTGACTCAAGTTTTTACTTCAAACAAGAGAGACTAAATGAAGAATGCGAAATGCAATGTGAATGTGAATGTAGACTGAGACAACTAGATAATAACTTCAATTAAGAAAGCTAAATGCAATGTGAAAATAAACTAATACGCAATTAATACATGAAATGATAACATATAGAAATAAAAGAAAGAATGAGAAAACAAATGTGTGAGTCAAAGGATTACATACCACCCACCCTCCACCCCGGGCTTATAAATGTTCTCATCCTCAAGAAAACACTAAACTTATAATGGAGGGAAATAAATGATTAATGCTCATCTAGGTGGCCGTTGTAATGCAAAGAAGGTCCAACTGAAAGGAATACGAATAAGGGATGGGACCTTGAACATGAGGGATACATGGTGCAAAAGGTGCTCGGATAGCCATGCTAACTCAAAGTATTGTTAGGATGCTTGAAGTAGTATAACCTTTCACCTTGCAATCCACCTAATAGGGTCCAAAAATACTCCCCCATCAGTAGAGGTACCAGCTATGTTTGGATATGTAAGAAAATACATAAAACAAGAATGGTGCATGTCTAAAGGTTTATGGATCTACCCATCCATGAAGACTGGAAGTGAACTACCATCTTTTATGGCTAATATGGTATATACTAAATCCACAAGAGATGCTTCCAATTATGCCAAATCAGGTGGAGGGTCTGACTCTGGCTTCTTATCTTCACTTGTATATGCATATAGAAGATGTGCTTCTAGTGTATGAGGAACTATATCATCTATAAATAACCGTGGTAAATATTTTTATGTAATTATGCATCCTCCTAATCAACCATCTGATCAATATGAAAATCAATTGAAGCAATGCAATTCTTCATAGTCTCAACATGTGGCCTTATTTTTTGAATGTGGAACACACTCAAATCATCCATGGGTTTGGAAAAAACTAGAACTAGAGAAGAGGTAGAAAAATCGAACAATAGTGGCATGTATGTCTTTTACTGTAGCAATACTCATCATCTCAAATAATCAAATATACAACAAAAGTTGGTTGTTCATCTTTCAGAATAGACTCAACCATGGTTGGTTGATTGTTGAAAACATGTAGATTTGGTCCTAAAATAGGAAAGGATGGTGGAGCCTCATGTTCTACTTCACTGCCACGTTCGCTCCCCCAATGACACTTTTTATATGGACGTATCAAGGCCCCTATTGTGAAGAAGGACAAAATACCAATTCATAGAACCAACTTTAGATGTAGCTACTTAGTTTGTGTTAGTTTCTTGGTATCATGTATCATCATCTATTGGATGAACTTACTATCATCCTCTACAATGATCACTATCTTTGACTGCTCTAGCTACTCTAGGTAACTCTACATTGGCCCTTCAATGCCCAATTGGCTGCTAGAGTTTGACTATCATCTAAGCCAGTAGAACCTTTGCTCTTTTGTTGTGGACTTCATGGTTGACTAGTAACTTCTTAATGGCAGCCAACCTCTATTTTGTGTCAGATGGATATTGATATGCATACAAAGGATTTACATCGTAACCCTCAAAATACTACTATTTATAGTCCTCCTCGTCAATTATGTAGCATGCCTTCTTATTGTATCTCTTAGAATGTTGTTGACTGTAGTATGTTTCATATCCACAATGAAGGGATATTTCACTACAAGTAGCTATGATCCTACTCATTCATGCTTAAACTTGCACAGTCACCTCTAGGAAGGCCCATTTATCATGATCGAAATAGCCGCATGTTCAACATTACACGGGTTGTGGTGCAAGTCACTCAATATAACTTGAATGTTTGAAAAATAGAGAAATTAACTATTAGGCTCAAATTTAAAATAAACCAATGAATGCATATATATAATATCTTTTGATAAGAATGGAAATAACAAATTATCAAAATTTATACTAGAATAAAAAATAATACAAGAAGGCTGAAACAAATTAAGAATGGAAATTATAATTCAGAAACAAACTAAGGAAGAAAAATCCTAACTTCATCTCAAAAGATGAAAAATGTAAACTTCTGGCTATCTGCAACAGCAATGCCAAAATTTGATGTGGACATTTGAATACTCTAGAATTCAGTTGGACATGGAAATCCAATATTTAACCTAATCTATCAGTATGAAAAACATCACCCTTAAGTGAACGAGTCTTACCACAATACAATTAAGGATTAAATCCAAAAAACAATACTTTTAGAAACATATTAGATTTTAATCTAATTGAGCAAAGTGATTAAATAGGATAATTAGCTGTTGATTTAACTAAATTAACCATGAAGATATAAACTAAACTAAGCAAGAAATAATTTTATTGACGTGATGAAATTACTAGGATGATGTGTTTTTACTACCACTACCTACATTCCCATGCTCACCACATCTTAACAAGCTTTAACAAAAACCATTAAGGTAGCATATAATTTAGACCTTTTAAAAATGAGAATTTTACACAAATAATATCATTCTATGCTCGTCATTGTCTTACCTAGAGTCTATTCATCCACCACCCTAAGAAAACACACTTTAAAGTTCTTCTCTAGCGGATAACTAAGAGAGACAATCATCCTAGATTCTAGGTTCAAAGTTCTACATCCAAAATTTTATAGACAACCAATAAAGTATTTATATAAATAGAGATGATACAAAAAATAACAATGTGGATAGTGAGGGTACTCTCGATGCCTCAATAAATGATCTACTCTCTAATCCTATCCATTATATGACAGAAAAGAGAGGAATATGTGACCATGCAGAAACTATCTATGTGGACAAGAACCTCCTACTGTGTGTCACCACTCAACAAACGATGGTTGCACACTCTGGTCTTGTATCCGGAGGAGCATGTCTTCATGTCAAGCACTCAAGTCTCCAGATCCCCCAATGACAACTAGGGTTTTGGATGATAGGAGATAGACCATGACCCCCTTTATTGGTCGTACTTCGAGTCTTTTTGTATCATTTCCCAAAAAATCAAGTAATCTGACATCATCTTTGATCATTTATTGGGATTTTTATGGAGGTATAATTAATTCTCTCTTCTACTTGTATCAACCTAAAAAACAAAGAAACACACTAAATACTAAATAAATTACACAAACTACAAAAACCGAAAACAAGTGAAATATTAATCGAAATATACGACAAACATGAAAAACTAAATAAAAATGCACCTAGAAACATGATGAACAAACATCCATCACTTGCATCACATCCCAATTTCAAAACCCCTTTCCATTAAAACATCTTCAGATATACCTCATCACTGACTTTAAGCTCAACCCATCTACATTCTTCTCCGCATAGCTTTTCTCCCTATCTTGAGCCCCATTGAAATGCTTCCATATCACTAATATCTTATATGTTGCCTCTTTGATGAACTGTGGACCTAGAATATGTCTCTCCCCAACTTCATACCAACAAACGAGAGATCTACATTTTTCTTATACAAGGCTTCATATGGAGCCATGACCAAACTATAATGACTGTTGTTGTTATAGGAAAACTCCAAGAGACTTAGATTCCAATACCAATTGCCATTTTACTATAGTAAATAAGCTCGTAGCATGTCCTATAGTGGTGGAATAATCTATTATGACTGTCCATCTATTTGAGGACGAAGTGTTGTACCAAAAGTCATGAATGCTCCCAAGGCACAATGTAACTAATTCCGAAATCAAAATGTAAACTTAGAATCTCTATAAGATGACAAATATTGAGACTCTGTGCAGTGTGCCCAATTATCGATGTAAATCTTGGATATCTCGAGTGCATCCTAGGTTGACTTAACATGGATAAAATGGATAGATTTTCTGAGTTTGTCCACCATTACCCATATTGAATCGAGACCATGTGATAATTTAGGTATCCCTACCACAAAGTCCGTCATGATTTGCTACCACTTTCACATGGGTATAGGGAGTGGATGTAAAGTGCATGTTGACTTCTAATGTTAAGCCTTTGAATATTTGGCATACATACATCTCACTACATGTTCAACCACATATATTTTCATATTGTGCAATCAATATTTTTCTATGAGACTTTTGTACATCTTGCTGCAACATGATGCATCACATACATAGATGACTGTAGCTCTTTTAAAATATACTTATCATATTGGTATGTATGCCCAGAGAGCCAATCATATGATGATTGTAATGACATAACTTGTAAATGATTTGATTATCAATAAAGACAAACTTCCAATTTATCTTGTTTATTCAATTTTTGAGATAATAAAATAATATAATAAATATCTAGAGAATGATATCACTCAATGACGTATGTCTTCAGGTTGAGAACCTGTACAATGAGATCAAACAGAAGCTAAGAGTATATGCATTCATGTTATGTCCCTGATCGATTGTTATTGTGGAAGGTAAATAGATAGCAATAACACATAATATCAGAGTGTGAGTTGGTTGATGATATAATCTCATTAGTCATGAAATTGCGATATCAAACCAAGCACACAGACACATGCTAGAGAACAATGTATCAGACAAACCCACCATAAGATTGATACATGGAAACCTTAACAAGGTAAGTTAGAATCACGTCTTATAGTGATGGTGGTGTTTGTGGTTCTTAGCCTGAAATCACTCCACTCGTCACATGTTATTCGGTGTGCTTTGACATCATCAAATACAATTTTGAAACATGGGTTGTTATAAAGATGACGATTGGGTGACTTTGACACATGGGGACTGAGTGTGAGTGATAGAGATGGGATTCACCCCTCCTATGGGAGTATGATATCCAAGGCCACTTGAGTTAGAGAGACAGATAAATACATGGCCATGTACGTATGAGTCAATATATGATTTTGAGCTCACATATATTTCATATAGTCTGCTATATAAAGAAACGTAGATTGAATGTTCAAGAGGATGACAGATCCATGCGTCGAGCTCAATCTGGATATCAGTGATAAAGAAATATATACACACACTGTAACACCATACACAGATTGTAGGTTGAAGTTGTTCTCCAACTTTCCATTTACTTGGATAGCAATGATGTGTGACTAGGTACCACTCATTGCTTGTGATGTCATAAGTTTTATAGACATTTACTACCAACGTAATATGGGACCTATAGTTTCACACACATAAGAACTCATCTATAAGAGGAGTTTGATCTTGAATTATGATTGGATTGATTACTAAAGTGTTTAGGTATTCAATTCACACAACAAATAGCTGTCTGGCTGCCAAACGATTGGTTTAAGTGTTGAGACAGTCGTTTGGAGTGTCAAGCTGATTGTATTGTACATTGGTTGGAATTTAGCCTGACGCGGGATGCGAGATGACCGTCTGGCATGGTGAGAGATGCTCATCTCAAGTGTAGCAAACGACAGGTTCAGGGATGCAATTGGATTGTATCTAGGATTGGTGGTGACATCATGACGTGCACTAATTGGAATTGAATTGTCGACATATGTACAAAATTGGGAAAATGTAAAACGACCATCTCACAATGCGGGATGACTGTCTCGCGTGCAAGACAACCATCTGGGTTTCCAGACGGCCATTTTGGCTACTGCAGGCCGCTAAGTTCCCAAAATTGTTATGAAAATTTGAGATCTTCGAGTCCTTTCCACTCCTGCATAGACTGGGAATCTTGACCCTAACCCCAACTATAAATAGAGAGATACTGGGGGCTTCCCAGAACACAACACAGGCAATTGAGAATTATTTGTCTGATAATTGTTGTCCTCTCTTGTTGTGGTAAGTAAGAGAGCCCAAGTAAGTCCTACCTGACTAGGGAGGGATAGCTACAGGAGAGAACAACTAAAAATCATTGTTGTGGGACAACAGGTTGGTGACTAGTACACCAATGGGAGGGACAACTCCTTTTTCTCCATTCTAGCAAGACGACATGAGTTCTAGTTGGTATGTGTAGACTTCTCTAGAGGCGAGGTGGGCTTTGTCCGTTGCTAAGGAGGACAATGTCAACCAGTAGTCTGTGACGAGAGGAGCTACTGCAGAAGATGACGTTCGAGTCTGCTGTCCACAGAGGAGCAGTCAGATGAGTCCCAGTGCAACCACAATCTGCATAGCACTGCCCAAGACAGAGTGCACATCTCCATCAACAAGGATTATTGATGGACTTGCTCCAGGACCATGTATATCTTTGTGAAACCATCCTTTCCATTGTATAGTTATTGACGCAATCCGTTGGCTGGTGGGAAACATGTTTATAAAACTTTTGTTTCCACTACCTATATGATGCCATATTTCCCAACAGTGGTATTAGAGACACGTCAATTAATTATATTTTGGGATAATCGATATGATCAGATTTTTGATTTTGTCGAGTTTATTTATTGCATACGATGTCAATATTTAAACTGGTTGATGTGTACGTCCGACTAATCACCACATAAGAGCACAAATATTATATATATATATACATATATATATATATATATATATATATATATATATATATATATATATATAAGAGTCAGGCTAAAATACACTCGAGTGTACAGATCACACAAATACACATACTATAACTAGGCTACATACAAATTTTGAGCACATTTGGATGAGTGTAAGTCAATTATCCAAGGGCAATAAAATCGACGCGTGAAACTAATTTGAAATGCATAATTTTTGTGGTCTTCATAACATGTCCTATAAATGTCCAAATGTGCTCAAATTTTGCATACGAGCTATTCACAAGATGTTTAAGAAGATCAATGGATTATATTTTTGAAAAAAATATTGCATCATGGAAAACTACTTGAGTGTATTCTGCTCGGGATACACTCGAGTGTATTCTAGCCTGACTCTCTCTCTCTCTCTCTATATATATATATATATAGTCAGGCTAGAATACACTCGAGTGTATTCAGGCTAGAATACACTCGAGTATATTCAGAGCAGAATACACTCAAGTTGTTTTTCATGATGCAATAATTTTTTTTTCAAAAATCTAATCCGTTGATCTTCTTAAACATCTTGTGAATACCTCATATACAAAATTTGAGCACATTTGGGCATTTACAGGTCATGTTATAAAGACCACAAAAACTATGCATTTCAAATTAGTTTTGCACGTCAATTTTGTTGTCCTTGAATGAATGGCTTACACTCATCCAAATGGGCTCAAAATTTGTATGTAGCCTATTTATAGTATGACAATATATATATGTATATATATATATATATATATATATATATATATATATATATATATACAGAGAGAGAGTCACGTTAGAATACACTCTCGAGTGTACAGATCACACGAATACACCCAGGTGTGTTTAAATATAAAGACTATTTTTTTTGTAAAATGTAAACTATTGGTCTTCACTGTCATACTATAAATAGGCTACATACAAATTTTGAGCCCATTTGGATGAGTGTAAGCCATTCATTCAAGGACAACAAAATCGACGCACGAAATTAATCTGAAATGCATAGGTTTTGTGGTCTTTATAACATGACCTATAAATGCCCAAATGTAATCAAAATTTGTATATGAGGTTTTCACAAGATGTTTAAGAAGATCAACAGATTATATTTTTGAAAAAAAATATTACATAATGAAAAACTACTTGAGTGTATTATGTTCCAAATACACTCGAGTGTATTCTATCCTAACTCTCTCTCTCTCTCTCTATCTCTTTCTCTCTCTCTCTCTCTCTCTCTCTCTCTATATATATATATATATATATATATATAAATTATAAGCGTCACCCTAAAAGAGAGTTTTGATGGTAGATGTGTAGCATGGTTATGGCCAATAACCCTTATTATATGTGCATGATTGTGTGGTTGGTTAATCATGTTTATCTATGTATGCAAATCAAGCCTCTCTCTTATCTTCCCAATGTAAAAATATTATTCTCTTCTATCTTTTCTCCCATAAAATGTAACTCGAGGTTTATGAATATTTATGTAAAATTAGGATAGTTTAGTTTTTGGTTTTGACAAAGAAGAAAGACGCTAACCGACCACATAGAGAAGCTGAGCCGACCGGTTGGCGGGGCTAAGATGATCGGCTGGCGAGCCGACTAGGAGCCTGAAGGACCAGACGAATTGATCGTTTGGAGGAGACAAACAATTGGCTACATGACAACCAACCGGTCATTTGGAGGAGCCAGGAGACCGGCTGGAGGAGACCAACCAACCGGCCAACAGGTGAGTCGAATGTTTCAAAGGTTGAACCAGTCAACCCGGATTGAGAAGCACAGATCTTCATCAATAACATAATTCTGGATATGATGTAGACCTAGACTGTGGTAATTCCTTATGGCTTCAATGAATTACATTAGGCTAGACATAAACATTGCTTTTTATTTGTTGCATATTTTTGTTGTGGGTTATAACATGTATATGATACATACTATACATGTGGTGATTGATTAATGTATATATAAATTAAACAAACCCCTTCAATAAAATATTATGTCTAAGATGATTTCATTAGCAACACAAATGAAAATCTTGATCAACCAAGCATGAACACTCCAAGGATGGTACACCATTTATCTCGGGGAAGTGTGATGGTAATAATGTGGGCCTGCCAAGTATGGTACATTATTATTGTGTTGGCTATTGGGTCATGCTTAACTGGTGATTCTTAGAAAGTCTAAGATCAGAAATATGCATATGATTATGACAAAGAGTTGCGCATATCATATATCAAGAGTTGCATAAGCTGCAATTGGAAAATGTTGCCTACCTTAATAATTGTTCATGAGCGCCAACTTTGGCTAGGTAGTAACTGAATTGTTTTAAATCTTGGCCAACCGAAATATTCTATGCTATAATCTTCCGACTTGATATCGAGGGCTATCGGTTTGAATAAAATAGTGGGAGTGATAGTTAATCAAAGATCTAATTAATATTGACTTTTTAAATCAAATCAAATCAAAATTGGCTTTTGACAAATGTAAATTTTTTCTTGTAGAATAAAATGGAAATCACTCAATCATCGCAATCGAAAGAATTAAATGAGATTTATTTCCATAACTGGTTCAGGACCTTGAGAAGTGTTCTGCATGTTCCTAAAACACCAATGCCAGTATCCACTCCAAATTCACATAAGACTGACATGGATGCTTCTTTGAAGCATGTCAATGGTGTTGTGAACATCGAGAACCCTATGTTGGGCTATATGAACTATGAGTTTCATAAATAAAATGTTAAATATGAAAGATATAATGTCTCTAAGGTGCTATTTGAGTGCAAAATGACAGAGGGAGATCCAGTAGAACCTCATGTACTCAATATGATTGGGCATATGAAGCATCTTGAACGATTGAGATTTCTTTTAGAATAAGAGTTGGCCACGAATATGATTCTGCATTCCTTGCTAAATTATATAGTCAGTTTATCGAGTGTTATCACTTGAGTAACATGGCTAGGCCGCTGTCAGAGTTGCTTGACATTTTGATAAGTGTTGAAGCACAAATGAAGATGGACAAACCCGTGATGATGATAAAAAAAGTTGAGTCCAAGGACAAATGCAAAGCTAAGAAGCGTTATGTGGCTAAACTAAAGTCGAAATCATATGCTCTCAAAATAAGGAGAAGGATAAAGGAACCTAAAAATATTAAGAAAGGGATTGAGATCTCTATTTATCGTATATACATTATTGAGGCTAACTTTACTACTTCCTCATCATGGGTACTAGATACCGGATGTGGATCACACATTTGCTCAAATGTGAAGGATCTATAAAGAAGTAGACCTTTAGATAAAGGTGAGGTGAAACTGCGAGTTGCAAATGGCGCAAGAGTTGCAGACAACGTAGTTGGAACCTGTGAGTTATCTCTACCAAGTGAGCTAGAAATAGAGTTTGAGAACTGCTATTACGTACCCGCAATTAATATGAACATCATATATGTATCTTGTTTGGACAAGAACATATTCAATTTTTTTTATAAAGAATGGAAGATGTTCTATTAGTAAAGATGGGATCTTTTATGCCAGTGCCCCAATGTGTTATGATCTATACTTGATAAATTTAGGGACAAGCATATATAACGTAAATACCAAAATACAAAAATTCAACAACTCAAACAAAGCATACCTTTGACATTGTCGTCTAGGGTACATAAATGAGAATCACATATCTAGACTACATAAAGATGGTTATCTGAACTCTTTTGATGTAGAATCATTAGAGACATGTGAATCTTGTTTGTTGGACAAGATGACTAAGACTCTCTTCACTGGAAATAGTGAGAGGGCTAGTGATCTATTAGGACTCATACATACCGATGTATGTGGCCCTTTTAGAACAAATGCTAGAGGTGGGTGTCAATACTTCATTACCTTTATTGATGGTTTCAATAGGTATGGCTATGTTTACCTGATGAAACATAAGTGAAAAGCTCTTGAAAAGTTTACAGAGTTCACGAATGAAGTACATAACCAACTTGGTAAAAGTATTAAGGCCCTTCATTTTGATCGAGGTGGAGAATACTTGAATCAAGAGTTTGAGGACCTTCTGTGAGCCCATGGTATTGTATCACAATAGACTCCACCGTAAACGCCACAACATAACTGTATATGAAAAAAAAGGAATCATACATTGCTAGATATGGTGCGATATATGATGAGTTTTGTTGATCTTCCAACTTCCTTCTTGGGTATGCTCTTGAAACCGTCACGTATACACTAAACTGAGTACCATCTAAATTGGTTCAAAAGACATCATATGAGATATGGTATAGGAATTGTCCCAATGTGTCTTTTATGAAGATTTGGAGATGTGAAGCTTATGCTAGAAAAATGTTTTCTGAAAAGCTTGGCCCTAAATCTGATAAGTAAAATTTTGTTGAATATCCTAAGGAGACCAAATGATATTACTTTCATTCCAAATCTAACAACAAAATATTTGTTGATAGAAAGGCTGTATTCTTAGAAAATAAATTTATTTCTAAAGGAATCAGTGAGAGGAAAGTGGAACTCAAAGAGGTTCGAGACTAACAAGAGATCATTGAACTAATAGATGTACAAGAGGAACAAAGAGACTCACAAATTGTTGTGGAATCTCAAATTCCTCAAGTAACATAGGAACCTCGTAGATCTAAGAGGACACACCTTGAAACCTGAGAGATTTGGATATCTTATGACCCAGGAAGGCGATGAGTTGGTCATAGATGATGAGACAACAACCTATCTAGAAGTTATTGAGGAACCAAAGTCTGAGAAATGGCTTGAGGCAATGAGATATGAGATGGAATCCATGTATGCCAACAAGGTATGGACCTTGGTGGAACCACCGGAAGGGATAAAACCCATTTTGTGCAAGTGGGTCTTCAAGAAGAAGACAAACATGGTTGGTAAAGTACAAACCTATAAGGGAAAATTGGTAGAAAAGGGTTGCAGACAAGTTCAATGTGTTGACTATGATGAAACCTTTTCCCCAGTGGCCATGGTTAAGTCCATCATGATCATGCTTGCTATTGTAGCTTATCATGACTATGAGATTTGGTAGATGGATGTTAGAAGTATTCCTTAACATGAATCTTCTAGAGGATGTGTACATGACACAATTTAAGGGTTTTATCAATCCAAAGGATGCAAATAAAGTCTATAAGTTGGAAAGGTCAATCTATGGATTGAAGCAAGCATCTTGGAATTGAAATCTTCATTTTGATGAGACAATCAAAGAGTTTGTCTTTGTTCAAAATGAAGATGAACCTTGTCCTTGTGTGTACAAGGAGGTCAGTGGGAGCATAGTGACATTCCTCATATTATATGTAGATGACATACTATTGATGGGGAATGACATCCCTACTTTATAAAAGGTAAAGACATGGCTTGGAAATACAGTCTTTATGAAAGACTTGGGAGAAGCTTCCTACATCGTGGGGATAAAGATATATAGAGATAGATAAAAAAGGCTTCTTGGACTAAGTCAAAGCACATTCATTAACAAAGTGTTGAAGCGGTTCAATATGGAGAACTCAAAGGGAGAAAACTTGCCCATGCTACATGGAGTTGCCATCTCTAAAGTTTAATGTCCCAGTTCTTATGAAGAAAAGGAAACATGAGCTTGATTCCATATGACTCAATAATTGGATCAATCATGCATGCAATGTTGTGTACCTATTTAGACGTCTGGTATGCCATGAGCATGATGAACATATATCAGTCATATCCAGGTGATGTTCAATGGACAACTGTGAAGAACATCCTCAAGTACTTGAGAAGGAGTAAGGATCATTTCTTGGTCTACAACGGAGAGGAAGAGTTGGTGGTAAAAGGTGACACCGATGCAAGCTTCCAGACTACCTAAGATGATTATAAATCACAATCAGGATTTGTGTTTTGCCTAAACAATAGAGCTGTAAGCTGGAAATTTCCAAGCAAGAGATAATTGTCTATTCTATGACAGAGGCCGAGTATATTGCTGCATCGAATGCAACAAAGGAGGCTGTATGGATCAAGAGGTTCATTTCAAGACTTGTGGTTGTTCCAAGAATTAGCGTCACAATCAAGCTATATTGTGACAAGCTAAGGAACCCAGATTGCATCATCACTCAAAGCATATACAAAGGCGATATCATCTCATACGAGAGATCGTACAATGAGGAGATGTAAAGATTTATAGAGTACAAAATGAGAACAACATTTCTAATCCCTTTACAAAGGCACTTCACAACAAAAGCATGATGGTCATGTTAGGTCATTCGGAATAAGATTTGTGGATGATTGACTTTAAGTACAAGTGGGAGTCTGTTGGTATGTATGCCCATAGAGCCAATCATATGATATTGTAATGGCATAAATTATAAATGATTTGATTATTAATAAAAAAAACTTCCAATTTTTATTCTATTTATTCAGTTTTTGAGATAATGAAATAACATAATAAATGTCTAGAGAATGATATCACTCAATGACGCATGTCTTTAGGTTGAGGACCTGAACAATGAGATCATACATATGTTAAGAGTATCTACATTCTTGTTATGTCCCTGATCGATTGTTATTGTGGAAGGTAAATAAACACATAATATTAGAGTGTGAGTTGGTTGACGATAGAATTTCATTAGTCATCATATGGCGATATCAAACCAAGCACCTAGATACATGTTAGAGAACAGTGTATCAGACAGACCCACCATAAGAGTGATACACGGAAACCTTAACTAGGTAAGTCAAAATCACGTCTTATAGTAATGGTGGTGTTTGTAGTTATTAAACATAAAATCATTGCATTAATCACATGTTAGTCGGTACGCTTTGTCATCATCAAACGCAATCCTAAAACACGAGTTGTTATAAAAATGATGATTGGGTGACTGTGACACATGTGGACTAACTCTGAGTGATAGAGATATGATTTTTCCCTCCTATGGGAGTATGATATCCAAGGCCAGTTGAGTTAGCGAGATTGAGAAATACATGGCCATGTGCATGTGAGTCAATATATGATATTGAGCCTACACATATCTCATACAGTATTTTATAACAAGAAACATGGATTGAATGTTGAATCCATGCTCGAGTTTAATTTGGATATCAGTGATAAAGAAACATATACAAACACTATAACACCATACACATATTATAGGTTGAAGTTGTTCTCCAACTTTCTATTTACTTGGGTAGCAATGATGTGTGTCTAGGCACCACTCATTGCTTGTGATGCCATAAGTTGTTATGGGCATTCACTGCCAACGTAATATGAGACCTATTCGGTCACACACATAGGAACTCATCTACAAGAGGATTTTGATCTTGAATGATGATTGGATTGATTACTAGAAAGTTTAAGTATTCAATTCACACAACAAATTAGCTGATTAGACTGCCAAATGATCAGTTTAAGTGTTCAGACAATCGTTTGGAGTGTCAGGCTGATTGTATTGTACATTGACTGGAATTCATGCTAACCTAGTCTACGAGACGTCCATCTCGCTTGTGCGAGACGACCATATGGCATGGTGCGAGACACCCATCTCAACTGTACTAAACGTCCGATTCAGGAATACAATTTGATTGCATCTAGGATTGGTGCTGACGTCATGACATACACTAATTGGAATTGAATTGCCAACATATGTATAAAATTAGAAAACTACAAAATGAATGTCTCCCAGTGTGAGACGACCGTTTTGCATGCCAGACAACCGTTTCGGCTGCCGTAGACTATGAAATTTTCAGTATTGTTATGAAATTCGATATCTTCTAGTCCCTTCCACTTTTGCGTAGATTGAGAACCCTGACCCTAACCCTGACTATAAATAGAGGGGTACCATAACACAATACATATAATTGAGAATCATTTGAATTGACAATTGTTGTCCTCTTTGGTTGTGATAACCAAGAGATCCCAAGTAAGTCCTACCCGACTAGGGAGGGATAGCTATAGAGAGAACAACTAAGGATCATTATTGTGGGAGAGCGGATTGGTGACTAGTACACCAACGGGAGAGACAACTCTTTTCTTTCTATTCTAACAAGATGACATGAGTTCTAGGTGGTATGTGTTGACTACTCTAGAGGATAGGTGGTCTTTGCCCGTTGTTAAGGAGGACGACGTCAACCAGCAGCCTGTGATGAGAGGAGCTACTACAAACGACGACATTTGAGTTTGATATCCGTGGAGGAGCAGTCAGACGAGTCTCAATGCAACCAGGAGCTGGACTGACACTGCCCAAGACAGAGTGCACATCTACATCGATGAGGATTGTCACTGGACTTGCTCCAGGACCAGGTATATCTTCGTGAAACCATCCTTTTTATTTCATAGTTATTGATGCGATCCGTTGGTTAATTGGAAACATGTCAGTAAAATCTTTGTTTTCGCTTCCTATCTGATGTCGTATTTCCCAACATATCCAATTAATATTATTTGGTGCACATATGGCTTGCTATTATACAATTCATGATTCAAATATCAAAATTCTATCCCACTTGCCTTTTATTGGTTCATACATAATTATATCAAGTCATTGTAGCTATGATGAATCTCCTTGATCTGATCATAGAATGTAGGTTTGACTTGTCCTATATTCATAATGATCCCTATAATGGATATTTTATGTATATGAATAGTCTAGAACTAGATATGAAGGGATCACCTAGATATATTGATTTCATTACCTTGATATACTATAAATTACCAAATGGATTTAATGTATCTTCTAAGAATTACAGATGCCATCATTTTAGATAAAAACATCAAACTTCTCCTATTAAATTTAGAATATTTCATTAAGAATATGTTCATTTCAATTATTTATACATGAAAAAAACAGACACATGCCAATGTGTCTAAACGTTATATATTGAAAAGACTAATAGTGCACATGTGTTGTTTTTATACTTCTTTAGTAGACTGATATTGGCGTATTATGTAAACATATACAATGTAGTGATTTCACTAAAAAAATAATTTATTTACAATATCAATATTTTTGTTATCAATGACTATTTATTGGATCCTTTCTTAATTTGTATATGTTTATCAAATATGTAATTTTCAACTCTTTTCCCAAGTATTTCTTTTGACAAGGTAGACAAATATTACTAGTAAGACCTATACACATACCTTATTTAAGGTCTTAATAGATTTCTTCTATAATGTTTTAATTGCTACCTACAATAGCAAAATATATGGCGATAGTGTAGTCTATAGCTCCCATCTTATGTAGTCATTATCCACACACACATAGAAGATGTATCTATCTCTCACTCTTTTATAAGACGTAAATTTAATAATATAAATGTGTGCAAAATAGTAAAAGTGTTGGTATGTATGCCCAGAGAGCCAATCATATGATGATTGGAGTGTGGCATTAGATACCTAATTTGATAATAATAAAAGTAATTCCATATATTATGCTTGTCTCAATCATGGGATGATGACACACACATAGTAGATGTCTAAATGATGATGTTACTCGATGACATATGTCTTCAGTTGGTGTCCTGAATGTTGAGATCATATGTATGATAAGAGTGCATACATTCTTGTTATGTCCCTAGTCAAATGTTACTATGGAAGCAAAATAGACAACAATAATACATAAGACTAGAGTGTGTGTTTATTGATGACAAAATCTCATTAGTCATGATATATGATATCAAGTCAAGCACACATGTACATGTTAGAGAATAGTATATCAGACAGACCCACTGTGAGAGTGATACATGGATACCATGGAATGGTAGTCATGATCAACTCTCATAGTTATAGTGGTGATTGTGGTTCTTAGACCTGAAGTCACTACACTCATCACATGTTGTTCAATTTATTTAGACATCGTCCAATGTGACCTTGAATAAGGGTTGTCAGAAAGGTGATGCTCAGATTCTTTGTGACACATGGGGATTGAGTGTGAGTGATATAGATGGGATTTGTCCCTCCTACATGAGTTTATTATCCAGACCACTTGATAAGCAATATTGAGAAATATATGGCCATACTCATGTGACTCAATATGTGATATGTGAGCTCGCGTGCATCTCAGACAGTCTACTCTAGTTCAAAGAACATGGATTGAGTGTTGAGAGGATGATGATTCCATGCCTCGAGTTCAATCCGGATATCAGAGACAAAAGAACTATACGATCATAGTAACACTGATCATGGATTGTAGGATGAAGTCGTTATCCAACTTTGTAAACTATTTGGGTAGCAAAGATGTGTTTCTAGACACCCGTCCTTGCTTGTGATGTCATAAGTTGGTTATGGACATTCACTGCCAAATTAATTTGGGACCTATAGGGTCACACACATAAGATACATTTGGAATAAGAGTTGATTCATGAATGGTGTTTAACTTGATTAATAAAAGTGTTTAGGTATTCAATTAAACAACCAAGGTTTAAAATTAACTCACTAGACTCTGAACTAACCAATTCAAGTATTGAACCGATCGGTTGGAGTGTCAGGTCAATTATTAATTGAACAATGCCTGAACTAGGGCATGAACCGACCGGTTCATAGTCCCAACCCACCAGTTCATACAATGAACCACCTGGTTCAATGGTCAATTCAAGTTGGATCAATGATTGATGTTGATGTCATGATTTGCATTAATTGTACATGGAATACCAATGTGATTCTTAATAGAAAACTCCACAAAGCGACCGATTCATGGCATGAACCAATCAATTCATTCACGAAGCGACCAGTTGGGAATGCAAACCAACCGGTTTGCCGTCTAAAGTTTCTAGAAAACTCATGAATTATGCCATTTCGACTCCTACAAAAACTGAGAACCATGACCCTAGACTCTCCTATAAATAGAGGGGTACTCGGGGCTTCTCGGAAACAACAATGTGCTCTGACAATTGTTGTCCTCTCTGGTTGTAGTAACCAATAGAGAGCCCGAGCAAGTCCTACATGTAAAAGGGGATAGCAAGGGAGAGACAATTGTGGGAGAGCGAATTGGTTGTAGTACATTGACGTTTGAAGGGACAACTCCTTCCTGTTGGCTCTGGTAGTGCAGCACAGAGTTCCCAGTGGTCCGCTTTGACTACTCTAGAGGCGAGGAGTTTTTCCCTCTAGGAGGACACCAAACTGTCGTCCGTGGTGTTGCACCAGGAGGCCGTTCATAACGACTGTTCGAGTGCTGCTATCTGAAGAAGAAGTGCATTACTGCTTAGAGAAGAAGCACAATAATGCATCAAGTGTTGTCACTGGACTTACTCCAAGACTAGGTATAACTCTTGTTACCTTCATTCCTATATACATTTTTGTTGATGCGATCTTGTTGATTGGGGAATCAACCTTTAATTTTTTGTTTCTGTCGCCTTATCTGTTGCCCCAATTTTTCAACAGTGGTATCAGAGTCATGTCAATTTACAATGTATCTGGAATTAAATCAATAGGATATGATTTATTTTTATTTCATACGATGCAAATATTAAATTGGTTAATGTACATATCTGATTAATTACCACATACAATTCATAAACTAATACACACACAAATATATATATATATATATATGCAACTTACTCGCGTTATCCTAAAATTAGTTTTGATGACGGATGTTAGCATGGTTATTGACAATAACCCTAGATCTGTGTGTGCATAGTTGTGGTTGTTTATTCCTATTTATATCTCAGTTTGCATACCGAGCCTCTTTTCTCCTTTATAAATGTAAATTAATTCTCTTCTTCCTATTTCCCGTTGAATATAACTTGAGGTTTTTCCTTTTACAATGTAAAATAAAACATGATAATTTTAATTTATGTTTTGGTCATGAGAAGACGTTCTACACAAGACGAACCGACTGACTCAAGATGAACCGATCAGCTGAAGCACAGAGGAGATAAGATGACCAAACAAACTGATTGACTGGTGGACCAAACGATCGGGTGGAGGAGTCTAGACATCGATTGAACCTAAGACCAGATGCACATTTCAAGTGCCCAACCGAGCAACCAGGAGGTGATATGATCGGTTCAAGCATTGAACCGATCAACCCATATTGGTTCGAGCATGTATCTTCACCAACAACATGTTGATACATATGATGTAGACCCTAGGTGGTAGTAACTCCTTACGGCTCCAATGAATTACAATAATATAGCCACAACCATCACTTTCATTTGTAATTGCATGTTTTTATTTGTGGTTATAGAACATATATAATATGTAAGTAAGCGGTGATTGGATATATATATATATATATATATGTGACAATGATCCAGTGAGAAACATATCTGGTGAGAGCATGAGAGGAATTTGAATAACTCTCCACATAGATCAATTTTTCATAATCCAACTGTACAGATTACAAGTATACTTTTTTTTGGTCGGCCAGATTACAAGTATACTTTAATATCTACCTTCCTATAAAATTTTATCACCATCCACTTTGTAGATCATTCACAACAACTAAATATTTTTTGACGCTCTATATTGAATTTCAGACTGACCGTTGGATGTAAAAAGTGTATATTGTACATATGTACATGTAAACAATGTCTGATTGCAATGATTTTTTACGACGAGGTAAAAAAATGATGCTGTTTCCATATGTACAGTTTGTTTTTATAAAATAGTTACTAATTTGTAGTTATTCAAATGCCTCTCATGCTCTCACCGTAGGATGTTTCTCACTGGATCGATACCCTATATATAACTCCTCAATCAAATATTAAGTCTTAGATGCTTTCTATTAGTAAAACACGTGAAAAACTTGATTGACTATGCGTGGGCACACCAAGTGTGGTACACTGTCTATCTCGTGGAAGTGTGATGGTAGTTATGTGGGCCTGCCAAGCAGGGTGCATTTCTTTCGTGTTCTCTTTTAGTTTAGTCTTAACTGAGTGTCCTTAATGAGATTAAGCACCTAGAAACATGCAGATGGGCTATAGTAAGGAGTTGTGCATACCATCCATCCAAGAATTGTATGAGATGTAATTGGCAAAAGTTGCCTATCTGAATAATTAGTTATGGACGCTAGAGTTGACCGGGTAATAACTCAATTGGTTTGGGTCTTGGGTCACTAGAAGGTTGTATGCTTCAATCTTCTGAATTGGTAATGAGGGTTATCAATTTGAACAAAAATAGTGGGAGCGATAATCAATTAAAAGTCTAATTAATATTGTCAAACTTATCTAATCAAATTAATAAAAAATGTTTTGAAAAAAGTTGCAATTTTCTTTTGTAGAATGTGATGACAAACACAAACACGTTATCATTGCGATCAGCCCTTGAGTAGGACAAACTAAATGTGATTAACTTCTACATCTAGTTTAGGACTTTGAGAAGCGTTCTCATAAATGAGTGAAATCTCTATGTCCTAGAAAGACCAGAGCCAGAGGAACCCGCCCCTAATGGATGCTTACTTGAAGCATGTCAATGATGCCATAGGCATCAAAGACCTTATGCCGAGCTGTTTGAACTATGAGTTGCATGAACAATAAGAAAATATGTAAATTCTCGAGATGGTAACACATCTTTAGAATCATGTAAAGTAGGTAAGGTATAATGTCTCCAAAGTGCCGTTTGAGTGCAAACTGACAGAGGGAGATCCAGTACAGCCCCGTGTGCTCAATATGACTGGGCATGTAGAAAGAGTGGGATTTCTTTTAGGTAAAAAGTTGGCCACAAATATGATTCTGCAATCATTTTCTAAATCATATAGTCGATTTATCAAGTGCTAACACTTGAGTAACTTGGCCAAGTCTCTATCTGAAATGCTTGACATGTTGATTAATGTTGAAGTACGAATGAAGAAGGAGAAATCCGTGATGTTGATCATCAGAAGTGGGTCCAATGGAAAATGCAAGGCCAAGAAGAGTTCTGAGGCTAAGTTGAAGTCCAAGTCTTCAACACTCAAGACTAGGAGAAGGGTAAGAGCAAAAAGAATCTGTCCTTTTCACTTGAAAAGTTAAGGAAAGAAAGTGTCGCCATTGTCACTAGCATGGACACTGGAAAAAGAACTTCCCTATTTATGAAGGATCTCTGTAAGATGTAGGAGATAGAGATCTCCACTTTAGGATATGAGAAGAAGTAAGCTAGAGCTTTGCAGAGAAAAGGTTTCTCACTACAATTGGAATCTATTATTCAGCCTGATGGGCATGTAATAGAATTAGTGCATTGCTATTATGTACCTTCCATTAATGAAAAACATCATGTATCTTGTATGGAAAAGAATATTATGGATAAATTGATGTTTCATTTAAAAAAAAAATAAAATCTTTATATGGCAATGTCTCACAATCTATACTCGGTAGTTGTAGAGACAAATATGTATGACGCATATACTGAATGACTTGATGACTCAAATAACGAGTACCTATAGCATTGTCATCTAAAGTGCATAAATGAAAAATGCATTTCTAGAATCCATAATGATGGTTATCTAGACTCTTTTGGTTATTGACCAATAGAGACATGTAAGTCTTATTTATTGGGCAATATGACAAAAACATCTTCACTAGATGTAGTGGGAGAGCGACTATTCTATTAGGGCTCATACGAACTGATATATATATATATATATATATATATATATATATATATATATATATATATATATGTGTGTGTGTGTGTGTGTGTGTGTGTGTGTGTGTGTAGACCTTTAAGAATAAATGCTAAAGATAGTTACCAGTACCTCATTATATTTACCGATCTTATCTATTGATATGAAAGTTTGTATTTAATGAAATACAGGCATGAATCTCTTATTGTGTTCAAGGAGATCATGAATGAAGTATGTAAATGACTTGGTAAAAGTATTAGGATACTTAGATATGATCGATGTCGAAATATTTTAAACTAAGAGTTTGTAGACCTTCTAGGAGTTTGTGATAGTGTATCATAGTGAACTCCACCTGAAACAAAGTAATGTATCCAAAAGAAGGAATCACACCCTATTAAGTCAAGGTGCGATTATCAATAAATCTAGCTAATCTTCCAAATTCCTTTTTGGCACATGCTTTACACTAAAACGATGTACCGTCTAGGTTCAAAAGATATTAATATGAGATATGGCAGAGAGGTGACCAAATATGTCTTTTATTAAGATTAGGGATGAAAATTAGTGTAAGAAAATAGTTTCTTGAAAAACTTTGTCTACAAATCACATAAATGTTATTTTGTTAAATACTACTTTTATATTCCAATTCAACAACAAAATTATTTGTTGATCATGATGGATGTATTCCTGAAGGGGAACTTAATTCCAAAAGAATCACCGGAGAGAAAAGGATAACTCAAAAAGTTTGAGACAAACAAGAAAACATTGAATCTAAAGAGGTACATTGGGAACAATGAGAATCACAAATTGTTTTGGAATCTCAAGGTCCTTATGTAACACAAAACTCATAGTTCTAGTAGAATACACCTTGAGTCTATAAGATTATGAATCTTATAACTCAAAAGGCAGTGAGTTGATCACAGATGATGATTCAACAACCTACCTAAAAGCTATTGAGGGACTCAAATATAAGAAATGGCTTGTGGTCATGAGATCAAAGATGGACTCCATGTAAATCAACAAGGTAGGACCTTGGTGGATCCACTAAAAGGGGTAAACCTGATAGGGTGCATTTGGTTCTTTGAGAAAAGATTGACATGGATGGTAGTGTACAATACTATAAGAGCAAATTGATTGCAAAAGGTCCCAAACTAGTTCAAAGTGTTGAACATGGTGAAATCTTTTCACCAGTTGCCATGATAAAATCCATCGGTATAATGCTTGCAATTGCAAATTAATATGACTATGAGATTTGACATATGGATGTTAAAACCACATTCCTTAAGGGAAATATTCACATGGATATGTGGGCGAAAGAGCCTAAAGGTTTTTTAAATCCATATAATGCAAATAAAGTCTGTAAGCTACAAAGGTCAATCTTTAGATTGAAATAAGCATGTCAGAGATGGAATATTCATTTTGACAAGATAGTCAAAGAGTTTGCCTTGAGTCAGAATGAAGATGAAATCTAAGATTACAAAAGATTTAGTGGGAGCATACTTATATTTCACATAATGATGGGGAATAACATCCTTATACTACATATATGAAACCTGACAAGGAAATTACCTTCTCTATGAAGGGTTCAGGTAAAGCATCCTATGTGATAGGAATTGAGATATATAGAGATATATCTGGAACCTAAGAAAGACCACATAAATTGGCAATATGTTGAAGGGGTTCAACATGTAAGACTCAATGAGAGAAAATCTATCCATGTTACATAAGATTAGTCTCTCAAGAGCCCAATATCCCATTTCTTGTGAAGAATGGGTAGACATGAGTGAGATGCCACGTGTTCACATTGGATCTATCATGCATATGATGTTATGTACTCATCCCATTATCTCATATGTATTGGACATGATGAGGGGACATCTTTCAAATCCCAGTGAAAATCACTGGACTGCCATAAAGAACATCCTCTAGTACTTTGGAAGCACTAAAAGGATTGGTTCCTTGGTTATGGTAATAAGGAAGAGTTGGGTGTAAAGGGTTACATCAATGCAAGCTTCTAAAATGACAAATAAAATTAATGATCACAATCTAAATTTGTGTTTGACTTTAAAATGAGAACTGTAAAGTTGGAAAAGTTCTGAGCAAGAGACAATTATTTAAATCATACATTAAAAGCTGAGTATCTTGGTGTTATGAGAATGACTAGAGGATACTATATAGATCAAGAAGTTCATATAGATGAACTTGTGGGAGGTTTTAACATTGATGATACAGTACAAATGTTGTGACAACAATGGAGCTAGTGGTTAGGCAAGGAATCTCAGATAGCATACTACAATACTTCCATATCATCGTACAATGAGGAGATGTGAAACTTGCAATATACCTAGTAGAAGCAAACATTTCTAACCCGCTATAAAAGCGCTTGGGCAACAGAAACATGATGGACATGTTAGGATCACTTGGAATAAGATTCATGGGTGATTGACTCTAAGTACACGTGGGAGTCTGTTGGCATGCATACCCAGAGATCCAATCATATGATGATTGGAATGTGGCATTCGATACTTGATTTGATAATATTAAAGGTAATTCTGTCTATTATGTTTGTCTCGGTCATGAGATGATGACACATACATAGTAGATGTCTAAATAATGATGTTACTCGATGACATATGTATTTAGGTTGATAACATGAACCATGAGATCATATGTATGATAAGAGTACATACATTCTTGTTATGTCCCTAGTCAGATATTATTGTATAAGTAAAATAGACAATAGAAATACATAAGACTAGAGTTTGTGTTGATTGATGAAAAAATCTCATTAGTCATGATACATGATATCAAGTCAAGTACATATGTACATGTTAGAGAACAGTGTATCAGACATACCCACTATGAGAGTGATACATGAATACCATAGAATGGTAGTCACAATCGACTCTCATAGAGAGTGTGCTGATTGTAGTTCTTAGACCTAAAATCACTACACTCATCACATGTTGTTTGATGTATTTAGATACCATCCAACTTGGCCTTGAATAAGGGTTGCCATAAAGGTGATGCTCAGGTGCATTGTGACACATGGGGATTGAGCGTGAGTGATGTAGATGGGATTTGTCCCTCCTATAGGAGTTTGATATCCATGCTACTTGGTAAGCGAGATTGAGAAATGTATGACCATACTCATGTGATTCAATATGTGATATGTGAGCTCACGTGCATCTCAGACAGTCTACTCTAGTTAAAGGAACATGGATTGAACGTTGATAGGATGATGATTCCATGGCTCGAGTTCAATCTAGATATTAGAGACAAAGGAATTGTACGATCATGGTAACACAGATCATGGTTTGTAGGTTGAAGTTGTTCTCCAACTTTACAAACTAATTGGGTAGAAATGATGTGTTTCTAGACACCCCTCATTGTTTGTGATGTCATACGTTGGCTATGGACATTCACTGCCAACATAATTTAGGACCTATAGGGTCACCCACATAGGATGCACTTAGAATAGAAGTTTATTCATGAATGGTGTTCAACTTGATTACTAAAAGTATTTAGGTATTCAATTAAACAACTGAGATTCAAAATAGACTAATTTGACTCTGAACCAACCAGTTCAGTTGGTTGAAGTGTCAGGTCAATTGGAATCAACATTGGTTAAACAATGCTTGAACCACGACATGAACTGACCAGTTCACCTAGTGAATTGACAGGTCATATGGACCCAACCGTCCGATTCAATGGTCAATTCAATTGGATCAAAGATTGATGTTGATGTCATGATTTGCATTAATGGTGCATTTAATACCAATGTGATTGAGAACATGAAACTGCACGAACTGACCGGTTCACACATGAAGCAATCGGTCGGGCATACCAACCGATCGGTTCACCGCCCGAAGTTCTAAAAAATTTGTGAATTCTATCCTTTTGACTCCCTCACAGACTAGGAACCCTAACCCTATCCTCTCCTATAAATAGAGGGGTACTGGGTCTTCCCAGACACAACAATAAGCTATGATAATTGTTGTCCTCTGTGGTTCTGGTAACCAATAGAGAGCCTGAGCAAGTCCTACCCATAAAAGGGAGGGATAGTAAGGGAGAGACAGTTGTGGGAGAGCGAATCAGTGCTAGTACACTGATGTTCTAAGGGACAACTCCTTCTTGTTGGCTCTGGTAGCACTACGTGGAGTTCCCAATAGTCCGCGTAGACTACTCTAGAGCCAAGGAGTTTTTACCTCTAGGAGTACACCGTTGGCCGCCATCTGTGGTGTTGCAATGGGAGGCCGTTTGTGATGACTGTTCGAGTGTTGTTGCCTAAGTAAGAAGTGCGTTGCTACATGAAGAAGAAGCACGATACTACATCAAGAGTTGTCACTGGAATTTCTCCAGGACTAGGTAGAACTCGTGTTACCTTCCTTCCTAGATACATTATTGTTGACATGATCTTGCTTATTGGAAAATCAGACTTTAGATTTTTTTCCGCTACCTCATCTGTCATCCTGATTCCCAACAAAAAGGTGATTGTTTGACGACTATGTTGATATTAAACTTTGTTAACATCAAATTTAAAAATTATTTAAACTAGATGTAGAAAAAAAATATGTAGTTATTTTCTTACACTAAGAGAGTCCTAATGATCACAAAAGGTTTTTTTTCCACTGTTCCTTATGTATGAACAACCTTCTTTGACCAACTATGTGATTCCAAATATCTATTTTATATATTTGTTTCAATTATCTATTTTTCTTCTAATTGGCTAGGGTCAATATAAAAAGATAAAATTAGTAGTCCAAGATTGGTCAAATTTTCCCACCAAGAGGAATTTTTTCATATCTATTTGCATGCCTAAGTATATAGATTTAGGTCTTCTATATGTTGAATAATAATGAAACTCTCTCCCATCATACTGCATTAAAGGGAATCATATAAGTAGCTACATTTGGTAACTAAGTTTGTGAACAATTATTATTAATATTGATTATATATATAATATTGGAGTTGTTATTATTTATATTGTTAGGGTGTTAGTATTTAGTTAATTAAATCGAATCTATTTGTAGTATGGCCCCAAATGTATCTTGGATAAGTTAGGGCTTAGTCTATATGTATAGGAGCAAGGTTTCTCTAATGAAATACTTCAACTACCCATCTATTTATTTTGTGGACTGTATCAGAGGAGGATGCTCTAGGGAAACCGTATAAAGGACATAATAAGGATTACCTCTGCCTATAGGCAGCTACCATCTTTTGATAGCTTGGCTACCCTATAGGCATCTTCCCATCTCTATGTTTGTCTACATCTCTTTTCTTCTCCATTGATAAAAAAATCCACTAAAAATCTACCGTCCTTTTGCTATCTTCACCGATTGCTACCACCACGTTCCTACTGCTTACTGGTACCCAGGTGCTGTCCCTACTATCTGTTGCTACCAAACACTTTCTTATTCTTGCCCCCTTTTTAAGCCACCTAGGATCCCACTACTGCTACTACATGTCGCTATCCACCCAATCACTTCTACCCACCGTCCTACTGTCTACCTTTTTTCCCCAAATGCTCATTGGCCTACTGCAACCACCTACCTCCCTACCCTTATTGTTGCCATAAAAGCATGTGCGATCCTTCATCCTAGCATAGCCCTACTTCCACCCATCCTTCATGCATATTGTTGCTACCTCACCACCCCCTAGGAGCCTCCACTGCTGTTGCTGCCATCCCGTAGCCACCCACTGCTACTACCCACCGTCCTACTACACTGCCACCCCTAGACGACCAGTTCCTACTGCTGCTACCCCTTACCCTATTGGCCACTTCCCCTCCACTACCCATAGTTCCCAATCGCTCCTTGATGCTACCAAAGATCCCTACTTACAAATAATTTAATTTACTCAATACTTGTGCGGCCTCAATATACACCCTATGCTTATTGCTACCCAATTCTTAATTGGATCTTATATTGACCTAAACTATACTGCAAGAGATCCTCCCCATCACCCATATCTTTGTTAGCTTAAGGGCCCGAAAAATCTATCTTTTTAGGTCGTACAAAGATCCATTTTTTTTTGTACCCAGATCTGTCTAATCAAGTCACATAGCACATCCACTCACATTATAGGCTTCTTTTCTCCACATTGTTTTCCTAATATACATGACCTATACCATTGTTTTTGAATTTTTGATTCAACCAATTTGTTGATTCTTTTCATGGTTGGTGTGAGGGAGAGAATAAAGGAAGATGAGACGGGGAGAGGATTTCTTTTGCTACTATTGGTTTCTCTTTGACTGCTATATGCTTCTTGGAGCACTTAGTGTTTGGAGCTAATTTCTACTTCCTACTGGTTTTTTGATGGTTTTCTATCCAAATATGTCATGTCTACTTTTCTACTATAATGTCCAATATTCTATAGACTACTATGAACCCACACTCTCAATTTTTCCATGTTTTTCTTGCACATTGACCTATCTGTGTTTGTTTACACGTTGACTATTGTTGTTGTGACCCATCACACTTTGGAGACTATGACCAACACTCTCTTGTTGCAATGATGGTGAGTGAGATGAATACCATGACACATAATTGCTTCCATTTACTACTACTCCAGATGCTACAACAAGCTCCTACACACCTTCTTTGGATTATCTACTTAAGGGGGAGTATTTTAAATGTTGAGTGATATATTGTGATACTGAGTGAGAGAGATATTCTTGTATGGGCTTGGATAGTCTTTATTTCTACTTCTTTGGTTTTTATTCTATCTCTCTATTTGCAAGATTACTTGGGATTCACCCAAGATCCATCTTGAGGTTTTTTTAGGGAGTTTAAGTATTCAGTTAACTAAGTTGAGTCTATTTATGTATGGGCCCAAGTGTGTCTTCTCTCATTTGGGTTTAGTTTAAGTATGTACATGTCCCCCTTATCCTATATATAGGAGCATGATTTCTTTAATGACATAGATCGAGTATCCATCTGTTTACTTTATCACATCTATCAATAATGATTTTTTTTTCAAATGAGCTATTTATAAAGAATGTTGCCACATAATTTAATACAGAATGGTATATATGTGACAATGGAGAATCAGATGAGTTAAAATATTGAATTCTAGACTTTTAAAGTGTAGTGTGAAGCATAAGTTGGTTTTCCAAAATGACAAAAAAACCTATTGGTCTATTAGAAGACCTAGAACCATATTAATGTTGATGTACACAGATCCAATTATATTTTTACTAAGTTTATAACATATGAGTAAATATATGTATGCAACAATGGGCCATCACGAAATGATATTAGAGAAACAATACATAACTTAGTTACATTTTCATTCCATTGTACAACAATACTATATTATCACCTAGAAAATTCTACAATTAAATAAGTCAAAAGTACTATGTGATTTCTTAAGTAAATGTGTAGTATGTGAACTGTCGCTTCTTTGTTAACTATGAAATAATAAAACCAATTAGTAGCTTTTCAAATTGAAAATGAATGTAATATTTTGGATCTGGTATATGTGTACTTTGAATCAAGTGAACAACTGTCTTGATTTTAACTTTCTAATGCCTTTGTCATTGAAGTTTTGTAAAACCTTATTTACACTCATACAAATTTACAAATATGTATGGTATATGGAATAAAAATAACTTAAAGAAAAAAAGACAGTCATGACCCATGCACTAGTTCAACATTTGTCAATATGAGGTTAAAAGTAAGTTATCAATGTTCAATCAATCATATTGTTTAATATATATTCTTAATACATTTTCTTTTATGCTCTTTAATCAGTGATCGATTTCAATTTTAACATTAATAAAATGTCTTAATCTCATGATAATGTGTGAGCAAGAAAGATACTAGATATAAAACTATTACACACATGTATTTTTATGAGACACGAAAACCATTTACATGCATCAATTTTCAATAAAATACTTTGGATACGTTCACATTTGGTAAAAATGAATATTTGTTGAAACTGATTTCTCATGTAAACCAATAAAGGACATTAAATCAAATGATATGTATTTGTTTTTTTAGTATTTGTTGTAACTAATTTCATGTTTATCTTTGATGTTGTCTGACTTCAAATTATCTATAGATGATAACAATATTGAAGATACTTTTATGAGTAGATTAGAAAATGCCAAAAATTGAATCATAAAGCAATAAGTCATAAATGACTCAAATTGGTAGTTGATATAAATTAATTATGAAATGTTCTTGTCCACTTAGCCACAATCCAACCTCCCTATATATGCAAAATATATAAGTAAAAAAATTCAAGATAATTTTTAGATCTTCTGGTAGTTGAGAAAAACATGGTATTTGGTATTTGTCTTGGTACCACCGAATTAAAAAATATCGAGAAATATTTCCATGCATATGAGCATTTAGTGAATACGGTCCTATCTAGGTAACTTCATAGTTAGTATCACCTTATACAATCATTGTTCCTTCTTAAAATATTGTGCAACTCACATGTTTTTAGCCAACCATGGACATATTGTATGGTTAAAGACACGATCATATCAGATAAAAATATGCAACTTTTGAATAGCAAATAACTAAATAAATAAATTCTATACTTTTTTTAACCTCTAATATGGAGTACTTGATGTTTTCTTTTACATCTTTAAGCATAACATGTGCATATTATAATTATTGTTCTCATTTTGAGCATGGCGAGTATTGGGACTAGAGAAATACAACTTTAGAAAACATTTTGACAATGAGATCTTCAGAATAAAGTTGACAAATTTGAACATGATATACAATTGACGCCTTATGTTAAAAGTACACCATCAACAATACAAACCAAAAGTTTGAAAGGCAAGTAGACTAGGTAACATAGATTTCATAATCATAGAATAACATTATTAAGCTCATCTGGACAATGAAGAATGTAATGAAAGAAAAGATTGGATAACTAAACACATGACACTAATAGAATTATAATACATTGAATAATGGTATATTTTTTTAATTTTCTGAGAAGAAATTCTTGTTTAACAATTCTTATTTGTGTATAGTTCAACCCAATACAAAAATATGACATGAAACATGTTCTACAATTTTCTTTTATGAGTAATGTAGTTAGCCTAAAATAATTAAAGTGACTATAGTAATGTTTACAAATTCTATATCTTTGATTTATCAAATAAGTTATACATAAAAGTAATATGCATCGACTACTAGTGTGACTCTCAAGGTGTCGTCACTTCTCTAAACTATGTTATATTAATAGAAGCCCAATTTCGAAAACAATGGTATAGGTATATGAAGTAGTACTTGAATTATTTGTATTTTACCGTTACTTGTTATCTTCCTACGGAAGGTGAAACTATATTTGATTTATATCTAGGGTATGTTTGAGGAAGTCTAATTATAATCCTAATTCTTATGAAATCAGCAATTGAGCTACATCCATGGCTTGTTTGAATGGATGTCCTTGGAGTGGAATGTATGAATTTGGAGAGTAAATTTCATAGAAAAGTTAAGAGTTTCAACTGCTACAAACAAAAGAAGTCGGTAAGTATGATTCTTATGGTTTTGCATCATACTAAATAGTTTTATAGATTCACGTCAGGAATTAGATCATGATTTTACACTTCCACCTAATAGATGAATATCATATAAACACGGTGTAAACCAAATGGTTAGGACTAAAACTCGTTAGGACCAAACATGTCATTACTCTAAACAATGGAGTATCCAAGAATATCATACGGGCGAGCCCATATATTAATACACATAAAGGGATTTCCGTCCATGGTTGTTTATGTTTAAACATTATGTTAGTGTGATTGGATGTCGCTTGAAAAGATGGTATTATTGAATGTTGCATGTTTGGTATAACATCATACTTAAGAAAACATTCCACAACAATAGTGAACTTAGGAAGGGTTAAAATCTACAAACGAGTGGCTCTGTACAATCAAAGTACTTTACTTAAGGTTTATCAAATTTATATCACTTGTAATACTAACAAATAAAAAAAAATTATGTTTAGATTTTGTCAATGTGGACTAGTTCTGAGTTTCGAAATTGATGTTTGACTTAAGATCGTTTGGTTCTGTGTTAAATTTTTTGGATGAATCTAGTTTAGAAAAGGTTGTAAAACTAATACACACATATTATTTTATTGACACTTCATGTTCACTCTATAATTACTATTATTGATACCCCAAACTGGATCCATAAATTCTTTTTCTTCTTCTTTTGTTTGGCATGATTATTCAAATCCAACTCTAGAACGTAATATGTAAATAATTGGCAATACTAATATTTGTGGAAGAAAAAACAAAGAGCCCACCATCATGTAGCATACAACAACAACTTAATCTATCATATTTTATGGATACAAAGAGATGTCTAAGACATATAACGATTTGGATAAAAAACATGAGAAATTAGATGTCCCCTCAGAAGTCCTATCCTTTGAATCACCTACACATAGTTCACCTTCTCTTTCATTTGGGCCTAGAAAACCTAATTTTTTCCATCCCACAAACCCACAACACACATAAAATCTGTAAGAGTATGTAGCACAAGGTACCCATATATGATCATGTATCATATAACAAAGTTCAAGATTCACAAACTTCACCATATACATAATATCATTCACTTCCATCATCATTAACAGACTGATCATGATATACATGAAATATTAGACCACACTCATGTTTCATTTCCTTCTTGTCTTGTCAACATATATACATAAAATCATGAGTTTTTATACACAAAATATCTCAAAACATTTATGATGTCATTACATATTTCTAATCCCATAATATGCATATCATCTTATTCATTCATTTCAATTCACTTCATCATCCTTCACTACATCTCATCAATCATTATTAGATGCGTCATATAGACTCATTTTTCTCAATACTATTTCCATACTGATGATAAGTGATTTTATAACCCAAAGTCATATTTAGCTTTTCTGTACATAAATAATATATTTTCTTTTGGAGAGTCATATCACATAATGAATTCCAATCAAGGCCTACCACATATTCATACATCACGGGAAGTATCCTAATCCCAAGCACCCTCTCCCATTAACATTTGTATAATGGGAGGCTTCTCTTCCGTCTACATTTTTATTGTAGGGTGATTTCTCATTATGTGCTTGCTATCCTATTTTAGTAGGCATCCCACTCCTTTGTCTTGTTAGTTTATGAAGAGGTTTCTTTATGTGAAAATTATTATAAGATCCCCAAATTTGGCAAATTTGGATTAGGTAATATGAATTCAATGTTGATGCCTGAAGAATCCATTTTAAGATAATCAAATTATCCAAAATGAATTATGAATCTAAGGTTTCAAGAAAGTCTATATGTTAATGAAATAGTGTGGTGTGAAACTGATATGCTTAGTCGAGGCTTCAATTGAAGTAATACATATTAATTTCATAATTATAAAGGTAGTTAGGCTTGTGGACTCATTGGGGTGCCTATGTATGAGCTATGGGCCATGTAAATCCAATCTAGGGGGTTATTAGAGTGACAAATAGATCGATGGGATCTAGGATAGAGAAAATGTAGATTTCATGCATACATATTTTTATAAAAGATATTGTGAATTTATTAATGAGATAGTTAAGAGATAATGAGCAAGTTTCTAGAATATTCTGGAGTGCCTAGTGACCTAGATAAATAAATGTGCATTATCTAGTCTCTTACTTGGATTTCAAGATTAGGTTATCATTGGAGTCTGATATTATCTAATACTTGGTACAATGTGGGATAATAGCTAAGTAAAGCTAAATCTAAGATTTGAACTAATTTCATGGATAAATGTTACCTAGGAAGCTAAATTAATGAAATACTTGAGGAATAAGAAAATGGGATTGATCGTGTCCCTTTTGATCCTAATATATGCTTAATTTGAGATTATGATAATTAGAAGCTAACCTCCAAATTTGGGGTCAATTGGATAATCCTAGTGGTGTGTAGGATTTTTAGAAGTTTTGATAAGTAATACCAGGTTTGGGATTTATCCTAATCAATTGTTTTAATTTATATTTGTCACACTAAGGTCCGGATAAGCTGTAACCTAGGGCGCTTGACAAAGGGATTGATCGAAGGATCCCAACCATTGAACATGGATCAAATGATGCTGGGGTCGTCTTCAACCCTAGGCTGAGAGGCCAACAACGTGAGGAATCAACCCAAACCTCACTCTCTATCTCTCTCCTGAAGAGTCCGATCACCCAACCAAGCATACTGAAGGCTTCTGATGGACTGAATAATTGTCATTTTCGTATACTCTTTATTATGGATTTTTGTTCACTTATTGTTCATTTTCATATTAATTTGTGCATTAATGATCACCATTAGCACATGACACTTAATTGCATCAAATAAATCTATTGTTAATGTTCCTATTAGATTCATTATTATTTAGGAGCTTATGTTCAGTTTTTGTGAACTTGCTTAGAAAGGGACATGTTGAATCGGAAAGACTCGATAGTACCGACCAAAGAAGTTGATACTACCAACAACCTCACAACATGGATTCAAAAAATCTTGAGAAATCTCGGTACTACTGACATCAACTTGGCAGTACCGACAACTGCACAAGCAACCAAAACTATCAAAGACGTCGAAAGTGCCGACACCTAGTTGGTAGTACCGACATAGCGGGATCAGACAGATTTGAAAATTTTATTTAATCTGATGGTTGACAATTAATGACGACCTAAGTCACTTCTAAGACTTAGGAGGATTTCAGCCAAGCCTAGGTATCTCGTTCTATTCCATTATACGATGGCCGAGAGAAAGGAGAGGAGAGAGTGGAGAAGAAAGCCACATTTTGGGAATTTTGGACACCTCCAGTGGAAGGATTTACAACCCGAGGTTAGCGAATCTGCACGTTTGTGTGAGGGAGTCATACGGACCATCTTCTTCAACGGTTCTATTAGTTCTCTAATGTTCGCCACATTTTTATTCTTCTCTATGACAATGAAAATCATGTGAGGCTAATCCCCTTTGTTCCTTAGGACCTGAGAGTAGCCTGATTATGCATTGTAATTGACTATTATGCATTGATGTATCTTTTTCTCTTAATTTATGGATATAATTCTATGAGAGTGTCACAAATTATCAATGCTTGATCACCATTGGTAATTATTTAGACCATTAATCTCTTCAAGAGTGGGATTAAGGGTTGTAAAACTCATAAAATTATATATTTTACATCGCACCTTGAGAAAGGGGCTTACGAATGTGAAGAGAATAACCCAAAGATGTCAGTAAAGTACCTAACTAATAACACAATTGCTACAAGAGTGGGATTGGTATTAGATTCGGTAGTGAATTACGCTACGAGAGTGGGTAATTCTTGCTATAGGTCTCTTTTTTCAAGGGTTAGGAGAGATTATTATTAATAATATGATGTTAATTGTAATGTCAACTGAGGTGAAACCGTAATCCTAAGGAATTACTCCACTTGAGATCAAAACCAGTAATCATAGATTTATTTTATACATCTTAGATAACTAAACCATTATTAGAAATATGATGCTAATTGTAATGTCAAGTGAGGTGAAATCGTAATCCTAAGGAGTTACTCCACTTGAGATCAAATCCAGTAATATTAGATTTATTTTATACATCTTAGATAACTAAACCTTCACTCAAAGTTTTCATTGGCTTAGATGATCACATCATAGTTAGTAGTAGTCTCTAGAGAGCATTTCCCTGAGTTTGACATTTGGGCCTCTTTGGGCCTATATTACATTGATATGTATACTTGTGTTTGACATGTGATTTGCACTTATCAAGCTTTTGACACCCTTGTCGGGGAAACGACAACTCTAGCACTATGAGTGTTGTGAACGACCACTCTAGGCCAAAACCTTTATTTCTTTTTATTCTTTGTAAATTAAATATCAAATATCATTTATTCAATCATTAATATCCATTCTCACATTATTTACAACAATTTTAGGTACTAGTGCATGGTGCATACTAGAGCTTACGAATACGGTGAGTTGAAACCATGGGGCTCTAATCAGGAGCAACTCTTACGCAAAGGGAGAGAGTATGGCGACTCAGTGGGAGGACTGATTCAAACCCCACCACCGACTAGTCCAACACCTCCACCATAGGAACCTGAACCAGCTCATATGGCGGAAGCAACAAAAGAACAAAGTATTTGGGAGAACATCAAGACGTCTTTCTTTGAGCATTGGGAAGAGATGATAGATGCTTTCTTTGAGTGTTACTTTCCTCCTCAGAAAAAAATGAGTTGTTCAAGTAGATATACAACTTCAAGCAGCAAGCAAAAGAGTCCTATTCTAAAGCATGAGTGAGGTTCCAGAATATGTTGAGGAAGACCCTTCATCATGGGATCGATCTCTATGTCCAGGAAAAGATCTTCTATTACAAGCTGCATCAGGGAGAAAGGACCACACTTGACAGTGCATGAACATACTTCTTCCTCAACAATAAGCCACCCAGGTGTCATGAGACTCTGAAGAATATGGATAAGATCCATTCATGGGGAGAGGAAAGAGAATGTCCAACAACCATTAAAAGTGTTGGAGAGTACAAGGTGATTACAATATTGAATGAGAAATTGGATTTGATTGCAAAAAAAATATGTCAGAAGGATGGAAGTTCTTCTGGAGGGGAAGAGGAGGATTGCATGTACCTGGGTCAGCAATATGAGTAGGACATGCCCCCAGTAAGATAGACAGAATTGAAGACATGCTAGGAAAGATAGTGAGTCAAAACGAGACCTTACTGGACCATACAAAATGCATGCATCAAAATCATGTGGCGCAGATCCGAAGCATCCAAAATCAATTTTCTTAGCTAGCAGTAGAGGTGGGAAGCCCACTTAGTAAGAATTTCCTAGGAATGCATAGACATCTCATTAGCATTACCAAGTGAAATTTATCTCTATTGTCAAGGAGCCAAAACATCCCACTGAGGAGTCACCAGAGCAACACATTCTAGAGCTGGATTGGGTGTATGTACCAAAAGTCTCATTCTATCATAGCTTATATGGATTACCAGGAGGATGCAACACGCTAGTAGGGTATTCTCACTGATGCACTAAGTTGACACAGGTTCAACAATAAGTGATAAGGATGCCCGGTCTTCACCGGCTATGTGAGACAAAGAACTTCAAAGTTCCACCACTTTTATGTCACCACCTCCAGTACCAGAAAAGGTGTCTACGCAACAAGAACATGTGAAGGTTTTACTCCGCAGTGGAACAGTCACAGTCAATAAGGAGACGCCCACAAGTTAGAAGAAGAAGACCATTACATGCCATCCACAAGAGATGTGCCAAATTCTATCCCATAAGGTTGCGTTGAACCAATCCTAGGGGAGGAGATCCCTAATGTGCCATATATTTCACCGCACAACCATATAGAGAAACCACATGATCCATTCTCAGATAGTCTAAAGCTGAGAAAAGAGGAAGGACAATTTAAGAAGTTCCTAGACATCTTCCAAAAGCTCCACATCAACATCCCACTCATGGAGGTGATAGAAAAAATCTTTGCATATGGACGATTCTTGAAGGAAATCATCAAAAAGAAAATATAGATAAAAGATACATATGTCTTGCATGTTGATGAAGTGATGAGTGCGATGATCTAGGAAAGACTGTCGATGAAGAGAAAGGACCCAGGATGCCTCTACACTCCTTTTTCCATAGGCACCCATCATTTCCAACAAGCACAATGTGACTCCGGGGAAAGCATAAATCTCATGCCCCTTACTACTTTTTGAAAGTTGGGACTGAAAGAACCAACAAAAACATCTATGACAATTGAGTTGGCTGATGGATCTATTATGAGGCCATACTGGATATGCGAGGATGTTTTAATCAAGGTCGACAAATTCATTTTTCTTGTTGATTTTGTGGTCATGGATATACACGCGGTGCAATGATCTGAGATGATATTAGGAAGGCCCGTTCCAAGTTACAACTGACGTGATCATTGTCATTGGTAGAGGCTATTTGACACTCAGGATAGACGATGATAGAGTGGGGTTTAGGCTTCCATATGAATCTTCACAACCATCCCGTAACAACTTAGACTGAAGAAACTCATCTTTTCGAGCCTATGACATAAAATAAGGGCGCTTATTAGGAGGCAACCCAACCATCATTTACTACTTTAGGATTTTATTATTTATATTTGAGTCAGTAGTTTCCATAGCTTTAATTTGCATTTTATTAATTTCAACAAGAAAAGGTACTTGATCATTTTTCTTTGGTGTGCAGACACTAAACAAGTCGACAGTACTGACCACAAAGTTGGTAGTACCGACGACATCACAAGACAACAAGGGTCAAGTTCTAAAGACTCGGTACTACCAAAAATATACTCAATAGCATCAAATTTTTGCAGAGAGGGGCCAAGTTAACTGATAAGGACTCGCTACTACCGACATCAACTTGGTAGTAACGACGACTAGTGATGCTCCAAGTTTGAGATACTGAGGTAATGCTTGGAAGCACTGACAAGTTCTAAAGAGTCGGTACTACTGACACCAAAGTCGGTACTACCGACTTTTCCCTGTAAAATTAATAGAGCTACAAAAAAGGTTGTCAATACCATTGACTCATAGGTCGGTAGTACCCACTCACAAATCTTAAAGTAGGATATTGAATGCCTATCTAAATACCACAAACACTCATGTTGGTGGAACCAACACCGAGGGAGAGACAATAATGAAATTTGATCCACAAAAGCCAAAGGGAACATTTTAGCCACCACGACCACTGCCACCATGATGTCCCCATATTTTTTTAAAACTTAATCTAATGTGTGACGTCCAAATTGAAACCCTCACCTCAGTGAGAATCCCAATTTAAGCACCACACACTAGGCTAAGAAGAAGAAAATTGAGGGAGTCGGAAGGAAACAACAGTAGCACATGCATATGAACAATAATAAAACCATAAAATACATGTTCACCATTCAACATATAATTACAACATGAATTGTTACAACATTTGATACTACATATTGAACAACAAACTTTTACATATACATGTACTACCACTAAACAACATGATCTTAAGACAACAGGTCCACCTGTACATCAGCTCGTCACACAACTCTTAACTATGCAGGTTTTTCAAGATCATATGTCTACAACCTAAACATTTTAGCCACCACGACCACTGCCACCATGATGTCCCCATATTTTTTTAAAACTTAATCTAATGTGTGACGTCCAAATTGAAACCCTCACCTCAGTGAGAATCCCAATTTAAGCACCACACACTAGGCTAAGAAGAAGAAAATTGAGGGAGTCGGAAGGAAACAACAGTAGCACATGCATATGAACAATAATAAAACCATAAAATACATGTTCACCATTCAACATATAATTACAACATGAATTGTTACAACATTTGATACTACATATTGAACAACAAACTTTTACATATACATGTACTACCACTAAACAACATGATCTTAAGACAACAGGTCCACCTGTACATCAGCTCGTCACACAACTCTTAACTATGCAGGTTTTTCAAGATCATATGTCTACAACCTAAATAAAGGATTACATGTGGTACACATCATCACAATATTCAAGAATATTGTACTAAATACGCCTACATGTATTTTTATATACCTCTCATTAATTCGATCAAAAATGCGTGTTGCTATATTTCCAAAAACTTTGGGTACAAAAAAGTAACATGCGCCCCCTCATCCTAGTGTTTCAAAACACTAAAAAATCTAGATTGCTTCTCGCAAGAAGCCCACACCAAACAGAAAAAGAAGAAAGGAAAACAAAAGGGAAACCCCATGGCTTAGGATCCTACGCTATTCTACTTATCAATCACCTCAATTGCATTATCCTCATCTTATAAAGTATGAGAATTGGTAGGTAGGCTAGAGTATTCATGGCAGCACCAGGTATCTGGGTTGAGTCCTAAGACTTCCCTGTCTGAAGACCACACAACGTCGAGCGTCTAAATTGACCAGAGTGTTTTTTCTTAGAAGAATTCCACTCAATTGCAGACCTATCTTACAAAGTCTACTGCCGGATTCAAAAAACTTGTTGATCAAGTAAGTGGGACTAACAAGACCCTATTTTTGATCTACCTTCCCAACCACTGGCATTATCCGCAGCTCCTGAAAGAGTGGAGTGAAAACTAGAACATCAACAGAGATAGTTCTCATTACTAAGCTTGGCAATAAGATAAAACTAGAACTCGACAATAATAAACAAATATAAGAAAAAACATATACTTGCACAAAGATATTCATTATCAAAAGAGAACACATATTTTAGACACATTTTCCAATATATGCTCGTACATCTGCCTACCAATGGGATAGATGCATTCAGGCCTTATGATCTGCTTACCAAAGAGATAGATCACTCACTAGCACTATGCTTACCAATAGAGATATAGTGCTTTCATATAATGGAACATATATATTATGTTTCATGCGTTCAAAGCAATAAGTATGGAAAATCAAGCAACATATCATGCAAGAACAATCATTTCATCCAATATCATATGCCAAGTGTTTACTACACATATAATGCAAGCGTACGTACAATAAGCCAAGTAAGAGGTAATGGTGTACCTTTAAAAGAGACATTCTAAACTATATTCCTGATGTCATCTATATCTCTGGGTCAAACCTTGATCAAGACAAGATCACATATCACCATCAGGTTCTCATCAATCTTAATCCTAGTTATGTCCATTTCAGGGTTTGCCTTATCTCTTTAGTATATTTCCATTATCACTTGCGTTCTTATCTTGGAATTAGGTTACTGATGTAATAATATATTTATGTTCCAAAATTAGACTTTATTTACTGATAATTATATTTCACATCTGATGTGCACATATTAACCCTAATTTATATGCATTACTCCAATTAGGGTTTCAACACCATATAATATGAGTCATCACCACATTATCATGAGTTATGTGCATAAGATTGATATGTTAGTTTCACATTGTGTTCCATATACTGTAATGAACATTTTCTGGAATTTCCAAGATTTATTGAGCATACTTGTGATTATTGCATATTAATTAGGGTTAGTAGCCCTAATTAGCCATATGAACTATATTACTTAATTTTATGCATCAACATTATAACTACTGACATCAGATGGATTATAAACATGGTTATAGACTTAGTGACATATTCTCATAATTTTTAGCCATCATTTGTTATTTATAAGACATAATATAAGCATTTCACAAATGACATGATATTCCTAACATTAGTGCATCAAAATCCTAGTTTTACTATTCCATTGTGTTCTACATATTTTTCTGAGAAAAAAATACCTTATTTGTATTTTTCTGACATCATATGTATTTTGTTATAACCTCATTTTTCTAAACAATGTAATGAGATTTGTAAATCTCCTTTTAAAAGATAAAATCAATGGTTGATTATTTGTTTGAAATGCATGGTTTTCATTCCTAATAGCCTTGTTTGTTTTCTTGGTGGGCTTTACTGGATATTAAGCCCAATTGAAATAAAAAGAAAAGAAAAGGAAAAGGAATTTGTTTGAATAAAGGGATAAATAAGAAAAGGGATAAAAGAATAAGAGGAAAGGGCAAGGGAATATTTCCCAAGGTGAGTTTTCGTGCCTTTATGGTTCCTTGAGGCCTAAGGAATCCAAGATGATAATTTAATGGCAATGGAAAAAGAAAATATGTGAAAAATGTATATAATTAAGTGATGACTTGCAACTAAATAAAAGGACCCGATTTCTTTAGATAATAATCCCTAATTTGGTATGATGAAAGATTAAGATTTTAATGAATTTCCCTTAAAATTTGAGATAAAAAGGAGCTACGGATTAGGAGTTATGGTTTTCTCAAATTATCTTTAAAAATATGGTTTTATCTTGAAAATAGGATATCTTCTCTTTTTTTGGTTGAGCGCGAGGGATGAGGGCCGTTGGATCTTGATCCAATGAGCGCCGCTCATCGTCTAGTTCCAAAGGAACTCAGACTCTAGCTGAGTTACAAAGGGATTCTTTCCCCTCAATTTCCTCATGATCCCGAGCCTGTGCAAGGCCGTTTTTGTTTCCTATGGATTTAGGAGAGAAGTCCGAAGAGAATTGTCCCTACTTTGTAGGGGTTTGGTCGACGATTGGGGAAGTTCCCAATCCACCCGATTCCTGCCTTCGACCCTATATATAGGGGAGGGTGAGAGAGGGTACCAGCATGCCTTCTTGCTACCCTAAACGCTGCAGCGGATCGAGAGGAGTGTTTTTGTGCATCCAATTCCATCAACCACCCTGACCTGCACCCATGGAGTCCGACGAGTAGGAGGTCGTAGCATGGTTGTGGCAAGTAATTGAAACTGTGGTCGAGTTTGGAGGAGGGAGGCGAAGCTCCCTGGACGATCGGCGTGCTCGTAGGTGGTCAAAACCTCTGAGTCAACCAAGAGGTTGACCATCGGAACAACGGAGAGGAATCGCGAGGTTGAAGAAGGGACCCCGCGAAATTACCAGCGTGCCCCCTCGTCTCCTTCTGTCAAGGTAAGGATACTTTGTTCTTTTTTATACTTTGGATCAAAGTTTAGGCACACGAATCCTAGGCCGTTGGATCCTGCGTGGTCCGGCGGACCATGGATCAAGCGGTCACCGATTTTCTAGGGTTACCGAATAAATCAGAGAAATGATTTTTCTTGCAAAAATCATATCTTTTGCTAGAAAACTCAGATGAAGAAGTGGTATACATGAAAATTGATTAGAAAAATACGAGGAATAAGTTAAAAATAGTTAGAAGGCCTGAATCTGTAAAGTTTTTGCAAAATTGTTTTATTTTGATGAAAAAGATAATAAAATTTGGTTAGAAACCCTAATTGATGATGATGGATAGTTTTGTAAGTGCAGGTAGATTAATTCGAGTATTGTTAACTTGTTTAATGATAAAGATGAATCTTAACCTGTTTTGAAGATGAAATTGCAAGATTTAGGGTTTTAAACATAATGTGATGGTTAATATACTTAGAAACCCTAACTAGGGGAAAAAGGAAAGAAAAGTGCCCTTAATCTGAAATTAGGGTTATATGTTGTAAAAAGGTAACCTTAATATCATTCATGAGGAGTAGATGAGATAATTAGGGTGTGTGAGTAATTTTATAAAATTAAGGTTTGAAATAGGAAAAGTGAAGTGAAACCCTAATTGTAATTGAAACCCTAAAAAGGACTAGTAACCATAGGAGCAACTAGGCTTAATAAACCTTGATGGCATGATCAATGATAGAAAAATTGGATGCATATTTCAGGATCATCTTGTGTGCTTGCTTGTTTATTGGATTCCTTGATTAGTTGGATTATTCTGCACTCAAGTCAGCCTGACATGTATGTGGTTAATTATGGTTAATCACATTAGTTTCTCGAAGGTTTTCCAGATGATTAATCACATTGAATGCAACCTATCAGTTTGGATGTTCATACTTGCAAATCATAAAGTCACTATGATTATCACAATTATAATATAAGTGTGTATTCTCACACCTACATGCCACCCTGATGGATGATGCAAAAAGGTCAAGCCCAGGAGGGAAGACCCATTGGTACCACGAGTGGTGACCCCAGACACCAAGCTCAGGATTGAGAAGGTGGTCTTTGTTGCATGACTAATGGGCACCATGAGAGGTGACCCCAGTAACCAAGCTCAGGATTGAGAAGGTGGCCTTAAGTCAATGGCAAAGGAGAAACCCTAAAGAGGGTATTCTAGGGCTAGGGCAAAAGCGGTGGAGAAGGTCACCTTGAAAGTGTAAATTGGCTTGTTAATTAACTTGATTGTGATATTTAGATTGTTAGCCATATTTTTGAAATTTTAGTTGTCCCCACATACCTACATATTCATTTATGCTGACCGACGTTTTATACAACTCTGAAAAGAACAAACAGAAAAGTGACACATTGCAAAAATAAGAATTAAAATACAAGGAAGATTAGATAGAATAGATTCAAGCTGTGTGGATAGAAGTAGATATCTAAAGTTTTTAAAAGGTATGCAAAATTTTATTTTATATCAGCTTTCAGTATAGTTTGGTAGAATTTTTTTTGTTGTTATTGATTATTTGTCGAACCATTGATCCTGGAAATTGAGAAAACGACTCTGACCTCTTGGTCTCCCTTAATTGAGGGTTACCAGGAGGCGGGCTCGTTACACATTTTATATGAATTATACAAGATCCTAACATATTTTAGGATTTTACCTTTTTGAGCCAATAAGGCGTCACCACGTGTCCTGCTTGGGTACGGCTCCTTCTCATGTCTTGCGCTGGGTCGGCCGATTTTTCGCTGGTTCGGGTTGGCTTGGGTCTGGACCGCAGTGGACCACACTGGTCCACCCTTCCCTTTCTCGTGAGAACGTGAGAACGCAGACGCTGCGTGCGTTCTTCCCTGTTTCGTGAGGGCACCGCCGCACGGTCCACCTCCAGCAAGATGCCTTGGTAATTTTCCTGCTCCTCTCCTACTGAATCCACAAGCAAAAGGTCCGAGGAACCTTTCTGCACCATCCCGGCTCCTCAAGGGGCTTCGTTGGTCACTGGAGCTGGGTCTCGTCGTAGCTCCCTTACGCCCACCGCCGTAGGGACTAAGGAGGGGGAAGATGTCTCCTACAGCATTTCTCACCGGTGAAAGGTCCAGGGACATCACACGACCTCTAAAAACTCACTCCAATGCTAAAAGACATCTTCTGTAAGCTCTATGCCTATCTACCAAAGTCCGTAAGCTTCCTCCTAAAATGGAGTTCGCCAGCCACACTTCCGCCACCACATGGTGTGAGTATACACTTATACAACTGCTTTGAGCTCGACTTTTGTTTTCCCCTCTTCATCACCCTCAGATCTCTTCTCTGTCCTCTGGACACTACCTGCACAACGGGGTGGAGAGGTAATGGGAAACAAGAGCTTGCTCTCCCTTGTTTCTTACCCTCTGTCCTCAAGAAGGGGGTTGAAGGGTAGCCACGATTAATCTGAAGCTAACTGCTCGGTTCCTACGACCACTTGCCCACAACGGGATATTTTGATAGTGTTGGAGCTCGACGCATTGTGGAGAGATGTAACTACTATAAAGAAGATGATGTCCAACCATCTGATCATATCCGACGCACAGGGTCATGGGCATCACTAGGTCGATCCGTGGCTTGCAAGCCACAAGGGTGCGTGACAAAGGCTGATGTCTAGCTTAAGGCTAAGAATAATTGAAACCTTAGTCTTTCATACCTAAATATACATATTACTTCATCATATTCAAACTTAGATAACTTTGACCAAGAACCTCAATTAATCATGAAACTAGGATCATAGTTTTATCATCATCTAAGCTACATCACATACAAATTTAAGTGCCAAGTTACCACTATTTGACCAATAACTTATACTTCCGGAATGCACAAACTTATGTATCAATTATAAATTCATGTTCAAGCATCCTCCAAACATCAAGAAAGCATTTTGCATTATTAATACCATCTGAAAGCATGAATTTAGATATCTCATTAGGGATCCAAAAATCTCAAAAGATCACTCCATCACATCGTACACACCTTAAAAAAAATTGTCCTCAAAATTAAACCTAAAAATCCAGTCCATCACATCATATACATCTTAAAAGAAAATTTTGTCCTCAAAATTAATCCATTCTTTTACTCCAAGGAAAACTAAGGATCATCTTCCATATGTAGGGCACTTCTCTAGATGTAACATATACACAAACAAAAGCTCCATGATTATATCCAAACCACTACTAGGAGGTTTCAAAACATCTAGGGTGAACCACCCACCATAAAACATGTTTACCATGCTTAGGTTATGTCATGCCATATTTCACATGTTAGGATTTTCATCCTCATTTTTTTACACAAACTGTAAGATTTAAAGATTAACATTTTTTTGGATTGATTTAACTATAATTAACCCACATATCCATAGATAACAAAACAAGGTGTCATCATAATTTTATGTCGTGCTATTTGTTGGAATAAATTCAACTGATTCATTAAATACTAATGTTAGCATGTCATTAATACATTTCATTTCTCATTTTTGATATTTAGGTTACAAACTTTATAGGTGATTTCATCACAATATTAACCAACAATATTATGTCACGTGATCAATATTCATGTAACATGTGTCATTAGCGTCATCTCATTGTACTTTCTCATATTAGGTTGAAAACTCTATTAGAGATTCATCATGATATTAGCCAACTACTCTTATTATCATAATTCACACATATGGCTAGCCAACTTACAGAGAGCTATGCCAATACATCACTAGGCTTTTTTATCATGTCATACCCAAATATCACATCTCACGATTAGATCACATCCTTACATACATTATATCATGGTTGTTCTAAACAACCTATACAAGTGGCTTATCAAGCATATATCAAAACTTTATTTAGTCCAATAAAGGTTATCCTGACCCATATCATGAGGGTAACGTCATGCTCAGTCTCTATGGGCTTACTCATATCTGTGAGTAACGTATATGTACAAACTTTATCTTCCCTCTTTGGTCTAGGGCTCTCAGGTCTACCTCATTGGAACTAGTGATCCACTTCACAAACTCTAGCCACATAAGAACAAACCAAAACATGACATGATATTCTCTTTTCATCGATCTCTAACCATGAAATACTATATTTCATCTCTCTCTTATATGTACACCACTAGAGTCCTACATGGGAACCACCAACTCGAGCATGAGGCCTCATAGAAACCAACACAGTTACCACCTCCAGGGTCTTGGGACTCTCTCTCCCTCACCCAGATGGTAGATACTCACATTCATGTTCACATATTCATATATAGATAACCTCTTTCTATCTTTAGGGTTTGGTCCTCCCAAGGACATCTAGGGTTCAACAAGACTATATAAATCATGCATAAAGCAACTCAACTCAGTCACTCAGGAGTAGTCTAGTTTAGTACATATCATACACACATTTCTCATAATTCTCATATCTTAGAGTTTAGATTCTCTGACCTTCTCCCTCTGGGTCTCACTCTCTCTAGATTTAACCATATAATTGGTCCTAACACTAGAGTTCCTCCTTTGTAAAAGATCTTGAGGCTCATGTTGATTCACATCCTTATCTTAGCTTAACTTATCTTAGAAAAGCATATGCACTTGCATTGCAAAATCCTTATCTCAAATCCTCAAAACTAAAATTTCCTCAAATACAAACTTTTATCATCATCAACCAACTTGTATCATCTATGTAAGACTTAGATCATCATTCAATCTTATTCCATCTATTCCATCGATCACATATTCCAATAAGGCTCTAGACATCTAATCTAGAACTACTCACTCTTCTAGACTGATGTCATTCAATTTCACTTAGTTTGTATGACTACCTCCTACTCGTACATGTGTGGGGACATATTTTTGTAATACTTACATATATAATAACATATTGTATAGTTTTTCTCTCATAAAACATGCGTTAGAGAAAACTATTAAGGTTTGATCTGATTGGAATAAAAAATCAAATCTAGAAAATGAGTGTCCCACACATAGTAGAGAGTACAGTGCCATGATAACTAGTAAAAAGGGTGAGAACAAGGAGTAGACTGATGTAGCAACCCAAAACATTGATGCATCATATGTCAAGGGTTTCTCTTCCCTTGATGCACACCATTTCCAAATAATGCAACATCCCATACCACTGCACTATAAGGAAAGAACGTCATCTAAGGACCTGCTATACAACAATCACTAATCTAGACCTAGTTCTCAGACATCTAGCCTGTGTTTGGCACAAGACTGGGATTTTGGAATCTGGACTGGGTTAGTCGGGGTTAGTCTGGATTCCGGTGCTGGGGCAGTCAGGATGCAGTCTGATTTTGTTTGGCAACGCAGTCTGTTTCTGGTCAGCTGGTCTAATTTCAGTCTGTGTGCAGTCTGAATATGTTTGGCTGGAAGTCTAATTCTATTTGGCAGCGCAGTCAGTATCTGCTTATTCTGTCATGTTCTTGCAGCACTATTTGAATAAGTACGCATAATGTGTATTTGTGATGCCACTTCAACCTAAGTTTAGAATATATTAAAAAAATATTTTATTTGTGTTGTGTGGGTGTTATTTTGTATATTTAGAATAGTGCAAATAAGATATGATAATGCTAATTTTTACGTGGGGATTAAAAATAAATGAAACGTTACTGTCGTCTGGAATGACATTTGCATGTGGTATATATGTAATGTTGAACATAGTTAATTGTCATCATTAGTGTAACAAATTACATTATCGTCAATAACAGTCAAGCTACATGAAATATGAAATTGGCCTAATATATTTTGTTCATAACATAAACAAATTACATTATCATCAGTAAAAGCAAATGATAATAATCATATTGTCGTCATTAGTTAAACATAAACAATTACTGATAATAAAATAATTGTTTACGGGTGATCTTCGTCAGGGGAGAAGGACAAAAAATGGGAGCAATAAACAGCCAAACAAAAGCTAAGATTTTGACAAGGCACTTTGGAGGGACATGGTTGGATGTGGATATTGATTAAAATAGGCCAACATTATGGCCTCATCATACTCGTCCCATGACACTGGGCATGGTTCCTGCACCGACTGCTTGTTTTGTTGTTTGATGTCGTCTTTTGACCAATCAAACAACAATGGCAAATGAGGAACATGCTGACTGACTCGACCCTTGACTTGATCATCGGTCCCAATTTGGCCCTCCTCCTCCTTTGTGTGATTGCAACATGGTTTTGTGCATAAAAGGTTATCTTCAACATATTTTTGAATTTTTTCCTATGACATCAACAATTTTTCAAATTTTGCCCATGCCCTTGCTTTGCACGCGATGTCGACATCTAAAATTAATAAAAACAACAAAATTCATAAAGTAACTGTGGCAATAACATAATAATGAAGTAGGAAATTTGATCACATTATGGTAGCAACATATAATATTGTAACACATAAGTAGAGCATGTAAAATGTTGCGACGCAAAAACACAACTACATTTAGCACATATGTTACACGTTCATTTGTTTATTTCAATCGTCAATGCCAAAATAAATCCCTGGTGGGTAAGTGCGACGCGTCGTCAAAAAGTTGCGTTCAATGCCTTGTTGCGCGGCCAATGTGGGGGGAGGCAATAAATCTCCCAATATGAACATATTGTCTCTTACAAACTCTCTCTTGATGTATTGCCATCACATTTGCAACTCAGCCAATGAAATGTAAGGGCCTCCTGTTAAGTATAGGAACTGGTGCCATGCCTCCATCTAAGCCTGTGTAGAATATACTCCATTTACACATCTACCCACGTGATATTGGGTTCTCATTAAACCCATGAGAACCATATCAAGCTTGGTAGACCAGATAAAAACGGTGTCGGCGGTTGGCCAGCCATATAACATATTCTGTAAGTAATATATTTTTCAAAAGTAAGGGTGTATATCACAATTAATTGTATTATTTGGTTTGACCTAACGTTAAGCAAAATTTCGATTAATAACATACATAATTAATAAAACATTCACCAACATAAAGAGAAATTTCATAACACTTAAAATGTAATATGATGTTTATAAAAGTGCCTAAATTAAACAAGTGTATGATGTTCATAACATCCATTGATAGTCATTCTAAATAGAGAAGACAATGTAAATGTATTTGCCATTCAATGTTATGGAGTCATTTGAGGTGAAGGGATGTGCAGAAGCAGACAACAATCTTCCTCCAGACTGGCAACGTTGCATTCTAAAACCTCATGCTCATACTTTTTGTTACTGTATAATTCATCGTAGTTGTGATGAATTTCAATGAAGTCCTTCATGTTCATCGCCTGACCCCACACTGACTTGCACTCAATAGTTAGTAACATAATCTCCGATTTCAATGAATCAATTGTTGGGGGGAGATCAACTGCCCAATGGAAGTATCTGCATCGGTCTTTTCCTTAAAATGTAGTACCAAGTTCAAGTTAATGGCAAAGAATGCGGAGCCTCGACAAGGGCAGTCTATTATTTATTGATGTACTATCGCACCTCACGGGTAGGGCATATGTAATACATTTCTCCTGGCCTTTGACTCAGAATGGAAAAGTCATTTAACCCTGCATCCTCTGTGTTAAGCCGTAAGGCTGCATTTAGCCCACAATCACACCTCGAAACCTTATATGGAGTCATCGACATCTAATAAAACAAAATTGACGATTAATAGAAAAATGTCGGGTTCATGACATAGTTTTCAAAGATAATATGAAGAACATTTGTTCAGGAATAGCTAATTGTTGCAACAGACAAGTGCAGTTCATTTGGACATATCATAATATAGTATATCTATGACGTATTGTATCCATATTCTTCTGTTGAAGAGTCATTATCACTCGTTATTTGAAGTCGGTGGCGAAGATATCGACACTTCTCCCACATACTTGAAATTTCTTCTTGTAACCTATCGATGTCTGCTCTTGTTGAACAGACAAAGGCACAATGTTCTGACCAGAACTTGCGTTCACTACGTGCATATGCGATCTGTGATACCATTACATCCCTAATTGCAGTCAGCGTAGCCACTGTAGGTTGTACTTGCTGTGCAGGCAACCTCATATGGCATCTAGTTGGTACAAGACCCCTACTACATGTAAAATATGACATGTGGGGATTGTTGTCTTCAAACCGTCCATTTGCCGCATATGTGGCATCTATGTATACTCGTACGGTGCACTGCAGACCACATGGGCACGACGACATGTCATTGTCCATTTCTAGACAGAAAACCTAATGAGACATAATTTCACATTGTTTATAAGTAGGCAAAATTGTAGTCAACAATACAGTTTGAGAACAAAAGTTGGCCGTTAAGTTACACAAAAAAGGGAGTAAGTGAAACATGTTGTAGAACATGTTTCAATTTCTACAAGTTAGAAAACAAATGTATAAATAACTGATTTGCCCACATAGAATTGACAACAGTTTCGCACAAAACATCTCCCTCTCTCGCATCGGCCTGGCTTGTTTGTTGGAGAGAACTCAATTCATTCAAGATGTCAGTGGTAGTATGAGGTTCATCCAAGTTTTCGTCCATCATAGGATCACCATCATTTTGGCGTCGGATAAAATTGTGAACGATACAACAAGCCATTACAATATGAGACTGAGACTTCACGGGAAAAGTCGCTCCTTTATGAAAGTAGGAAAACCTCTTCTTCAACACACCAAAGGCTCGCTCAACAACATTACGTAGTTGAGCATGTCGGTGGTTGAACATTTCCTTTTTGCTTGTGTATGAGCCTCTGTTACCCCGATACTCTGCTATATGGTAAGCAACGTTTCGATATGGTGCAAGAAATAGGCTAGTGTTGGCGTACCCTTAATCAACAAGATAATACTTCCCAGTAGGTACTTTGAACCCGCCCGTGGTTGTAGCTGTGTGAAGTACCCTTTGGTCAGCAACAAATCCCTCCCATCCAGTCATGATATATGTAAACTCCATTGAAAAGTCTACTACAGCCATGACATTCATGGAAACATTCCCTTTTCTATTCCTATATCGGTTCTCTTATCGCACTTCACCAAAACGGGGATATGTGTCCCGTCAATTGCCCCAATGGCATCCTAAGATAAGTATATAAGAAATATGTAAGTAAATACCAAACTCAACGATGACGATAGTGGTTATATTAACAATGGAATGGATAATGGTCAACTAAGTGATGGTCATACCTTGAAGTAAGGGTAAAATCTTGAACTCTCGGCGATGCGGCGGTGCGGAGTTATGGATGCAGTTGGCATGACAATATAATCGTTGCACAAAGCACACACTGCATCCAACACCTCGTTAAACTTTCTACTTATGGTCTCACCGCTATGAATGTAGTCCTCAGCCAGAACACGGTTGGTATGGCCATGGCCAACCATTAGAAGGAAGTAGCAAACTGCCTCCACTGATGACACACCTCTGGTACTTTTCAACAAACCTCGGTCCTCAAGTTTGTCAACAAAGGCTAAAACCGTGTTGGGTAGCATACGGTACAGATCGTACACCCTCCTTTCATGGCCGGTTATTATTTCTAAAACCTTTTGATGGCCGCTCCTAATACTAACCGATCTCGGTATTGGTTAGTGTGTGGTTGCGGCGTCTGAATTTTGCATGATATTGTGGGAAATTTGGTTAGCTATTTGGTAGGATATTGCGTTAGCAATGTCATTAGCCAGACCAGACATAAGATCCAGTAGTTGTAGAATGTCATCAGTTGTTTCATATGGATGAGTACCGACCATTACGTCTAGAATTAAAAGCGATTATCCGCATTAGAAAAAAATTGAGATATTGCAGAAATGAAATTAGGGCTATAGCGAAAAAATTGCAAATACTGACCAAATAGTAAATAACAAGATAAACCATTACATAGTACCATAGTTCAGAGATTGTTCTCAACGGAATAAAATAGTACAACAACAACTTTTGATAAAGTTCATTAAATAAAAGGCAGGATACTGATATAGTTCTTAAATTAGACAACCTCAAAAGTACGGTGGAGATTGTGGCGTGAAGGGTGATTGTGATGCAGAAGCTATAGAAGCTGTGTTCTTCATTTCCCACAAGTCTTGCAACCAAATGGTAATTTTTTGTGGGGTGTCCATAAGGCTTAGGTAAATGTTACAGTTAGCTGGATCTTTTATGGCATGCACAAGAGTGGTAAAAACCGGGACAGGGGCGTCAGGGTAGCTTGCATGAAAGTGGTGCAAAATGGTTTGGTATTTGTCTTTATCATTAGACCTAGCAACAATTCCGCTGCCCATATCATGTACCTTGGAAAACACCTTTGTGAATTCGGACACGACATCATTAGACAGGACACAATTGTCATGTGAGCTTGATGCTCGCTTCCTACGTATGATCGTGGTGGGAGTCCTTGGACCAACACCTTGGTTGTGTGATCCACCGTTGGTGTCCTCACTTTGCATCCCAGAATTAACCATGTCTTCAGTGAAACCAGTTGGACCGGTCGGTTCTGGGCTGACAAATGAATCAGATGCATCTAGGTCAACAACAACATCATCTTTACATGCAACATCAGAAGGAGGTTGTCTATCGGTTGAGGACATTGCATGATGGCCCCTAGCTATGTTCCTCCACCCCATCAGCTCGACGTCGTGGTAGTGGTAGAATGGTCTGTTGATCAATCTCGCTAGTTCCCTGTTTGCCTAAAATATGGGACAACTACTGATTAGGTCAATATTAACAAGTTTAATTTAATATATAATAGTCAAGGGAGTGTATATTATTAGACATACCGCAAGTGCCTCCCTCTACTCCGGGGTGTCAGGCAATATTGGCTTGTGCCTGCTGTCATCCCATCCAACACCACTTTTGTTGGTCACCGGTTTTATCTTTGTATAGTCTCTCCTGAGGTTCTTCCACCGAGTTTTTAACTGATCTAATGTACCCTCGTTCCTCCCCATCCTGATATACCAATCACGTTGCGTCTCCCTCCACACATCCCTAGTAAATATTCCATCGACGCACCTACCCATGTCATATTGTCTCCTCAATGCCGCAACCAGAGCCTCATCCAACTCTTTCGAACATACAATACGGAACCTCGGGTCGAGTGCAGCCATAGTAGCAATGACACTATGATATATCACTTTAGTATGGGTGTTTAAACGAAACCGTTATACGAACCTAGTATGAGGCTACGCTGTTGAAAGCAATAACTTGTATTGAAAGCAATAACTTGTTGAAAGCAATAACCCATGTCATATTATCTCCTCAATGCTGCAACCAGACATAAGATCCAAAATTTGTACAACAAATTTGAAATTGTTGTTAAATTTGAAATGGTTTTAGCAAATGCATCATCCAATATGTTCATTATAGGAAAACTACATAAATAGCAAGCATTCAACATGGCATTCACATTAAATGTGTTTGTATTGCTCATGAGATATACCTGGTAAGCCGAATTGAAGGTTGAAGAGAGTTTCACAGCTAGCGACAAGGTCAGGGATGATACATACAAGAAATTCATAGGGAATACATATTAGCCGAAATAGTTGGATTACTTGCAATATAATCAATAGAATACTAATGGGTGTACATTTTTGTCGTACATGAAAATTAAAAACATTCATTCAAGCTAACAATAAAATCATTCATTCAAGCTAACATGAATGATCAAAATTAGGGTGTCCCAGTTCTAGTTTTGAAAAGTTGACACATAAAAAAACCTACATGAATGATTCAGACCTCAATGTAGGGCTTATAGCACATACTTGTTCCAACTTAAACACCATAATTTGTACGTATACAAAGCATAAGCAGTCAAGGTGCACAGTCATAACACAAATAAGAAGAAGTTGAATAATCAAAATTAGGGTGTCCCAGTTCTAGTTTTGAAAATTTGACACATAAAAAACCCTACATGAATGATTCAGACCTCAATGTAGGGCTTATAGCACATACTTGTTCCAACTTAAATAAATATATTACATAAGATATTTGTACCTAAACAAATAATGACCTATAAAATATAATACATTATATATATTAACATGAAAACACAACTGAAAGCACACTGACATATATAACATAAATCTACTTCTCGGGTTCCTTCCATGACCAAACAATATGCTAAAACAATCATGCCTAAATATAAACCTGTCCTTGTAAATGAGGTTACTAGAAGGGAGAACTCATTAATTAAATTGTCAATATAAATATATAACAATTATTTTGTTCCTATCCCATATGGTCGACCTATTTCATTTCAATGCAGAATGTTGTGCTCTACATTGCTGGTGTATTGATGTTTATAACATGATTAACAACACCATAATTTAGGTGATCTATAGTCGGCATTCAGATATATGTTTCAACTTAAACAAAAATATTACATCATATTATTTTAAACGGAACAAATAGTGACCAATCAAATTAGGGCTTATACAATGAGCACATAATAGTGACCATTTTAAATGGATAGCACAAAATTGTTCCAACTACAAACTAGTATGTTTATTAGCATATACAATGTACACTACACACTAGTATGTTCTAAATAAAAATAATTAATACGTAATAGGTGGATTCCAATTTTATACCATCATAGTAGACCTAGTTGGGGGGGGGGCAGACCTCAGTCAAGGGGTGTGTACAAGGTGCCAAAATATATTAACACAAAGAAAAGTTGGTACTAAAGTTTACAAAATAAATGAAATGACTATGAAAAAGATCTACCTATACTAATGGGTGTACAATTTGATCATATAAAAAGCATAAGCAGTCAAGGCGCACAGTCATAACACAAATAAGAAGAAGTTGAATAATCAAAATTAGGGTGTCCCAGTTCTAGTTTTGAAAAGTTGACACATAAAAAAACCTACATGAATGATTCATACCTCAATGTAGGGATTATAGCACATACTTGTTCCAACTTAAACAAATATATTACATAAGATATTTGTACCTGAACAAATTATGACCTATCAAACATAATACATGATACATATTAACCTGAAAACACACTGACAGATATAACATAAATCTACTTCTCGGGTTCCTTCCATGACCAAACAATATGCTACAACAATCATGTCTAAATATAACCCTGTCCTCGTAAATGAGGTTACTACCAGGGAGAACTCATTAATTAAATTGTCAATATATATATAACAATTATTTTGTTCCTATCCCATATGGTCTTCCTATTTCATTCCAATGCATCCCTTTTATCTTGGAATATCCCAAAATATGACATACTGTTTTTGCTCTTATATGAAAAATAAAATTATATATCTGGTTCATTACACAGAAAGAGATGAGCAAGTGATAGTGTCAGAGATGGTACATACAACAAATGCAGAGGGAATATAGATTAGACAAAATAGTTGGATTATTTGAAATAAATAATGAACAACTTGTTTAGATAGGCAAATAATATTTTGGAACCAAATTAGACTAAGTCAACATCACAAAATGGTGACAGGAGCAGCAGAATATTGTGCTCTACATCTAATGCTGGTGTATTGATGTTTATAACATGATTAACAACACCATAATTTAGGTGATCTACAACACAATAGTCGGCATTCAGATATATGTTTCAACTTAAACAAAAATATTACTTCATATTATTTTAAACGGAACAAATAGTGACCAATCAAATTAAGGCTTATAGCACATAATTGTTCCTACTACAAACTAGTGTGTTTATGAGCATATACAATGTACACTACACACTAGTATGTTCCAAATAAAAGTAATTAATACGTAATAGGTGGATTCCAATTTTGTACCATCATAGTAGACCTAATTGGGGGGGGGGCAGACCTCAGTCAAGGGCTGTGTACAAGGTGTCAAAATATATTAACACAAAGCAAAGTTGGTACCAAAGTTTACAAAATAAATGAAATGACTATGAAAAAGATCTACCTATACTAATGGGTGTACAATTTGCATGCATACAAAGCATAAGCAGTCTAGGTGCACAGTAATAACACAAATAAGAAGAAGTTGAATAATCAAAATTAGGGTGTCCCGGTTCTAGTTTTGAAAAGTTGACACATAAAAAAAACCTACATGAATGATTCAGACCTCAATGTAGGGCTTATAGCACATACTTGTTCAAATGTAAACAAATATATTACATAAGATATTTGCACCTGAACAACTATTGACCTATCAAACATAATACATGAAAACACACCTGAAAACACACTGACAGATATTACATAAATCTACTTATCGGGTTCCTTCCATGACCAAACAATATGCTACAACAATCATGTCTAGATATAACCCTGTCCTCGTAAATGAGGTTACTAGCAGGGAGAACTCATTAAATAAATTGTCAATATAAATATATAACAATTATTTTGTTCCTATCCCATATGGTCGACTTATTTCATTTCAATGCATCCTTTTTTTCTTGGAATATCCCAAAAGACGAGATACTTTTTTTCTCTTATCTGGTTCATTACACAGAAAGCATGTTCGTATTGATCAGGAGAAATACATGGTCAGCCAAAATCAAGGTTGAAGATAGGAGCACGGGTCAGGGACGATACATACAAAAAATGTAGAGGGACAATACACATAAGCCGCTAGCCTACTAAAACAAAGAAGAGGGTCGACGAAGAGGGTTGGTGAAGACATACCTCTCAAGCAGCTGGGCGACTTCTAATTACATGGGCTCGGCAGCGGCGACTTCAGAGAAGATTTTGTGGAGGATGCGAATGTGAACATGGAGGATTTCAGATATGAATCGCAACACTATATAGCAGCAGCGACAACGCTTGCCCTTGCTAGGGTTTACTGGGTTTGCACACAGTGAAAAGGGGGGATTTGATGGGAGATGACAACTCCAGATGATGCTTGATTCTCAGCGTCTAGACTGGCGGTGTAGGTCGGCGATTGCAGACGACCCACCATACCCCTCCGTCGGCTTGATTGACTGGTTGTTACGCCTACTCCACTGTCCAGGCTTATCCCTACGACATTGCCCTGCCATACGAAACGATGGGATGCTGCATGTCTCGAAAGAGGGCGTCATAACTCACGAAGAAAATAGTAACTGCTGGGAGGGCATCGACTTCTCGGGAGAGGGAGAAGAAGAGAGAGAAGAAGAGGGAGAGGGGAAAGGTGAAGGGGTGGGGAGGCGTCGGGGCGCGATGACACCATCGCAAAAAGGACGAGACGAAAATGGACTCAGATCGCGGAAACCGGTTTATGAACCAGAATCCCGCCCCTCATGGGACTGGGAGAACCCGGGTTAGGGGGTTCCGTTATCACAAAATGGTGGTTTTTAAGAGTTGCAAACCAAACAAAAATCAACCTCAAACCGGCACTTATTTGGCGGGGTTGGCACATAAAGACAAGGCCGAACCGGGTTTCGGTCCCGTGCCAAACGTAGGCCTAGGTGCTAGCCTAGAGTCTAGGTCAGATCTAGTCTTTAAAAGACAACTAATCTAACCCTAAAGATTTTTAAGGTTCAATGTTTTCTTTAGTTTGAGTTGTATAATGAGCAAATGTTAGGCTTTACTATTGTTCATGGTCTGACACCACCTGTGACGTCCTTGAATTTTCTAAAACTTAATCTAATGTGTGACCTCCAAATTAAAACCCTCACCTCAGTGAGAATCCCAATTTAAGCACCACACACTAGGCTAATAAGAAGAAAATCGAGGGAGTCGGGGGGAAACAACAATAGTACATGCACATGAACAATAATAAAACCATACAACACATGTTCACCATTCAACATATAGTTACAACATGAATTGTTACAACATTTGATATTGCATATTAAACAACAAACTTCTTCATATACATGTACTACTACTAAACAACAAGATCTTAAGACATCATGTCCACCTGTACATCAGCTCACCACACAACTCTCAATTATATAGGTTCTTTAAGATCATGTGTCTACAACCTAAACAAAGGATTACATGTGGTACACGTCATCACAATATTCAAGAATATTGTACTGAGTACACCTACGTGTATTTTTATATATCTCTCATTACAAAGCTTGGAAATAAGATAAAACTAGAACTTGGAAATAATAAAGAAATATAAGAAAAATCATATACTTGCACAAAGATATTCATTATCAAAAGAGAACACATATTTTAGACACATTTTTCCATTATATGCTCGTGCATCTGCCTACCAATGGAATAGATGCACTCATGCCTTATGATCTACTTACCAAAGAGATAGATCATTGTACATGTGATCTGCTTACCAAAGAGATAGATCATTGTACATGTGACCTGCTTACCAAAGCGATAGATCAATCACTAGCACTATGCTTACCAATAGAGATATAGTGCTTTCATATAATGGAACATATACATTATGTTTCATGTGTTCATAGCAATAAGTATGGAAAGTCAAGCAACATATCATGCAAGAACAATCATTTCATCCAATATCATATGCCAAGTGTTTACTACACATATTTTTTTTGAGGAAAGGTAATGTTATATAATTAAAAAACACATCAAGCAAATGAAAACCTGCTTATGTGGAGTACCAACAGAGAGTTTAAGAAGAAAAAAACAACAGCTGAAAGAAGAAAAAAACTAAAAAAAAGCATAAGGAGACATAGTTCAGCTAGCTGGGGGGAGGTACCCCATAAGACAAACCTCCTATCAAAAATATAATATTTTTGCATCCTAGAGATTTTCCTAATTTGACCAGCCCTTGATTTAGAGAAGAAATCATAGAAGTTGCTACACTAAGCTGACCCCAGCCTCCTCGTCCACCATCGCTTTAAGATCATAGAGAAAAGCTGCTTCAGATTCACCTTCTTCCGATTCATCCATTCTTCCTTTTGCTATTTTTCCTGCAGTATAGTAAGGATGTGAAGACCAGCATCTATTTGTGTTATAATAATTCTTGCCAATTTTTTGATGTTGTTGAAAGTTCTATTGTTCCTTTCTTTCCAAAGATTCCAGCAGATTGTGATGAAAAGATCGTTGCTTTTGAAATTTCTGTAATGTCTTGAAGGTGTTATTTGGATGGGGAAAATGGCTTCCTGGAGATCAGGAAGGCAATTTCTCATGAAGTGTGAAAAGATTTCTTGAGAGAATGTGCATTTAAAGAAGATGTGGCTGACCGAATCACAATTTTTTTCACAGATGGCACATCTAAAAGGTCCAATGAAACCCTTTTTTGTGATGTTTTCACCTGTAAGAAGTTTATTATGTAAAAGAAGCCATAAAAAGTTTTGTATTTTTGTGGCCATTTTTGTTTCCAAAGCTTAGTTGAAGATGGGGAGATACCTCTGAATGAGAGAAAATTGTAAGCTAGTTTGACCGAATACTCTTTCCCCCACTTCCAAGAGATGTTATTTGAGGTGTTGTTTTCCAAAGAACTAGAGAGGTTTCTGAATTCATTTTGACTTACCTGGGAAAGGATATATCTTTTGAATGAGTTTGATCTGTTACTAGTGATGAGCGAAAGGGCTTTATCAATTTTTAAGTTGAGGAGTTTTTTTGGAATAGACCAAGATGTTTTGAGATTTAAAACAAAGCTATTTTCATACCATGGATCAGACCAGAAGGAGATGTTTTTGTGAGAATGGGGAGGAGTAATTAAGATTTGTGAAATCATTTTTATATTTTTATTGATGAATTTCCAGAGTGGGGAAGCTGATTTCTGCTGGATTTGGTGCCAAGGAGGTGAGTTATGGTAGTATTTGTTAGTGATGAGATTTGTCCAGATTTTCTTTTTATTTTGGGTAAGACAGTCAATGATTTTGGCAATGAGGCAGAGAGAGTGTGTTTCAATGTTTATAATTCCCCAACCTCCTTGATCAAGTGGAGCTGAAATCGTTTTCCAATTAACTAGATGATAGTGTTTCCCAGGTTTATCTAGATTTTGGACATTGTTCCAAAGGAAATTTCTTCGGATTTTGTCTAGTATGGATTTAGTTTTTGAGGGTAAGGGTATGCAGCTTAAGAAGTGGGTTGTTATAGGTGTGATGACACTATTTAGCAGGGTGAGCCTCCCCGAGAGATTTATGAAGTTGTTTCCCAGCTGGTGAGTTTAATGTTTATTTTTGAAATTATGGGTTTCCAAATAGCATTGGAAATGTTATATGGGGTGATAGGGAGACCCAAGTATTTGATCGGGAAATCTTCTGTTATGCATTTTAGGAAGTCTTTTAGGTTCTCCAAAGACGATTGTTGAATGTTTACCCCAAAAATGGAGGATTTTTGAATGTTTACTTTCATCCCAGAGATATAAGAGAATATACCTATGATCCTAAAAATATTCTGGATAGAGGATATATCTGGTGAGGAGAAAATGATGGTGTCATCAGCGAATTGAATAATGTTCTCCTTGCAGACATCAGGAGCCGAAATGAGTCCGTTTTGCTTTCCCATATGAATCATGCGAGAGAGAATGGTGGTTAATATGATGAAAAAGTAAGGAGATAGAGGGTCCCCTTGTCTAAGTCCATTTGAATTATGGAAATAGCCAAAAGGAACACCATTGATGATTGTGGATAAGTGATTTGTAGATATACATGCATGGATCCAAGAGATCCATTTGTCAGGGAAATCAAAACCCTTGAGAGTCTGCAGCAGACATTTCTAGTTAACAAAGTCAAATGCTTTTTCAAAGTCCAGTTTGATGGCAAGGAGGGTTTTTTTTGTGTGATAGAGATGGATTGTTTCATTTACCATTAAAAAGGCATCTTGAATGCTTCTGTTTTTTAGAAAGGTGGATTGGTTAAGAGGAATGATGTCGTCCATGAGAGGTTTGATCCTATTTGCCAAAGTTTTTGCAATGATTTTGTAAGAGGTGTTTATGAGACTGATAGGTCTGAAATGTGAGATTAATTCTGGTTTACTATTTTTTTTTATCAGAGAGATGAAGGTTTTATTGATGTATTTGATGATGTTATGAGGGTTTGGACTTGCGTGGAAGGCAGAAAGAAAAGCAAGAAAGTCATGTTTATAATGGTTCCAGTTTGCTAAGTAGAATTCTGCATTTAGACCATTAGGACCAGGAGATTTATTTTTGCCGAGATCAGAGATGGCAGATTGTAATTCCTCGAGTGTGAAAGGTTTAATGAGTTCGTGGGGGTTCTTTATTTTATTTTGACAAATAGTATTCCATTGAAGGTTATTAAGGCCGGATGGGTTGTGATTATTATTGAAGATTTTTTTGAAATGGTTTTTTATGTGTGTTATGATGGATTGTTTATGAGATGTGAGTATTCCATTTATCATAAGGTGAGTTATAGCGTTATTTCTAATTTTTTGGTTGCATATTTTATGGAAGTATTTTGTATTTTTGTGACCTTCTTTAGCCCATGTGATCTTAGCCCTTTGTCTCCATTTAGTATCAATTCTGTTATTTATGTGTTCAAGGTCAGCTTTTATTGAAAGGATCAAAGCAAGATCAGCTGATTGGTCTTTTTCAACAAGGAGAAGTTGGTCTTCGAGGTTTTTTTGAGTTTCAGTTAAGGTCGAGGGATTTTGAATCATCCATTTTTTTATATGATTTTTGATGTGTTTAGTTTTTTTTAAGATGTGAAGACCCATGTTTGTTGTTTGTGGGTTAGCAAGCGTCCAGGTTTCTAGACAAGATCTGGAAAAATTATCCAAGGAAAGCCAGTTGTTTTCAAATCTAAAGGGACGAGATCCCCATGAGCAAGAGGTAGTTTCTAGAATTAAGGGAAAGTGGTCAGAAATAGTTCGGTGGGAGATATATACAGAAGAGAGAGGATGCTTGTCTTCCCAAAGGTTTGAACAAATAAATGCAATCATACGTATAATAAGCCAAGTAAGAGGTAATGACATACCTTGAAAAGAGACATTATAAACCATATTCCTGATGTCATCTATATCTCTTGGTCAAACCCTGATCAAGACAAGATCACATATCACCATCAAGTTCTCAACATCTTAACCCTAGTCATGTCCATTTTAGGATTTACCTTATCTCTTTAGTATATTTACATTATTACTTGCATTCTTGTATTGGAATTAGGTTACTGATGTAATAATCTATTTATGTTCCAAAATTAGGCTTCATTTACAGATAATTATATTTCACATATGATGTGTACATATTAACCTTAATTTATATGCATTACTCCAATCAGGGTTTCAACACCATATATTATGAGTCCACCATATTATCATGATTTATGTGCATAAGATTGATATGTTAGTTTCACATTGTGCTCCATATACTGTAATGAATATATTTTGGAGTATCCAAGATTTATTGAGCATACTTGTAACTATTGCATATTAATTAGGGTTATTAGTCCTAATTAACCATATGAACCATATTACTTGATTTCGTGCATCATACTTATTACTGACATCAGATGGATTATAAATATGATTATAGACTTAGTGATATATTCTCATAATATTTAGCCATCATTTGTTATTTATAACACATGATATAAGCATTTCACAAATGACATGATTTTCATAACATTAGTGCATCAAAAGCCTAATTTTACTATTCTATTGTGTTCTACATATTTTTTTTTGAGAAAAATGGTAGCTTATTTGTATTTTTCTGACATCGTATGCATTTTATATGAATTATACAGGATCCTAACATATTTTAAGATTTTACCTTTTTGAGCCAATCAGGCGTCGCCACGTGTCCTACTTGGGCGCAAATCCTTCTCTTGGCTTGCGCTGGGCTGGTCGGTTTTTTGCTGGTTTGGGTTGATTTGGGTTTGGACCTTAGTGGACCGCACTTGCCCGCCCTTCCCTTTCTCGTGAGTTCGCGAGAACGCAGACGCTGCGTGCGTTCTTCCCTGTTTTGCCAAAGCACTGCCGCACGGTCCACCTTTGGCGAGATGCCTCGGTAATTTACTTCTTCTTTCCTACTGAATCCACAAGAAAAAGGTCTGAGGAACCTTTTTGCACCATCCCGGCTCATCAAGGGGCTTCGTTAGTTGCTGAAGCTGGGTCTCGGCTTAGCTCCCTTACGCCTCCCGCCGTAGGGGCTAAGGAGGGGGGAAGATGTCTCCTACACCATTTCTCACCGGTGAAAGATCTAGGGGCATCACACGACCTCTACAAACTCGCTTCAAGGCTAAAAGACATCTTCTATAAGCTCTATGCCTATCTACCAAGGTCCACAAGCTTCCTCCTAAAATGGAGTTTGCCAACCACACTCCCACCACAACATGGTGTGAGTATACACTTATACGAATGCTTTGAACTCGACTTTTGTTTTCCCCTTTTCATCACCCTCAGATCTCTTCTCTATCCTTTGGCCACTACCTACACAACGGGGTGGAGAGGTAATGGGAAATAGGAGCTTGCTCTCCTTTGTTTCTTACCCTCTATCCTCAAGAAGGGGGTTGAAGGGTAGCCACGATTAATCTGAAGCTAACTGCTCGGTTCCTACGACCACTTGCCCACAACGGGATATTTTGATAGTGTTGGAGCTCGACGCATTGTGGAGAGATGTAACTACTATAAAGAAGATGATGTCCAACCATCTGATCATATCCGACGCACAGGGTCATGGGCATCACTAGGTCGATCCGTGGCTTGCAAGCCACAAGGGTGCGTGACAAAGGCTGATGTCTAGCTTAAGGCTAAGAATAATTGAAACCTTAGTCTTTCATACCTAAATATACATATTACTTCATCATATTCAAACTTAGATAACTTTGACCAAGAACCTCAATTAATCATGAAACTAGGACCATAGTTTTATCATCATCTAAGCTACATCCCATCCAAATTTTAGTGCCAAGTTACCACTATTTGACCACTCAATTACTTACATTCGGAATGCACAAACCTATGTATCAATTATAAATTCATGTTCAAGCATCCTCCAAACATCAAGAAAGCACTTTTCATTATTAATACCATTTGAAAACATGAATTTTGATATCTCATTAGGGATCCAAAAATCTCAAAAGATCACTTCATCACAACCACCACCCTTCAAAGCAATTGGTACCACTGTTCCACCTCTTAAGATGGACTTTGACTATGAGGACATAATCATGTTCAAGCTTAGGAGGGGTGTTAGAACAACTCTATCCTTTAGTTTCTATTTTTGTTTTAGTTTTTATTTACTTTTTAGTTTCTTTTTGCTTAATTTGTAGGATCCTCGTCTATCTAGTGCAACAGTGGATCTTAATTCATGAAACCTGTCATTGTCATGTGCTTCCATGTGTTTGCAATGAAGATCTAAAAAATGTGTTCTTTTAATTGGGCTTAGTTGCAATTTCTTGAGTAACACCATCTAGAGGAAGTGTATGAGCTAGTCAGCTTAAGGACACTTGATATGAATGAAAATTTTAATTATTCATATAATGTGGATGAAGATAAGGTTTGAGCCTAAATTGATCAAACAATTAACGAGATGTTAAATTAAAATTTAAGAAAGAAATCCTAAGGTTATCCTATACACAAGTGATCAGAGAGGGACATATCATAGTTCAAGAAAGTCATTGTGTCTTAATTATGTGATTCCATTCATTTTCACTCATTTTTACCGACCACCTTAAGATGATCAAGTAATCCAAATGATTTCATTTTGAATGTATTACATGGCATAATAGGTGACATGATAGTTAGTTATATTTAGATTCATTAGTTACAAAATAAAAAGAAAAGAAAAAAAATTTATTATGCATAAACAATTTTTGTGCATACCATGTAGTTGCATAAAAATTACATATAGATAGCATGCATTTTTCATCATTCATTTTCATACCATGTGGTTATATTATTTTCGGATGAAATAAGAGTGCATGGATACACATCCATACCTACATAAAAAATATGAAAAGAAAAAAAAATGAATGAGATATGTTAGTGAAACCCAAACATAACTTTACATCATGCTAAAACAGTGCGTCAATGAAAAGAAGGACAAATTTTAATATTTTGAAATAAAGAGGAATAAAGTGTTCCCTAAAACTTCACAGAGAAATGGAAACATTCACATGACGTATTCTCTTATTTACTTCATTCTCATCCATTTGATGAGATTTTCAATACATGTATCATTACCCATAATATTAGGCATTAGGATTCATGCATTTCTCATTATCTTCACCATATAGGTTCATCGTGTTTTATTTTTGCATAAATAATTTAGATATTACTTGTGACTCTTCACAAGCCACCTATTTCATTCTGTCCATTGCTCTTATTGGTTGGCCACATATATGATTGATCTCCTCATTCATTCTTATAAGAAGAACTGCTTCCAAGTAGTTGGTAGTTAGGAAAGAGTGATGTAGATAGGGTATCACATGATGCACCAAGCGAATGTTGACTATGATATTAAATGCTCTATTGATAGTGTTCATTGATCTAAGGATAGACATCTTTTGTGGATATTTTTGGTTGCTTGAGAGTAGTTGATTGTTTATTTGGCCAGTAAAGGCTAGTTTGGGACTGTCAAGTGGGGATGGTTGAGAATTGAAATTCATATTTTACTTCCTTTTGCTGACTTGTCTCAAATAAAATCGAGGGTGTGTTTCTCGAGGATGAGCAACATTTAAGCTTAGGGGGGTTTGATGTACCGAATAATTATCATTTTCAAAGGCTATTTATTATGGATTTTTGTGCACTTATTGTTTAGTTTCATATTAATTTGTGTATTATTGATCATCATTAGCCTGTGACAGTTAATTGCATCAAATAAATGTGTCTTAATGTTCCTATTAGATTCCTTATGATTTGGTAGCTAATGTTTGATTTTTGTGAATTTTAGGTAAATCTACACAAAACTGCACAACTTAGTACTACTGACCTAGACATGTTGAATCAGAAAGACTCGGTAGTACTGACCAAGGAAATCGATACCACTAAAAACCTCACAACAAGGATTCACAAAATATTAAGAACCTTGATACTATGAAAACTCCATAGGTGATCACAACTGTCGAAGGCGTCAGTAGTATTGATACCCAGTCGGTAATACCAACACAGCTGGATCAGGCATATCTGAAAATTGTATTTAATTAGATGGTTGGCAATTAATGACGCCCTAAGTCACTTCTATGACTTAGGAGGATAGAGGCCAAACCTAGGTATCTCATTCTATTCCATTGTATGATGGTCGAGAGCAAGTAGAGGAGAAAGTAGAGAAGAAAGCCACATCTGGGAGATTCGGGCACCTCCGGTGAACGGATTTACAGCCCGAGGTTAGCGAATCGATATGTTCTGGTGAGGGATTCATCCAAACCATCTTCTTTAGGGATTCTTTTAGTTCTCTAATGTTTCCCACTTTTTTCTTCTTCTCTCTAATGTATTTGATAATGGAAATCATGCGGGGCTAATCCCCTTTGTTCTTTAGGACACGGGAGTAGCCCGATTATGCATTGTAATTGACTATTATGCATTAATATATCTGTTTCTCTTAATTTTTGGACAAAATTCTATGAGAGTGTCATGAAATATCCATGCTCGATCACCATAGGTAATTACTTAGACCATTAATCGCTCTGAGAGAGGGATTCAGGGTTAGAAAACTCATAGAAATATATGTTTTATATCACACCTTGGGAAAGGGGCTTACGAATGTGAAGAGAATAATCCAGAGATGTCCGTAAAGTACCTAACTAATAACACAATTGCTACAAGAGTGGGATTGGTATTAAATTAGGTAGTGAATTATGCTTTGAGAGCGGGTATATCTTACTATAAGTTTCTTTGTCTAGGGGTTAAGAGATATTATTATTAATGATATGATGTTAATTGCAATGCTAACTGAGGCGAAATCGTAATCCTAAGGAATTCACTCCACTTGAGAACAAAACCAGTAGTCTTAGATTTATTTTATCCATCTTAGATAATTAAACTTTCACAGACCTATTTGGGCCTATATTACATTGATACAAATACTTTCATTTAATGTGTGGTTTGCGTGTATCACCCTCAACAGTCCAAAATGAACCCAACAACCCCATATTTTCCATTATCTCTTCTCCTAGAGATAATGTCCAAATAAAGATTGGGTTGGCTCTCCGCCACTCTGAGCAGCGGGGGTTCCACAACCACCTACACTTATAAAAGGATTCTAGTTTATCTCTTGTGACTAGTAGAAATGGATTGTGCATCCAATCATGCCCCCTTTCACCCTTATAATGACTCTCCCTTCTCTGTCTCTCTACTCCTCAGTTGACCTCCAGGCCATATAGCTTTGATCACCTTGTGCCACCGGGAAGGGTCGATGAGGTCTAGGAGAAGGTCGTGAAGCTTCCTGACTCCCCAAATCATTCCTCACTGGCCTAAAGTGGAAAGTCATCTAGAGGGTTGACCACATTCATGGCACAACAACGACATCGGCACATGAACAAAGGAAGGAGAAGGGTCCGATTAAATTACGTCCCTAGACTTGAGTCTTTGTATTCAAATTAGGGTTAGTCTAGTCTTTTAATCATTTTCTTAGGTTGAGCCACGCGGGCGCAGTAGGCCAGAGTGGTGTGAGCCCATTGGCTATCCCGCACCACCTGGATAATATTGATAGTGTAATATTCACCGACATGTCACTCTGCCATTGGTGTGTGAATGCTAAATCTTGAATTAATTCCCATAGTCCAGTAGTAGTGAACCTATATATGATTTTGATCAGGAAAATGAGATGAATATGAATAAAATAGAATCAGAACATTATTGTCCTTCATGTTCTAAAAGTATCCGCAATATATGAATCTAATATGATTAGTACACTAAAATCCTAGATTTGATTAATATATTGTTCATACCAGTAAATCCATCGATTTTGTGGTATAAGATAATATTTCCATATATACTAAGAACCCATGAGGATGATCATAATGATGATGAATATCTAGATGTTCTAAGTCAATAATCATATACATGTGTAGTTGGGGTTTAGAGTCAATGTTTATGGCTTAATTTGATGCTAACCCACATAATCAACTCTATGTGTTTATAAGGACATGTTATGGTCAATCCAAGACTCAAGGATTACATTTATATACATGCATATGCTTCTAGTTCAAGTATGTGTTTAATGGATGTTAATAATGAGAATATTATATGAAAACCCAAGATCTTGTGTTGATATCATGATTAATTAATGTAACCTAATCAAGTATGATTTTATGATGATATAATGATCAATACATGAGTTAGGGTTATCCCTAATGTCAAGTTAGGGTTTGTAACCTTTATGATTCATGGTAAGGTAATATCAGGGTTTCAGTCCTAACCCAAATATACAACCCTAATATAACCAAAAACCCTAGTCTAATACCTAGATTAGGTCTAGTTCTCATGTTATGAATGTATTGTGACACTTTAGGGTTTAAATACATACAAATTATGTTTATTGAATATGGATTGCTTGATTTGCTTTGGATGATTGGATCTCATTCTTAAAGTGCATGAAATATTATGCATGGTGCATCAAAAAGGTACGTGGTTACACTTATGATTACTTGTATCAACTTCCAAATTTTGCAAATGTTTCTCAATGATTGAATGAACGGTAATTGTTGGATGTTTATTTATTTCATGAAAATTATAAATACCCTATGAGTATCACATAAATATAGAGTATTCTGAGCCCTAGGTTTCACCCAATGAGGGATAATGCACATAAGTCCATGATGGACAATGATTACACCCAAGAGGGTATACCGATCATGGGTTAGAATATGAAAGAATATACAAGTTCATATGTGATGTTAAGTAATTGTCGAATATATGTATATGTGATGTTTTGGACGAACCCACATACCAATCTAGAAATATGCTGGCCGCTTTTTGTTTGTCAGCATTTTAGGTAGTTGATACACATGATAAAGGACATGAAGATAAATATTGAAATCTCTTGAAGATATTAAAGATAAGGTAAGGAGGATTCGATAGTTTGGTGTTTCTTCTCATTATACAAGTTAGTTTCCTTTTGAAATATTCATGTAAATCCTTAGAGGAGTTCATTATATAATATTGTACTCATTCAAGTTCAAATAAATGGAAATTATTTACTATTCTTTATTATTTGATAAATGTGATCGTGAGAATTTAGAGTAAAGATCCTCGACTTTAAGGACCTTCTTCATTGAATGACATAGAAAAGTGGGGGTCGTTACATTTTGTATCAGAGCCCAAATTTAGCAATTAATATTTATTAGTTTATAATTTCAAATAATCCATAGATATATAAGGAAAAAAATTATTCGGGGATAATGTATCCTCTGGGTTTCTCATTTCTAATTTCATCCTCTTCTCATCTTGATGCTTGATAAAACCTAAAATATGCTTCCCTCTTCATCTCAAGTTAGGGTTTTGAGAAGAAGTAGGACTAAGACATCCTCCACCAATTAATGCATACATAATGTTAAAATAATGACATGAATACGAAAAATGTTTATGTGTTATGTAAGTTTTCTCTAGTGAGGGTAAACCCTAGAGCTACCTAGGAATGGGTTGGCTACCCTAATCATACATGAAGACTTGAGTGGGATAACCCACTAGGGTATGAAACTTTAATGGAAATACATGGTGTAATCCCTCCATAACCCAAAACCTGAATCCTGGGGAAATCGAAGTAGTGTGGGTGAAATTATAACCCTACACAACCAAACCCTAAGTAGGGGTGAATGAAAGAGGGAAATCCAAATGGGTATGGGTAAGCCATTTGAATTCTCCACACTAGGTACCCTAGTTTCCCATGCTTGCAAGTATGTGGAGTAACACATGCATGATGCACATAAAGGGTTTTGAATAAAAATGAGACATATGAAATCAATAATGACACAATGAAAATATAGGACCTTGAAGGTTGGTGCCCCGACCTGGGGTGGGTTAACCCAAAATGGGAAAAAGCACTTATGGGTGAGTCATAACTTAAACTTATGGGTTCAGTGTGTGGCTAGCAAGCCTATCCTCCTCCTAGAGGTCAAGAATGACACCCTAGGTCAAGATGTTCTCTAGAAGGTGAGTTGACCAATCTCATGTTAAGAATTAAGGATATGTTGGACCTCCTTTAAGGACCTAACCCTAAAGGGATGGAATCTGATGGGATGGTATGGGAACAAGTCATGGTACTCTTTACCCCTACCCAATCAAAATAAGTTGTCAAATGAGAAATATAATTTGATGTATGTAAACATGAAAAACTAGGTTAGGGAAATTCCATGGTAACTATGTAATGGCAAGTAATTTACATTGAAGAAAATCATGGATCTAAGTTATATAATTCCTATGTCCACCAAGTCTACAAAAGAAGGGTGTGCATTCAGATTAGTGCCCTAGATGTATAAATATAAGAATTAAAACTTTGGTCTAATAAATATCAATAAAAATGTGTAATGTGAAAAGTTAACACTTTATAATAAAATACTATGAAGAAAACATAAGTCATGGGCTATCCTGGGGAAGGATGAGTCATGGGAATATAAACTTAAAGATATTGGGTACCCTTGTCCTAAAGCAATGTCTAGGTAATGAAGAAACGAAATATAGTGATAACATATCAATGAACCCTATGCAGGGTAACATTTTGAGTCAATCCTAAGGTCAAATTGGGATGCTTAAAGGTACAAGAAACCCTGGGGGTTAAGAGTTGTTCATTTCCTAACTATATAAGGCCGAAGGGGTCAGATATTTCCATCAACATGCACACAAGGCCCAAGGGTTCAGGAGTTGGCCACTCCACGTGCACCTAAGGACCAAGGGGTCAAGTGGAAATGGAACTCCATAAATGCATAAGGCCCGAGGGGTGAAACATGTACATGATGCCCTTGAGCGCACAAGGAGATCACTCGGAAGGTACTTGTACCTCTAGAGACCCCAAGGGAATGACTAAGGATAATGAGATGTAAACATTAGGAATGCAAGAACATATGTACTAATGGTTGAAATAAAATTTAAAGGGAGTTGTGAAAAAACTCAAGGGTGAAAAGGCACATCCCTATGTTCAAGTTATTTAGGGAAAATTCATGGAATTTGAAGGCATTCATTGTTAGTAGTCATTGTTGATAGTAACTAAACCTAAAATTCAAAAATATAGGATAAGGTGTGGGTACACCTTCTCTTCACATGGAATGGGATGAACTTTGGTCTTGGACTGCAACCAAATGTTTATTTCATCTTATTCTGAGTGTGTGAGACTGGACAGCCATATGTGAACCATAATTAACATATGAGAATGAATATTCTAAGTAAATTTAGGGTTTAGAGGTGTTTCCTCACCCTCTCATGAAAATTTCATGAATAAAGATTATTAGGTTTTAAAGCCTAGGTGAAAATTGTAATCACTAAGTGATAATGTAACAAAAGAGGATGTGGAAATACCCTTGATTTAAATTAGGGTTCCAACCTCAGTAATATGATTTTTTGTTACTAAAGATAACCTAGATAAAGGCTTCTAGCCCTAATGCTGAAGTTAATATGAGTTATCATTCACCTTAGCCTAAGTAGGTTTGAATTTTGGGGATAAAATTCCTTTTAAGGAGGGGTGAAAGTAAGATACCCAAATTTGGTTAATTTGGATTATGTGATATGAATTCAATGTTGATTCCTTAAGAATCCACTTTAATATAATAAAAGTATAAAGTCTATATGTTAAAGAAATAATGTGGTGTGGAACTAATATGCTTAGGTGAGTCTTCAATTGAATGAATATGCATTAATTTTGTAATTATAAAGTTAGTTAGTCTTGTGGACTCATTGGAGTGCCTATGTATGAGCTCTAGCCATGTAAATCCAATCTAGGACCAATTGGACTATTAGAGTGACAAATAGATCCATGGGATCTAGGATAGAGAAAAAGGGGATTTCGTGCATAAACGAGATATAAAATATGTTGCAAATTGATTGGTGAGATAGTTAAGAGATAATGATCAAGTTTCTAGAATATTCTAAAGTTCCTAGTAACCTAGATAAATAAATGTGCATTATCTAGTGTCTTACTTGAAATTCAAGATTTGGGTCATTGGAGCCTGATATTATCCAATACTTGGTACAATGTGGGGTAATATCTAACTAAAGCTAAATCCAAGATTTGTACTAATTCCATTGATAAATGTGACCTAGGAAGCTAAATTAATGAAATACTTGAGGAATAAGAAAATGGGATTGATTGTGTCTCTTCTGATCCCAATCTTTACTTAATTTGAGTATTATGATAATAGAAGCTAACCTCCAAATTTGGGGTCAATCAGACAATCCTAGTGGTGTGTAGGAGTTTTAGAAGTTTTGATAAATAATATAAGGTTTGGTGTTTGTCCTAATCAATTGTTTTAATTTATATGTGTCACACTAAGGTCTGGATAAATCATAACCTTAGACATGTGACAGAGGGATTAATCGAAGGATCCCAACCATTGAACAGGGATCAGATGACGCGAGAGTCGTCTTCAACCCTGGGCCGAGAGGCCAACAGAGTGAGGACTCAACCTAGACCTCTTTCTCTTATCAATAGTCTGATCACCCAACTGAGCATACCGAAGGCTTCAGGAGTCCCAAATGAACCCAATGGACCCTAGATTTGCCATTATCTCTTCTCCTGGAGATAATGCCCAAATCAAGATTGGGTTGGCTCTCTACCACTTTGAGCAGTAGGGGTTCTGCAACCACCTACACTTTTAAAAGGATTCAAGTTTATCCCTCATGACCGGTAGAACCAAACCGTGCATCCTACCACACCCCTTCACTCTTATGTTGACTCTCCACTCTCCATCTTTCTACTCCATGGTCGACCTCTAGGCCACATAGCTTCGGTCACCTTGAACCACTAGAGAAGGGCCGATTAGGTCCAAGAGAAGGTCATGAAGCTTCTTGACTCCCCAAATCATCCCTCACCATCTTGAAGCAAAAAGTCAACCAGAGGGTTGAATGCATTGATGGCACAATAGCGACAGTGGCATGTGAACAAAGGAAGGAGAAAAGGGCTGGTGAAATTACGTCCCTAGCCTTGAGTCTCTGTGTTCAGGTAAGGGTCAGTCTAGTCTTTTAATTATTTCCTTAGGCTAAGCCATGTGGGCGCGGGAGGATAGAGTGGTGTGAGCCCATTGGCTGTGCTGCACCACCTGGATAGTACAAATAATGTTGTATTCACCAACTTGGCACTCTGCCATTGGTGTAGGAATGTTAAATCTTGTATTATTTGCAATGATTAATTGGTAAGTCCAATAGTAGTGAACCTTTATAATTTTGATCAGGAAAAGGAGTAGAACATGAATAAAATAGACTCACAAGTTTATTATGCTTCAAGTTCCAAAAGTATAGGAAATATATGAATCTAATATGATTACTACACGAAAACCCTAGATTTGATTAATATATTTCTCATATTAGTAAATCTATCTATATTGTGCTATAAACTAATATTTCTAAATATATTGAGAACCCATGAAGATGATCATAATGACGATGAATAACTAAAGGTTCTAGGTCAATAATCATATACTTGTGCAATTGGGGTTTAGGATCGACGATTATGGCTTAATATGATGTTAATACACATAATCAACTCTATGTTTTCATAAGGACATGCTATGATCAATATAAGACTCAAAGACTAGTTCAAAAAAGTGTTTAATGGATGTTAATAATGAGAATATTGTATGAAAACCCTAGATCTTGTATTGATATCATGAATAATGGATGTAACATGATCTAGTATGATTTTATGATGTTATAATGATCAATACACGAATTAGGGTTATCCCTAATGTCAAGTTAGGATTTGTAACCCTTATGACTCATGATACTGTAATATTAGGATTTTGATCCTAACCCTAATATACAACACTAAGATAATCCTAAAACCTACTCTAAGACCTAAATTAGGTCCAGTCACCATGTTATTTATGTATGATGACACTTTAGGGTTCAAGTACATGCAAATTATGTTGATTGAATATGGATTGCTTGATCTACTTTGGATGAATGGATTTCATTCTTAAAGTATATGGAATAATCTACATGGTGCTTCAAAAAGGCATGTGGTTACACTTATGATTACATGTATTCAGAAGTTTGTTGAGGTTTCTCGATGATTGAATGAATGCTAATTGTTGGATGTTTATTTATTTCATGCAAATTATAAAGCCCCTATGAGTATCACATAATTTTTTTGAACCCTGGGTTTCACCCATCAAGAGGTAATGCACATAAGTCAATTGATGGATAGTGATTACACCCAAGAGTGCATGCTAAGCATGGGTTAGAATATGATACAAAATACAATTTCATATGTGATGTTAAATAATTGTTGAATATATTTATATGTGATGTTTTAGACGTACCCACATACCAGTATAGAAATATGCTGACCACATTTTGTTTGTTGGAGTTTTAGGTAGTTGATACACATGATAAAGGACATGAAGATAAAAATTGAAAGCTCTTAAAGATATTACAGATAAGGCAAAGGATGATTAGATAGTTTAGTATATCTTCTCATTGTATTAATTAGTTTCCTTCTAAAATATCATATAACTCCTTAGAGGATCTCATTATATAATATTGTATTCATTCAAGTTCATATAAATGGAAATTGTTTACTATTTTTTATTATTTGTTAAATCTGATCATGGAAATTTAGAGTAATGATCCTCGACTTTAAGGTCCTTCTTCACTGAGGGATGTTGAAAAGTGGGGGTCGTTACAATTAAACTCCTTTCTTTATGAATTATAAGATCTATTCCCACTACTTACTCTTTTGTTCCCACTAGTATCATCTTCATACTAGTGAAAGAGTGGTCCAATACCAAGCTTACCTAGTGCATAAGCACCATATTCAACATGTGTATCTCATTATATTTTTCAATTTCAAAAAAATTGTCACCTAAGAATCACATTGCATAAGTAAGAATATCTTATTACATTTCATTGTATCATCATAATACTTATTCATCCTATAAATGTGCACCAGTAGATAAATATATTAGCATAAATGCTAACCAATAATGATAATAATCTTTCATTAGAATTATGGATAGAAAAATAAACACATATAATCATGAGGGCTCTTTTATATTGTCAAAACATTCAAGCCATATCATCATCATCATCATCATCATCATCATCATCATCATCATCATCATCATCATCATCATCATCATCATCATCATCATCATCATCATCATCATCATCATCATCATCATCATCATCATCATCATCATCATCATCATTGTCATCATCATCATCATTGTCATCATCATCATCATCATCATCATCATCATCACCACCACCGCCACCCCCACCAACATCAACATCATCTTTGTCTTTGTCATCACCCTCGTCATCATCATCATCGTCGTCGTCATCGTCATCATCGTCGTCATCGTCATCATCATGATCATCATCGTCGTCATCGTCGCCATCGTTGTCATCATCATCATCCTCATCATCGTCATCATTGTCATCATCATCGTCATCATCATCATCGTCGTTGTCATTGTCATTGTCATCGTCATCGTCATCGTCATCGTCATTGTCATCATCATCATCATCATCATCATCATCATCATCATCATCATCATCATCATCATCATCATCATCATCATCATCATCATCATCATCATCATCATCATCATCATCATCATCATCATCATCATCATCATCATCATCATCATCATCATCATCATCATCATCATCATCATCATCATCATCATCATCATCATCATCATCATCATCATCATCATCATCCTATTGAGCATGATTATAATCAAACAACATGAATCACTTCATTATTTATAAACATGTCATTTATTCATGACAAATAATGAAATTTGTCTCTTTATAGATACCCATAGGGTGAAAAAACCTTCTTACATGTGACTGATGAAATTTTCTTTGAATTTTGAATTCCATAACCAATTCTATAAAGGTCATCAATAATTCCAACAAGCATTTGGAACATTCTTGAAATTTTTGATACTATAATTTCCATGTCTCATTCCTCTATATTGTCAATTCTATATTCACATTATACCATTAAACACTAATTTTATGTGCAAACCTTGCTACCCCACTTTAGGTTCAAAAACCTTGATATGTAGAGGGGAACAATCTTACATTAACCAAATCAACTTGGAATTCCACCCATTGATTCTAATACTTCTATTCAACTTTCCTCGCTAAAACACAATTTCATATTTAAAATACATCAGTGCATCAAGCTTCCTCTTCACATGGAAACCCATGTTTTCTTTGAACTTCTTACACACTATTGGGTACTAGAATCATTGCTATGTAGCTATGTCTCGATGAAGTAAAATTTTATTTGAGGAAGAAATACAAGTTTATAACCCCTAATTTTATGAGGCACTCTCTACATTAACTATGGATTTTGACCCTAAATAATAAGCTATATTAAAAAAATGGTGCTAAAATCTCAAAGAGAAATATTGATATGAAATAATGAAGAGGTTGATACCTAGACATCATGAGCAATGCAATTAACATCACAAGGCATCAACCGTGCTAATGCACTAGAGAGAAGAGTGACCCAGAGCACTTGAATGTCTCAAAAACTCCTATAAACTAGCAAGGTACCTAGTTAGTTGAAATAATGAATTACCAACTCTTATTGAAAATTGAAGGTTTTTAATTTTTTTGGGAAACAATTGAACCTAATAATGCTACTTGTAACACTCACTCTTCTATAAAATGTAGTTGACAAGTAGAAGAATAGGACCACATGCAAATCCCAAAAATATATGATTAGGGAAGGAAAATGTGGGTGGAGTCTTTTATTAGAAGAATTAGTCTGAATCAGTTGGTGGCGCATATGCTTGTATGCTGGAACTGGAAGGAAACATGAAGTTGGTACATGTTTCACTAACAAGGTTTATTCAACAGATGGTGGGATGGATTGTAAAAAGGTGGGGGATGGTTTAAGAGTCACATCATTTAAGTAGGGAGGTCCTATTCAAATTGGGAAGGTGACTAGTGGATTTATTAACGAAGAAGGTGAGAGAAATTTGTGTATTCCTTGGTTGAGTATAAATGGGATTGCATTAAGATTTATCGATGTGTATAACACTCATAAAGGTATTGGATGAGATATAACACACACAAACACATACATGCACATGCATACATGCATGTACGCATACACACGAGCACATGCACACGGACATTCGTAGGCACATACATACACATGCACACACATATACTATATATGCATATATATGTATATCTATCACTCCCTCTCTCTCTGTGTATATATGTTTAAATTAATCATGAACCATGAGGGAAAATAATGAGGAATTTTATCCCCAGGTACAAAAGTATAGAGTGGGTGGTATTGATATTGAATTGGGATTAGATAGAGTAACCATTTCATAGTTGGTTTTATGCCATTAAATACATCATGTGATGATTGTAATCGGGATGAATTGCACATAGTTTTATTTTTAATAAAGAGAATTCCATTTATTATGCTTGTTCTAGTTTTTAGATAATTCATGCATGCAATAATAACCTAAGAATGTTTTGACTCGATACATATGGTCTGGGTTGAGAACATGAACATGAGATCATATGCATACTTAATATTCTTATTATGTACCAAGTAAATTATTATTGGGGATGTTGTAGGAGAACAATAATGCATAAGACTAGTTGTATGCTGAGTGGTGACTATATCTCTTTAGTCATGATATTCGATATCAACCAGGATACATGGGTACCTCTTAGAGGACAAATTGTACATGATAGACCCACTTTGAGATTGACACATGGAGTCCATGTCATGGTAGTCAGAGTCATATCTCAATGTGACAGTGGTGACTGTGATCCTTAGACTTGAAGTCACTATAGTAATCACATGTTGTTATGTGCATTTTAACACTAGCCCAACATGACCCTGAATAAGGGTTTCCATACAGGTGGTGATTGGGTGCATTGTGACACTTGTGGATTACTATGACTGGTGTAGTTAGAATTTGTCCATCCATTAGAGTGATACCATATCCAATTGATAAGTGAGACTACAAAATGCATGGCCATTCTTATGCAAGTCAATATATGAGTCGCTCTACTGCATCAAGTCAGGAAAAGGTAAGAAAGTTGCCTTGTTTGATTTGGAATCAAATTGGAAAACTTATTTGGACCTGGACCAATGAGTCAGGTGACTCACTAAGTGAGTTGGTGACTCACTCAACATTTTGAGTCAGGCGACTGGGATTGGCATCTGATTTTTCTAACCACTACTCTATTATGAGTTGTGATCAATAACATGATGGATCTTAGAAATTCCAAGCCCATGACCCTCCTACATATTGGGGTGGCATCCTTGAGGGTGAGACATGCCAAAGGAGCATTGTGAGACAATTTTCTTAAGAGTTCTTTGTCTTGAAAAAAGACAAGCTCACCCCAAGGACAACAACCCGTAATTGGAGAAGAATGAATTTTAGCGACGAGTAGCATTTTGAAAACTCTGAGTTCCGCTTCCTATAGCAACCAATGTAACATACCAGATCTTGGAACCTACCCTAGAAATTTGAATTTTTGGACTTCGCCAAAAAAAGTTAAGGTTTTAGACCTAAAGGATGTTTAGTATATGCTAATGAACTAATACATGTATAAATCACCATAATGTAGCCTAATATTTTCACAATAATCTTAGGCCAATAATGGGCACATAAAATATGTCATATGAAGTTATAAAGCAATTAGATTTAATTTTGAGAAAATAATCACACATAACTCTTTTGGTGATAATATTAAGTTTTTGAATAAGCAATAGTGATAATGATGAAATAATGTGAAAGTAATGGCCAAAAATATTAAAGGTGACATAACTCATTAAAAGAAATCCCAAAAGTAGAATTTAAGTTAAGAATCGTGTTACTTGGATCCCATTTTCTTGGGAGTCAAGTTTCACATTATTCACATAATAATAATTGATTTAATTCATTTTGGATAGAGAAGATATGTGTTTTCTTCAAATTATCAAATAAAATATTAAATGACTCTAAAAGAGAAAAATAATATTGGATTCGTAATCTACACAATAAATATAGCCTTTGGGTGAATTTTCATCCAATTTGGAAGATGTTTGATTAAAGTTGAAATTGGGGGAGAGAAAGTGTGTAGAACCTTCAAAATATTAAATAATTGTACAAACAATTCCAACATATAAAATTGATGGCAAATTCGTATCCAACACATTAAAGATAATCTGTGGGTGAAGTTTCACTAAAATTGGATAATCCTAATGTCATTAATGCATGAGGAAAGATATACTAAGATTTGATAAATTAATGCATCTAAAGTCTTTAAAATGAAAATCTAATTATATAATCAGAATCTACATGCCTTATTTGCCCTTTGTGCAAATTTTCACCTAATTTGGAATAGGTTTGAACCCTTAATTGAAGAAAGAGAAAAAGAACAATTAATTTGATAACACATTGGTCTAAATCGGATATGAATTAAAAGTCACACGATTTTAATAATGATTTTCACCCAAGTTTCCCTATCACATGACTGTTTTAACCTTCCCAATTTTGTGTCAATTTCTAACCCTTGATTTTCGATATGACGACTATGATGTCGTCTCCTACCTTGGGTAGGAGTTCGACCAGCCAGTGAACAGTGAGCCACACCTTCCTTCTTTCCGTTCTTCCTCATCTCTTAATATTTCCTCTCAATTCTTCTTCTAATGGTTTCCTTTTTCAATCCCAATCCTAATGATCCTAAGATGGGATCCTAACACCCTATAAATATGAAACCCCCAAATCTCTTCTCCCCACCATTTTGCACAAAACACCTACAATGCTCCTCGTTCCCACACATGTGCTCAGAACTCATCCCCGAACCCTTCCTTTCAATTCTCCTTGCTCAATAGCTGCCGACTCACCTCACACAACCTTTCTCGATTCATTTTCTTCTTGGAACTCTGGAAACCACAACAAGTAGTTGGTAGCCTTGGAGTCTGATCAGACACTCTCTTATCATCAAGGTACTTCCCTTCACCGGTTTCTACCTTCTCTTGATAGTGATGAGGTTTGGATTAGTGGGTCAGGTAGACCGTTCTCTTAGACAGTAATTTGGGGAGTTTTCTATGTTTCACTATTGCATCGTTGACCCCTATTTCTCGATTTCTACTAGTCCACGTTCATTGTCTCCGATCGAAGTGTTTGGAGAAGTTGTTTCTCTAGTTTTGGTTCTCTGAGGCAATGTTTGCTCATGCGGTACCACTAGATCTCGGGGAGGGTTGCTGACCCGACGACCCTGTGCACCAAAAGCTTTGTTCTTTAGCTCTTCGTCTTTGTTGTGACGCCACGATGATCATGGAACCTTCACCGAAGGACGAACATTTCTGAAGCGTGTGTTGTTGGCCTAACAAGCTTGTTGTGCTTCAGCCATGTTGAGCCTGACCATTCTCCTATGTCTATCCCCTTCCTTACCCTCCACCTTTTGTCTTTACCTTTGATTTCTTGAGAAGGGCTTTTTGGTCATTTCATGAGGTTTTTCTTTTCTTGCCTTTGCGTTGAGTATTCCTGAGTTGGATGAGAGGCCAACTTAAGTTGGCTAGTCTTGATTGGGCCAACTTGGAAGCGCGACCCTCTCCCTCTCTCTCTTCTTTCTTGAAATGAATTGCTGACTTGGATTTATCTTATTGGTCAGTCATAAAAAATGAATAACTAATTCTATACTAGTAAAAAAATATGGATAAATAGTTGATAAATTTAGAAAATTATAAGCTTTCTATTGGTACTTATTTTGTCGACTAAATCCAATGTTTAATAAAAGGTGAATTTTAATGGATTAATCTAAATAAGTAATAATTTGTAGAATTCATAATTAAATATCGAAAAGTCAAAAAATATGATAAAATATGTTTTGAACTCAGAAAAAGATAATCTAAAACTTGTCATGGTTTTGATAATCTAATTCACTAATATTAAAAAGCAAATTTTAGGGTTTGATTAATCAATGTGAAATTGACCTAAATTCTATATATATGATTAATAGGTTCTGTGGAGGCCTAGGCTTGGACCTAGACTTGGCTTTGGACAAAGTAGATTCTAAAGAGAAGTATGATTACATCCCACATTATTTCCATATTGAGCAATTTTTTATTTCTCTCTCTAAATGTATGTTTGCATCTCCTTTTTTTCCTTTGAGCAATTAGCCTATGATTCTTCTTTCTCTTGGTCCTATGGACATTAACCTACACCGTATCTTGTTCTTTTAGAAAATGTGCTTCATGTGAAGTATCTTATTTGTTACTGATCTTGTGATCACATTATCTTCTTTGACATTTCTTGGTTCTTTCTTATGCTTTGTTTATGATGGAAATTTATATGATGACATGTGATGTCTTTTTCCCACTCGTTAGGTGTATGTATATGTTGGTCACTTATGTGGTGACTACTTTGGTATAATCTGTCTATACTTTCTACTTGCCTCTACATTAAACATGTTATGTGATTCAGTATCACTAGAGTAGTATAATTGCATTGGTTTTTGGATAGATGTGTATTTCTTACTCGGGGCAGTATGCTCCTGTTATATTTGGGATGGAGGTGGCCCCATACCCGGGTTTCAAATTTATGAGGTTTGGACCACTTTTATATATATTGGGATTTTTGTAGTATGTCATCCTCTATCACTTTCAAGTTTGTGAGACTTGGCCGACTTTGTTGTTATATCGTTCTAGGGCTATGCTTATCTCACATGCATGCAGGTTGACATTATTGATGATGGGTTATGTGCCCTGATTCCTTATATGTGCTTATGTGACACTTCTTTATATGTTTTTTTTAATGGCAAGTATCATTTTATTGTGATTCTTTTCTGTTAATACCCATTTGGGGTGGTACTTTTCTCTTCTATGGGAAGCTTCACTTTATTTGATGTCCTTTACTCCATTTATTGCTCAATTTACTTATAGTATGCACATATCAACCTTCGTTGATGTCAAATATTTTCTCTTCTTGTTGGGGTATGCTTCCAACCCTAGGTGAAGGATATGGCACAAAGATATGAACTTAGCTTAAGGAGTTAAATCTTAGAGACAAAGTTGTTATGGTTTAGATTTCCCTCTACTTAGATCCATATGTTGTATCTTACATGTAAACCCTATGTGGGAGATTATGATGTACTTCTGTAATCATTTGGAAAGTTGATAATATTCATTAATAACATTTGAAAATTTTACACCCACTCCAACATATCTTTTGGGTGTGTTTGGACTGGAGGTTTTATTCTTCAAATTGTTAGTAGGGAGTGGTTCCCCTCTAGAATCCCACTCCTTATAGCATGGTATCAGAGCCCATGGTAGTCAAAATTTGACTATTTCAATTTTGTCTCCCTTATTAGAATCCTTACCCTTTGATAGTTATCTTCTAGGTGAAAAGTTAGCCATAGGATTGATCTATGTTAATGATGTGATGAGATTTTAGGTGATCTTACCCTATCATATATATTTATTATGATTTGTGTCTCTTAATGCTATGAGGTTTGAATTGAGGATGTAATTAGTTTATGAGGTAGTGGTAGGATAAGGAGATCTTATTATGGAAAATTGTGACTTGGTTTCCGCAATTAATTTTGGATCCATATTTTGTTCCTTCTCAAATAGATTTCGTCGCCAAATATACATTTTCAATTATACTACTCTATGTACAATTTTTTCTTCTTCTAATTTTCTCAATGATTTCTTGAAGTAAGTCACAATGAAGAGATATGTGAAGTTTTAATGGTTACACCCTATAATTAGTTGGCATTGAATCCTAACCCTAGTTTTGAAGAAGTGACTAGGAATATGTGAGATAATGTTAAGGTGTAGTGTACCTACCCTTTATATCCTATGACTTTTTGGATCTTGGGTTGTTAGGTTAGAGACACAAGGACCTAAAACTCAACCTTAGATGGTTTTGACTTGTTAGTTGGATACATGAACAAGATAAATCTCTTAAACATTCACAACTAAAAGATTTCTGGGTAGCCCTAAATGTTGTTTAGTTTGACTTGTTAGGTTAAAACTTTTAAGGGGTGGAGAGTATTTAGTTGTTGGTATTTGAATCAATAGATTTCAAGGACAAAATCCTTTTAAGGGGTGGAGTTTTGTAACATACCGGATCTTGGAACCTACCCTAGAACTTTGACCTTTTGGACTTAGCCAAACAAGGTTAAGGTTTTAGACCTAAAGGATGTTTATTATATGCTAATGAACTAATACATGTATAAACCACCATTATGTAACCTAATGTTTTCACATTAATCTTATGCCAATAATGGACACATAAAACATGTCACATGTAGTAATGAAGTAATTATATAAAATTTAGTGAAAATAATCACACATAACTCTTTTTGTGATAATATTAAGTTTTTGAATAAGTAATAGTGATAATAATGAAATAATGTGAAAGTAATGGCCACAAATATTATAGGTGACATAACTCATTAAAAGAAACCCCAAAAGTGGAATTTAAGTTAAGAATTGTGTTCCTTAGATCCCAATTTCCTTGGGAGTCATGTTTCACATTATTCACATAATAATAATTGATTTAATTCCTTATGGATAGAAAAGATCTGTGTTTTATCCAAATTATCAAATAGAATATTCAATGACTCCTAAAGAGGAAAATAATCTTGGATTTGTAATCTACATAATAAATATAGCCTTTGGGTGAAATTTCATCCAATTTGGAAGATGTTTGATTAAAAGGTGAAATTCGGAGAGAGAAAGTGTGTAGAACCTTCAAAATATTAAATAATTGTACAAACAATTCCAACATATAAAATTGATGGAAAATTCATATCCAACATATTAAAGATAACTTGTGGGTGAAGTTTCACAAAAACTGGATAATCCTAATGTCATAAATGCATGAGGAAAGAGAAACTAAGACTTGATTAATTAATGCATCTAAAGTCTTCAAAATTAAAATCTAATTATATAATTAGAATCTACATTCCGCATTTTCCCTATGTGCAAATTTTCACCTAATTTGGAATATGTTTGAACCTTTAACTGAAGAAAGAGAAAAAGAAGAATTAATTTGATAACACATTGGTCTAAATCGGATCTGAATTAAAAGTCACACGATTTTAATAATGATTTTCACCCAAGTTTCCCTATCATGCAACTGTTTTAACTTTCCCAATTTCGTGTCTATTTATAACCCTCAATTTTCGATTCGACAGCTATGATGTCATCTCCTACCTTGGGTAGGAGTCTGACCAACCAATGAATAGTGAGCCACACCTTCCTTCTTTCTGTTCTTCCTCATCTCTTAATCTTTCCTCTCAATTCTTCCTCTAATGGTTTCCTTTTTCAATCACAATCCTAATGATCCTAAGATGGGACCCTAACACCCTATAAATATGAAACCCCCAAATCCCTTCTCCCCACCATTTTGCACAGAAACACCTACAACACTCCTCATCCCCACACATGTTCTTGGAACTCATCCCCAAACCCTTCCCTTCAATTCTCCTTACTCAATTGTCACTGACTCACCTCGCGCAACCTTTCTCGATTCATTTTCTTCTTGGAACTCCAACAACCGCAACAAGTAGTTGGCAGCCTTGGAGTCTGATCAAGCACTCTTGCACCATCAAGGTACTTTCCTTCACCGATTTCTACCTTCTCTTGATAGTGTTGAGGCTTGGATTAGTGGGTCAGGTAGATCGTTATCTTAGGTAGTAGTTTTATGAGTTTTCTGTGTTTCACTATTGCGTCGTTGACCCATGTTTCCCGGTTTCTGCTCGTCCATGTTCATTGTCTCTGGTCGAAGTGTTTGGACCAGTTGTTTCTCTAGTTTTGGCTCTCTGTGGCTATGTTTGCTCCTGTGATACCACTAGATCTCGGGGTGGTTTGTCGAACCGACGAACCAAAAGCTTTATTCTTCAGCTCTCTGTCTTTGTCCTAACACCGGGATGCTCATGAAACCTTCACCGAAGGACTATAATTTCTAAAGCACATATTGTTGGCCTAACAAGCTTGCTATGCTTCAGCCATGTCGGGTATGACCATTCTCCTGTGTCTATCCCCGTCCTTACCCTCCACTTTCATCTTTACCTTTGATTTTTCGAGAAGGGAATTTTGGTCATTTTATGATGTTTTTCTTTCCTTGCCTTTGCGCCGAGTGTTGCTGTGTTGGATGAGAGGTAGGCTGAATTGGCTAGCCTTGATTGGGCCAACTTGGAAGCATGACCCTCTCCCTCTCTCTCTTCTTTCTCCCAACTGAATTGCTGACTTGGATTTATCGTATTGTCCGATCTCCAAAAATTAATAACTAATTATATACTGGTCACAAAGAGATGGATAAATAGTCAATAAATTTAGAAAATTATAAGCTTTCTATTGGTATTGATTTTTTCACCTAAATAAAATGTTTAATAAAAGATGAATCTTAATGGATTAATCTAAATAAGTAAGAATTTGCAAAATTCATAACTAAATATCTAAAAGTCAAAAAATATGATAAAATATGTTTTGAACTCAGAAAAGCATGATCTAAAACATGGCATGGTTTTGATAATCTAATTCACTAATATTAAAAAGGCAATTTTTAGGGTTTGATTAATCAAAATAAAATTAACCTAAAATCTACATATATGCTTAATAGGTTCTTTGGAGGCCTAGGCTTTGACCTAGACTTGGCTTTGGATAGAGTAGACTCTGAAAAGAGGTATGATTGCATCCCACATTATTTCCATATTGAGCAATTTTTTTATTTCTCTCTCTAAATGTATGTTTGTATCTCCTATTTTTCCTTTGAGAAATTAGCCTATGTTTCTTCTTTCTCTTGGTCCTATGGACATTAACCTACATTGTATCTTATTCTTTTAGAAAACATGCTTCATGTGAAGTATCTTATTTTTTATTGATCTTGTGATCACATTATCTGCTTTGACATTCTCTTGGTTCTTTCTTATGCTTCGTTTATGATGGAACTTTATATGATGACATGTGATGTATTTTCCCACTTGTGAGGTGGATGTATATGTTGGTCACTTATGTGGTGACTACTTCGGTATAATATGACTATACTTTTTACTTGCCTCTACATTAAACATGCTATGTGATTCAATATCACAAGAGTAGTAAAACTGCATTAGTTTTTGGGCAGATGTGTATTTCCTGCTCGAGGCAGTATGCTCTTATTATTTTTGGGTTGGAGGTATCCCCACACCTGGGTTTTGAATTTATGAGGTTTGGCCCACTTTTATATATATTGGGAGTTTGGCAGTACATCATTCTCTATCAGGTTTCAAGTTTGTGAGACTTGGTCGACTTTGTTGTTATATTGTTCTAGGGCTCTACTTATCTCACATGCATGCAGGTTGACATTATTGATTATGGGTTATGTGACATGAATCCTTATATGTGCTTATGTGGCAATTCTTTATATGTTGTTTTAATGGAAAGTATCATTTTATTGTGATTCTTTTCTTTTGATACCCATTTGGGTGGTACTTTTCTCTTCTATGGGAAGCTTTTCTTTATTTGATGTCATTTACTCCATATATTGCTCAATTTACTTTTAGGATGCACATACCAACCTTTACTGATGTCATCTATTTTCTCTTCTTACTGGGGTATACTTCCAACCCTCGGTGAAGGACATGGAGGACATGACACAAAGATATGAACTTAGCTTAAGGAGTTAAAGCTTGGAGACAAAGTTGTTATGGTTTAGATTTCCCTCTACTTAGATCCATATGATGTATCTTACATGTAAACCCTATGTGGGAGATTATGATGTACTTCTGTAATCATTTGGAAAGTTGATCATTTTTTATATTCTGCTGCTAAACTTTGGTTGTTTTGAATACCATTAATAAGATTTGAAAATTTACACCCACTCCAATAGATCTTTTGGGTGTGTTTGGACTAGAGGTTTTATTCTTCAAATTTTTATTAGGGAGTGGTTCCCCTCTAGGATCCCACTCCTTACAACCAAGGTGGTTCATCAAGAGTTCCTACATCTACATGGATGATGTATATGTTGAGGCCTTTGGCCAGAGGCTTAAGAACAGGCATCTTCCTCAATAAGAAGACGAGGTGTTGTTATGACAACAAGGAAGGCACAAACAACTTAAGACATGTCTAGTTGTTGGAAAACTAGTGTGCACCAATGTATATTTGATATATCTTCTATGTATTTAATATATAGCCATTTATGGCTATGAAGAATCTCTTGTTTTGGGTTTTATCGGGAGATTTTTTTTGTATTTCTGATGCGCCCCCTCTCTCAAAAGCCCTACAGTCACGATCAAGAATAGAAAACTCTCATACATGCATATGTATGAGAGTTTTCTATTCTCCATCATGATATGTTTAATGTGAGGTTGTTTTAACGTATGGGTCCACTACCCAAGGCTATAGTAAAGTTTTAAGAATGTCGATTGGTCCACAAACCACCACTGGCCTTAAACTATGTGCTTTTTACTCACTCACATGCAAGATGGGATCAACTTATCGAATGGTCATCCATACTAGTACTACTTTGGGCCAATCACACTTAACTACAAGGTTCATGGTGATGGAATCCCTAAAAAGGAGGTGCATCTTGGTGATATGGATAGTCTAATCATTCGCCTCAAATCCTAGGATGTTACAATGTCCTCCACTTAGACTCTTGACATCCTCATTAAGGCTCAACTATATGGACTCATAATATTTCCCCATTTCAGTGCAAACCCAGAATGACCCATGGGCACCTAGCTCTAGGTCATGGTTATCATCACAAAGGTGGCTAAATCACCATGGATATGTCCTTCTGACATGCCTAAACCACACGACTCAAGATTGGCATGCCACATGCCCATATTGACCCCACCTATTAGAAGGGTTATGGCTCTGATACTAGTTGTATTGCCTAGCCCCACTGCCCAAGGCTCTAGTAGAGTTTCAGGAATGATGATGGGCCCCACATACCACCACTAGCCTTAATTGTGTGCTTTTTCCTCACGCACAAGCTGGGATCAACTTCGCAACTAGTCACCCATCGTAGTACTACTTTGGGCCAAGCACTCTTAACTATATAGTTCTTAGTGATGGGCTCCCTGAAAAGGTGGTGCACCTTGGTGATATGGGTAGTCCAATCATTCCTTTTAAGATAACTTTATCTGAGTCTTAAAATCCCAGGTTGTTACATTTGACTAGAGACCCAGTTAGATTGCAACTCAATATCACTAAGCCGCACTTCATACTTTTGTATTTGGAACTAAATATCTTATTATTTTTCCTTATGGTTTAGGAGTAATCATGACTAAAAGCTCATGCCTAACTATACCATAGTAAATTCTTCATATTTTAGAATACTTTCATACCATCTAACTTTTTTATTTCCTCGTATTGGAATTTTCAATTTAACTCTATTGATGATCACAAATTCTCCATTTTAATCCATAATCATAATATTTGCATGATTTATACCCACTTCCTACTATCTAAGATCAATATTGAATTTCTATAACTTAATATTAAAGTTTTATATTACACTAGTTCTCTTTGTTTTAGTCTCTCTCTATTATATTATGAGGATTAGTATTATCCTATTATATCTTGATGTAATGCAAGTCTTCTTCTAAAAATTTGTCAAATTCTAAGTTATAGCTTACGATTTATGATTATTTAAGAGATGAACCCAAATATATATAAAGTCTTATTCTATAGATGTACCTTGAACACATTTATTTTCATGAACCTTAGATCTTGATCATAGGGGAATGTCTAGTGAAACATGTGGGTATGTGGGAAAGCATCAACCACTCCTCAATCAAAAGTCAGTTGTTGAGAGGCCTTCTCCTACCTTTGGCTAATTTTTGGGTGAAGACAAACCTTGGGCTACTTGAAGTCTAATGACATGGAAAATATCACAAAAATGTCAAATTGGATTCATATCCACAAGATGAGTCCAGTGGCCCCATAACAAGCCCCACCCTTGGTCCTAGAATAACCCAATCTAAAATAGCCACCCTCATATATCTGATCCATGGTGGCACCATCTAGAAACCATACACCCAAGACAATGTTCATACCATAAAGCCGCCAGAACATTGTGCAAGACTCCATTTCTTTCCCCCACCTTTGTGGAAGACATGATACAACCAGACCACTCCCCAAATCTATTATTATTGTCCTTACCTCCTTCATGTTGGAACCTCCATCACTAGGCCTCCATGGTGCTCTCTATTACCGTGTTAGCTTCACCAACCCCCATAGAGATTACCAACCACGTTTTAATGCTCAAGAGCCCTCTTTCTCTAGAACATACTTGTCCAATGAGCTCATCCTATGCGACTTACATTCTTATCATTGAGCACCACCTAAACCTAAATCTACTCTCCCAAGCACCATGGGGCCTAGCTAGACCCAATCAACATCATAGTAGGATAGGAGGTGCACCCCTCAACCATTCAAGAGTCAAGTATAGAGCTTTGGCTCAAACCAGCCATTAACCAAAAAGAGGGAATAGACATCCCATATGGACACAAATACCAAGGGGTGTATACCCACATGACTGAATTTTTATTCTCACGGCCTCACAATTTTAAGTTAGGAAATTTCTCCTTTTTATCTCAATAAATTGCCCACTTGTAGGAAATTTTTAGTAAATAGAGGAAACCTAATGATATAATGAAAATTTTGTTTTACTCAGAGAGAAATATAAAAACCTTAGAACGATTCTTCACATGGAATAATGACAATCGTATTTAAACGTCATCATCAAACTTTGACCTAATTACTTTGGAATTATAAAATATCAAATGCCTTCAAAATACTGATATGATGGATCTAGATCAGTTACTACATTAATTGATTAACCCCAAATTTTGTCCCAAAATTATGATTTATACACTCCTTTATTTTGTAAGAATCATTTTTTATTTTGGAAATAACTATTTAATAATGGAAAATGATATTAAGTATTAATATCACTGTTTTAGTATATAAAGATCTTTGGACTCTTAGTGAGTACCATAACACCAATAATGACATACATAATCTTAATATATGTGAAATTATCTCAAGTTAGGGTTTAATACAACTATAGTTCATTGATGAATCATATGCTAAAGTTGTAATACCTACTAATGATCATATCAAGGTTTCAGGAATGAAAATTAAAATAAATAGAAATAGGATCATGGTTACAACTTAACCAAAATATTTATACTAAATCATAGTACCACATATTGCCCTTATTTTAAGATAAACCCATACATATTGAACTTGATAATTAGGAAACTATAGTCATTTATTTATATTTTAAAAATAAACACAAGTTTTTAAAGAAACTCCTTCAAGGATGCCCAAGCTACAAATTGGACTGCAAATACTTTTTGTATGGTAAAGCCCAATGATCTAAAGACAAAATCTATAGAAGTGGATGACGACATCATCACATTCTTATTTATGATATATTGTATGTGTCATAAGAGGGAAATTGGATCATCTGTAAGCACACCAAAGATGTCAAAGGTAAAGGAAAGTAACTGATGATAGTTTACTTCATATGCAGCCCCATGCTTACAAACTTTATTGACATGCCTTGAGTTACTCAAAATATCCCAGTCAATGGAGAGACACCAATAAGACCAACACAAATGTTCTTTCCATCAATCCAATCAACTAACAATTTATTAGTAGGTCTATGTGTGTGTAGACCATCACGATGTCCCTACAAAGGGGAATGGAGATTATTTCAAGGCTTTTACTCCAACACAAGAAATCATGACAAAGAGGACATATCAAACAAAATCATGATATAACTCAAATCATGGATAGAATTGACAGTGCACCGTGTGGTCACCCAAGAAATAAAGATGTATATAATGATATAGGGGGCAATTCTCATTGCCAGTATACATAGGGATCATCAATCAATAACATAGAATAACATGTTGCTTAACCAGTGTCATAGATAATCTAAGACCACCAATAGGAATAACAAAAGAAAGTGTTATGCATGGTGAGCCTGTAGGGAATCCTAAACAACCCCTCATCATTACAATGATTTCAATGCCTTAAGTATTGGAAGACCATGTTGTAGTAGGCACCTATTAAAAGAGACCATGTCTTGAGGTGGGTAGAAGTAGTACACAAAAACTTGGACCAAAAAAAGGATGTTAAAAGCTTATAGATGGATGAAAAATTAATGTACAAAGTGCCACTATTAGGAATAGGACCAACCTTACAAGGAATATGGTCTTGAAGAATTATGGTGCAAACTCGAGAAGCAACATAAGTATAGATTCCACATCCTAGGAAATTGTAGTACCCAACCTTCCAAGATGCATAGGTAGGCCGGCAATACACCATTGTAGATCACTAAAATCTTGACCTTCACCAACAACAATGCATGAAAGGCAATGACAAAGTCCATTGTAAATTCTTCCAAGGATGAAGAAATAAAATCATGTGGTGTTGATCAGAGAGAAAATAACAACTTTGGCATTATAACACATGATCTAAGGTGAAGAAGTTCACTCTATTGATCATTGAGTAAGGCAAGGAGGTCCATCATATCTAGAGATCTGGTCACACGCTTCGTCAATAAATCCAAATCAAAACTAGGATCAATGGAAACTAGACCACCAAGAAGCTTCAAACCCTCATAGATTGATAAATGTTAGGAGTAAATAAGCTATAGATTGATAAATGTTAGGAGTAAATAAGCTATAACCTGGAGCTCTCTGTAGTCGTCAAAGGCCAAAAGATTTATATTGAGATGAAGCCCAAAATGGGCCTAAATCTTATAAGAGAAATAAGGCCTTAGACACTTCAACAATGTCACCGATTAGAGTACCATCATCTAGGCAGAAAGATAATAAATCAAGGTGACATGCATTCTTTAGTTGTAAAATCAAGGGGGAAGAGAAATGAGAAAATAAGTTGTAAGGAGTGGGACCTGAGAGGGGATCCACTCATCACTCAATTGATGAACAAATACATCTAGTCAAAACACACTAACAAGGATGCTGGAATAGGTGTATTTTTTATTTTTGAAACAAATGTAGACAAGACCAAAGTATAACAACGGAAACAAATGAAATGACTATATTCAGTTTCACAAGTTTACTTAACAATCTCCCAGTTGATTTAAATGAAAGAAACACTTCTTCACTAGGCAGAGGGATGCCCAAATTATTTCAAGTCTATCTCCCATGGATCAGCTCTACTAACCAATTCCACATCATCATATCTAGTCCACCATGTCCTTCACCTAAGTGATTGGAAGCATACCCCAAAACATAAGACAAAATGGAAGTTTCCAGCATAAAAATTGGTATGTGTATATAAATATGAATTGATCAATATGAGGGAAAAGGACAACAATTAAACTTTATCAATGCTTCCTAGATCAAGAGGGAAAAAGAACATCCAAATATATATCAAAGATATCATTTAAAGAAGATGAATAATAAGAATTGTTTAGCCTTTTATTCAATGTCACATTGATAATATCATGCAAATTAAATAGTTTCATGGCGAGTATTAAGCAGACTATCATATACTAGAAAGCAGGGTAGGAACCCATATATTCCATACTAAGGGGTAGGAGGACTAAAACCTCAGTGCCAAATATATATAGATTTTGTAGGAGGATCAAAACCTTAGTGTATTGGTAGGAAAGCTAAAACCTTAGTGCCAAGAATATAATATATTACAGGAGGACTAAAACCTCAGTGCCTAAAATAATTAGGGTCTCACTACTTCTATTTATGAGTAGTCAACAAAACATGCAGACATGGAAGGCAAGATAAAGTATAGTCAAGCTCAAATAATGGATGAGAACATCCAAAAGATATCATGTGGGGTCATAGTACCCATAAATAAGTATCCAATCATCTCCACAAATAAGACACTTTAGTAGATCATAAAATTCCACCATTTGAAAGTTAGGGTTTCATTTAGTTCAAGTACTCAAATTAGGATTTCCCACATGGAATATGATGAAGAACATACAAATTTGGATCCCACATGCATATTCAATAAAATAAGAAGATCTCAAGATAAATTTCTATAAACTAGATTCAAATAGGCCAATCAAAACAAAATAGAGAAATTCCAATATGCTAATACCTCATAAAGGTTCAAGATAGAGAAAGAATAGAATAATTGCTCAATTGACTCATAAGTGAATGTAACATAGCTCATATCTAATCTACCAAGATCCAACGAAACCCAAAATCCATGTCATGGTTCAAAGGAACCTATTAAATGCATATATAAAATTAGGGTTAGGTTCACATTAATTACTTATACCCTAAAAAAATTCCTTTTTATTGTTATTGATTTATGTCACTAAAACTAATCCATATGTTAGATTATATTTTCTCAGTTCCATTATATGTTTTACCTTTTTACTTATAAATTATCAGTTATAAATTTCAAAAAATATAACCAATTATAAAATTCCTTAAAATCACACATTTATTTTAATGGAATTATGCAATAAAACCAACACTATTAGATGGAGAAAATCCAATGACTCCAATACATTTTTTCTTCTTCTGATCTATAAGTAATTTACTATGAAATTTGGAAATAATGATCAAACATAAAATCCCAAAAAGCCACGTATATAGCATTATCCACTTTATAAACTCAACTAAGATGGCCCAATCAGGTTTGGCCATCTGACCAGGGCCTATTGTCTGCCAAGAACACAACTTAGAGTGATTAAATATAACAAAGAGGGTAAAAAGACAAGAACACCCATGCAACACATGATGAAAAAACTAAATGACACAAGGGATATAGAGGTACTACCACAGGAGATCATCTTCCTTGCCATGCTATCACATGCAATGAAGGAGAGAATCATTTCAAAGAAGAGGAATCCATGCTATAAAACCATGGCATAAGTAGGGAGAAGATCTTGTTGAGTTCCTCATCAGGCTCCGGTCCCAAGGACTTGCAACAGAGGTTGTGAGGTGGTATGAAGCCTCAGGGCCACCTTTTACCATGAGAAATGAAGGAGGAACTCAAGAAACAATACCAAGGAACATCTTGACCAAAATAGTTGAGTCCAAAGAGGCACAAAGAAGCCCAAAATTGCATAACCAAATGAAAGGTAAAGAAAGGATCAAGAATTTCTTGCGGGATGCAGGCTCTGAGGTTTAGACAGGAAGACAAGATCAAGGAGATCTCCTGAAAAGAAAGATCATGAGGTACAAAGGAACTTTGGGAGACTCTCACATTTATATGTCTGTCCCTTTCTAGGTTCAGGGTAGTCTGAAGCATCATCACAAAAAAGCTCCAATCTTCAGTGTGGATAGGAGTTTGAGGAGGAAGACGGAGACCCATAGCCACAAACCGAAGCCTGAAGGTGTTGGAGCCCCAAGGAATATTGGGGAGACAACATCAAGGGTTGGAGATCTATGAATATTTTATATGATCTATCAAGCATGACCTGATTTGAAAAGTTAGGAGGTACAGGGAAAGTACTATCAATACAACTATAATTGAAGGGGCAAGCAAGACTGGTTCTATGGTGGTACAAGATCCCTTAATATATATTCACAAAAACTCATAGGAACATGAGAACTAGATATAAAATAAATTAACGTATTTACCCATGTTCTAATTTGTAAAATGGGGGTGGGGGAAATTATCTGATATGGGATCTACAAGATCTATAATGAGAAAGGAAACTTTAGGCTTAAGGATCTCAAAGTGAGATGAAGAGATGAGGGAGTGAGATACATGAGAAGAAAATATTGAATTAGTGTTATATGTGTGAGGTAAATTATCAAGGTTTCTGCCTCCTACTCAGGGTAAGAGATGGGTTTTGAGCCATGTGATCTGTTATCAAAGGCCAGTATTCACCCTTTCTAAAACAAAAAAGGGTAAGCAACACATTGTGGAAAAAATCAAAGAGTATATAACATTGACCGCATTAATCAAACACTTAAAAAATTTATGGGGTTGTTCATATACTCTCTTTCCCCAATAAGTTGAGGACCCAAACAATTTCTAACTAATATGAAACTTGATACCAAGGTAGATTATGTATGTGGAATCAAAATTATGTATTATTTTTCTCTATGGAAATCATTCATTATATTATTTGATATCATCGATATTAACTTATATTTTATTTCCTAAATGAAATTAAAGAATAAAACATTATTCATTTAATGTGGGACTTGGCCCCTAAGTCAAGTAAAACATGAGGATTCCAAAAATTGGTTTATTTTTCTTCTTTTGAGACTACTTATTATGTGATCTAGTGGACAGATCGGTCAAAAGTTATTCTTATCATATTATTAATCAAATAAATTTATTTATTGATAATGTGTTAATCATTAGACCTTTTAGGATTTTCTTCACATGAATGGCTTTCTAAACCTCAATATGCAACTATAAAAATTATTAAATCCATGTTTTCCTTATAAAGGTATTTAGTGATACTTTAGTTCCCATTAGAAACTACCCAATTTTCAATTACTCTATACATCTTTTTTATGGCCATTAGGGTGGTTCCCATCACTATTTTTGAGATTATACATTCCATATTAGTTTATACATCATTAAATTCGTTAGTTGAGTTAGTAGCATTAGCCATAATGTCCATGTTTTGTTTATTGTATGAAACTGGTATGCCTATAAGAAAAAACAAATTATATTTCACCCTTTATTAATATTTCTTAATTATATATAGGTGTAACTAATACCATGTATGGGGTTTAATTATGAACAAAACCCAAAAGCATTCAAAACTCGAGATTAGGGTTTTTAGGACTAAGAGGTCATGTTGTGGTATGTTATAGAAGTGGCCTGAGTGGGTCACCTTGTTGGACACTAGTGGAGGATATATTTTTCATTGTTTTCATTTAAATTGAGTAAGTGGAAGTACTTCTGTTGGTTGTAATAATGTTTGTAAACATATGGGTACTTATTTATACGACCATGCTTGAAAAACTTATATTGTTCACAATGTTGTTAGTTTTGACAATACAATGCAAATCTTGTACGATTAATTAATGAAAAGACTCTTAGTCAATGTTGGTCCATGTGATATGCTTGGTGATCTATACCACTACAACTTCTTGACATATAAGGTATTAGGTTTTCTTTGCAAATTTCATTAATAATGACCCTGGAAAAACTATAATATACAAGTTTTCAATTTATTTTTTCGACCAGTAATGTTCTCCTTATTCCTATTTCCTATAAACAAATATTACTTTGTTTTTATTTTGCTTTACTAACACCATATACGCAACATAGTTGTAATTCAATGTTTATTATATATGATTTCACAATTAAAGTAAATAATTGAAGAACATGACTTACTTCTTATGAGATGAAAAGAAGAATATCTTATTCTTTTATAGTTAGATTTATATTTAACTAGAATTATTTCCTTTTATTCCATGATGTATCGAAGGTTTAATGGCCTTAAACATGAATCTTGTATATTTACTTCTACAATGCAATCCATATTTTATTAACCAAACCCCTATAGATTATGTTTAAAATGATGGTCTATTATACATGTAAAGTTAATATAAGAGTGAATTTGCCCAGATTTTCCTAATACATGATCCAAAAATTGTTCCATTTGGCTACTCTTAAAGAAAATGTATTAATGTTTTGGGATGTTGTAGTTGGCATTAGAGAATTCTCCACACTAAGATGTTGCATTCAATGATCAATTAACAAATAATGAATTACTAGGTCTAATCTTATGAACCACTAATTTGTGGAGGTGTTTAGGATGGTTCTAAGGGGTTCTAGGCCTAAAATATCCTTATAATTTATGATGAATGAGATTCTCCCTATATTTACCTAGTCAATACATGTCCAAGTTCATATGATGGTACCCAGAGTACCTATAAATACCATGTTTCCTCATCTATGCTGACTTAGAGAGCCCTAAAGTCTCGTCATCTAGTAAGGTTTCTCTTTCTCTCCCTAAAGGATCTACATTTCATTTCATCTCATGGTTATTTTCTTTAGAAAAGGGATGTAAAGATTTTTATAATAAAAAATATGAGTTAGTAAACTATATTCATAAAACTGTTACTCCCTAGTATCTACCAACATAATGTGGACCTAAAAAATGCTTTATGTACATGTAGGTGTCACTCTTAACATGCAAACACCCACTTCTTTTGGCAAGTGACTTGGCCCAAGTGACCAGTCCTCAAGGAGTTAGGTTGATATTGGGGTATGGGAGACTTCTACAGGTGGCTACAATATTAAGTCTCATAGGTGTATCCAATCTTAAGGTTACCTGTAGGGATTTCTTGAAGCTAACCCTGATTCTTTCTCGAGACAAGACCTTAGTGATGTTCTAGATAAATATGACACATGGATTTTATCCATGTAGTTTTCAGTTAGGTACTGTAATGAATTTAGGAGAAGAAAATCCTTTGTGCATCCCATTATCTGAATGAGGAAAAAAAACTTTTGCAACACAAATATATCCCTACTTCTGGAGTAGGTCTTCCTAAATCTAGGCCTGAATTTACAAAGGTCTTTTTAGTCCAATTTATGCCATGACTGATAGAGAGGATAACAAAAGATATCTTAATGACCATAAAAAGGAAAACCTTCCCATGGTTGATTACATGAGGAGTTTTAAGATGTTAGAGCATTTCACCAGTATGTGATGGAGGTACTAAGGCTTACAATTTATAAAGCTTACTAGCCCCACCTTAAAACCTTTAGCACTAGCCTCCAATCCCATAACCTTCAAGGAAGCCATGCCTTTGTGATCTGAATAGAGCGAGTCTTTGGACTCCAAAAAGCTCCTATCACAGGTTACCTAGGTATATTAAAGGTGAGTTGAAAAGGCACAGTTATAGTACACACAACCACAGTATGGAAAGGAAGACACTACAAGTGATTAACATGAGGGTTATCTGTAGAGGTCAATAAAAAGATAAAAACATTAATAAAAGAGAATGTAAGATAAGAGAATACATAGAGTGTGGTGATTTTCATACAAACGTATTCCACTTTTGAATAGTCTGTGATTACATTGAAAGAAGGAGGGATATTTTATTGTTGATTTCAAGGAACCAACTCATTATGGTGGAACCTATTGAGTTAGAGCCTACATAACCTAATATCATATTTTAATGATGACTTAACCATTCCACTTATTTGAATCTATTGAATCTACTTAAGATGTTCCAGAGTAACAGACACACTCCATGCACTCAAAACATGAAAAGCCCTTAATTGTAGAAATTCAACAAGGCATATAACAAAGCCTAAGTTGATCCAAGAACATTACATATTTTTAGATTTCTCATTATATGTTATGCATTGTACAAGCTAAAAAATGTAAATGGTAAGATGTTTATAGAAAGGATGCACTTACATTCATACATTCAATATTGAATTGGTCAGTTGATCTTCCTCACATAATTTCAAGTGGAAATGCAAAAATAGGATTTATGTTTGTAGCAATTCCCTTGTGTTAAGAATTCACTAGGTACAAAAAATATCATAAATTCTAAATTTCTCATAAATTTCCTGTCAGCCATGCCAACTTGTCCTTGGTGTGAAAGCATTGTCGGATGGAATTCCCCAAAAAATCTATAACATATGATATTTGACATTTCCAACAAGAAATATGGTACGCTAGAATACCTCAAATAAATTCCATCCAACCTATGTTTCTTGTACACACAACATCTTTTCATGTGAAATTTCATTGAAATTTTCCAATTGAATGTCTCATCAAATCAATTTTTCAAAAGTGTAGAAAGTATAATTTTTTTAGAAATAGAATGAAAATAGACCTTTTAGGACCTACTCCCCTAACAATGACTATATTTTTCCCTAATAAACTCTACAAGATATTAGGTGTCCAACTATATACACGATCCATTTGAAGAAATCCAATGTTTTATGAAGTATCAATCTATGGACTTGACATAGTGACTCAAACACCCCTAAAATTCTTCTTGATTATACACTTTCTTACTTCAATTTAGGGATCATGTTATTTAGTAAGAGAGACAACTCTATCTTGTATTTTTGTGAGACTCTCATTATCTATATCTTAATATCTACCACCCTTAAAGATCAATTCTCTCTCTTGGATAAGAGATGTTGCATGGTATAAACCCTTAACAAAGGAAGGAACCCTCCAAAAAGCAATGATCTCTTGGTGAATAGATTTGGAAGGCAAGAGGCATGTAGCAAGGGAAACATCCTTTGGTGATTGAAATTATCTCTTGGTAGTAGAAGGTTCTATGATGGTTGGACCTTGGTAAGGGTAGGTAAGACCCTTTTTGTAGTTTTTGGATCCTTACTAGAAAAGGGGGAGATTGTTACTCTTGAGTTGAAAAGAGAGGCCTCTTAGTGTATACACTTATGTTGATAATATAAGGTGGTAACCTAGGTGTTAAGAGATCCTACAGGCTGATCTCTCTAAGTAGTGTATATATGACTTTTCAAGAAGGAACCACTCTAAACACGTGTGTTCATTTGTGGATTGTCTAATATATCTCATAGCTTCTTTACTTTTTGCACTTAATTTGTGATATAATATGAAGGTAGAACAAGTCTGGTTTAAGTTTCTAATAGCTCAATTCACCCCTCCTCTTGAGTCTACATCCTACATACCCAAATAAGCCACTCAATCTAATATAGATCTAATGCACATACTAACCATGATCTTCACTAAAAATACAGACAAGGCACATATGAATGAACAATAATTGATTAAAAATCAACAGTGAGATTTGCATTGATGATGATTAGGTAGACCTTTTGTTCATCTACAAAGACTTACTTTATCCCATCAGAGCAATGTTTAATTATTACTAAGACAGTGGGTGCCTTGACTTCCTCCTCAATTATATGGATGGACTTAAGATTTTCAAATTCAGCTTTGGGTTCTTCCTCTACATTATTCAGATGGAAAATAAATTGATCTACATGTGAGTGGTTTGGGTCTTAGGCTCTAGGATTGATGAAATAAATTTCCATGGGATCACCATAGAGAGGCATCTATTGTTGTATCTATGTCATCTTAACAATACAGTTAATGAGGATCACCTCCTCTTGGATAGAAGACCCTTTTCAACTCTCCAATCAAGAGTAGTTGTCCCAGGTCTTAATGTGAGTGTGCCAGCTTCAACATTGATCCTGGCCCTAGTTGTAATGAGGAATGAGCATTAAAAAATAAGATAATATGAAAGATCCTCCTTGATGTCCATGATAACAAATTCACAGGGGAACATAAGAATTGTTTTCCACTTTTGTAGGTATGTATTCTACAATTATATAGGGTTGGTCATAGAATAGTCACAGAGTTGTATTACTATCCCACTGGGAAATATGACTATGAAGAAAAGACCTTTTCATAGAATATATGGCATTTGGAAATGCATGCCCCGAGTCAGCCAAACTCTTTGACATGTAAATTCCCAACAAATTAGATATGTCAAAAGATCTTTGATCATTAAACTTGATTGGTATCTTATTCAAGATAATATTTGATGATGTCTTTTCCATATTATGATCTTGTACTCCTCCATGGTGTATTTGCAAGTGAAGAGTGTAACTCTGGTCATAAAGGGATATTTGTTAGATCATCAAGGAAAGACACATGGATGTTTAACATACATGTTGTCTCCTTCAACTTCGTGGATCTTATGTCTAAATATGAATGAGCTAATAGACTCTAATAAAGTAGTCATTGCTTGTAGATCAAAATCATGGGGATAGTAAAACTCAATTTACCTACATCCACTGTTTTTGCATTGATTTGGTTCCCCTATAGTCCATTATTAGTTTATGCATATACTAACATTGTGTTGTCATGCACTTTGTCATCATATTCGTAATTAATAATTATCTTCTTCATGATAGAAGTTGTGGCCTATGTTAGCACTGAACCCGAACACATGGTCACTGCTTTGAATTATTCATGATGTTTCATATTATTCTCTGACTAACCTGTGAGTCAACCTATTAGAAGGAAAATGACGACAACAATCTGTACTAACTGAGCTTCCATACATTTGTTGTATGCCTAGTGACTTTCCATCATCCTCTTAATAATATCCATGCAACCTTGATTGTTAGAGGTTGGAAGGTTTTGTTGATTGTTTTGCCCTCAGAAATAATGTCTTGGATTATTGCGAAAGGTGATGTCTAGGATTATGCAGATGATGTCCTAGATTATGATCATTTCCTTGATTGAAGTGACTGGCGTAAATCACACGTCTGAAAAGGAGCGGATCTGGTGTAGTCGGACTCTTAAATTTATAAACCGACACTCAGGCCCCCACAGCTATTTATGGGGTCCAATGTAGTAGATCAGGGTCAAACTACAGGGACAGGTAACGATAAGTGCTAAGAATGTAGAGTCTTATCTCAGTTACACCAACCAAGAAGGTATATTAAGATGGCATTCCTTAAGGAATGATGTTACTTCAACCAAGAAAAATAAGTAAAACAAAAGTTAAGAAAGCAAAAGAAGAGAACAAAAGCAATCAAGTGTGTTGTAATGAATATGGATGGGAACCTAGATTGGGTTTCACCTACTAAGATCTCTCACAAACATGTATTACTCACACCCATTGTATACCCTTAGCAAGATTACAAGAAATCATCATATATGTCTATTCCCTCCTCTCTCAAGCTTAGGATTGATCTAGATTATAAGGTTGTCTCTCTCTCAAGATGGAATACAAATGATCACAAAGATAACCATATGATCATTAGATTAAGAATTCCTACATTCACATACATTCATACAAATCTATAACACTTAGATAAGGTTAGTACTACTCATTCGAGGCACTAACAATCAAACATCACAAGATGGTAGCTAATCATGCAAGTGAAGTAATAAGAACAAGAGTATTATGATAATCTTTGCTAACATATATATTCAATTAGATGTAAGTATATACATGTTGGGAGAGCCTTAGTGGCTACTCCCAACCCCATCTATGAGTTTAGCCACTCATGTTCATGAGTAGCATTACGGATTTACAAGTGAAAAGGACATAAAGTATTGTTGGGATGAAGGAGTGTAAGAATGGGTGAGGAAGATCTGTTGAAGTAGGGGAAGTAGGGGATACTCCAACTATGGAAAGGGATGGCAACAATCGATGATCGGATTCTCCTTCCCAAAATTTGATGTGGTGGCAGAGAAGATATGCTCTTTGTCCTCCATTCGTTGAGGGAGTACTTCAAATAGGGAGTAGGCGGATGGAACATGAGCATGATTCAGTGGACTCTCATTCTCCTTTCATGTCAACCGATGGCAATGGTGATGAGCAGTGGTGAGATCTTTCTCCAGCAACGATTGGGCATCCTTGGTGTTTTGCAACCCCCAATACATTGTTGGAGGTATCCTATTTGTAGATGCCTACTCGGGGATCCATTACTTGCGCCACAAGTGTCCCAGGTATCCTCCTTGGGTCAAGTGCCTAACAGTCTCGAGTGATTGTTCTATTGGTGCCACCATCGCTTGTCAGGTCATCGAGTAGCCGATGTCTCAGACCTTCATTTGACGAGTTAAGGTGGTCATTGCTTGATGAGGCATGTGCGATCATCTCTTGATGAGTGTTTCTATTCACCAGTTGTTGATGTAGATAGACCATCGACTGATGAGTATGTACAGCCATCGGTTGATGATGCAGACAGGCTATCGGTTAGTCTATGTAACCATCAACTGGAGGTTCTACTTGACCATTGGTTGAGTGTTGGATGGTTGCATTGACACCATCAACTGTTGCCTAGATGTCTAGTAGTTCTTGGGTCTGCTTGGCCATCGTGCCGACAGACCATCGATTGATGAACCCATGTGACCATCGCTTGACAGACAGTGGTGACATCGATGGGTGCGTAGTTTTTCCATTGAGAATTGAATGATGGTGATGCAGACTGCCATTAGAGCCCGTCACCTGAGATCTGGTGGTCATGTTGTAGAATGCTCTAAGGCATCCATCAGTTGTGAACTAATGGTGGTCCTGCTCCATGGTGAGATGTTGCTCTTCCTTGATTATTTGCATGAATATGTTCTTGTTATCTTCATGTGGGGGTAGAAAGAGTATATATATGTAAACTCAAAGGAAAGTGAATATAAATTCTTATGATGAGAGGGAATAAAAGGTGAAATAAGGCATATATTGTCCACAAAATTAGATGTTATCAACTCCCCCAAACTTAGAGTCTAGCTTGTTCTCAGGCTAACAAATAGAATTAAAGTATTGAATGACTTCAAAGGGCTTTTAAAACTTATTGTTTTGGTGAGTGTGAAAAATGTGATAAGGCCAGCCTTAAGTCAAAATATATGCATCATGGTAGAGGGCTATTGATACCAAGACTCTCTCTTATCTTAGAGTTGTGACACTTGTATTACCTGTTACAACCTTCTTCTAGCAGAAGGGTTTCTCTGTTGCAATGCACCTGTGATCAGTGGCGGAACCAGAAAATTACATGGAGGGGGGATGAAATTATATATGTGTGCATTTTAACACAAAGGGGGGCTGAGTAAAAAAAATACAACATTGAGAATGGAACCTGAGTCTCTAGTTTTTGGAAACCAGTTTTTTACCACTCAAACTAGCTCATTTTTTTGTTAACTACTATGCAGTTAATGTATTTAATTATACGTGATCTATATATAATACTAAAAGAATCACTACTTGTATTAATTTTTTTGGGGGAGGGGGGCTAAAGCCCCGACAGCCTCCCCCTAGTTCCGCCCCTACCTGTGATCCTTTTTCAAACTGTACTTGCACAAGATTCTGACTGAGGTAGCTTTCACACCCAACTTTTATTTTTTTAGATATCCTAGTTATTGTGTTGGGGTGGACTAAAGCTATAGTGTTTCCTACCTTCCTCATGTTCACTCAATAATGCTTGTTGTCATAAAGATAGTATCACCTGATTGGGCCCTAATGTAATGTCATGTGGTCGTGTGAGGTCCCCTTCAAAATGCAGGTATGAAAAATTTGGCTTCCATACTCCACTACTGGGCATAATGTATCTGCATTCCTGAGTGCAAGGATACATCGGTCGGGAGAAGTCTTTCAGCATCAACCCATACATAACTCTCATGATTGTATTCTTGTTGCCTTTTACTTTGCTCACAGGTTTGGGGTGATGGATTTTCAAGGTAGTTTGGGCAACCAAGCCTCTTTTGATCCTAAAGTGGGGATTTTTGCACTAGATGGGGTAGTTGTTTCCTCTTGTCATAGTTATGTGCTTTCCTTCATGTACTTGGGGACAAGGTGATGAATTGGGAACGTATCAAGATAAGTCCTCCTTACTTTGAGTATTCACCTTGGGGGACAACATATTTGTGCCTTCTACATTATCTTGAGGTAATCCTGACATTAAGACTCTATCATACTCAAAAATTTAAGTACATTAAACAGCCCAAATCATTCATTCTTGAAGTAATTACACTAAGAGTTAGCCTGGAGACAAGTAGGACTAAGGATGGAAGTTATGACTATATCTAAGAAATTGGATCCAAAATTTTACATTTTAAAGCTTTTTGTGCATTAAAAAAATCTTTTAAAATACTAGAATGTATACATGAACAAAGTTTTAGTTAGAATTGGCTATTTTAGGCTGCTCAAAACTTTTTAAAATTTTGTCCAAGTGAGGAAGGAATAATTTCACTATTAAGTTCATAGACATACCACATTTGTCTATTCAGACCCCCCCCCCAACTTATCCTTCACCCTGTCCCATGGGTGTCAAAGAATAAGGTTAATCTAGATCAAGCAAGTTATTGTTGGTCTTTTGATACTGCCCATTCCAAGGTTAAGATCTTTATTGCATATTGGCCTCGAAGATGGTGGTAGTCATCATCTTGGTAGTGATCCACCTTCTAGTTAGCCGTTGCTAGTGTGTGCTCCAAAAGAGTATGTAGAACCCGCAATTGTTTGATAAAGGTTTTTACTGAAGGCTCCTGTGATAGAACTGCAGTTTCTCAAACTTTTAGCTATCTGGTATGCCATGCCTGTATTTTTTTATCAAATCCACAATCTTTGTTGCTACTTGAGAAACTTTTTGTTTGATTATGTTGTTAGTAGTTTTGTGATATTTTGTGTGTTGCATGCTAAACATGGCATCATAGCTATTGTAAAATATTGTCGTCTTGTTGGCAGTGTCAACAAATAGTAGTGCCCAATGACCGTCATGCAAAATTGGTACAAATATCCACCTCGGAACATTGTATTGTATGTTATCGATAAGTCACTATAGTTCACCTGACTCCTTCTTTAGAGTGATGTCCCCCACTATTTCATAAGAAGTCATGTATACATTGAGGAGTTCATTGGCTAAAATTAACTGGCATGCTACCATACCATTCATAGTCGTAACCTCCTATTGCCAAGATATCATGGAGGTCTGGAAGCAATATTTCGAAATTTTCTCGGTCAAAAATAATGATGAAGCGTCTTGCCTCTATCGCAGTACATCCAACAGAATGGCAACTTCTTCAAACAATAACCCATAGCATGCTAGTTTGTTGAAGTTTTTGTAGGTGGGCGACATCATGTCTGTTGGTTCTGGTCCTTCTGTTATTTGAACATCATGTTCTTCTCCTTCTTTAGGCACCTTAGCCTCTTGATCAGATTTTTCTTCTGGAGAAGTGGCTTCTGCCATGGTAATCTCAATGTTTGGTTGGATAGGGGTTGTTGTCTCTTGAAGTTGTGTTGGTGATGTTTCATTTTCCTATGGTGTTATGCCCTTTTGAGGATCAAAAATAGTTACAGGATCTGGGGGTAGCAATAGTTGTTGCTGATTCTAGTAAAGGGAGGTGGTGGGGCTTCTGGGCGGCCATTCCTTCTTCATGTGCTGAGGATTCTGTTGTTTCTTTAAATTTTCTCAACTGCTCTCTCCAAGGTGTCTTTTCAGGTAGGGGTATTAATGAATACATCCTCTTTAGAATATCAGCAATCTATGTATCGTAGAAGAATCTCTTGTCATGTAGTATCTCCATGACATATTTTCCTCATAACGCTGATGCGCGTAAACTACACGTCAAAAACGCAAGTGCATGTATCAATATAATATAGGCCTAAAGAGGCTAGGATATTGAATATGCGGAAAACGTGTATCCAGAAACTACTACTAGAAAATAATGAAAACTAAGATTATTGGTAGTGATCACAAGTGGAATGAATTCCTTAGGATGGTGGTTTCGTCATGGCTCACATTGCAATTAACATCATATCATTAATATTAATCTCTCCTAACCTTGGAAAAAGAGACTTGTAGCAAGAATTATCCACTCTCACAGTGTAATTCACTACCTAACCTAATACTAATCTCACTCTCATAGCAATTATATTATTAGTTAGGTGCTTCACCGAAATGTCTAGGCTACTCACTTTACAGTCATAAGCCCTTTCTCAAAGTGCGATATAAAATGTGTAAATCTATGAGTTTTCAACCCTTAATCCCTCTCTCGAAGCAATTAATGGTCTAAACAATTAGCTATGGTGATCAAATACAAATGATTCGTGATGCTATCATAGGTTTAATTTATGCCCAGAAATTAAGAGAAAGATGTATATTAAATCATAATCATAAATTACAATGCAAAATTGGGCTACTCCCAGATCCTAAGGAAAAAGGGGATTAGCCATGCATGATCTCAGTTGCTCTACACATAGAAAAGAAAGATGAGAAGGAAGAAAACATCAAGAATAAGGAAAAAACCCTGGAGAAAGATGGTATGGATGGTTCCTCCTGACGAACGTAGTGATTTGTCATCTTCTGATTGCAAATCAAGCCACCAGAAGTTCTTAAACTGCCTGAAATGTTGCCTTCTCCTCTCTTTTATCTCTTGTACACTCTCCTCTGTCATACAACTGAATCGAACATGATAATTAGGTCTGGAAAAACTCCCTCTAAGTCATAGATTTGACGTAGGGCATCATTAATTGTCAACTATTGGATTAACTATGATTTCAGATCATGCCTGATCCCACTGAGTTGGTACTACTGACTGGGTGTAGGTAGTATCGATGCCCCCGATAAGTTGCATCCCTTGTGCAGTTGTCAGTACTACTGAGTTGATGTCGGTAGTATTGAGATTTCTTGAGATTTTCTAAGTCCTCCATGTAAGGTTGTTGATAGTACCGACTTTGTGATAACCTAAAATTCCATGCTCTATCATGTTTGATAACCTCCATCACCCTAAATTACATGACTTGGAAGCACTTTGTACTCATTTGATGCAACGGAATTGAATAAATGTCACAATATGCTTAATTTATAAGTTGAGTGTGTGATTACACTTGAAAATGAATGTCTGAAATTAAGGTCCCTCAACATTATAATTCTGGGCCCAAACTTTTAGTATAATAAGTAGAGGAAATTTGTGAACTAATGGAAAAAATTTCATCTCAATCTGAGTTATGCTTTGGGAGATTTGAATTTTACAAGTTTTCTCAAGTAATGCGATTTAAAACTTTGGTTTTTATATATTGATATGCCACGTCATCAATATGTGGAAGAACCTCTCGAACAATCAAAATGTTTCCTTTGCTATCCACAGATTGCCCATGTCAGCTATCCCCCTTACTTTCCACGACCAACCACATCCCTTGGATCGAATGGGCGTGGATCCGGCCAAGATCCAACGGCCATGAGCTCATCTTCCCTACCTGCTCCCATGGATGGGAGTAGGTGGCTGGAGCAAAAGCTCCACCACATGTATAGCCCTTTTTGCACCTATAATTGGCCCTTTTCACCTCCATTTTTCCTCTTTCTTCTTCCTCTTTCTTTTGCACCCTTAGTTGTGCAATTTCCTACACTATAACTCCCACACCACCTTTATCTTCTATCTCTAAAACCCTTGGATGCCTTATAGCTGCCACCTCCCTTATCCCTCCTCTTACCTAAAAACCCCTTGATCTTTTGACCACCGAGTCAAGGGTGGACAGAACCCTTCCAGAGCTTGTGGAGCTCTCCTGTCTAGGTCACCATTGCAGCCACGAAGCAGCAGTTGTGGTTGTGTAGTAGTCATGGCATGAGAAGCGGGATAATGTGCCCCGTTCGACTGGGTCCCGACCCTTGGGCGCCACACGAGTAGCCATAGGCACAGGGTAGACTTGGCTCGGCTGCCACATATGTGGAGGGGCTCAGATCACCTATTGGTCCAAAGCACGGAGGAGGGAGAGAATAAAGAGTGTCTGCTCACTCGTCAAGGGACGAGATCTCTTGGTTGACTCAATTGTCAAGATCCAAACAAGCTTACTTATATGGTATTCTAAATCAATGGTTGATCTTATGATCTAATAAAGGTACATTTTATCCTCCTATTGGCCAGACTAGTGGTATTGAACTTTCTTGTATGCTTAAACTGCTTGGATTTATATACTTGTTTAAGCTACTTGTTCCCTATGATTAGTATGTTCATTTTTCTTGAAATAAGTTGAGCAAATATTGAACATAATTGAACTTGTCCATTATACAACCCTTTGTGCACATGCCTGAATTATTGGGGTAAGGGCACAAGGAATGATGAAACATGGTTAGCTCATTGACTTAGGTCTCAAGGTCCCTCACGTATATAAGGGCTAGCTAATCTTGAGCACCCTTACTGACCCTTCCTTTGAGGAAGTTGGTCAATGACCATATATTGTTGTTTGAGTATAATGGAAATGTGCCTAAAACATTATTGCATGTTAATAAGAAAGTATTTCATGTTGTTTATATCTTTCTTGCTATCATATTAAGTTTTGCGAAATGTATATGTTTCTCAAACCTACGAGTTTATGTATTTTGTAGCGTACTCAACACAGTTGTGCTGATGTGTACCCATTTTATGATTTTAGGTAACATGTACACTATGAATCTTTTTAAGATTGTTGCTTCTACTCTATCATGATAATCTGCTACTCTTACTCTTGGGATCATCTAATGTCAAGCAAATGGAATTCATATACATTGATATATGGGACTAAGATCTTGTCAGGTACTAGTTAAGTTTCCAATATGTGCTTTCTTGTATCTTATCTTGTTATTGTTTGTGGTTATATTCATGCATATGTTATCTGATCCATTATAGGGACATACACCCTGGTCCACTCGCCTTTGGTTGTGTAGCCATTAGGAGTGTGGACTTAGGGTAACAAACGACTCTGTTACAAATGGCATCAGAGAAATCACATATCCTCTATGCATGTTTAATAACCCAATACCCCACATCCTAGAGAGTCTTCTAGCATCTCATCTCTTCTTTAAGAACTACCCTAAGACACCCATTAGATGATTAGTTAGCTTCTCATCAGCTCATGTGATTCTTCTACTCGTGACTATCGATCACATGATCTCTCAATTATGGGTAGCTTATGTATGGGGGAAAGTAGAATTTGAATCAAATTAACAAAAGTTGAGTAAAATAATAATGATGCCATGATCCGACCTTAATATGAAAACTCAATTATGAGTAATGAAAATACTCTTGGAAATTAAGAAGTCATGTATGACCTCTCAGATCATGATTAACTCATCTTTACCAAATCTAGACTACATGCTTTCTGTATTTGAGGTAAAATGATAATGAATCTAATACGATGAGATAAGGAGGTGTTATACATTATACCTCATCTGGATGAGGTCCCTATTTGATTTAACCCATGATGCCCTATTGTTGACTCAACTTCAAATGTGAATAAGCAAATTTCTCCCCTATTTTGACATGAACGATGATGACACCTTGGAATGACTAAGCTCTTGGACTCTTAAAAGCATGATAAAGGACTTTGATACAAGAGGCATATTCCCTATTGATTCCTATTCCTATTGGTAATGTCTATTTTGAATAACAAGATGGACACGGATATCACTCTTCCACTACTATTCTCAAACTCTTGAGTTCTCAATTTGACTTCTAGATTTCCAAATATACTCTTACCTTGACCATGAAAGGAAGGGAACACAATTATGACTTCAATATTGCAAAATCTTGAAACATGGTTTCTCTATTACGACCTTGAACTTGAAAAATCTCAAAATATGATTTCCCTATTATCATCTTGATGTTTGACTCTTGATCTTGTGAAATACGATTTGATAGTTGATACTTACCCTATTTGGATATGCTCGATGACTCATGATTATTATGGACTAGTGTGCTAGATTAGGGTAGTAGTTGACTTATGACTCCCCTAACTTAGGTGTCGCCTCTATTTCAAATGCCTCTAAATTTTCATCTTGATTGATTATTTAGAGTTTGGAAAGGAAACCAATTCCACCCAATTTTTATTTCTTAACCTAATTCCCTTATGGGTCAGATATATGATGATATTGATACCCGATCTTGAATCTTAGTTTGATGATGATCTTAAAATGTGATGATTTTGACTATAGTTAGTTGTTAAATTCCTAGAAAGAGCTAGGTTTAGATCATTCACTGACCTTGAAATACCATGATAATGAACTCAGAAGTGATATCTCTAAAGGTTGCTCGTATCTCGAATGTTGCTCAATATTGTTTATTGAATGTTGCTCGATTAATTTATATGGATGAATGATCGCACTTAAGGTCCTGAGTAGGAATCTAAACCTAGTTTCAAAATGTTTGTATATATGACTTTGATGTCCAAACTTCACTCTTTATATTGATGTATGAAATATTGAATCATGATTACTAATCTTGGTTTTGACTGGATTCCTATGATCACCCTATTTGGATCTTGAGATCACCCTCGATTTATTACTAATGACTTCCATATTCCCAAATCTCAAATTTTGAAATGATGATAATGTTAACTCGCTCGAATTATGACTTAAGGGTGAGCTCCATGTGGACTAGGGTGGGACCTTCCATTAATTTTGAGCACAAAATTATGATGTTGAAATATGATGTATGTCTTGAATTGTAGAAACATGAATTCTTGATGATGGATGTATAATCCCACCTAGGCCAATGTAGAAGCTAGGACCCTAATGGTTGGTAATGAAGATCGTTCTTTACTCTTGATTCAAAGTTCTCTATTCATTTGACCTAAAAATTGGATCTCTCCAAATTTTTGATCTATAGGATGATTTCTCCCGATTTGTGACTCATAAGATGATCCTCTCAATTCAATGATTGATGAAACTGTATGTTGATCTAGATACTTGATTTCTCAACTGTGAAATAGTGTTGAGGTTGAATGCCAAGTGAATATGAAATCTCAAATCTTGATTGATGAATTGGTCTAATTTTGGGGACAAAATTCCTTTTAAGGTGGGGAGGATGTGATAACCTGGAATTCCACTCTCATTCAAGTCAATTCACATATTGACCCATTATATTCTCTATCACGTTTATAACCTCCATTACCCTAAATTACATGACTTAGAGTCAGTTTATACTCATTTGATGCAACAGAATTGAATAAATGTCACAATATGCTTAATTTACTAAGTTGAGTGTGTAATTACACTTGAAAATGAATTTCTGAAATTAATTAAAGTTAACATTACAACTCTTGACCCAAACTTTTAATATACTAATTATAGAAAAATTTTGAACCAACGACAAAAATTTCATGTCAACCGGAGTTACGGTTTGGGAGATATAAATTTTACAAGTTTGCTCAAGAAGCACGATTTAAAAGTTTGGTTTTGATTTATTGATATGCCATGTCATCAATCTGTGGAAGAACCTCTCAATCAAAACATGTCCTTTTATAGCCATCGTGTGCCCATGTCAGCTATCCCCCTTGCTTGTCACGACCAACCATAGCCCTTGGATCTGATGGACGTGGATTCGGCCAAGATCCAACGGCCACATGATCATCTTCCCTACCTACTCCCATGGATGGGAATAGGTGGCTGGAGCAAACACTCCACCACATGTATAGCCTTTTTTGCATTTATAAATTGGTCCTAGACACCTCCATTCTTCCTCTTTATTCTTCCTCTTTCTTTTGCACCCTTGGTTGTGCAATTTTGTGCACTATAGATCCCACACCACCTTCATCTTCTACCTCTGAAAAACTAGAATGCCTTGTAGCCACCACCTCCCTTATCCCTCCTCCTACCTCAAAACCCCTTGATTTTTTAACCATAAAATCATGCCACCAAGACAAGGGCGTATGACACCCTTTCGGAGCTTGCAGAGCTCTCCTGTCTGGGCCGCCATTGCAGTCATGAAGCAGAAGTTGTTGTTGCATAGTAGCCACGGCGCGAGAAGTGGGACAACGCACCCCGTTCAGCTGGTTCCCGATCCCTAGGCACCACATGAGCAGCCACAGGCACAAAGTGGAGCCGACTCGACTACCACATAGTGTACCATAGATTCAGAGGGGCCCAACTCACCTATTGGTTCAGAGCGCAGAGAAGTAGGAGAATTGTGAGCATCTGCTCACTCATCAAGGGATGAGATCAAACATCAAATAATATGGATCTCTTGGTTCACTCAATTGCCACGATTCATATAAGCTTGTTGTATATGGTCTTCTAAATCAATGGTTGATATTGTGCTCTGATAAAGGTACACTTTATCCTCCTATTGTCTAGACTAGTGGTATTGAACTTTCTTGTATGTTTGTATGATTGAACTGCTTGGCTTTATATACTTGTTTGAGCTACTTGTTCCCTATGATTAGTATGTTCATTTTTCTTAAAATATGTTGAATGAATATTGAACATAATTGAACCTATCCACTATACAACCCTTTGTGTGCCTGCCTAAATTCTCGGGGTAAGGGCACAAGGCGTGTTGAAATAGAATTAGCTCAATGACTTAGGTCATGAGGTCCCTCACATATAAAAGGGCTAGCTAATCTTGAGCACCCTTATGGACCCTTCCTTTGAGGAAGTTGGTCAATGGCCATATATTGTTGTTTGAGTATAATGGAAATGCGCCTAAAATATGACTTCATGTTAATAAGAAAGTCTTTCATGTTGTTTATTTATTTCTATCTATCATATTAAGTTTCGTCAAACATATATGTTTCTTAAACTTATGATTTTATGTATTTTGTAGTGTACTCAGCATAGTTGTGTTGATGTGTACCCATTTTATGATTTTAGGTAACAGGTACACTATGAATATTGTTAACATCATTGCTTCTGCTCTATCATATTAATTTGCTACTCTTACTCTTGGAATCATCTAATGTCACACAAATGGAATTCAAATGGGTTGATATATGGGACTAAGATCTTGCCAGGTACTAGTTTAGTTTCCTATGCTTGCTATCTTGTCTCGTATATTGTTCTTGATTGTGGTTTTATTCATGCATATGTTATGTGATCCATTCTAGGGATGGACGCCATGATTCACTCACCTTTGTCTGTGTAGCCATTAGGAGTGTGGACTTAGGGTAACACACAGCTCCATGATAGACTTCCTGCATCAGTACTATCAAGTCTTCTCAATCTACTTGTTTCTTGTGATCAAGTGTCGATACCACCGACAGGCAGGTCGGTAGTACCGAGCTGTGTAGTCTCTTGTAAATTCACCTAAAATTCTACAAAAATGAACATAAGCTCCCAAGTAATAATGAATCTATCAGGAACATGAAAAATACATCTATTTGATGCAATTAAGTGTCACATGCTAATGATAATAAATAATGCACAAAACATATTAAAATGAACAATAAGTGCACAAAAAATCCATAATAAACATCCTATGAGAATGACAATTATTTAGTGCATCGCCTCCTAATACATGTGTTCCATACCACATGGACTAGTAAGAAATAAGAAATGCATTAAAGGTCTTATACTTATGACACCCCTCTTCAACTCTCAATTGGTTGGCCATGACCATTGAGAATGGAGAGGATATTTCATTAGCTAGGATTAGGTTGATATTTGAGATCTAACTAGGTAAACCTCTATCCTCATCATGTCATCCTAGGCATTGATTAATTGTTGGTCAAAATTAACCAACATGCAAAAAATATATTTGAAATAGAGGTAGAAGGGAAGCAATAAGGAGAGTTTGATTATTTTCTTTTTAACATTCTAAGGTTTGAATAATTGACTACAATGTGATAGAATTTACAAGAGCAATATATTAATTGGAGACTATAGAAAAGTGTGGGGTTTGACCCATCACCTTCCCAACACAACTAGGATGCATGATATCGAAGCGGAAATGTAATTATGGGTGACAAGATTTTATATAAGTTGGAAATGAAATTTATGTATTTAATATGGACAATTAAAAATGGTTTATTGTTCGATAATCATAACATCATTTCAAATAGATACGAATTATATGGGAGTGAGTACTTGTATTCAACATTTTTCATAATAACACATTGAAATCGCACTATATAATCTTTCTATACATTTATTGCGTGTAGATATGCATTAAAGTTCTTTTTGTCTTTCATCCCTTATGTAATTTCTAAAATGGCATAATGTGTCTTGAGTTTAGTTACATGGAAATAAGTGATCACTTGATCAAGACATTATGTAACTGTGAAGGGAATGGTACCATTCTCTTACTTTTCTCTCTCTTTCATTATGATTATAAATACAAAGTAATGGTAATTTAGTTAATGTCATATTTTTGAGTTTCTCAAGAAATATTGATAAATGTTTTCCTTATCCCTTGTACACAATAAGCACATAAAGGATAAGATAACACATTCTCTCTTATTCCTCTCTCCTACCCTTTAAAATCTTAAAAAGAGACAAAGTGAAAGGTAAATGATTTGAATTTTGAAGATGTAAAATAAATTACTTTGATAAGATAGGGATGAATCTTTTCTTGATACTTTTAACATAAAAAATAAGTAACAATAGTCTCTATCTTTTGTCTCTCCTACTCCTTGGAATGCAAAGAAGAGATAAAGTGAAGGATCAATGACATGAAGTTTTCAATAAATGGGATTATTTATTTAACATATGGAAATACTAACATTCCCTATCTCTTTCTTCTCACATCTAATACAACTCATTCAAAGAATATTGAAAGAAAACAAGGGAAAGCCAACAAAAAGGGATAAGTACCTTGACCACGAAGTTGGAGTCTAGTAATTAATTAAAAAGATGTTTCACCATATATTATAATACATTCAAATCAAGACAATGGATAGTGTGAAATTAGAGGACAAAAGACATTAAAATTTTGAATATTATTGGATGAGAAAATTATAGACCCATAAAACCTATAAAAGAAACATTCCTCATCATCTTAGATACCCGAGAAAACAACACTAGCCTCCATGCTTTGCAAATCTCATCCAATGCTTCCCTACTTGACTGTTATCGTCGAACAAGTCATATTTTTTCGTTAGACTATAGACCTTATAGAAGGACTTTGGTGCATGGGAACTCCTCAACAAGTCCCCAGGGATTTATATCAAAAGTCTATTCAGCTTTATGTCCTGGTGATTAGAGTTTCTTCAACCTAAAAAGAGAAACTATGATCTTTATAAAAAGGTAAGCAAACCATTATTCTTGGTTCAATGAAATTTGGTTTGATTGGATGTTTTATCTTGTACAATATTACATTTCATGAAATTATGAATGCTTTCTCAATTAACATCAAGTGTAGATAGCATTGCAAGATTGATGGCTTATTTATGATCTATTGTAAAACTCCAACTATGACTATGATTTATGATAATGAATTATGTTCAAGAAGGGAGAAATTCAATTAAGACATATGAGGGAGAAATCCCATTATGGTTCAGGAAGAGAGAAATCCCATTAAGACATTATGAGGGAGAAATCCCATTATGGTTTGATAAGGGGAAATCCTGATATGTTTCAAGAAGGGGAAAATCCCATTATGATTTAAAAAATAAATACCATTATGACACTAAGAGGTATAAATCCCATTATGGTTAAGAATAAGATCAAAGACATTAATGATTAAGTCAAAATCTAAGATAGTGAATAGAGTGAAGGAATTGGTTTAATTTTCATATGCACCTCAATCATGGACCTTTGGGGTGTTATGGGCTATCCTAGAATTATGGGCTTCCTAGAAATTATGAGCTCCTATGGGGAAGGCAATATATATTTGCTTATCCAATTCATCATGTTTAAATGATTCAAAGAATGCTTAAGATAATCCATGGTCAAGTTTATGTCAAATTTCCTTCTTGTCCAATTTACTTCATGTCAATTTATAATTACTTTCTATTTTATAAAATTCCAAGTACCACTTACTTACATTTATGTATGTTTTGCATGTTTGGGAATGTGATGTTCACATGATTCAGAGAAATTGATTATTTAAAAGAACAAACAAGGACTAGGAGGATTTGAAGATTTGTCTGGTGGTGTTCCATCTACCAAGCCGATCCAATGCATTTAGAATCATTCACATTATGTCTAAGTTATCTTATCCAAGTCTAACTCAATAGATTAGATTTCATAATGAGTACATTTTAGATTTCCTATCTATGAACTATGTATGAATCTATTTCAAATTAATGCAAGGTGTTTCATTTACTCTAATTGCAATTATTAACATTTTGTGACATCCCCCTTGACATTAATGCTTTTGCTTAGTGATATTTATATGTTTAAAAAAGTGGGATGCTACATTATGGTATCAAAGCAGACAGGTAGCTAGATGGTCACTATACAAATATGATTCACATAGTCACCCTAAATGAAGATATGAAATTAAGGTCTAGGAATGGACTCTTGAGAAAACATTTCTGACCGAATAGCAGTCACCCTCGTGTCGTCTCCTTCCTTCCTCGAGCTCGCGCCGTCCACCATCAACTCCGAGCACCTCCACCAACGTGATAGAGCTCGCACCTTCTTCTCTGTGACCGCACACCACCTCTGAGTTCACCAGCAGCCGCCTTCGCTCCCTCACGCTCGCCAGCAGCAACTCTGCACAAACAGTGTGCCGCCAAGGCCATTTCCCTTTTCTCCAACTGCTTACAGTGGTAGCGGCCTCAACAGGAACCGCACCCTAGCGCCGACAGACCGCCTCCATAGCGCTGCCAACACCGCCTCAGCCTCAGTTCTGTCACCTACTCACCAAGCTCCATATCTTTTTCCCTCCATTTTCACCTCTTGGCGCCGAATTCAGAGTGCCTCTCAGCTCTAGGTGCAAAGTGTTCCCCCATTATACACATCGTGCATTCCCGTTTCAGGGCTGAAGTATCCATTTCAGGTGCACGATGTGACCATCGACTACACGTCGTGTGTTCTTCCAGAACATCCATGGCTCCACTCAAGCAAGGATCAGGCAAACGTCGTGGTGGTGCCAGCTCTTCCTCCACACCATCTGAGGCAGAACATGTCCCCTCTACTCAGTTCTGGGTTACACCCGAAGAGGATGTTGGCTACCAATTTCTAATTACTAGGTGGGTGTTACCTTCCTACTATGCATGTGAAGAAATTGGGCTTCAAGGACGAGGTAAAGGGCCACTTGAGGTTTTTGGGTCTAAATTTTATTTGCACAAGGGTTACCAAAACCTACCCACGACTCGTTTATGAATTTCTAACATCTTTTAAAGCAGAGGAGGATCCACAATGCCACCATGATCTATACCCAAAGATCAGTTTTCATTTTCTTAACAAACCCTTTAACATGGATCTTCATCGTTTTTGTGATTTACTTGGCTGCAATTACGGTGGTTACATTGATTATCCTAGGGTTTTCAATAGTGATACCTCTTAGTCCGAGATTACTAGTGAGTCGGTGCACAAGGCTAGAGAGGCAAGAGCCTCAGCTATTCATAACCCCATTTTATGCTATGTACATCGTCTTCTCCATATAGGTATATTTGTGAAAAAATAAACTCAAGGGGTTGTGGGAAAAACAGACCTTTTCTTCTTGTGGTGCATGGTAAACAATGAGGAAATCAGTTCAGGCTACTATATTATCAACAAACTTTTAGAAACAAAAAAGAAGAATCAGCGGGAGTCGGAAAATATCATGTGTGGTGGGGTCATCTCGCTTCTTGCAATGAAGCTTGGGTTGGATTTGGCTATTTTAGCGCATGCACCAGGAAAAAACCTTGTGGATATCAATTACCTTCTTATTTGTGGACTTATATCAAAGCATGGTGATAGTACTACAAAGTTCAAGGTTTTTCTCACCAAGACACAATATATTGAAGTCCCTGACGCAGCCCGCAATGATCTCAGCAACAAGGCCAATTGGAAGGTTGAACTACAGCCTGAAGATGAAGCAGCAACCCAGGGAGCGAGCAGCTCCAGAGCACCACTAGCAGCAGAGGCAGCAGCACCACCACCCTCCACTAGTACTCAGACTGAGTACACTTGGGCGATGCCCTATGTCCAACATCTTTATGGATATGTTCAGTAGCGGTTTAACCACATAGACGGTCGTTTGGACCATATGGGCATGCAGTACACTATGATGCATGACATGGTCCACCAGATGGACTCTTGGCATATCTCTTAGAGCCATTACTCTGTCCCACCACTGTATCAGTCACCACTACCACAGTAGCCTGAGTTTCCCCAGTAGAAAGACTCCACAGCCCAACCGATGGACATTCCAGATCTCATCAGCCAGTATTTCCCTGATCAGGAAGGTGGTGGCCCTTCTTTTTGATATTGATCCATGACAAGTATCTGATTGTGAACTCTGTGAGTTTGTTTGATGCAGTGAGGACAGTGCTGATTTCAAGATTGGGGGGGAACAACCAGCCCGTAATTGTAGTTTTCATTTTGCATTTCCTTTTGTTAGAGTCAGTTGTGTCAGTTTTTCATTCCATTTTGTTCTATGTTCTTTTTCCTTTGATGGCAATCTTAATATGAATTGACGCTACCCTGTTAGAATGAACACCATGCTTGATCTATCTTGTTCTTTGTATTTCTTCTGGCTATATGAAAAGATATTCAACAGCATGCATGAATCAAATGAAAAAAGAAAGTCCCCATGTACATGATCTTGTTTGTGTTTGTGGTTTGAAAACTCAATTTTTACATTTTTGATTTATCAATACATGTAACGGTTCCACATTTTTGCGAATAAATCAACTTTGCAACACTGACTATAATATGGGATAATCTTGCCAAACTCTTAGTGCATTTACAATCAATTTTTTAGTGAACATTTTTCAAAAGAATGATTGAAATCTTGCTAATCTTAACACTCTTGTTGACTCTTTGTTGTTGTACCATACTTGCACTATCATTTGTTTACCTTTACCCAATAAAAGATGGCAAACATACCACATATCATGCTAGCCTAGTGTGAGTCCGATCTGGCAATGATCGTTAGGTGGTATGAAAATCAAAAGAGGGTAAAAACAACACCCCAATCAGCATTCCACATGAGCATAAGCCTAAATTAGCAGTGGAGTGTTGGAAACCCAAACATTTCCATCATCATATCCTTTGAGAAAAAGAGTACAACTAAGTTTGTTAATGTTAGCACTCATTTCATCATCTTATATCCATACTAACTGAAAAATTTGTAATGTACATCCACTAATTGTTTGGCTCGATTATTCAAATTATATTTAGTGTTGTCTAGTTGATTATCTCATTTGATTTGGAACCACCATTGCTGAACTAAATTTCTCTATCTTAGATGTCTAAATTGAGAAGAGAACAATGAACAGAAACACTATGTACATGGTTGGTTGAGCCGATTGCATATCTTCTTTTCATTTAATCCATGCATAAGTTTGAATATTCTTTCACTTTGTATGTAGTCATGTTCTTTTTGCTTGAGGACAAGCAATGGTTCAAGCTTAGGGGGATTTGTTGTGTGTTTTCTACATCATCTTTTCACATGATATCACACACAAATTTGGTTCATTTTGATCTCACTTAGCCTCCTTTCATATTAATCTTTCCATCTTTTTGTTATTTTACCTATCGCATGATGTGCATTGCAGAGATGTTCTAAAAGACCGATTTGGGGATTTCCCGACTCAAATTTCACATTTTTTGGACTTCCCCACGTACAGCCAGCTATTAGGATCTTAATTCTACTGAAATAGCACTTTGCACGGTGTGTCTGATAAAGACATGACGTGCTAGATTCCAGAAGACCATGTGTTCACCCAAACTGACAAACGCATGGCGTGTTCATCCTTGAACATGACGTGCGAGTTTCCAGAAAGTGCAAAACGAGACAAAGACACGACGTATTTTTGCCAACACGTCATGCACCTGGGAGTGTCGAGCAGACCAAAAGTTTCTAGAAAGTTGCATGACGTGCATTGATTCAGCACACGCCGTGCAAAGTGCATTCTGGAGCAACTGACGAAGGCTTTATACGTTGTGCACGAGGGATGCACGCCGTGTCACTGTCAGTTTCAGAAATTTTAAAAATATGATCCCTCAGTTTAAAACAAGGAGGGAACTTATGAGACGGTTATCCACGGTCATAATTCAAAGTTCTCTCGTCTCAGAGCAAGTCTAGAGAAAAGGAGGGCAATTTTGAGGAGAAAGGAGGTGGTTTCTTGCCAAAGGACCCCCAATCTTCTTCTCTTCTTCTCCATTATCTTCTCTAAAGGTGCAGTAGAGCTTCCCCACTCCACACAGCTTCTCAGGAGAGGAGTTAGTCTGGTTTGGAGCAGTTGGAGAAGTATAATTTCGTCCAAAAGCCGGAATTCTACCTTCTTGTGGTTACATCTTTGGTTCTTCTCATTTTTCTTTGCCTAGACCATGCTAGAACCTGAAACTTCTATAACATTTCTACAATACATGATTATGGACGAGTAAACTGCCTTTCTTGGGCATGAGAGAGTAGCTCACATGTCATAGCATGTATGGAACATGTTAATTTTGTACTAAATACTATGTTGTTTGTTTTTCTACCTTGTGAGTACCAATTTTGTCATTTTCGTACATGTATGGTTGGCCACTTTATATGCTTGTGTTATGTTTTCTTGCTTGATCTAAGAAGATAGGTAGGAATGTATGGAGGTGCTCATCTTAGCAACCCCTCTTCTACCTTGAGAGTGGAGATTATGGAGTTAAAGAGTAGGTTGTGATCTAAAATGAAAATTATGCATGTGAATGTGGGTTTGAGTTGAGATCGTTGCACTTGCATCGGGAGGTGAAGTGCAACATACGCCTCTCTTTTAAAACAAGTACTTAGTATGTTTAAATTTTGTGTTCCTATGTGATGCTATGATGTGTGGGTGAAATCTTAATGTCCAAGATCCATTCATATATGTTTTAAAAACATTCTTAGTAATCCTTTCACTGCTTTGTTTAAATCTAAAATTTTGTAGTTAAATCAACATCACCATCCTTTTTGAAATGATTAAGATTGTTGAACTTTAGTATTATTGCATTTAATTGTTTACCAGGCTCATTGTGTTCGACCTCGACTACAACTACCTCTGTATACTTGTGGAGATTGGTTAGTTGAGTAAAAGATCCTTCTAAGGATTGAAACTTGTTAGTGTAAGAAGCCAACAGTAGTTCTGACTACATGCTCTTTATTCAAGATAGGGGTAATAGATATTGGTGTGTGAAAGGAATTGCAATGTTATCTATGGCGAAACCATAATCCTGAGGAATTCCCTAAAATCTGAGTAATTTAAGTGTTAAGCTTTTTTTGTTCTATTTTTGTTTTTGTTTAATCAAACCAATTCAATTTCATCGGCCTACATGATTAGACCATAGTTAGTAGTAGTCTTCTGGAGAACGTTTCCCTGTGTTTGACTCGGGCATAAAAAGGGCATATATTACTTCGATACGTTCACTTACGTATAACGCATGGTAAACACGTGTCAACTATCCAAGTGGATATCAAAAGAATATTAACATCAATAAGTGTATAAATAAGAGCAAGGCATTCGTGTGTTTTACATGTGACAATACTAGAACAATATAAACATGTTGGTAGGAAATAACTCATCTACCATAAATATGGGGTGAGCAGGAACATATACACATCTACTCTAAGAAAGACATGATACACATCTTCTCTAACAATATCATTTGCAAGAAATATCACATATGCATTATCAAGTGTGGAAATTTACAGATCCACAAAATAACACATGTCACATTATACTAGTAGTCACTAAATGATGAAGAACAAAAGAGTAAGAAAGTCTAAATTAAAATATGAGGGATGAGAACATCCAAGATTTATCATGTGGGGTCAGAATACCCATAAACCAATATACAATCATTTCCATAATAAGATGCTTCATAAGATCACAAAAGTCAAGATTAAGTTGAACAAGTTATAAGTAAGAGTCGAATAAGAATATCCAACAAATTAAGATAATCATAAGGTTAGAATCAAGATACAATCTTTCACATGAATTAACTTCCCAGAAGAGGGAGAGATTGTGTAGGCTAATGCCTGAGAGAGAGAGAATAGGTTTGTTGCTCAATAAGAATAGAGGGGATGCATTCATACCTCAAGATGTTTGTAAACTTGTCAAAGTCTGAATCTTAGATCCAAGTCAGGGTTTCAAGGTTTGAAACACCGATGACTGAGAATGGGTCACCATATAAATTACAAGTCATTGACGACACATCCAAGGGACTTGAATAGGAGGATAAGGGAGAAGTCTAGGAGTCATGTCCTATTAGTGAGGTGATTTATATGTGTGTGAAGGCCATGTGGAGGGGTCCATATATAGGACTAGGCTTGGGTAGCAAGAAACTTATCTATTTTCATTTACTATCAAAAATAGTGGCATATTATAGGAAAGAATAACATAAAAACGTCATTTCTCTCCCATTTATTTATGCCTATATTTTATCATATATTTCTCTTTTTTTAACAACTTGATCACATAAATACTGACTATTACGTTTACAATAAAGAGACTTCTAAATATCTCGTTGTGTAATTATTTACTCACTGTATACATGTATAACAAGTTAATGTAAAATTGTGTAGGATATACTTATTGAATTCCTTTTCTATTATTCCATTTATGAACCTCTCATATACACTTATTCTTTCCATTCTGAAATGACTTTCTCACAATGTTTCTCTTATCACGTCAAAGCAACCAAAATATGTATAACAACTTGATTTTAACAAAAGGCATTTATTTAATTAATATTAAGTTAGATCCAAAACTTCTAGATTTGAGGCAACCATATATATTGCTAACATATTTTACATTAATTATTTATGGAGTAGATAGGTGCTAAAAAAATTATGATATTCGAAACTAATTATTATGCACACATGAACTTCAAATCAAAATGGTGTAAAAAGTATCTTTTGAACTATTTTCCCATTTTTTCCTTGTTGTTAACGAATTTAGGAGGTAATAGGGAGGTTTACTAAGGACATATTTTAGTCAAGATTATAATTATGTTTTATTTGAGTTAACTAATGGATTATATAAATTTTATTGATGTTAATTTGATTGCTTTCATTTATTTATTGCTTTCAAACATTAAGTGCAGAGAGCATGTTCTTTAAAATTTGTTATAATTTATTAAAATATCTCTTGTATATCACATTGTTTTAATTAACTTGGTCCCATTGTATTTGGAAAGTAAATACATTTTTAAGATTTTCTACCATGATAATTTTCCATATATTTAACATGCATGTACAACATTGTTTCCCTTTATGTTATACAAAAATTTTATTATTACAACTTCCTATAAATTATATATGAATAATCCATAAAAGTTGGTTTATACTATTCATGTAATATATTAGGTGTTTTCTTTTTAATAATAAATTTAATATTTTTGGCCTTATCTTTCATTTTCTTTTCTTAATGATTTTGAGGCATATAGGGACACTCAAAAGATGTCAAATGTGGCCTACAAGCAAAGTAAAATGTGAGGAGTTTGATTTTGTAATTAATTTTCCATTATGGGAATGATTGCTATTTTATTTAATATTTTATACTTTAAATTATATTCTCTCTCCTAAGCTTAAATAGTATAGATAAGATGGTCTAATTAATGTGGAAATTCACACATAGACTAATTTTGGTATGTGAAATTTGAATTTGGGATTTATTTTCACTTTTGAAGTCACTAAACATACTATTTATTTTTTATAGTAAAACTCACATTTTCTTTTATAAATGAAATTAAGATAGTTATTATCGATTAAACAATGTGAAACTTGGCACCCAAGTTAATTGGGAACCAACAAGCACGTTTTTATAACTATGTTTGGGTTTTGGAATTTCCTTTTGTGATTTATATCACTATTATGGTTTAGACAATTTATCAAAATATATATTGATTATCTTCAACTTGAGTCTCATTACTTCATGTTGTTACAAAAAGAATTATATATTATTATGCACGAAAATTCCACAACTTACATAGTTAACATATTTAATCTACTAATTTCATATTTATTTAAATAATAAAACATTATTAATATTTATGGACAACGAATTACCAATTGTTACTCCAAAGCATATCATTAATTTTTATTTAGCCATTATGTTAGTAAAGAGAATATATGTAACATATTTCATGATCTTATTTACATGTTGGCACATAATTAAGTTATTATATAAATGTATTGTATCCTTGTTTGGTCAAATCTAAGAAACTAATCTTAATCGATCTCTAATCATGTAATAGGGTAAGATTCTAAGTTTTGATTCGTTACAACGATAGATCCAACAATTGCAACTTAATGACGGCCAAAGTCCCACTTATGACCTAAGGGAATTCAGCCAATTGAGGAGATCAAGCTCTATCTCATTACAATGGATCATGAAGCCAAGAGAGGAGGAGACGAAGGAGATAGCCATAGACTGGACACTCTGGGCACCTTTGGAGGGTAGATTTACAGCCTGAACGTTGCACATCAAGGGTTCTACCAAAAGGGATCATTGGGACCACTTCTCTGAGGTCTTTTATTAGTTTTCTAATATCTATCTCATTTTCTCCCTCTTTCTCTCTTTGTATGATGCGGGACTAATCCCCATATTTCTTAGGACGTGGGAGTAGCCCGATATTGTTTTGTATTTGACTTTTATGAACTAATCATCGATTTCCTTACTTTTGGACGTGAATCTATAATTTCTTATCAAATTTTTTGTGCTTGATCACAACAACTAATATATTAGACCACTAATTACTTCGGGAGAGGAATTAGAATTTGGAAAAGTTATAGATTCACACAACTTATATCGTGCATTGGGAGAAGAATTATGGATATAAAAGAACAACCTAGAGTTATCGATCATGCACCTACAATATTTTCTAAAAAACTACAGAAGTGGGATTTATCTTGGTCTAGGTAGTGTGTTACATGTCGGGAGTGGGTAATACTTGCTACATATATTTAGTTCAGGGTTAAGGGTGAATAATTGTTAATGAAATGAAGTTTGAATGCAATGCACACTATGGTGAAACTGTAATCCTAAGGAATCCATCCATTCCTAATCACATTCACTTAATCAATATTTAATTATTTGCTCTTAGTAATAAAACTACCATTCAACCACTTTTTCTAGGCCTAACTGATTAGGTTACATTTACTAGTAGTTTCTAGAAAACATTTTGGCCTCATAGGCCTATATTACACGACACATACACTTGCATTTTGTACATACAGTTTAGGCATATCTCCGACCACACACACCATCACCACTAGTTTAACATGGGTTTGTCAAACCAGTGGTTGAGCAAAGCGGGAAATTAACTAAAGATGTGAAAATGGAGATTAGGCATTTGAGAAACTCACTATGCTCCCAATTGGATGGGGTGTGGCTAGAGATGCGGTGATGGTCACCCCGACCTCAAGGAAGAGGTACGAGCTAGTGCACGGGTCTAGGGAAGTCTGACCAAATTGATAATGCTTGAGGGTCCTTTATCATATGAAGAAGCTTCCCAACTACTAAAAATGCTACCACAAAGCCACAATGAACATCAATGAAGGGATTTGGTGAGAGAAGAGATATGGTTGTCTCTTATATATAGGCTTTTAGGTGTTCAAACCAGGGATCGATTGGCTAGGAATCGTCTCCCAAAGCCACTGGGACACTGATCTAGGTTTTGACCAACCTCCCTATGAGGAAACAAGGGTGAGACCCCATTGTCTTCCAGGAGTTCCAACGGGACTGAGAATAGGTGGGGAAGGAGGCTTCCCTAGCTGTTACATAGATCTGTGTGCCACATGACTCTTCTTAGGAGGCACGATCTGGCTAAGTAGGAAAAAGAGGCACATGAAAATTTGATAAATCTGGAAACTTAGGTAATATAAGTGACATTCAAATTATTGTGAAATGAAAACTATATTACTTTCTTCTTTCCTCAAATAGGCTACATAGGGTTATCCAATTTAGGTCAACTATTGACCATAGGTTTAAATATAGTGTAGATATTTTTCATGGCCTTAGATTCTCAAAAATCTCAACCAAAATCCCCAAATGAATTATTTAGGTATAAACTTTTATAATTCCTAAATAAATGTAGGAATATCAATATCTTTCCCAAATTGGTCATTAAGCTTATCTCATCATTATCTTTAATTGAAAATTCATTTCATAACTTATTGCACTCCCATAAGCAACATATTAATCATTCTGATTGTAATAAAGGTTATAAAGTATGTACTACTTCCTTGTACATACTTAGAGAATTTGGGATGTAACAACTTTATTCTATAAAATCTTAGTTAGGGTAAAGATTTTATCTCGACTTAGGTTGATTATTATCTCTCTAGATTCAGTCTACCATTTGGGACTCAGATTGAGATAACAATTGTAAATTCCATTTCAATCAGTGCAAGTAGCTTCTCCAATACATGTTATTTTCCCATAGATATCTGGGAAATGAAGAAGAAGAAAAGAATATAGTGGATCAAATTGCATGTTATTTATTATAGATGATTCAGGTAGAAAATAGAAGAGAAAATGAATCTAGATATCTACCCCAACTTGATCAAAATTATCTTTCAGTTCTTCCTCATGTTATTAACCGCTTCTAAAATTTTCCCCCAAATGTCACCCTCATGTATTATAGACTAAGTTTTTTGGATTAAGGTGTGTGTGTCATGTCAATAGAACGTAGATGCACATAGTTAAGCCTAGGTATAAACCATATTTCAAGATTTCCTATTTGTCATGGCCAGTTACAACACTCAATTGAATTCTATTCTAGTCTGCTAGTTAACACGCTAGAAAGAAGACCAACAGATAGCATCACATCATCACTACCTTGCTCTGCTAGTGGACCTCCTTCCTAATGTCACTGATCAATTTACTAAAGGAGGTAAGTTAGTCTAAATATGGTCTAGTCAGCTAACTAAACCACCATTTACTAGTCATCCACAACTTTCATTAGTATGCATACTAAGGTTCGAATGAGGGTCCAAACATCATCGATGCTTTATCACTAGAAACATTTGAGGCACCTATATTACTACATAGTTAGTTGAAAAACCATGTTATTCATCTAACTAACTAATCAGTCAAGGGTCAAATTTTCCTAAGTATCAAAATCAACCACTTAGGTAAATTCGACATGAGATATATTGAGAATTCTACATTTACACATTTGGAGCAATATTAGAAGAATGATTAATGATACTTGCAACCCGATATAAAAACATAGATCATAAGTCAATGTACCTTATTATTGATGTAGAGTGATAGAGATCATAAACTCACATTGCTAAATGCTTGCTTACATAGATGATAAATCATTTGAAACTCTTAGTAAATAACTATGTAACTTAAAGACCTACATTAGGTTTATATTGAAATTTTGAGCTTCATCTAATTAGTTAGAATTTTTTGGATGAGAACTTGTATTTTAAATAGATTTACACAAGTAAATGATTGATTCTTCTTATATAATTAAGTTAGATGGTCAAACCTTAATGTTTAGAACTTAAAGTTAATTACAAGAGACATTATGTGGTACGGAAACTCTTCTTAATATACAAAGTTCTTTGGATCTATAATGTAAGAGTTATGAATTTTTAAGTTGTAAAAGAATTGTAAAAAATGACTCGTGTATGTTATCATGCTTTTGAAGATTGTTGGGGTGCATCTAGTGGGCCTTGGAAGTGTGGCCTCATCACACTGATTGTTTTAGGATCTAATAATTCATGATTTGTCTCACGCCTACAAAATGGTCATAATATAAATCATGACTTGGTCGTGGTTCCCCCCTCTTCACCTGATCCATGTGATAATTGTGAGCCAAAGAAAGATTTGTCCAACTTGGGTGACTCCACAACTTCAGGGGATACCTAAAAAACCCCTCACAATGAGGGTACAATTACAAGATCAAAGAGAACCACACCTTATACCTTTGTGTTTCTCTAATGGGTATTGTAGTGTGGAGTTGAGGAGACTGTGGTTGGACAAAGAGGAGGCAAGGTAGTTTAAAATTATATGAGAGCCTCCCATGTGACTCTCGAAAGCTATTTTTAGGCTCATTCTAAGAGGGGGTAGTGGTAGGTGGCTTCACAAGCTCAAGCCCTAGAAGGAGGAAGGCGGGGTTAAGGGAGAGGGTGTGGTCATTTATCACCATGTTTTGAGTGGTGCTCTAGGTTCCTAACACCCTTAAAATTATTCATGTGGCATCCATTGTGAAGTGAGAGTGCTGATGTGATAACCTAATTTTCTTTTTCCTCAAATTAATTCACACCTCGACAAGTTCGATACTCGATGGTGCTCAATAACCTTCCTTGCCTTGAATTTGATGGTTTTGAGTCTCACTATACTCAATTAATGCATTGGAATGATTAAATGCTACAATGTACTTTCTTGACCAATGTTCATGCTTTATTACACCATGGACATGTAATTTCATTCTTAAACCTCACTATGAGTTACATTATGTCTTAGTTTCATTTTCAAGTTGTGAGGCTTGACCCCAGAGTTTCAATGCACCTTTCCTTGCCCGTTTTGGATATTGGAGGAGGGAGATGAACCCATTTGAATATCAAATCTAAATTCTAGCCCCCCCCCCATTTAGTGGAAATTGGGCCAACCAAGCCCAATCCCAGTCGATCCTCCTTTTTCTTTTCCCCACCCTCACCATTGTCACTCTTGCACGCACAAGGTCATACAAGATATGAGTACAAGACACGACACTCCCCATGCTACAACACCTCATCTTCTTTTCTCCCTCTCTCCTCATATTCTCCCCTTTCTGCAATCTAACCAGCTGCGGCTGGCAGTGAGGCATTGATGGGAGGTTAAACCCTAGATAACCACTGCCACTACCCTGCCTGCCCAATCCAAACCCTAAAACCTTCCCCTTGCTTCCCCTCTTTCTACTTAAACCCCTTCAATCCTTTGTTAGTTTTTTCATATCCTCCCTCCCGCAGCTGAAGAACTTCCTCCCATGCTTCTCACCCACCTACTCCATGGCCCACCCTCTCAACACCATAGGGTTATTTAGGGTTTTATAACCCCAATGATGTCATGGAGATGGCCGAATGAGGGGAAGCTCGATGCTGGACTCCCCTATCCCGCTCTCAATCTTCCCCTCCCCTTATATGTTCTGGCTCGATGACCCATCTGTGGCGTCGGGCCCACCTTGGCAGTTGCACTCACACTATAGAAATGAGTAGTGCCACAACCAGATGCTCACGAGGTCTTCTGTGATCTTGTCACCAGTGCCAACTGAGGGCAGAAGTGACCTCACCCAACTGAGCCAGGGTAGGTCCACACTCAAGCAGGGTCTCTAGAGTCCTCACCCACCACCGACGGTCACACATATGACTCCTCAACCCGCTCAACCTGCATGCCAGCTAGCAGCTATGCCCGAAGGCAAGGACTGGCGGTGTGTGGTGGCGAGTAGCATCTAGAAGCTGCTCAAAAAGATAGTTGGGACCGTTTGGGGATGCTTGTTGAATGTTAATGATTGGGGGACCATCACCCACTGGGCCGGATCATGTGGGCCACCAACCGCAAGCCCATCAGAAGGAAGCACCCTCTTAGTCTCTCCCATGACCATTAGATCAAGATCTAATGGTCCAGATCTCTTTGAATCTGAGGTAATTTTGGAAAAATCATAACTTGGTGATGCTTTATCCAAATATATACATGTAACATGTCATTTTGATCATAAAATCAAGCCCTGTATATTAAAATTGGTTTCACAACCTAATTATATATTTGGTTCTTTTATTTGGATAAAAGTGAACCTTTAAGTTTATTCAATGGTCTCTATGTCCTTTTATGCTTCCTTGTATCAATAATGGTCTCATGTTGTTCTAAAATAGTTGAATCAGTAACCTTATCTTACTTTAGACGTGATTGATGACTTGAACCATCTATGTGTACCCCTAATATTTATCTTGACTCAAATTACACTATTTACACTTTCATGATGTATCTTGACCTAGTATGAACATTAGGTCTAAATTATTATCATGCAACCTCTAAATCTCAGTAATTAGCAATATTTATTATGCTTTATAACATTATTGACTTGGATCTTATGCTTTTTGTCATAAATGACTCATAATACATAAAGACTTACCTTTTTAAACTGTTATGCCCTGATATGTGAGGTATATGTGCCTATATGATTGAATATTTACTCCTTATGCCTAAGATGATCTATAATAATCATACCTTTATTCTTACCGTAGAAACAGTCTTTGATATGTTTTGTAACATGAAGTTCCATGAATCACATTCTTATATGCTCATGACATACATGTGACAATTAATGCGATGTTAATGCATATGTTAATTATCGGGCTCTAACCTTTCTAGATCTTAATCTAATGCTATCCATGACATATTAATGACTCTAAATCAGTAGATTTATCATACTTGTAGCACTAAAAGCCAACTTTATCTATCATATGCTCTTAATTCTCCTATGACTTGGAAACATGACCATATTGCATAAAATGGACCCTATATGACTAATTATGATCTTGTATTAATAGACAATCTAAATGGAATGTCTCCCTAACTCCAATTAGAAATAATCTCATGTTTATATCTAGTCAAATGTAGATGGTTCATTTAGATCTAGGGATTAATGTTGAACATTGGACTATGATTGAATTATGATATGTACGTTTGAAAGTTTGGAACTATATTTGAACTAAGTGAAACCTAGATATAGGGAATCATCTACATGACTCATATGATGCTTATCTTATTAAACCCTAGTGATCTAAGACTCAACCTTTTATCTTTTGCATCTTAGGTCCACTTGGGATGGACTATCTCTGGGAATCTTAATCATGGATCATATCTTGTAATCTACTAGTAAGGTAAGCTTAATCTGTTGACCCTACTATGTTGTTGTCTTTCTTGTACATGTGCTTGTATGAATGTTTGGCTAGATAAATACTTGTTTCAGCTACTTGTTCCCTATGATCAGTACATTCATTTTACTTGAAATATGTTGAACAAACCTTGAACATAAGTAGACTTGTCCATTATACAAACCTTGTACACCTGCCTGTATTCTCGGGGTAAGGGTACAAGGCATGTTTAAAATAGTGTTAGATCATTGACTTAGGTCTTGAGGTCCCTCACATATAAAAGGGGTTGGCTAATGTTGAGCACCCCTACAAACCCTTCCTTTGAGGAAGCGGGTAAGTGGCTACAATATGTTGTTTAGTATAATGGAAATACACTTAAAATATGTTTTGTATAAAAAAATGATGCTAATTGTTCTTGCCTTGTTTTATCTTCTTACTCATTATCATGTTTCTAGCCAAGCAACCTTTGATTATATGCTTAAACTATTTGCATACATTTTCATAGTGTGCTCAATTCACTTGCATTGATATATCTTGTTCATCGATTTTATAGTTGCCAAAGATTCACTGCACTTCAGACTCGATAATCTAGTTCTGAAATGAATCATACATGGGTTGTCTTGATATAGAATTGGGTACATGCTTCTCTATCCCATGTTCAGTATCTTGTTATCTCCTATTGTTACAACTTTACATATATATTGCATGTGTGAAATATTTGTGCCATTCTATGGATGGGTACCCAAATACTATGGCCACTGACTTTGTAGTTAGTGGGGGTAGGATGAGGGCAACAAATGGTTCTGTGACAAATGGTATCAGAGCCATACACACATGCCTCTATATGTGTTTAAGGCATAGCATATCTTAAGAACCCATGAAGGACTACAATCTTTTCCTTAAAGTTTAGAGACTCTTCTAGCATCTCATCTCTTCTTTAAGGACCACCGAAGCCACCCAAGTAGATGATGAATATTTATTCTCATCTCCTCATGTGATTCTTCTCTCATGACTATCAATCACATGATTTCTCAACTATGGGTAGCTTATGCATGGGGAAACTAAAATTCATTTAAAATGATGCAAGATGGTTAAGATGATAATGCCATGATCTGGTTTTAAATTGGAAACCCTATTTGATGTAAGAAAGTGCTCTTGAAAGTGATGTACTCATGAAAACTCAATGTTACATGATCATATATAAGTGATTTTTATGTTTGAGGTAAACAATTGATATGGTGAAATAAGATGGAACTCGTGTTTCACACCTCGTGTTTGATGGGGTCCCTATTGACTATACATATTTTGTCCCTATTTTTTTATCAAAACTCAAATATATATAAGCAAAACTCACCCTATTGATATGTATCATACCTCATACCTTCATATGACTACATCTTTGGACCCCTAGATTGTGATGTGATGCCTTGGATACAAGAGGCATTTCCCTATTGACTTCTATGCCTCTTTGCAAGCTCAAGTTTAAATAAACATGATTGGACATGGATATCACTCTTACTCCTATTATGCTAAAAAATCTTGAGTTTTCAATTTGACGTCTCGATTATCAAAATCTACCCTTACCTTGATCTTGAAAGGAAGGGAATGTAAGTATGACCTTAAACTCATAAAATCTTGAAATATGGTTGCCCTATTAATGATCTTGTTGTTTGACTCATGAACTTGTGAAATATGATTTGACCATTGATACTCTCTCCATCTGGATATGCTTGACAACTCATGACCAATGTTGACTAATGCGGTAGACTAGGGTGGTGGTTGACTTATGGCTTCCCTAACCTGCATAACATCCCTATTATGACTCCTCTAAATTTTCATCTTGTTGATTATTTAGAGTATGGAAAGGTAACTCCCTTCCCCCCAATTTTGATTTATTGACATAAGTCTCCAATGGGTCAAATTTAGGAAAATATCGATGCTCAATGTTGAAACTGGATTTAATAACAATCTTGACATATGATGACATTGACTATAGTTAGTGGTTAAGTTCCTAGAAATACCTAGGTATAGATCATTCATCAATTATGAATACCATGACCATGAAATTGATGTTGATGCCACAAAATGTTGAATAATTCTAGAAATGTTGCTCGATTGTTGTATATGGATGAATGATCACTGCTAAGGTCTAAATAGGAATCTAAACCCTAGCCTTGAAATGTTTGGACCTATGACTTTGATGTCCAAACTTGACTCTCAATATAGAATAATGAAATTTTGACTCATGATTGATGATATTAATTTGACTCCTATGATCACCCTTCTTGGATATTGAGATCACCCTCAATATATGATTGATGACTTCCATGTTCCCATATCTAAAAAGTTTGAAATGACGATTATGTTGACTCACTCAATTTATGACTTAGGGTTAAGCTCATGTAGACTAGGTTGATACTTTCCATCAATTTTGAGCATGAAATCATGATGACAAAAAATGAAGTTTGTCTCGAATTATTGAAATATGAAATCTCAATAATGGATGTATAACCCCACCTAGGCCAATGTAGAATCTAGAACCCTAAACATTGGGAATAAAATTCATTCTTTACTCTTAATTCAAGAGCTCTATTTGCTTAACCTAAAATACGATCTCTCCAAATGTGTGATCGATAGAATAATATCACCATTTTTTTTACTCATATGATGATCTTCACAACTTGATAATTAATGTGATTATGCTATGATCTTGATGCTCATTTGTTTCTCAATTTCAGGATGAGATGATACTAGAAGTGAGGATGATACCTTATTGGAATTATATGATTATTGTGATATGGAAGGTGAACACCCCATCCCAATTGAATGATTATGTTAATTTTGGGAACAAAATTTCTTTTAAGGTGGGGAGGATGTGATAACATAGTATTTTGTTTCCTCAAATTAATTCACACCTTGACAAGTATGATACTCGATGGTGCTCAATAACCTTCCTTGCCTTTGATTTGATGATTTTGAGTCTCACTATACTCAATTAATGCATTGGGCTGATTAAATGCTACAATGCACTTTCTTGACCAATGTTGAGGCTTTATTATACCATGGACATGTAATTTCATCATTGAACCTCACTATGAGTCCCATTCTATCTTGATTTCATTTTCACATTGTGAGGCTTGACCCCACAGTTTCATGCACCTTTCCTTGCCCATTTTGGATATTGGAGGAGAGAGATGAACCCATTTAAATATCAAACCTAAAATTTGGCATTTTTCTCCCCCATTTAGTGGAAATTGGGCTAACTAGCACAGACCCAATCAAACCCTCCTTTTTCTTTTCCCCGCCCTTCACCATCATCACTCTTGCACACATAGGGTCGTATGAGACCCGGTGATCGCTTCTCCCCTGTTGGCAGTCTAACCAGTTGTGGCTAGCATGGGGTTTCGATGGGAGGAGAAAACCCCATCTAGTTGTTGCCACTACCATGTCTGCCCGATCCAAACCCTAAAACCCTCCCCTTATTTTTCCTCCTTCTACTTAAACCCATTCAATCCTTCGTTATTTTTTTTTAGATCCTCCCTTTTGAAGTTGAAGTGTTGCCTCCCACGCTTCTCAGCCACCTACTCCATAGCCCACCCTCTCACCGCTGCAGGGCTCTCTAGGGTTTCAAAACCCCAACGTTGTCATGGAGATAGCTGAATGAGGGGAAGCCTGATGTTAGACTCCTCTATCCCACTCTCCATATTCCCCTACTTATCTCTATTCTAGCCTGATGAGCCATCTGTGGTGTTGGGGCCATCTCAGTGTTGCACTTGCACTGCAGCAACAAACAACGCCGCAACCAGATGCTCACGACGTCTTCTGTGATCTCGTCACCGGCACCAATTGAGGGTAGAAATGACCTTTCCATCCGAGCTAGGGTAGGGCCACACTCGAGCAGGGTCTCTGGAGCCCTTGCTCACTGTTGATGGTCGCATAGGTGACTCCTCAACCCGCTCAACCTGCACACCAGCCAGCAGCTATGCCTGAAGACCAGGAGCAGCAGTGTGTGGCAGTGAGTAGCATCTTGAAGCCACTCATGAAAACAGATGGGAGTAATCATTGATGTCTTTTGAATGTTAACGATGGGGGCATCACCTACTAGGTTAGATCACGCAGGCTGCCAACCATAAGCCCAAGAGAAGGAAGTGCCCTCTTAACCTCTCCCATGACCATTAGATTGAGATTTAATGGTCTACATCTCTTTGAATCTAGGTAATTTTGCAAAAGTTATAACTTGGTGATGCTTTATCCAAATATAGACATGTAATATGTAATTTTGATCAAAAAAGCAAGCCATGTCCATTAAAAATGGTTTCACAACCTAATTCTAGACTTGGTTTTTCTATTTATGCTAAAAGTGAGCCTTTAAGTTTATTCAATGGTCACTATGCCCTTTTATGCTTCCTTATATCAATAATGGTATCAATTTGTTCTAAACCAGTTCAATCAGTAACCTTATCTCACTTTAGATGTGATTGATGACTTGAACCATTTATGTGTGCACCTAAGGTTTATATCAACTCAAATTACCCTCTTTGTAGTTTCATAATGTATCTTAACCTAGTATGAAGTTTTGGTCTAAATTATTATCATGGAACCTCTAAATCTCAAAAATCAATAATATTACTTATGCTTTATGACATTATTGACTTGGATCTTGTTCTTTTTGTCATAAATGACTCATAAGACATAAAAACTTACCTTTTTACACTCTTCTGCCCTAATATGTGAGGTATATTTTCTTATATGATTGAATATTTATTTTTATGCCCAAGATGATTCATAATAATCATACCTTTATGCTTACCTTAGAATTAGTCCTTCAGATGTTTTGCAACATGAAGTTCCATGAATCATGCTCTTATATACTCATGACATACGTGTGACAATTAATGTGATGTTAATACATATGTTAATTGTTGGGCTCTAACCTTGCTAGATCTTGATATAATTCTATCCATGACATATTAATGACTCTAAATAAGTAGATTTATCATACTTGTAGCACTAAAAGCCAACTTGATCTATCGTATGCTCTTAATGCTCCTATGACTTGAAAACATGACCATATTGCATGAAATGGACCCTATATGACTAATTATGATCTTGTATGAATACACCATCAAAATATCATGTATCCCTAACTCCAAATCAGAAATAATCTCATTTTATATCTAATAAAATGTGGGTGCTTCACTTTGATCTAGGGCTTAATGTTGAACCATGGACTATGATTGAATGATGACATGTACGTTTGAAAGTTTGGAACTGTATTTGAACTGAGTGATACCTAGATCTAGGGAAACATCCACATGACTCATATGATGCTTATCTTATCAAAGCCTAGTGAAGTAAGACTCTACCTTTTATCTTTTGCATCTTAGGTCCACTTGGGATGGACTATCTCTAGGAATCTTAATCACGGATCATATATTGTACTCTACTCGTAAGGTACGCTTAATCTCTTGAGCCTACTATGTTATTGTCTTTCTTTTATGTATGCTCATATGAATGCTTGGCTAGATAAATGTTTGTTTGAGCTACTTGTTCCCTATGATCAGTACATTCATTTTGTTTGAAATATGTTGAACAAACCTCAAACATAAGTAAACTTGTCCATTATACATACCTTGTGCAGGCAGAGCAACGGTAAGTTAGTGAGAGATAGCTCTGGCTTCTCTCTAGCAGTTTCCATCCGGTTCTCGTCGTCCCCCGTGCTGCTCCCTTCCCCCAAGTGACAGTCTCTCCTCCCCAACTCAGAGTGTGGAACAGAAGAGCCCTCTTCAGAAAACAAACACAAGCTACATCCAAAAGATTCGGCAGCCCGGCCTCTCTATCAACAATGGATCAAGTATCTCAAATAGGTTCAAGAAAGGTATTTCTCCTTCCTCCTCTATCTATTTTGATTCTTCGGTATCATCTCTTTCTACATCTACATCTTTAAAAAATAAAGTACAAAATAAGCCTGATACTATAGACGATTTAGCCTCTTGGTCTAGCTTAAAAAGTTTCTCTTCTTTTGCAAATAAGATTGGTTTCTGCCTTGAGAAGGAAGATGATGCTCAGTATATCCTAAATGACCTTGAATCTTATATGGGCTGGTCAAACAGACGTTGTTAATCTTGCCTTTCTATCTTTTGGTCTCCCTTTGTTTTCTGTATAAATGAAAATTTCTACTTGGAACATCTGTGGAGCTTCAAATTTACAAAGAAGGAAAAAAATCTGATCACATATTTATAAAAATAAAATAGACCTTATTTCTATTCAAGAAACAAAGACCTTCCTCACTCCTTTTGCCCTCAAAACGATTGGAGGAAATAGAATCACAAATTGGATTCAACTCCCTCCCAAGGGCTTCAAAGGTTGCATTCTTGTGGGTTACAACAACCAGGTCCTCATGCTACAACATTCCCCAATTCAAAATTTTTCGATTACTATTGATTTCAAAAATCTTTCTGACGACTTCTTATGGTCTTTCTCTGGTATTTACGGAGAACCAGGACATGACAAATCCCTCTTTCTTGAGGAATTAAATAGCCTCTTCATAAACTATCACAGTTTACCATGGATCTTAGGTGGGGACTTTAATCTAGTCACTCAAATCTCTGATAGACTTAACTCAAATCCTTCCCCTTCCCCCTTATCTTCTGCAGACAAAAAATTTAAACAGATGATATCTGACTACTCACTTATCGACCATGCTCCCTCAAATGCCTCTTTTACTTGGTCTAGAAACCAAACCTTTGCACGACTAGATCATTTCTTATGTTCAAACCTTTGGGAGGACAAACATCCTCTCTCGTCTATATACATTGCTCACAGAACCATCTCCGACCACTTTCCCCTTATCATGGACACTTTTTCTTCCTCTTGGGGCTTCCGCCCTTTTAGAATTGAAAATATCTGGCTTCAAAATGAAAGTTTCAACTCTTCCTATCTTGCTTCTTGGGATCTTGCTTGCTCACATTCGACTAACCTGGGTCTTCATATTTTGACAAATACAAAAAAAATAAAAAAGCATATAAAAAACTGGTTGACCAACAATCCCTCGACCCTATTGGATGACAAAAAAAACCTAGAGGACCAACTTTTGCTTTTAGAAAAAGATCCTTCAGCTGATCCGGCTCAAATCCTATCCTTCAAAGCTGATCTAGAAAACATAAACAACAAAATAGAAACAAAATGGAGACAAAGAGCAAAAATATTTTGGGCCAAAGAAGGAGATAAAAATACAAAAATTTTCCATAAAATTTGCAATCAAAAATTCAGAAACAACTATATAACACACCTCAAGATAAACGGAAGTCTCACTTCCCATAAAGAAACCATCATTAGGCACATAAAAAAACCATTTCCAAAATATTTTCAACTCAAATCACAATCCGGCTGGTCTTGATCACTTTCAATGGCACTCCATCTGCCAAAACAAAATCCAAAATCCCCTTGACCTTATCAAACCTTTCAATTTGGAGATATTACAATCTGCTGTTTCCGATCTAGGCAAAGATAAATCCCCTGGACCTGATGGTCTCAATGTGGAATTTTACTTGACTAATTGGAATCATTATAAGCATGATTTTCTTTCTCTTCTCTCAGCCTTTCATTCCAGTCCAAACCCCCAAAACATCATAAAATACATAAATAAAACATTCATCTCTTTGATAAAAAAAAATAACAAACCTGATTTAATCACGCACTTCAGACCAATTAGTCTTATAAATACCTCTTATAAAATCATTGCTAAAACCTTATCCAATAGAATTAAACCTCTAATGAACGACATCATCCCTCTAAACCAATCAGCCTTCCTAAAAAACCGGAGCATCCAAGATGCCTTTCTAATGGTCAATGAAACTATCCATCTCTGCCATAAAAATAGAACTCCTCTTCTGGCTATCAAATTGGATTTTAAGAAAGCCTTCGACTTTGTAAACTGGAGTTGCCTACTTAAAACTCTAAAAGGTTTTGCCTTCCCTGATAAATGGATCTCCTGGGTCTATGCTTGCATCTCCACAAATCACTTTTCTACCATCATAAATGGTGTCCCTTTTGGCTATTTCCATAATACAAATGGACTTAGACAAGGTGACCCCCTCTCTCCATATCTTTTCATCATCCTTACTACCCTCCTTTCCAGGATGATCCATCTGGGCGTTCAAAATAATATCATTTCTTCTCCTGAGGACTGCAAGGAAAATATTATTCAATTTGCGGATGACACCATCATCTTTTCCTCTCCTGATTTATCCTCGGTTCAAAACATCTTCAGGATTATAGGCTTATTTTCCTACATATCTGGTCTTAAAGTTAACATTCAAAAATCTTCCATCTTTAGAGTTAACCTCCATCATTCCACCCTCGAGACTATGCAAGATTTTCTTAAATGTAAATCGGAGGACTTTCTGATCAAGTACCTGGGCCTTCCCATCACTCCATACAACATCACAAATGCTATTTGGAATCCGATTGTAATAAAAATAAACTCAAAACTTTCTAGCTGAGAAAACAATTTTCTTAATCTCTCGGGCAGGCTAACCCTCCTTAATAGTGCCATCACTCCTATAACAACACATTTCCTAAGTTGCATTCCCTTGCCCTCAAAGACCAGACACATATTGGACAAAACTCGGAGAAAATTCCTTTGGAATAATACCCAAAAAAATGATAAATTGGGGAAACACTGTCACCTGGTTAATTGGAAAACAATCTCTGCTCCTATTGATCAAGGTGGATGGGGTATTATAAACCTTGAAACACACTCCCTTTGTCTGATTACCAAAATTATAGATTGCCTCACCCAAAATATAAAAAAAAAATCTAGACAAATCTCATCATGCATAAATATTATCGCTCAACACCGCCTTGGCATCAAATCAAAAGGAAATCTGCTTCCCCCCTTTGGAAATACATAAATAAAAACATCAATACTATTCAACAGTTGCTAAATACCCCTCCACACTCTCATAAATATATCTCTTTCTGGTCAGACCATTGGTATAATAACAATTCAATTATAAACCTCAAAACATTATGGGCTATTCCAAAAAATCTCATCCATATAAAAATTGATAAAGCCCTCTCCCTTATCACCAGCAAAAGATCAAACTCCTTAAAAATATGTATCCTCTCTGTTTTAAGTCAACATGAACTCAGCAATATTTCAACCTCTTTAGAAGAAAACACTTCAAATAACATCTATTGGAAATGGGGTAAGGATTATTCGGCGAAACGTGCTTACAATTTTCTTTCTTACAGAGGTATCACCCCATCTTCATCTAAACTTTGGAAACAAAAATGGCCACATAAATATAAAACATTCTTATGGCTTCTCCTCCACAATAAGCTCCTTACAGGAGAAATCATCAAAAAAAGGGCTTCCAAGGTCCGTTTAGATGTGTACTCTATGAGCAAAACGAGGATTCAACAAGTCACATCTTCTTCAAATGCCCTTTCTCTCAAATTATCATCTCACACTTATTGCGAAATAGTCTTCCTGATCTCCAGGAATCTATTTTTCCAATTCATATTCCTCCATCTAGGCTTTACAGGCAGTACAAAAGTAATGATCTATTCTCAGCCATCTGTTGGAATCTTTGGAAGGAAAGAAATAATAGGATGTTCAACAACAAGAAAAAAATGGTTAAGACTATTTTAAATGATATCGATGCCGATCTTCACATCTTTATCAATATGTAGGAAAAATAGCAGGTGTTTCCCAAGAGCAATCAAGCGAAGGTAACTCTGAAGCAGCGGAATCGGGAGCAGCTTTCCTATGTGATCTAAAAGCCATGGTGGACGATGAGACGGGTGTCAGTCTTGTACAGCAACCATAGTGTCATTCCATCCCATGCTAGCTCAGCACTTTTAGTACCATTTCCTAGTTTGCAAAAACTTTTTAATTTAAAAGAGGCTTGTTTTAAGGGGTGCCTCCCCCGAGCTACTTTCAGCTTATTTTCTCTCTCTACAAACTCTATGATGTTACTTCACATTAGCAGGTCTTCGCTTGCTGATGGGCTTATTCAATATATCATTACCTTGCCTCAAAAAAAAATACATACCTTGTGCACCTACATGTATTCTCGGGGTAAGGGCACAAGGAATGTTGAAAATAGTGTTAGCTCATTGACTTAGGTCTTAAGGTCCCTTACGTATAAAAAGGGGTTGACTAATGTTGAGCACCCCTACGGACCCTTCCCTTGAGGAAGCGGGTCAATGACCATAATATGTTGTTAAGTATAATGAAAATACACTTAAAACACATTTTGTATAAAACAACGTTGTTAATTATTCTCGTCTTATTTTATTTTCTTTCTTATTATCATGTTTCTAGTTAAGAAAACCTTTTACTATATGCTCAAACTATTGACATGCCTTTTCATAGCTTACTCAATGCACTCGCATTAATATATTTTGTCTATCGGTTTTATAGTTGTCAAAGATCCTCTGCACTCTAGCCTCAAGAATCTAGCTCTGAAATGAATCACAAATGGGTTGTCTTGATGTAGAATTGAGTACATACTTCTCTATCCCTATTTAGTATCTTGGTATCTCATGTTGAGTTGCATTTACATATATATTGCTTGTTTGAAATATTTGTGCCACTCTATGGACGGGTGCCCAAACCCTGTTGCCACTGAATTTGTAGTCATTGGGGGTAGGATGAGCGTAACAAATGGTCAATGTCGCACCAAGGAGATTTTTTGGTGTGAACCCCAATAGCTCTTGGGGTTTCCATGGGATGTGAGGTTTCCTCCACCATACCAGTAACTATTGAAGCTTGCAAAGGTAGAACATGTAGATGAGGAAAGTTTTTAAGTTGGTTATTATAGAACATGTCTTATGCCCATGGCTAAAATTAATAATAAGGAATCGATATTCACGAACCGACACTCTATTAGATAGACATTATATATATATATATATATATATATATATATATATATATATATATATATATATATGTGTGTGTGTGTGTGTGTGTGTGTGTGTGTGTGTGTGTGTGTGTGTGTGTGTGTGTGTGTGTGTGTGTGTGTGTGTGTGTGTGTGTGTGTTTGGAACTAGATAGCCACCTTATGATAGAATTTTATTACATGGATGTCAAAAGTGCATTTTTAAATGGAATGGTTGAAGATCTTGTTGTGTTAAAGATATGAAGCATGATGATGGTGTTTATAAACTCAACAAGTCTCCCATAGATTACAACAAGCTCCCAAGACATGATATGAGTGACTCAAAATGTTTTTGATAAAGACTTTTTTTCAATCAGATAAGTCGATTGTACATTATTTGCTAAGATTATAAATAAATTATTTATGTGTAAAATCTATGTTAATGATAGTAGGCTTGGATCTAATGATGATAAATAACATGATGATTCTTTTCCATTCATGAAAAATGAATTTTGGAATGATCTTAAAGGGAAAATTCACACTTTTCATCATTTTTAAATTAGGAAAATGTAATAAGGAATCTTTTATTTGTCAAGAGAAATACAATAAAGAGTTCCTTAAAAAATTTAGTATAGAAAACCACAATCGATGTACCACTCCTATGACTACATCCACTAAATTTGATAAAATGAATAGGAAGAATCCATATATACTCACTTATATAGATGCATTATTGGCAAGTTACAACCTCCAGACCCCACATATTCTTCTCTATAGGACATTGTGCTAGATTTCAAGCTCATACTTAGAAATCACATCTTATTGTAGTAAAAATAATTTTAAGATATCCTACTGCAAACATTGACTTTGGTTTTTATCCATAATATAAACATTTTCAATTTATGTCCTATACTGATGCAAATTATGTTGTATGTAGAATTGATTGAAAAGTACTAGTGATGCATGCTTTTTATTCTCAAATGAACTAGTATCTTTGTTTAGCAAAAAATGAAACATTTTAGCACTATCAATAATAAGATCTAGTTATTAATTCTTGAGGTTGTTGTGCTCAAATCCTTTGGATGAAACAAATCTTGAGATATTTGCATATAGGTACAAACCCAATACATAGTTATTACAACAAAAGTGCAAGAAATCTATCAGAATATTCATATAGTGCATAATCGTGCTAAGCACATAGATCTCAAGTGTGACACCCCATGCCACAAAAGAGAGATTACTCAAAACAAAACCGGAGAAGTAAGATTAAACAAATAGATCAAAGGAAAATACTGAAAATTAAAACCATTTCATAAAACTGCCAAATAGTAAAAATATTTACATACAAGTCCTTTCAAGTCACAAGCACTTACCATGTGTGCCACCAACATGTTATAAGGATGCCTATTCCAGAACATATATACATATATCCACCACAACTGGGCACAAAAAGGGCACACAATCCAACCACATATCAAAATCATATCTACGAAACATCCCCAAAGACCCGAGTGTACAGGGATGACTCTAGGACTCTAACTACGAAAGACATTCGGCAGCACTTCCAACCTTATCAGCTACTATCCTTTTTGCTGCTCATCAACATCTGTTGCACAATCTCTACCTTCTCATGCATGTCCACCTAAAAAGGATGTGGGAAACCCACAAGGTGAGATTCCAAATCTCAGTGGGAGATAAAACACTCCACCAACTCTATTATTATCACAGATACAGATGATTAAATAAAGTAGTAAAGTTACAACCATGATAAGCAGGTAATCATTACTAACAAGATAATAAATTACTAATGGATTATGAAACATCGTGACATTATAAAAGGAATATGAAGAACATGTATATTTCCTACCAACAATACTGTACGAAAGCAAGCAATGCCTCATCCAATGTTTCCATATTTGATCCTATAAAAGTATACTACATGGCTAATTATGTGTTTTATTTTGCCCCAAGGATTTGAGGCGTACCACCCAAATCCAAACGACCACTGCTAAGTCAAAATTGGTGCCATACTAGGTCTAGTGGAAGAGTCAGAATCCATGACCTTACCACCTAGTGGTCAGTACACAAGTGAACCTGTAGTGACATCATCAGTCAGACTGCTTCCAATGACATATAGTCCAACTGTGCAAACCTAGCCCGCCTTGGTACAGGTCATGACACTAATGAAACTGAGCTACGGCCTGCATTTGCACTCTTCCAAGGTATGGCCCGTAGCTAATTCTGTGTCACATATCTCTGAGCTACGGCCCAAAGCCACACTCTTTCCAGGGTATGGCTCACAACCAATCCTATGTCACATATCTTGGATGTAAGGGAATATTTGTCATCACCACCGCATATTCAAAAATATGCGCTCCGAGTTAAACTCGTTTCACCATCCTACAAATGCTGACGCTAAATGGATCTATGGCACAGGGCAAGCTACATGACTAGGTTCCACTTGATTAGTTAGGTCATTTAAGTGTCTTTTAGCATCAATCAAGTTACAACGTATAAACTTTGAACAATATCGTCAAAGATAAGGGCATAATACATCACACGAACATAATTGAGCATATAAGGTGTGATCTCATCACATTATCACTTGATGCTTGTCATTCACCATATTTTTCATCACAAGTACCACATACTTTGAGGTATCAACCTCTCATCTCATTACTGAGAATATTATCATCTCATATAAGGCAATAAGCCATCACTAGGTCATAAGACCATTTTCCTCCTCTTTCTGGGATACCAACATCTCACATGCCTCATAAGGCCCATTCAAACATATAATAAACACCATAGATCTTATCTATATATGCATATCAACTTGTGTTACATGTGTGGCTAGAGACTTGTAACAAGAAAGATAATACTTCATTATTACTACCATCCCATAAGGATTCATGCCATTCACACTACATCATTAGGGTTAGGGTTCTCTTTAACCAATTAGGGTTTACAGGGTTGGATCAACAACCAACCTCAACCCATCACTTCCATCATCACTATAGTATGTTATGAAATTAAAGGTCATAGAAAACAACACTCCTTTATTATTCATACAACCACCTAGAGTATCACATCATACCATGTAACCCTATCATTAACATGATGTATCATGACTACCATCACAAGTATTAGTTTAGACCATCATGTGGTGTGTCGATTTATCACTAGTCCAAGCATGTTGGGTTAACTACACATAAGGTGTAATGGGTGATATACACTTGAGGTATCGGATTAACCACACAAGAGGTGTATCGATTTACCACTCATGGTGTGTATTGGTTTAGCCCTTCTTGAAAGTGTGACGGGCAACCCCACTTGAAGGTATGATGAGCTGTTAGGGTTAGGTTTTCAACAAGGTATCATCATGGTCATGATAGCCTCTTGCTCAACCAAGGTGTCACAGTTTAGCACTCTAGTTCACAAGATATCCTCATGGTCATGATGGGATAACACCCTCAAAGCATATCAATTTAGCAACATATCAGTCTAAGCACCTCTAGGGCATGACGGGTTAGCTCATCTACATCATGATGGGTTAGCTCCATCAAGCCTGTCGGTTTCGCATTCCCAAGTCATGACGACTTGTCATATGATGTGTCAGTTTATGCACCACAACTCATGACGACCACTCACAACTTAGTGCATGTGTGTTTCGACTTTGTCATCTTCAACCTTAGGAATATCAGCTACTAGTCCATATACAATCATGGCAAGAAGGTGCAAGATGTGGATAGCAACCAAACAAGATTCCTTCATCAAAACATTTCTCAAAAACCACCAACAACTACTAGCATACATGAGATAAACGATCTAGATATGAGAAACAACATAAACACATGAAAGAGTGAAAATAACAAAGGAGGTTAAGAGTTATATAACCCGCCTCAAAGATCACCACCAAGATCCAAGCTCCAAAGTCAAGATTTAAGACCACAAGCTCAAGGTAGAAGATGGACCACCACTCAATCACCACAATTCCTCCAAGGAAGAAGATGAGATGAAGGTTAAGATGGCTCAAGATGAAAAGGAGATATCCATGATCCATGGCTGAGAAGAAGAAGAGAGATCTAGGAAACATAGCTGACCAAGGTAGAATATGGTAGATAATCAAGGAACACCACCATTTGGGACTCATCCTCCAAGATCCAAGAGAACCTCCCTAGCTCCTGAAGCTCTCAAGGTCATCCACCAAGAAGGAGAGAAAGCAAGGATGGCCAAAAGGATCCTCTTGCATGGAGAGAAAGAATATTATATACTAGGGGGGTAAAAGAGAGGTCATGGGTGAGTTGTCATCCCCTTAGGAGCTTAGGTGACACTTGTCCATGAAAAAGGGGCCACATGCTACAACATGCAAGACATGGTGATATGGTATAGGCTAGATCTTTCCCTCCTGGTCTCCTACCAAGGTCATGAACTCACTAAACTAATACCATATCCCCACACACTAAAAAATTGATAGGGCCTAACCCTACACACTCACAAACCGATGCACAGCCTCTTCAAGGTTCTCTATCCTAAGATAACACATCCAAGAGCAAAACACATCTCACTCATGTGTTCTACACATCACCAAGGGTGTTACCTCACGACCTGGACCCAAACAAGGCACCCACTTCTATCTCTTCCCTCAAGATGATTCTAAGAGAGAGGGAACATCTAGAGGTGGAAAACTTACAAATCAACCCCTACTCTAGGTGAATTGCAATTTGCACCAAAACCACACCACAAAACACAAAAATCATCCAAACTAGATCAAACAAGAAACTTAAGCTTTCTACAAGCCTTAATTACATCTCAGATGATTAGAGCAAGGTTCTGAGCAACATACTTAGGCAAAACAAATAGGGTTATCCCAAAACGTACCATAAACCCTTAATAGGGATTTTTCCCCTGAAATCCTAAGAGAAAAGAGAGGGGTACTTCATCCTCATCTCTTCTTTGAGATCCCATGTGGCTTCCTCAATACCACAATGATGCCAAAGAACCTTCACCAGTACTAGATCCTTCCTCTTTAGCTTCTTCACTCTTCGATTAAGAATCAACACTGGACCTTCCACATAGGTCATATCCTCATCAAGCTCTACCTCCACATGTTGCAACACTAGCTCTGTATCCAGATGGCACTTCCTCAACATGCTCACATGAAACACTGGATGCAACTTGTGCAACTCAGGTGCAACTCCAATGTGTATTCCACCTTCCCAACACGTGCCACCATTGGGTAAGATCCCATAAACCTGGGAGCCAACTTACCCTTCTACCCAAACCTCAGAACACCCTTCGAAGGATAAACTTTCAAATATACATTGTATCCCACCTGGAACTCCAAGGGTCTATGACGGTTATATGTATATGACTTTTGTTTATCCTATGTAGCCTTCAACTATTGCTAGATTACCATGATCTTTTCTATCATCTATTTTACAAGCTCAAGACCAAGAAGTTGATACTCGTCGGTCTCGTACCAACACAACGGAGATCTGCAACGTCTCTAAGAGACCCCTGACCATGCTAAAGGTGTTGAACATACTTAATTATCATAATTGAATTCCTAGAACTATTTTCATAAGACAAGCTTAATTTTCAAGTTTTGTCCAATTTGAACAATATGTGTGCAAGTTATGCAATTTTATGTACATTTTGGACTTTTCTACAATTTACCCAATTTGGAGGTTTTTTTGGAAATTTTTTGCTTTCGTTATGTTCTTTGGATGTTCTCTCATTATTCTTGAGCTTGTTGATCCATGGGGCGCCTATTTGAACCTTGGTTTGGAGGTGTTTCCTCAAAGGTATTTTAGGGTTTACCCCTTTATGGATGAGCTACCTTTAGAAGCTATCAAGCAAATGGTTTATTTGATTTGCTTACAAAATCAAGAAATGAGGGGTAAGAAGGTCTCCATGGAAGGTGGGTCAGCTGCTTGTGTGGTTGCTTTTATATCCTTAATAGTTTAAGGCCATGGATGCACATAGAGCTTTTAGACACCTCATGCTTCTTCTCTTTTTTTTGGTCGGTCGAAAAAGTGTGTTAATATATTACCAAAACTTTGGGCACAAATTACCCCATTACAGTAAGAACAAAACCTTGAAACCAACAAGCTAGTAATCAAGGGTAAGAGAACATAAAATCCTGAAACTGTACATAAGGCTTAGATCCTAAACAACTCAACCTAATGACATGAAGCCTTTAGCAAAGCCAAGCACTCAATAGCATAATACCACCCACAAAGTATGAGAACAAGGACATTGTAGACGGACCACACCCCAACAGACCCAGAAATCTAGGATCTCAGCACCTACACACAAAATCAAGGCTTCTAAGATAAACAGGACTCAGACTAAGTCCAAGTCATCAACTGGACGTGAGAGCACATCCTACTAAGCAGCCAGAAACCAAACAGCAACGCTCCAGCTTGATACTCAGACTGCTCAGCTTGATACTCAGATAGTTGCTATTTGCACAGCAGCACCACCACAATCATCTGAAGGGTGAAAAACCAGTTGCAACCAACTTTCACTCTGCCAAGTCGTCTATTCATGAAGAAAGCCAAAGACAACTGACCAGGATGAATCAAAAGTAAAACACATGCCAACCATTCCTCCTTCACACATAGCAATAAAACCATTCCCTAAAATTAGTGGAAGAAGAACAGAGGCAGATATTCTACCGTTGAACGCACTAATGCTTTCCTTATCCTTTAAGCTTTATATATCTACTTTAAAGCTCCCAAACGAAAGTTTTGCCCTCTACCACTTCCCTCCTGCTAATAACCTCGTTCCCTCTCTGTTTAGCTATAGAGTACCTATCCAAGGTAGAAGAAAAAAAATCTTGGTGGAAGCATGTAGGGTTTTGTTTTGCTTCCTTTAGGGTTTCTAAATTTCCTTCTTGGTGATCTTGACCTAACTTAGTAAGTTTCACCTTCTATTTATCATTTCTTTTGCTGTTCTTCTTCCCCCTATCTTTCTACAGGTCAGAACCTTGATGTTCCATGGTAGAAATTCTCTAAAGCTCTAAAATCCTACCTTTCTTGCTCCTTATGCTTAGGGTTTGCTTCTTTGATGGAGAAAGGTGTCATATGGACCAGTTCAGAGCTTATTCTTGGATTTTATACCCTACCTGCTCAAGTTTTCTTCTGTTTGGGATTTTATCTTCTCATTAGAGGCAAGTTTTGTAACTTTCTCCATGTTTATTGCTTACCATAAGCTTGCTAGCTCATGTTCTTGCTTTAAAATGATGATTCATGCACTAAAAAGCTATGCTTGACTTGGATTTCAATTTTTATGATGTTCCCTATTTTTATTTTAGTTTTAGATGAACTTTTAATCATGTGTACATTCCTACTAATATATAAGATGACTTGGATCAGGTTGGTTTGACAACCGGTGGTGCTAAGCAGTCGTAAACCAATGGTCAATTTTAGGGTTTAAAGTTGATTTCTTCTATAAACACATGACCCAATGGTGGTACCATTGCAACAACTGATGGTGTTATATTCATGACAACTGATGGTGGTGACCAAGGGTGTCAAATGACGTTCACCCCTTAGGTAAGGTTTTGGCTTAATTAGAATCATAATGGCCAACAATTAAGTACCCTAATGATGCTATCAATCAATGGCGACATTAGCTTGATACCTGATGATGATTAATGAATATAGTTCTGATTTAACAACCTATCATGACTTAATGATCATTACTGATGGTGGATCAGGTATCCACAACCTATGGTGAGTTAATCATGTATTTGTAGCATCAATTAAGCCTTAAACCAATAATTTCTTGGGTCATTTGATGCAACAGTTGGACCTACACTCCAATTGATGGTTTTAATATATGAACTTGACCCAATAGTTAAGATCTAATGATTCTACATCCAATAAATTGGAATGATTCCTAATGTAATATGTTGTTTATGATAAAGTGATTTAGATGGTTTCCTTTATGAGATCAACTTAAGAATCTCATTTATTGACGGCTTGTTTTAAATAAACAATCACTTATGGGTTTTACCCTACTCTCAATGGAACTTTTTATGTTGTTAATCAAGGGATGTCTAGGGTTAAATGGTGACTCTTTCTAGAGCACAACTCAATGACTTCATAGGTGGTTTATCCAAGGTGTTTACTTATGTAAACAACTAATAGTCTTGCCTTCTCAACAATCCAATGTTTGGGGATGATGCTTATGGTAAGTTTGTACGGTTTGAGTGATGTTGAAACATAATGGAGGTTTACCTTAATAATATAGTCTTACCTTTTCCCTCATATGATTAGAATTTATAATAAATATAATGAGTTAATGGGCAACCCTGATGAAGTATATTTTGTTATACTTAGCCCTAATATAACCAAGTGATGGTAATTGATTATGAACAACCCCTTCAATGATGAATAAAATCATGGAGTACTCTCTTTTGTGGTTGAACCTTAGTATGCTATGACCTGATGGTTACACCTTGAGTTGTGTGTGGATCCATGCGTGATAATTATATGGAATGTGATGGTGATGCTTCACCTTATGAATCCATGATCCAATGGGGATTCCATGAGTTAGGGTTTGGGTATGAGTGTTGATTAGTAATATTAATATAATTTATCTTGTTGAACCTAACTCTAATGAAATAGATAAATATGAGTATTCATGTTTAACCTTCTTATGTGATGGCATGATGGGGGAATAATCTCCTTAATATGATCATAACCTTATTGTGTTAATTGGTTGTTATCATACCCACATGGTTCTTACTTTCTTATGCTAAACATGTGCATTATGAATATGATGAGGGTTAATCATATCTAGATTCCTTGCATATTGATTTAATAAAGGAATGTTCTTAACATTAATGTAACCTTGATATGATTGTTTATGAATATATCCTAGCTCATTAATGTAATATTGTGATATCTGGTGTCTTATATGTAAGTGATGTTGTTGAGCCTTATTATAAGGCATGGAAAGATAATGATGATCTTGTAGGGAATAGTATGATGGTCTTAATGACCTTTGGGCATGTTTGAGTTCTGAATGAGGTGTAATCCTCTTGTGTTGATGAGGGTTGATAGCATGTGATATTGTGAAAAGGATTTATATCCTATGATAATATGATGACAAGTATAGTCTCATGAATGGCAAGACAATAGTATCATGTGATGATGATTTGATGATAATTATAATCTCTTGATTGGCAGGTGAATACTTCCATGTGATGTTGAGATGATAAATTATGTCTCATATGTTTTATATCTTTTAAAGTTGTTATATAGAAATGATTTCTAGATATGAATTAGGGTTTTTATGTCCACTTGTTTAATGCGACCTTCGTTCACCCAATTGGAGATAACTAATCAAGTGAAACTCTAATCATGTAGTGCCATGTGTCACATAACCATCTTCAGTGTCATAACTTACTAGATGGTGAAACGAGTATTCCTAAGGGAAACTCAAAGTGCATATTGTTAAGTATGTGGGGGTGGCAAGTTGGGGATATATTGTTGTCATCCACAATTGCAGGTTATGGAGGATGACTGCAATCATGCCTCAAATATTGTGAAATGTGAAAGGCAGTAGTATAACTGTAGGTGCCTCTTATAGAACGTCCATGTGTGAGCCTGTTCTCTAGTGTCGTGACTTGTACCAATGGCGGACTAGTTGTTAGAAGCTTGACTCTATGTCACTTTAGTGGTAGCATTGACTGATATATCACTACCTTTTTACTCGTACTGACCAAGGGGGTGAGATCTTAGAATACCGGCACTCCTAGATCTTGTATGGAACTAAATAGACCTTTGTAGGGGTCAGTTGGACTTTGGATGGTATGATTCAAATTCCCCAGGGCATAATAAAGGATGTAAGACAACCATGTAGCATGTCTATTTAGGGTTATACACAATGCTTCATATTAGATGATAACCCTTGTTTGCTTTCTTTTCACTGAGATCGTGTATAGTACAATAAGAGATAATAGATATGCTTATGATGTAGTTATTCGCATGTTGTAAACATGCCTATGTTGTCAAATATACTAACATTGATGGTTAAGACGATGTTGCTAGCTATGTTTAACATTGCTAGCCATGCCTATGTAATTAGAAATGCTTAAACTGCTAATCATTCCCATGTAGTTAATTGTGCTATGATGTTAGTTCTACTTATGATATAGATTTGTTCCCTTTATTTGAGATGCCAATATTGATAGCCATGTTATGTTACTAGACATATTCATGATGTCATGGATGCTTATGCTACTAGATTGCTTGTGTTGTTAGCAAGGAATATGATGATAGTCAGATTAATTATGATGATTATTAGATGCAATTTGATGAAATTTGAGTAGATATCTATCCAGAGAAATGGATTTATTTGTTACATATACATACATTGATAATCATACTTGTTGCTAAGATTATTTGCTTAATCTGTTTAGCATACTTCAGCTATTCAATTGATTATTAAATACTCCAACTACTCAGTTATCTACTGTTTAAAATGTTGTAATCAATAAGCGTTGTTGGAGGTTATATCTCTTACTAGGACATGGGTCTCACCCTTGTGATTCACCACATATTTTTAGGTAATCGGCAATGACGATAACACAATTGTGGAAGTAAAGAGGAACTACAGTAATGATTTTTTTGAGAAAGTTGATTAGATGTCTAATGTGTCCTACAGTCGTCCTTGTACTCTCAAGTCCAGACAGGAAAAGTTTGTATATGGTGTTTCAAACAAATTGAACTTTTATTAGCATGTTAATGCTTGTTTGTGTGGCATATATGAATATTGTTCTCCTGTGTATATATGTTGTGGCTAAGGTGATAGAACAATTTGTATCAAATTCTTGGCATAGTATGGATACAAGAAAGATGTTGGGCTCTTATGCAAACATTTCTGAGCAGGTGTTGATGTTGAAATTGGTTTTAATTTACCCATTTTTTTGGTATGTGATTAATTAGTGATTGATTGTGTTTTATGTTTTGAGTAATATCATTTTGTGTGATGGGTTCTCACATGTTGGTATCAGAGCTTTAGGTTCACTGATTCTATAAGGACACTAGGACTTAGGATGATGTTTAAGTAAGGAACATGACATGAAAATATAGTGCATACTACCTAATCTCAGCACTTATATGTCATGGCCAGGTATTCAATTATTGAAGAAAAGATAAGTATGGAACTCTTAGAGTGTTATCTTTCTGATTACTCTGATCAAGTAGTCATTTTGAGACAATCTAAAGAGCATATTGAATCAGAAATCATGGTGCAGATAACTCAATATTACCTCAAGAAAAGATGAGAATTGCATCATTATCTATCAAACTTGAATGTTTGGTAACTATAAGAGAAAGATACAACACCATGAAATCTAAATCTGAATACAAATAAGAAAAAGAGTAGTTCTTGAAGATGTGATTCAATAAGATAATAAAGTAAAATATAGATAAATCTGTGCTTATAAAGTGAATCAAGGTATGGAATCACATAAGATGGAGAGAACTCCTATAATAAGTATAAAATGAGAATATGGATGGGAACAATGACAAAGGAATAAGGTGGAACCTGAGTCAATCTCAGACCAACCTATGTGTGTAAGAAAGTGTAAAAGTAAAATCAGCATGACATGTGAATGAAATTAAGGGAGATGATCCCTGTTTAATGAAGAAAATGTGGAATATAATTATTTACATGTTTATAAGTGGTTGGAAAACATAATAAAATAAGAAAACATATCCAAGTGTGATAAATGGTCATCAAGGAAGGAGTAATGAAATATGTTAATCATGATGATTCCTATGATAATGGCAAGGAACCCAAAAATAAAAAAGGTAAAATGATACATAAGAAGTTGTAACCTGCATAATTAATGAAAATAGAATTGGTTGCCTTTTTGCTAGTGACCCTTGAACAATGCTGCTATGATGTGGGAAGTGTGTTTCCCTTTGTGTCTTTCCTTTCTAGGGAACAACTTTAAAGTGTATCATTGCCATTTGGTATGTGTGGATTCGTTGTAAACATGAGGGTGGATAGCTTATTATAGCATAAGGTTGCTTGGACTATGGTTCCAAGATCATAAAGTTTGTGATGAGTTTTCTTTTGAGCCTTCAAATAATTAGGAAGACTCCTCTGATATTTCTTGATATTTTTTATGTTGGTAAAAGTAGATGAGATAAGGATGTGAATTCCTTATAGCACATGAGCTGGATACTAAGGTAATGAATCCTAGTATCCAAGATGTATCAACAGTATGGGAAGTATGTGAAGGTTGGAGATGTTTATTAAATGAACATTCCAAGTATTCCTCTCCCCTAGAGACATAGAGAGTTGATGATGACCCTCTAAATTTTGTTTGGAAATAAAAACAAAAGTGATTATATAATGTTGTGTATGGTTTAGTGATAGCTGGGCAAGACCACTATCAAGGATAGATGGTTTGTTGATCAGTACACATGTGCTACCATGTTCCTTTAAGATAAAATATCCTTAGGACATAAGAGTTAGAATGAATGATGTAAGTTACATGACCACAGTGAGTTTAGTGTTATGTCCTTTAGACTAACCAATGTACCAATAGAATTTATGAATAAGACAAAAAAAAGAATTTATGAATAAGAGGAATAGAGTGTTCATGTAATAACCCTGACTGGGTTATGAGTTAACCATATTTGTTTTGGCTAAGTAAGTTACCTATAACTTTAATATAATCCTCTAAGGTGTTTTTTTATCATGTGACACACTTATGTTTCAAGTTTGGCCCTAATTGAATGTTGTTTGAGCAATGTTCCTTTGTTTTGGACCAAAGTGCAATTTACCCAAGATGAGGGGTTATATTGCAAAATGTCACATGTTGAACGTTACTTAAGTGCTTTAGCATCATAATAGAGAGAATAATGATAGGTGGTTGCTTTTGGAAAGCCTAAATTCTAATTTTGAATTTGTTTGAATAATGTTAGTGCCTTGTATACCAATTTTGGTGCAAATTGTAATTTACCCAAAATGTAGGGTTGATATGCAAATTACCACATCTACAGTGTTCCTACTTCCTTTATGTATCATTTAGAGGAGATATAAATAAGGATACACCATTTTTGAATCATTTTTTAGTGATAGTATCCTTGGTGATGAAAAGACCAAGAAGGGTTGTGTAATGAAAATCCTAATTTGAGCTCATATTGAGTGTATCGGGTTGTAGTGTTAAATGGGAGTCCCTATCAGACAAGGAGCCAAAGAGGAGGCCCCCATATCATTTTTTAGCTCTTTGCCTTTGCAAAAATGAGCTAAGCACCTCAATAAAGCAATAGATATCGGCTTGCAACTTTCCTTTGGAAAGGTTGTATTGAATTGTGAATATAATAATAATGTGAGTGGAAGTGGCTTGCCCTAGAAGATAACCAAAGGGGCTGAACCTTATCCCTTGCATTATCCTCTTTTATTTTTCATGGAAATATAAATATGGAATGCATGAAAGTACATGTGTCAATCCATGCATGGCCATGTGGCACCTAGTAGTAGTAAAAAGATGACACCTCTTACACTATATCCCATGAACCTCAAGGATATATACCCTCCCTTTCACCTACTAGTGAATCTTTTCGACCCCTATCACTCTCTTTCTCTAAGATATCATGTATACCCTCTTATATATCGTGCATAGTAGCTCAAGGATCAAGGGGATATCGAGCACCAAGCTCAAGGTAAGGCCATGGTCATCTTCAACCTTGGTTGAAGCATGATTCTAGGGTAATCATTATTCCTTTCTTTTGTTCCTCACCAAGTTCTTAACTATGGTGATTCCTTGTATGTGTAGGAGTTTTGAACGAGCCTTGGACTTTTGATAATTCATCTTCAACCTTAGGAACGTGAAGCTTTGGATCTTGGATCTTTGAAGTTGTTCATGAGGCGGGTTATATAACTTGAACCCAAACATGTTATTACTCACCATATTTCTTGCTATATTTGATGATCTACTTTCAATTCCGAGATTTTTTTAATACTTGATATATCTATGAGTTCTAATAGTTGCTTAGACTTGTTATCCATGTACTAGAACAAGTAGAACGAAGGTCTAGAGCTTGAAGATGATGGTATCACCTTACAAAGTGATATCGGGTTCAAGCACACAAGCAAGCACCTCTAACCCGATATGGTGATGCACATACACCACTAAAACGATATGGATATGAGTTTATACTTCCTTGCACAATATTGTGATGAAGTATAGACCCCATGCACGATATAGTGTCAAGCACACACCTCTTTGCCTGATATGGTGTGAAGCACACACACACCTCTTTGCCCGATATGGTGTGAAGCACACACACACCTCTTTGCCCGATATGGTGTGAAGCACACACACACCTCTTTGCCTGATATGGCATGAAGCATACACACACCTCTTTTCCCGATATGGTGTGAAGCACACACACACCTCTTTGCCCGATATGGTGTGAAGCACACACACACCTCTTTGCCTGATATGGTGTGAAGCATACACACCTCTTTGCCCGATATGGTAAGTAAGCATACACCTCTTGCATGATATGGTGTTGAGCACACACCTCTAAAATGATATGATGGGTAACCCAATACACTTGATGACAAAAGTGGTAAGGTGGTTAATACCCTAGAACATGTGATGGCCAATACACTAAAGTATGGTGTGGCTAATATCTTCAAGTGAGGTGAGGATGTTACACCATGTATGGTGAAGGTGATACACCATATTATTGGTAAGGTTGATACCTTAATGGGTAAGGGTATGAGGGATATGATGATGCCTAGCCCGGTATACACCTAACCCAATACATGTGTTCAACTTGACATACATGATTCAGCCCGATACACCTTGTAAAGCTGAGGGAAAAACACTCTTAGGAGTGATGAGTGTAACACCAAGTAATGGTTTGGCTAATACCTTGATAGGTGAAACACCTAAAGTGGTTGATAATGGTCAACCCTATATCAACAATGCCTTAACCCGAGATGAGTCCATATCACTTGATGATAGTTGGGTAATTCAAGTGTATGGCTTATGGCCAATACACTACAAGATAAATGTGATGGGTTAGTGCATAAAGTATTAGGATGGGAAATACCCTAATACAAGATAAGTTGAAGAACTTAAGTAAGTTAAAATTGATGAGGGAATTGATACACCAAGGCATGATAAATATCACATCCAGCACCTCAAGGTTGATACACCTTAATGTACCTCAAATTCAATATACTTGGATGAGTAACACATGAAGTGTGTCATGTCAATTGTTACAATAAGATGTAATGAGTTTAATGCACTTTGATAAGTGTAGGCTAACATACCTTGATAAAGGGTTAAGCCAAGTTAATAAATTATGATGCAATCAATATCCTAGTGAGGATGAGAGAGGAACTCATACTTTGTGTTGATAATCATGTCATGATAAATGATGAGAATAAATAAGTATGATAGAATATTTATGATATCAATGTATGCTCCTAGATGTGTGGAGCAATGAATTATGGTTTGGATTGATAATATGAACTTGAAACCCTATTCGGCTATAAAGGGAAACCCTAACCCTAATAATGGGAAGGTTGCATTTCTCTTATTGCATAGGCCTTGTGAGACATGTTAAATAATTGTATAACAAGTATAATGTTTATGTGCTCTGATGACCTAAAAGATATTTGTTTACTAGTGAGAGGTGATAAGATGTTTAATGGGCCTCATGAGCCATGTGAATAGTTGTTGCCTAATGAGAGGTGACAAGATGTTTAATGGGCCTTGTGAGCTATGTGAAATACTTGTACAACAAGTGTAATGAATACATTGGTCTGAGGACCTAGAGGTAACAGTTACCTAATAGTAGGTAATAATGTTCAATGATGAACTAAGGGTTTGAATACCCAAATCTAGTAATCATGATGATGATAATGTTAAGGGATGAGAATTCCCAATAATTTGATAAGGGACTGAGATCCCGAGAGTTATGCATTCAAAGTGATCCAAAGGTTATAAAAGTACTTGATAAATGTATAACACCTTTCTTTGTAGCATCTATTGTAATTCATGTTTGAAACTTGGTTGATGCTAAAAAGATATTGTAATGCACCTAATTAATCAAGTGGAATCTCATCATGTAGTTTCCCTGACCATAGATCCATTCAGTGTTAGGATTTGCTGAAATGGTGAAACGGGTTTTTCCCACGGGATTACCTGGAGCACATCTTTTTGAATGTGTGGGGGCGTGAGCTTGGACGGCCATATGTGAGTCGATCCCCTTATGTCCACAATCTTGGGGAATTGCTATATGCCATATTTTGGCTCGAGTGTGGTTGTGGTCGTAGACTCAGTAATGAGCACGGTGAACTGGCATGTGGCTCAAAGTATGGCTATATGCCATTACTCAAAGAATTCGGGGATGGATAACTAAAATATCCCCGAAGAGAGTGCATGTTGCGGTTGTAGCTCTATAGCGAAGATATCGGTATGCCTCAGTAAGATAATTGCAATTGATATGAGATGTGCAGCCAGTAGTCTCATACTGACCGAGATGGATGAGGTCTTGGCAGCCGGCTCTTCCATTGACCTTGTATGGTAACGATGCCTTACGTAGATGTAGTCGGTTGGAGCATGAGTGGTATACCTCATCTCCTCAGGGTATAAGTGTGATTGTAAATATGTAATCAGTCATGTAGTGTATTTGCTTAAAGATCAAATATGGAAGACATTGGTTGATGTACACTTCTTTTATAAATCTTAATTGGATAGATGTTATACATGTTTCTTTATATTCCTTGTAAAGTGAATAGATGTTTTATTGCTCTATCATAGATAGATACATTACTTTAAGAGAAGAGATTACTCTGTTCTGCTTATAATAGTGATTAATCTTGCTTGTTAATATAAAAGAACCTTTGCTCAGTTTTACACTGTTTACCTGTGATAATAATATTATTGGCGGAGAGTTATATCTCTCGCTGGGACAATTGTCTCACCCCGTGGGATCCACATTTTTTTAGGCAGACGTGCATGAGGGGGTAGAAATCGTACTATAGAGGGAGAACAACAGCAACAGAGGCAGCTGTAAAAGCTCAGGTTGAGTGTAATGTCTGTCGTGTCTTGTAGATAGAAGTCATATGTGTCGTCTTTGTACTCTCAAGTCCTTGGAGTCAGTATGTAATGGTTTTATGAACAATCTAAGATTTTGGCTTGTATGCCTCGAGGTTTTATGTTGCTTATGTGTGGGTTTTGGCAAAGCAACTATTATATGTTATCCTTGAGATGAGATGGTACTGTGTATGGACAATGTGAACCATGATGTATAAAGTTTTGGTTCCACCTTTAAGAATTTCCTGGTAATGGATCTCCTTGCAAAATGGTTTTAATTTTTAGTGATTTTTGTTAATCTGATGTTTATGGTTATTCCACAATTATTACTGGTGATGGCTTGATTTGATGTCAGGTCATCACGGTTCAGGTAATGTCTTACAAGTTGTAGCAATCTTTGAATGATGACATCTAAAGGTATTTCAAAGATGGTCAGTAACATGGTCAAATTCTTTACTAAATCTTAAGAATGTTGAAGTAAATGTACTTATGTGTGACAAGTCTAGCAAGAATGAGTTGGGGGTTGACTAAAGTATCCTCTTGGAGTTATGATACCTCTGCTAAGCATGTTATGTAAATCCTGATATGATGAAGATAATGTCATTGCTCTACCCCTAACAATGTCAATCAAGAAGTTATATTTGTTAACAGTTATAAACAAGTGTATGATTCTTCAACCAAATAGATAGTCATTCCACCATTGAGATGATTGGAGAATCCTCTAAAAACATATTCCTCATAGTTCTTGAAAATTAGGGGATGCCTACCTGGTTGATTGAGTTGTTAATTACAACAACCATTAAAGGGGCATAGAGATGAAACCTTGTAAAGTTACATATGATAAGATATACATGATGTTCTATGTTTGGTAAGATCCATCGAGTATGGCCTCTGAGTGATATGTGATATAATAGATAGAATAGTTTAGGATGATAGTAGATCCCCAAAGTTGAAAGGTACTACCAGACATGTACATGTGGTACAATAGTTCTTATGTTAACCAAAGTGACACATGCAGAAGTTGAGGGAGAATAATATGACTTCTATGAGAATAATGTGACATAATCATGAGATTAAAGTTACTATGTGGAAAATTAGGGATGAGGTTCATGAGAAGTATCCATCTTTGTCTACCTTGGATTTCGAAGGTGAAATCCCTATTAAGGGTTTATGGTTGAGAGACCCCTAACCCTGCTAAAAGTGTTGAACATACTTAATTATCATAATTGAATTCTTAGAAAAATAATATAATCTTGTGATGTGATTTGGAATCATAAGACAATCTTAAGTTTCAAGTTTGGTCCAATTTGAACAATGTTTGTGCAAGTTATGTAATTTTCTGTACATTTTGGACTTTTCTACACTTTACCCAATTGGGAGGTTTTTCTTGCAATTTATCACTTTCATTATGTTCTTGGTATGTTCTCTCATCATTCTTGATCTTGTTGATCCATGTGGAACCTATTTGAACCTTGGTTTGGAGGTGTTTTCCTTAAGGGTATTTTAGGGTTTACCCCTTCATGGATGAGCTACCTTTACGATCTATCAAGCAAATGATTTATTTGCTTTGCTTGCAAAATCAAGAAATGACAGATAATAAGGTCTCCATGGATGGTGGGTCAGATTCTTGTGTGGTTTCTTGTATATCCTTAATAGTTTAGGTCATGGATGCATGGAAAGCTTTTAGACACCTCATGCTCTTCTCTTTCCTTATCCTTCAAGCTTTATATATCTACGTTTAAGCTCCCAAACGAAAGTTTTGTCCTCTAAAACTTCCCAAATACTAATAATCTCTTTCCCTCTCTATTTATCTATGCAGGACATGTCCAATGTAGAAGAAGAAGATGAATTTCTTGGTGGAAGCATGTAGGGTTTTGTTTTCCTTCCTTTAGGGTTTCTAAAGTTCCTTCTTGGTGATCTTGACCTGACTTAGTAAGTTTTGCCTTCTATTTCCAGTTTCTTTTTCTATTCTACTTCTTCCTATCTTTCTCCAGGTCAGAACCTTGTTGTTACATGGTAAAAATTGCTCTAAATCTCTAAAACCCTACCTTTCTTGCTCCTTATGCTTAGGGTTTGCTTCTTTATGGAGAAAGGTGTTAGATGGACAAGTTCAGAGCTTATGCTTGGATTTTCTACCCTACATGCTCAAGTTTTATTTTTTTTTGGTATTTTATCTTCTCATTATAGGCAAGTTTTATAAGTTGCTCCATGTTTATTGCTTACCATAAGCTTGATGGCTCATGTTCTTGCTTTAAAATGATGATCCATGCATTAAAAAGCTATGCCTGACTTAGATTTCAATTTTTATGATGTTCCCTATTCTTATTTCAGTTATAGATGAATTTTTAATCATGTGTAAGTTCTTCCTAAGAAATAAGATGACTTGGATCAGGTTGGTTTGACAACCGGTGGTGCTAAGCACCTGTTAACCAATGATCAATTTTAGGGTTTAAAGTTGATTTCTTCTATAAACACATGACCCAATGGTGGTACCATTGCAACAACCGATGGTGTTGTCTTCATGACAAATGATGGTGGTGACCAAGGGTGTCAACTGACGTTCATCCCTTAGGTCATGTTTTGGCTTAATGAGAATCGTAATGATCAACAACTAAGTACCCTAATGATGTTATCAATCAATGGGGACATTAGCTTGATACCTGATGGTGATTAATGAATATAGTGCTAATCTAACAACCTATGGTGACTTAATGGTCACTACTGATGGTGGATCAAGTCTCCACAATATATGGTGAGTTTAGCCTATATTTGTAGCATCAATTAAGCCTTAAACCAATCGTTTCTTGGGTCATTTGCTGAAATGGTTGGACCTATACTCCAATTGATGGTTTTAATATATGAACTTGACCCAATGGTTAAGGTCTAATGATTCTTCATCCAATAAATTGGAATGATGTCTAATATAATATTTCAGTCCTATTAAAGTGATTTAGATGGTTTCCTATATGAGATCAACTGAAGAAGTTCATTTATTGACAGGTTGTTTTAAATAAACAATTGCTTGTGGGTTTTACCCTACTCTTAATGAAACTTTTTATGTTGTTAATCAAGGGATGTCTAGGATTAAATGGTGACTCTTTCTAAAGAACAACTCAATGACTTCATTGGCGATTTATCCAAGGTGTTTACTTATGTAAACAACCAATAGTCTTACCTTCTCAACAATCTAATGTTTTGGGATGATGCTTAGGGTAAGTTTGTACGGTTTGACTGATGCTGAAACCTAATGGAGGTTTACCTTAATAATATAGTCTTACCTTTTTCCTCATATTATTATAATTGATAATAAATATAATGAGTTAATGGGCAACCCTAATGAAGTATATATCATTATACTTAGCCCTAATATAACCAAGTGATAGTAATTGATTATGAATAACCCGTTCAATGATGAATAGAATCATGGAGTACTCTCTTTTGTGGTTGAAATCTAGTATGCTATGACCTGATGGTTACACCTTCAGTTATGTGTGGATCCATACATGAGAATGGTATGGAATGTGATGGTGATGCTTCACCTTATGCATTCATGATCCAATGGGGATTCCATTAGTTAGGGTTTGGGTATGAGTGTTGATTAGTAATATTAATATAATTTATCTTGTTGAACCTAACTCTAACGCAAATAGATAAATATGAGTATTCATGTTTAACCTTCTTATGTGATGGCATGATGGTGGAATAATCTCCTTAATATGATCATAACATTAATGTGTTAATTGGTTGTTATCATAGCCACATGGTTGTTACTTTCTTATGCTAAACATGTGCATTATGAATATGATAAGGGTAAATCATATCTAGATTCCTTGCATGTTGATGTAATAAAGGAATGTTCTTAAGGTTAATATAACCTTGCTATGATTGTTTATAAATATTTCCCAGTTCATTAATGTAATATTGTGATGTCTGGTGCGTTATATGTAAGTGATGTTGTTGAGCCTTATTATAAGGCATGGAAAGATAATAATGATCTTATAGGAAATAGTATGATGGTCTTAATGACCTTTGGGCATGGTTGAGCCATGAATGAGGTGTAATCCTCTTGTGTTGATAAGGGTTGATACCCTGTGATATTGTGAAAAGGATTTATATCATGTGATAGTATGATGACAAGTATAGTCACATGAATGGCAAGACAATAGTATCATGTGATGATGATTTGATGATAATTATATTTTCTTAATTGACAGGTGAATAGTTCCATGTGATGTTGAGATGAGAAATTATGTCTCATATGTTTTATATCTTCTAAAGTTGTTATGTAGTAATGATTTCTAGATATGAATTAGGGTATGTATGTCCACTTGTTTGATGCAACCTTAATTCACCCAATTGGAGATAACTAATCAAGTGAAACTCTAATCATGTGGTGCCATGTGTCGTATAACTATCTTCAGTGTCAGAACTTGCTGGATGGAAAAACAAGTATTTTTAAGGGAAACTCAGAGGGCATATTGTGGAGTATGTGGGGGTGGCAATTTGAGAATATATCCTTGTCATCCACAACTGTAGGTTATGGAGGATGATTGTGGCCATGCCTTGAATATTGTGAAATGTGAAAGGTAGCAATATAACTGCATGTGCCTCATATAGAACAGCCATGCGTGAGCTTGTTCTCTAGTGTCGTGACCTGTACTAAGGACGAACTAGTTGTTAGAAGCTTGACTCTACGTCATTATAGTGGTAGCATTCACTGATATATCACTACATTTTTACTCATACTGACCGAGGGGGTAAGATCTTAGGATACTGGCACTCCTAGATCTTGTATGGAACTGAATAGCCCTTCATAGGGGTCGGTTGGACTTTGGATGGTACAATTCAAATTCCCCAGGGCAAAATAAAAGATGTAAGACAGTCGTGTAGCATATCTATTTAGGGTTATACACAATGCTTCATATTGGATGATAACCTTTGTTTGCTTTCTTTTCATTGAGATCGTGTATCATACAATAAGAGATAATAGAGATGCTTATGATGTAGTTATGCTCATGTTGTAAACATGCTTATGTGGTCAAATATACTGACACTGATGGTTAAGATGATGTTGCTAGCTATGTTTAATATTACGAGCCATGCCTATGTAATTAGAAATGCTTAAACTGCTAATCATGCCTATGCAGTTAATTGTGTTGTGATGTTAGTTCTACTTATGATATAGATTTGTTCCCTTTATTTGAGATGCCAATATTGATAGCCATGTTATGTTACTAGACATATTCATGATGTAAGGGATGCTTATGCTACTAGATTGCTTACGCTCTTAGCAAGGAATATGATGATAGTCATATTAATGATGATGATTGTTATTAGATGTAATTTGATGAAATTTGAGTAGATATCAATCCAGAGAAATGGATTTATTTGTTACCTATATATACATTGATAATTATACTTGTTGCTAAGATTGTTTTCTTAATCTATTTAGCATACTTGAACTATTCAATATGTTCAATTGACTATTAAATACTCCAATTACTCAATTATCTACTATTTAAAATGTTGTAATCAATAAGCATTGTTGGAGGTTATATCTCTTGTTGGGACATGGGTCTCACCCTTGTGGTTCACCACATCTTTTTAGGTAATCGGTAGTGACGACAACAGAATCATGAAAGTAAAGAGGAACTACAGTAATGAGTCTTTGATAATCTCATTTAGTGTAATGGGTTATCACAGTCTCCCATATAACACCTCATGAGGTGTCATGTTGATGCTACTCTGATAGTTGTTGTTGTTGTAGGATAACTCTATTAAATTGAGGTGTATTTCCCAACTTCCTAAAAATTGAAGAACATAGGATCTTAACAGATCCTCTAAATTTTGCATGGTCCTCTCAGATTAACCATTAGTCTGTGGGTGGAAAGTTGTGCTAAACTTTAACCGCATACCCAAAGTTGTGTGTAGTCGCTTCCAAAAGTGACTTGTGAACTGAGGACCTCTATCTGACATGATAGTTTCTAGAATGCCATGCAAACACACTATCTCATCCACATAGATCTGCGCAAACTTATCTATTGTGAACGTCATCTTCACGGGAAGGAAATGCGCTGACTTGGTCAATCTGTCAATGATCACCCAGATGGAATCATGACCCTTGGATATCCTAGGAAGGCCAACCACAAAGTCCATAGTCACATGATCCCATTTCCACTGTGGTATAGGCAACAGTTACAATGTCCCTGCAAGCTTCTGATGCTTAGCTTTAACCTACTGACATACGGCACATCTCATAACAAACTCAGCCACATCCTTCGTCAATCTTGGACACCAATACATGTCCTTCATATTATGATACATCTTGGTGCAACATGGGTGCATAGCGTACATGGATGAGTGAGCCTCTTCCAACATCATCTTTCTTAGGTCATTAGCATCAGGAACCATTATTCTACCATGATAACAAACTATCCCATCATCTGACTTGTGGAAAGCATCATGCTTCTCGCTACCAAACTCTAATCTAATCGGTTGTATCATGGTATCAGTCTATTGTACCTCTTTGATCTGTTGTCTCAGTGTGGGCTTCACCTGTAAATGTGCCAACAAACCTGCTAGCAAGGAAACTTCTAACTTAACATTCATCCGACACAAGGAGACCAACATGTCTCGCTTGTGGCACATCAAAGAACTCAACTAGGCTTTATCCATAGATGAAGACGAAGACTTCTACTCAATGCATCTATCGCGACATTCACCTTTCCTAGATGATAGTCAATCATGCAGTCGTAGTCTTTGATTAACTCCATCCAACGACGCTGCCTCATATTCAACTCATGTTGTGAAAATATGTACTTCATGTTCTTATGATCCGTGAAAATCTGACACTTCTCCCCATACAGGTAGTGCCTCCAAATCTTCAAAGCATGAACTATAGAATCTAACTCCAGATCATGGGTCGGGTAATTCTCCTCGTGTTTCTTCAGTTGTTGGGAAGCAAAAGAAACCACTTGATTATCCGGCATCAGCACACAACCCAAGCTATTCCCAGATGCATCACAAAAGAATGTACCCTTTTCCCTACTCAGGAAAGACCAGAACCAGTGCACTTGTCAACTTCTCCTTCAACATTTGAAAAGCATGTTAGTATCTGTCATCCCAGACAAACGTCATGTCCTTTCTTTTCAACTTTGTTAGAGGTAAAGCGGCAGTGCTAAAATCCTTGACGAACCTCCTGTAATAGCCTGCCAAACCTAGAAAATTGTGCACTTCTATTGGCGTCTTTGGCTACTCACACTCTGTCATAGTACCACTTTCTTGGGGTCCACAGATACTCCCTCAATAGATATGACACGCCCCAAGAAAGCTACCTTCTTCAACCAAAATTCGCACTTGCTAAACTTGGCATAAAGCTGGTGATGTCTCAGCACAGTCAATGCCTGATGAAAATGTTATTCATGTTGTTGATTGTCATGACTATATATCAAGATTTCATCTATGAAGACCACCATAAACTAGTCGAGAAATGGACGGAACACTCTGTTCATAAAATCCATGAATGTTGTTGGTGCATTGGTCAGTCCAAACGGCATAATCATGAACTCATAGTGATCGTACCTTGTCCTAAAATCCGACTTAGGTATGTCATCCTCCTTTATCCTCAATTGGTGATATCATGACCCCAGGTCTATCTTCGAGAACACTATCGTGCCACACAACTGATCAAATAGGTCATCTATCATCAACAAGGGATATGTATTCTTTATCGTCACATTGTTCAGTCATTGTAGTCTATACACAGCCTCATAGACCCATTCTTCTTTTTCACGAACAACATTGGAGCACCCCATGATGATGTATTTGGTCTGATGAAACCTTTGTCAAGCAGTTCTTGTAACTGTCTCTTCAACTATGCCATCTCTGTTGGAGCCATTCTATATGGTGTCTGAGCTATCGATTGCATTTTGGAAACCTCCCGAGGTGGGGGACACTTGGAAACTCCTTAGGAAACACGTACTCGAACTCTCTAACAACTAGCACCTCCTAAATACTAGGACTCCTCACCTCAGTATCCAACACATGTGCCAAGAATGCCTCATATCCCTGTCTTAAAAGCTTCTTTGCCACCATGGCTAATACCAAACACGTCGGGAGAATCATCATGTTTCCTTGGAAGATCCACATCTCACCGCCATATATAAATGTTGCCTACTTGGAACTACAATCCAAGACCACTCTATACTTCTCCAAGGTATCCATTCCCAGTATTACATCAAATCCATGCATATCAAATGGAATGAGATCCACTTAAATGTTGTGCCCCAAAAAGGAGAGGACACACCTCTTGCAACACTATAAAATCGACTAATGGGGTTTCTAACAACAAGCTATTCTTCTTATGACTAACAGGCAAAAGATAATTTCCAAGCACTTCGCGGGTGATAAAAGAGTGTGTTGCACCCGGTTCAACCAAAATAGATACAAAGCAAGAAGAAGACAAATCAAAATGAAATAACTCCATCTTACCTACCACTACTCGTGGGTTGACCACCAGCTCTGACTAACTCATAGTGTAGAATCTAGTCATTGCATGTTGTCTCCATCGTCCTCTACTTCCCTGAGCAGACAATCTAACCTACAACGCTTGGCCACATCCTCATCCTCCTACGATGTTGCTTTGTTTCCTCTATGAGCCCTACTGGCTCAGCCTCGGTTGCTGGGTCACTTCATTGTCCCTTACTGGGCACTCTCACCTCAGATGTCCTATTTGCCCACACTTATGGCAAGCCCAGCTCCCATACTACAGTCTAGATGGTCCCGTCATCGATACTGATGTTGTATTGTGAGCTCTAGTAGGTGGAAAGCTATGGCCTCTGCCCTTACTAGGTGACCATTGTGTCGGAGCACTGAACTTCTGTGATGTTGGTGGTGCAGAAAACCTCAGCTTCTTAAAGCCTCCTAACAACTGCCCCTGGGACTGTGCAAACCTCTTCTTAGCACTTGTCTCATGCTTCACCTTTACAGATCGCCCTATCCTTCGAATAGACTCCACAAACGTGGCAAACCTTTCTTGATTCTCCAAAGCAGCTGATGGGGTAGACAACTCAGTGTTCAACCCTTTCTCAAAACAATGAATCTGCTCGTCCTCCACAACAGTCATGTAAGGACAGAACCTCAACAACCCCATAAACATTGCTTCATAATCATTGATCGTCATGGATCCCTATCGAATCTTATAAATGGGGTGATCTTCTCATCAAGGTACGTCTGAGGAAAGTACCGATTAACAAACTCATGTTAGAATTCCTCCCAACTGATAGCCTCTCTAGGCCTCTTCTCCTCCTCTATGGCCCACCAGTGGCCAGCACTCCCCTTCAGAAGGTACACTGCATGCTTCACCTTATCTGCTTCGGGGATACTAAGGATCTTAAATGCTTTCTCAAGCTCGATAAGACACAAATCCGCATCCACCAGATCATCCATCCCAACATATTCCACCTCCCCAACAAGACGAAGCTACTCAAAAGTCTTCCTAGTACCAGAAGATTCAGTATGTGGAACCGGTACCCTAGGTTGATGTGTGATAACATCTCATTTTGTTTACTTTTTGTGTATGATTTATGCCTCCCCTAGCATACCTTTTATGGATTTCTCTACTTATTTTAGTGCCTTAGAGTCAAAGCCTTAAATTTATATATCTCTTACTCTTATAGGGCCATGCTACACCACGACCGCAGTCGATGTTGCGAGTGTGGTTGTATAGTCCACTAATGTCCTTGATGTAGTCGATGCCTCTATTCCCGCTTCTTCACACCATGACCATGACCCTCCTACTAAAGTGATGCTCCTCGACTAAGGCCACCCTCCAGCATGCCGCGACTAAGGCTCCCCCTCAATCGCGGTAGACAACCAGCACACTGCAATCGTGATGGAGGTTGTGACCGACCTATACCTTGTGATTGTGGCCCAAAGGTTAATTCAGTGGACAACGCCTATAAATAGACCCCCACCTCAACACGTCAAATCATTAGATTATCGAGGACCACAAAGTGTTGTCAAATTCCTAAGTCATCCACATTCATACCCATCAGTCTTGGATCTCTAAAGACGAAAGTCATAGGAGAGAGAAGATTGATCACCCTCTTCTTTGAAGGAAGAAGCTACCACAACCGCACCTATTCTGGATCTAGACTTGAAGAAGTACATTGGTGTATCGCCTTCTTCCTTCTCCATCTAGATCTATCATCTCCATCATGTTGTACTCTCCCTCTTTGTAATTATTGATGTATCTATCCTTTTGTGATACCGTTATGTTGCCCATCAACATGTGTGGCTAAACATCTAACTTGGGTTGGGAGTAGCCACTAAGGATCTACCAGCATGTATATTCTTGCTCCCCTTTGAATATATATATACGAAAATGATCCAGTGAGAAACATATCTTGGTGAGAGCATGAGAGGCGTTTGAATAACTTTTCACAATAATCAAATTTATATATATATATATATCAAATATATATATGCTCTTATGAGGGTTTCGGCCCCCCTTCTCTCTAGTTACCCTCGGCAGCTGCCGCTGGGGGAGGGGCGCTTCTTCGGCACTTCCTCCCCCTAGCCTTCGTTGTTGGGCTGCCTAGGGGACCTTCTCTGGAGACATGAGTTGGTCGTGGTGGCTGGCGCCTAATCGGAAGACTGGGGCGGAGGTGTGACGCGCCGCGAGAGCCGGTTCTGGGCAAGAGGTGGCGAGTCGACCTTGTCGAACTCTGCTCCGTTCAGGCATGACGGGTGGAGAGAGGCCGCTCTCAGCTGATCTAGGATCGCGTGCTGCTCTACCGCCATAGGGTCGGGCTGTGTTTCCTCCTTCTTTGTTGGTGGAGTAAGGGGTCCCCCGCTCCCCCCTATGCTTGTCCTTTCTTCCTAAGCTAGGCTCGCGTGTCATCCAAAGCTGCGGTGGCGCTGCGGTCTCAGGCTCTGCTTCACTAGGCTGTCAGCGGCGCTCTCTGCTTGGCGGCGCGTGAAGCTGGCTTGGGGCCCCAGAAAGCTGCTCGAGGTCATGTGCGGCGGTTCGCCGGGGTTTGCGGCGGTCGCTGGCGACGCTGGTCGTGTTCCCCTTTCACCCTCCATTTCCGTGCTCTGGCTCTGGGCGGTGGTGATCGGGCAGCTGGTTTAGTCGTCTGGTGGTCGGTGGCCGGTGCGTTGAGGCTTACTCGTGACTCGGCAAGCTGACGGGTGGTGGTGGAGGCCTGCTTGGTATCTATTACCCTCCGGCGTCCACGTCAGTGGTGTCCATGCCTGTGGAATCTCTACAAGATCGCTGGAGTAGGGGCTCTCTTCGGCCAGGTGATCCCAGGAGTTTCGTTGTAGGTGTGGCTGTGTGTCTGTTGCGGTAAGGGTGGCGCCCTCAAGGTGTTCTGACAAATGCCTCTCTGGGCTGCCCCTGATCTAGATTACAGCAAGGTGATGGCGGGTTCACTTCCTGTGTTCCCCTCCCTTGATGTGTGTAGGAACACCCCTAGGGTGATTCTGGTTGTTAGGTCTGTTGCAGGACATCAGCAGATCGGTGCCTGGTTCGGATGCTAGTTGAATCCCAAGTTCTTGGCATAGGACCACACATTGTGGGTGCGTCCATTAGATAGTTGGCACCGTGCCAAGAAGGAAGGGTTGTTTCAAACATCCTAGCCCCGCCGTTTTGTGTTGATAGATCGTGATGGGTCAGGCGATTTGTGAAGATCTGAAGCTATCGATGCTGGTCCAGGCAGGGCTTCCTGGTGGTTGTTTTGTGGCAACATGTAGTTACTTTTTGTAGGTGGGCTTGTTGTATGTATCTATATGTTGTTTTCAATCGCTCTCTTGGTAGGAATGTCTGGTATTAGTCTTGGCAGTTTGATGTTCTTCTCGGGTCATGGTATATCTAGGTCTAGTGTATTACCCCCTGCGTGGGGTTTTAGATTCGTGGTCGAGCTCTTTAGCTCCTGTTCGTGTAAGGGGGTACTTTGTGCCCAAAGTTTTTGGATTATAGTAACACGCTTTTTTGACTGACCAAAAAAATATATATATGCTCTTATCAAGATTATTTCAATACTCTTGTTTTTAATGCTTCACTTGTATGCTTAGCTACCATCTGGTGATGTTTTATTGTTGGTACCTCATAAGAATAGTACCAACCTTATCTAGTGTTGTGGAGTACTATGAATGCATGAAATTCTTGGAATACTAAAGCTAATGGTCATATGGTTTGCTTTGTGGTTGTTGGGACATCATCTTGAGAGACAGGCTACCTTAGAACCTAGATGTATCCCAATCTCAAGAGAGGAGGGAATAGATGTTTTTGATGATTGCTTGTAATCTTGATAGGAGTATACAAAGGGGTGTGAGTTTTGCATGTTGGCGAGAGACCTTAGTAGGTGAAACTCGATCCAAGTTTCCTTCCATACCTTTGTTTCTTACCGCTTGTTTAACATTTTTTGCTGCTTTATTTTCTTTCTTTTACCTTTCTTTGTTTTGGTTGGAGCATCATCGTTCTTTAGGAAACATCACCTTTTATCCATCTTTTCGTTTGGAGTATAAGAGTGTGAGACTCTGTGTACTTAACACTTACCAATCCTGTCCTTATGGTTCGACCTTGAATACTACATCAAACCCCGTATAATATTTGCGAGGGCTTGAGTGCTGGGTTATAATCTTAAAAGTCTGACTACTCTAGATCCGCTCCATTTTGGATGTGTGATTTAGGCTGGTCAACTTTTTTACACCGTAGCAGGGTCAAAGCAAAATGATACTATTAAGAACATGAGTCCATTCACTATAATCTCATACCTTAAGCTTAGCAATAAGCTTGACTGTACAAAAAGTTTAAATCTGCTACCCTACAATCTACATAGAATAGTTCATTTTAACACATCCAGTTTTCTAACTCGACTGTGTTGTCTATTTAGGGAACTCGGAAGGAAGTAGATCTATTCAATTCTTCACTTTAACTTCAAGCCACCATGCCACCTTGTGTGTACGGCAATCTTACTGGGGACGATCGAAATGCAAGGGTTCAATACAATCAACCACCACATGAGATGAAAGAAGAAAGAGAAGACTGTCACTCAGATGGTCACCACTGCGAGGAAGATTGTCATCACAACCATCACCATCGTTGTAGAAGGCATCATAGGAATCACTAGGAACATGAGCGAGGTAATGAACGTGAACGTGATGACCAGATTAGTGAGAGTGAAGATGATGAGGAAGGGAAAACTCTTAGAGAGCTAGTCGCAACTAGATCCAACGAGTCAAGATGCCCAATTATTATCCCACACTTCAATGTAGCTAATTTTGAGTTGAAACCTGCTGTAATCTTGATGATCCAGAACAAGCCCTTCTATGGGAACTCAAGGAAGGAAAATTCATATCATCATCTTGATGCCTTAAAAAACATTTGTGATACCATCAAGATGAGGGGAGTGCCCCCAAGAAATCATATATTAGAAGGGATTCAATTTCTCTCTTGAAGATAAAGCTCTATCCTGGTACCTTAACTTACCCCACCAATCCATAGATGGATGGAGACCCCTTGCAGATACTTTTGTCACTAAATTTTATCCCACTGAAAGAACTATCTATAATATGCAAAAGATCACTTCTTTCGTGCAAAAACTAGGGGAAAATCTTCACGAGGCATGGGAACATTTTCAAGAATATCAGAGAGATTTCCCCCACCATAAATACCATCAAGGGTTTTTGGTAACCACTTTTTACAATGGGCTAACTCCCATGGAAAGAACTTCACTGAATGTACTTGTCAAAAGTGACTTTCTTGGTAAGAAACCTAGCAAAACCATGAAGATCATCGATAACATGGCTGCACTACAAGCATGCATGGAATATGACAGAAACGATAGAGGATCACCTAAGAAGGTGGGCTATGAAGGACCATTAACTGAAGCTAAGGCTTTGGAAACCATTACAGTTCAGATTCATAAAATCACTACCAATGTCAAACAATTAAAAGACACTGGTGGCAAGGGCAAGAAACACACAGACAAAGTCATGAAATACATTACATGCGGTGAAAGAGGGCATGGAGTCGACAATTGTATTTATACACGGCCAGGAGAGAGTGAAGAAAGTGAAAGCAAAGAAGAAACCAAAAATGACTCTTATGCCAATTTCAAACAACCAAATCATCATGGATTTAACTACGACAACAAATAAGTTGTTGAAAACACTCATCAACTAATTCATTCATCTAAACCACCTCTAAGATTCGAGAAAAAAGGAGGACTGACTCAATATACTAGACCTACTAGTTATCAGACAAACAAAAATAGCTATCAGAGTCAAAATAAAAATATGAGTCGACAGGGTCAAGGACAGGGCCAAGGATCGAGCCACACTAAGGATAGTAACCAAAATGACATGATTTCTCAATTGTTTGACTTTGCAAAGAGGCAAGTTTGGTAAACGACCAACTTCCCAAAGTGCCATCACCAATTCGGGAGTGTTAACTACAATGAAAACTCAGATGGTAGACATGCAAACCCATCAAAGGCAGATTGATCAACAACTTGCCTAATTAGCGGAACTTATGAAAAACCCTTCGGGGAAGATCTCGTCAAATACAGAGATTGTGTATATGGCCACTCTCTAATCAAGGAGGATGTTGGAAGACCCATGTACCAACAACACCAAAGAAGAAAGAAGTTGTGGTGAGCAACAATCTGACAAGGTAATTATACCGAAAGAGTCCAAGGGACAAGGATCAGCCGAAGACAATCAAGAAGAAGAAAATGGCAAAAAGAAGAAGGATGAAGAGGTCAAGAACTCAGATCCTATAGGAGAAGTTTTTACACAAATAAATCCTTATGCCCCAAGAGTCCCTTTTCCCTACAAACTGATAAAGGCACATTTAAAAAAGAGGTACGAGAAATTTATGGAAGCAGTAAAGAAGCTCCACCTAGATGTCTCGTTTCTTGATGTAATTGAAGAGATGTTAACATATGTAAAATTATTTAAAGACTTAATCACAAAGAGAAGGAGAAGAGACCATGCAACTAGCAAAAATGTCAAGCATCTTTGTTCAAGCTGAGTTACCAACCAAAAAGAGAGATCCATGAGCATTTAACATATCCTTCTATGTTGCTCTTGTAATTGATTTGTTCCGCTACGACGTCCGTCAGATTGGCACCGGGTAAGCGATAGCAGCTCCTGTTTACTAAGAGATCCTTCATCGCGTTTCTCACATAAAAAAGCAAACAATATGGAAAGGAAGGGATTAGTCGATTTAGGAGCAGACATTAGTCTTATGCCCTTGACTCTAGTACAAAGGCTTGGGTTAACAAATATGGTGAAGATGGGCATGAGAATCAAATTAGCTGATCAAACCTTTACAAGATCCTGGGAATAGTGGAGGATGTTTCGATACGGGTCGGGCAATTTTTCATACCATGCGACATAGTAGTGATCGACACAATCGAGGAGTCTAAGTGCCCAATGATATTTGGGAGACCTTTCCTCACAACTGGAAGGGCTCTAATACATGTAGAAGAAGGAATCATTACTTTGCACATTGGGAATGATCACATCAGCTTCCAAGTACAAGATGTTATGAGAGGATCATCTCTCTTTGAGTCAGTTTACTTTACGGATAGCTACAATCAATACTATGAAGAACTGCAAGTGGATAAGGCGATTGTTGATCCCCTTATGCGAGCTTTGAATAGTCTTAACCCTACCATGGAAGACCCAAAAGTCGTCGAAATCTTGGATTACCTAAATCAACCTGAAAAAGAGCTCAGTGAGGATGAAGAAACTTTTGATATCGTAAAGTATGCTTCACTTGAACAAACACCTAAAGAAAAGAGAGCATCGAGGCCAAAGCCAGAAGTGAAACTACTCCCTGAAGGATTGAAATATGAGTTCTTGGACAAGGAGAAGAGGAATCTTGTGATTGTTAACGCTAACTTGACAAACAATCAATTATAAAGGTTGCTAAAGGAGCTCATATTGCACAGAAAGGCTATAGGGTATTCGTTAGAAGACATCAAAGGCCTCAACCCTGACTTATGCATGCACAAAATACATCTCAAAGAAATAGCTAAACCTTTAGCTCAACCATAGAGTAAGTTGAATCAAATGCTAAAGGAAGTCATGAAGAATGAATTTATTAAGCTGCGGGACACCGGGATCATTTACCCCATAAGTGATAGTAACTGGGTAAGCCCTATCCATGTGGTGCCTAAGAAAGGTGGAATGATAGTGATAAGAGGATAGGGCAGAGATGAAGTGGCAACAAGAACGGTAATAGGTTGGTGTTTGTGCATTGACTATTGCAAGCTAAATGTTGCTACCAGAAATGATCATTTCCCTCTGTTGTTTATGGATCAAGTTCTAGAAAGATTAACTCATCATGATTACTTTTGTTTCCTGGATGGGTGTTGGGGATTCTATAAAGTACCGATTCATCCTGATGATCAGGAAAAGACAACCTTCACCTGCATCTATGGCACGTACACTTTCAGAAGAATGCCATTCGATTTGTGTAATGCACCAACAACTTTCCAATGTTGCATGATATCTATATTTTTAGAATTTCTAGAAGACATAGTGGAGGTCTTCATGGATGACTTATCTGTCTATGGAATAGATTTTGAAGCATGTATAAGAAACCTATCTTTAGTCTTGCAGCACTGTGAGGAAAAACACCTTATCCTGAACTGTGGAAAATGACATTTTATGGTCCAAGACGGCATCATCTTAGGGCATAAAGTTTCCAAGAAAGGGATAGAAGTAGACCTAAGCAAGATCAAGGTCATATCCAAGCTTTTTCCACCTAAATCCATTACAGTAGTAAGGAGTTTCTTAGGGAATGCAGGATATTATAGACAATTTATAAAAGACTTCTCAAAGATTGCTAAACCCCTTTCAAATCTCCTGATTAAAGATGTTGATTTTGAATTCACTGGCGAATGCTTAGATGCCTTCCAGACCCTTAAAAGGGTGTTAACAATAGTGTCAATTTTACAAGAACTAGATTGGGAGTTATATTTTGAAATTATGTGTGATGCCAATGATTTCTCCACCGGTGTTGCCCTAGGACAAAAGAAGGACAACAGGCACCACGTGATTTTCTATGCAAGCCGAACGTTGGACAAAGTCCAAGTAAACTACACTACCACTGAAAAAGAAATGATGGATATCGTATTTGCCTTTAATAAGTTCATGTCATACTTAGTGGGGTCAAAAGTAAAAGCATACACTAATCATGGAGCTATAAAATATCTCATGCAGAAGAAGGATACAAAGTCGAGGCTTCTGCGATGAGCCTTAATACTGTAAGAATTTGACCATGAGATCATTGACAAAAAGGAAAAGAGAATGTGGTTGCAGAACACCTGTCAAGGATAGTTTTTGATGAAGAAAATAAGAGAGCTAACATTTGCAATTATATAACCTGCGGGCAACTTCCACTAGAGATCACTTATAATCAGAAGAAGAAATTATTCTTTGATCTAAAAAACTACTATTGGGATGATCCACTATTGTTTAAAATATGATCTGACAACTTATATCGTCGTTGTATATCGGAAGAAGAAGTGCCCCTAATCCTCAAAGAATGTCATTCCTCGCATTATGGGGGCCACCACGGGGGGAAAGAACAGTCACAAAAGTCCTACAGTCATGATTTTATTGGCTGAATATTTTTAAAGATGTTGCATCATTTGTCAATACCTACAAAGAGTGTCGTATACCGGAAGAAGAAGTTCCCCTAATCCTCAAAGAATGCCATTCCTCATCTTATGGGGGCCGCCACGGGGGGAAAGAACAGTCGCAAAAGTCCTATGGTCAGGATTTTATTGGTTGACTCTTTTTAAAGATGTTGCATCATTTTTCAAGACCTACAAAGAGTGTCAACTTATAGGAAATATCAATTGAAGGAACGAGATGTCGATGGCCAATTGGGTGGAAGTCTAAATTTTCAATGTATGGGGGATTGATTATATGGGACCTTTCCAATAATCAAAAGGAAACCAATATATACTTGTTGTTATGGACTACGTATTGAAATGGATAGAGGTTGTTTCCACCCAAATCTATGACTCCAAGGTAGTAATAAAGATGTTTGAAAAAATTATCTTCCCATGGATCAGGGTACCACGCATTGTTATAAGCAAAGGGGTTCTCACTTCGGAGAAAAGCAATTTGAAGCTCTATTGAGGAAGTATGGAGTAAAACACAAAATTGCAACACCATATGATCCCCAAACATCGAGACAAGTCGAGGTGTCTAACAGGAAGATCAAGCATATCTTAGAAAAGACTGTAAGATGTACAAGGAAGGATTGGTCTATGAAACTTGATGACATGCTATGGCTTACCGCACAGTGTATAAGACGCCTATAAGCATGAAACCCTACAAGTTTATTTATGGGAAGTCATGTCATATTCCTATCAAATTAGAGCACAAAGGCCTATGGGCTATCAAATTTCTGAACATGGATCTTGACAAAGCGGGGTCGAAAAGATTTCTCCAACTTTAGGAACTTGAAGAGTTGAGACTGCATGTTTATGAGAATGCAAGGATCAATAAGCAAAGAACTAAGGTATGGCATGACACCCACCTGAAGAGCAAGGATGTCTATGAAGGAGACAAGGTTCTTTTATTCAATTCAAGTATTAGGTTGTTCCCTAAAAAACTGAGATGAACATGGTTTGGCCCCTTTTCCATGGTAAAAATATACCTATCAGGGATGATGGAAATAATCAGAGACGAGACATGCACTTTCAAGGTGAATGGCCAGAGGGTAAAAAGGTATTGTGAAAATGAGGCTTTTGTGAGAAGGACCAAGCTAAGTTTGGGGGAACCAAGTCCTCTAACAAATGAAAAGTATGAGCAAGTATCAACACCAGCTGAAGGAGGATGAAGCCAGAATGAGAGAGAGTCAAGCTAAAAGACTTTAAACTGGTGCTTATTGGGAGGCAACCCAAGATTTTTTTGCTTTCTTTTACAATTAAAGTTTTCCTTTATCTTGTGTTTCAGTCTATGAGCTATGCACCTCTCTCCTTCTAGGTATTTTGGTTTTTTACATCTAGAAAAAGTATAAATGTAGAATGTAGATTGCCTTCTTTTCACATAAGTTTTAATGAGAGATTAGGTGTTTTAGTTTTAGTTAAAATTATCTATCAACATAGTTAAGCGCGACACCTACCTCGGTCACGCACATGTCGCGGTCACGGCACCTGCTTTACTTGTCTTAAGGATGCAGTCACAAAAAGATCGAGGGACACGTCTTGACCATAGTTGTGGCAGCCTACTCAGTTGTGGTCGTATCTACCTCCAAGTATACATGCACAACCCTCTCAAAGTCAGGATTTTCTTTCTATACTCTCTCACTAATTCTCAAACGTTGGAGGAAACCTCACCTAAGAACTACCAGATGTAAGAACTCACGACAACGATCGATCACCAAGTGACATTCACTGTGAACCCGACCACCGGCACCGTAACCTTGCCGTTATAGTGCCACCTCCCTAACCACTTGTATTAAACTCCTTGCTAAGTCGAGGTACCATTTCACACTTCCTTGGGTACTGTTTCTCTATCCCTTGAATTTGGGGGTGGTTCATCGCCTTCCGTGTTTATACAACCCTAGAATTAGTTTTCTCTATAGTGCAGCAATAGTGAAAATCACTGAGAACATTTTTGCTCCTTCACCAGAATTTCACCAGCATTTTCCTTTTCCTCTTCACCCAACCTATGGCGGCATTTTCCTCGTTCGCTTCTGGATGTATCGTCACTGGTTGATCAATGTTTGGGGCAGGAATACCCACCACGATCATCGTGATCATAGTCAACTGGTTACCTTCACTACCACGGAAGCATCATCAATCGTAGCTTTGGCCGCAGTCGCAGTCCTTCCCTATATGAAGTTCCTTTTGATCGGGTCTAGCATCAACTACGGTCATGGAATCCAGCGCGGTCGCGGTGTTTCTTTGCCACGATCACGATGTTTCTTTTACTTTGATAATCACCTATTGCAACACCCTTCTCGACCATGGTATTGCTTTCCATTTATGCCGCGGTCGTGACATCTCATGCGTTTCAAGCACAAGCAAAAAAAATGAATTAGACACTAATGGCATGAATAAAATATATAATACAATATTGCTGACAACAATTTGAATGTTGAAAATTTTAGAATGTCGAACTCAATTGATGACACATTCATGAAGAAAGCAACTTCACTGAGGGTTCTGAAGAAAACCTAGAGAAGATAACCAAATAACTGAAGGATAGCCCCAACCTCTCACCAATGAAGAAGCTTCAGTTGCAACTAATGAAGAAGAAATACGAGTACATTTTGGCCCATAAGACGCCAGAAGAGTCTGAAGAGTCTCAGGAGATGTCACAAATAGAGACCTATGAGTACAAGCCTTCTAAAACAAAACTAAAGAAGATGTAGAAACACAAATCTGAAGCCAAGGATACAAAATGTTACAACTCGTTCCTAACTTTGTTGGTAATCCTAGAGATTTAAGATAATCTTAATGCTTGTCATGTTTTTGCTAGTAATATTCTATGTTGTACTTTATATTAACCTTAGTGACCTTAAATACTTGTTTGAGCAACTCATAATCATGACTTAAGCATACTATAAAGATATGAGTTGGGGTTAATATAGCAGTGACCCATACATGTGTGCAAGAAGAGAGTTAATGATATTGGAGGAAATAATTAATAAATGATTTTTCATTTAATATTATTATAAAAATACTATTTTAGGATTTTATATAATTCAATTACAAATCCAACAAAAAAATAATGAACCGAATCGGAGTTAAAATGAGTGAGTTATGCCCTTTTTAGTAAACATATACAGAGCACCGCGACTGCGGTCTACACCGCGACCCACGACGTTGCGTCGATATCGTGACTGCGACGCTGCATCAACACCGCGACCACGGTCTATACCATGACTCGCGACGCTGCATCGACACCACGACCACATTCTAAGCCGTGACCCGCAATGTTGCTTTGACACCGCGACTGCGACGCTGCGTCTACACCGCGGCCCACGACGCTACGTTGACACCGCGACCACGATTGACGCCGCCCAGGATAGCAAATCGTAGAACGATCTTATCTCGAGCTATGCTTATCAGTTTTCAACAAAACAAAGTGTGTTGGAACCGTGATTCGATCCTATATCATCCCAGACCACTTTCTCCACAAGAGGGTGACCTGGAGGGTGATTTATGGGGCAATTTTTGGGGAAGAATGTTAAGAACAACAGAAATCAAAAGGGTTGGTATAAATCCGACTTGGTAAGTAGTTTTAATCCTTGATTCTTCCTTCTTTTGATTTCTCTTGATCGAGATCCCTAATACAGAAGTTTTAAGGTTTGGATTAACCTCTGATCTTATCTTCTCCCTACAGCAGATCCTCTTTAGGGCCGGGAAACACATTAAAAGGTTGTTTTGAATGAAATCTTGTTTGATCCTGTCTTGTGTGAGATAAGATCTGAGATTAGTTGGTGAAAGGGGATAAGATCAGTGATCTTGGACAAATTTTGTGAGTAGATAATCATCTCTTAACCTTGGTTTAAAGCATATCAATTCAAATAATAGTATCCAGTGTTTGATTCTTACTGTATGATATTTGTGATGCTTGATTAAAGATATGTAGTGAAAATCAGCAGTTGAAATGCTTTATTAATCATATTAATAGTGGTGTATTACCATGTTGAAAGTTGTCTTGTGAATTTTCGTGACTCGACATGTGATGAATGTGTAAATTGAGGCACCAGAAAGACAGGGTGCCCTAGTTCATGTTTTAAGAGTTGGAGTATGGTTGTGAAATATATGAAAATTGTTTAGTGATTTATTATTTAAATGCAAGACAGTTAATTGTTAGAAATAGGATAATCATTAGATACAATGATGATGCATGTTATATTAACTAATCATCACTAGACATTAGATGCCATGGACACTGTAGAATCCTCACAGGATGAGGCCTGCTTTGTGGGGAGGAAACAGTTCCCTGAATGGAGATAGTCTAGATCGAGGTAAGTCGGATCGTACTAGTAGGATACGGGGGTTTGACCAGTAGGGAAAACTCCTTACAGTTGTGTGGTACCCAACACCAACCAAGAATGTCGGTGGTACATGTGCTATATGTTGTAGTAATAAATGGTCAGTAGGTCCACTAATGCACTTTAAGCCTGAGGGCTTTGACTCACCGTCTGAGTACCTAGGTTGAGGGGTGGAGTCTGAGATATCTGGTCGCCCCCATTAGCCGCCGAGAGGTAGACATGCCGATGCCAGTTGCAGACATGGTATTGAAATTAAAGACTTAGGAACCCAAGCATTCTTCTAAGTCTTGTTCAGTGAGATCGTAGCTTGTTGCGATATTTCCACATGTTGTGGTACACCTCATGTGGGTCCAACAACATAATAACTAGATTTGAAATAATGTAATTAGTTAGGTTATCCTTTTATTACATTCAATATCTGTACTATTTCCATGCTGAGTGAATTACAGTTTTAAATTGCCATGCTGAATGAATTACAGTTCTAAACTGCCATGCTTACATGATTGCATTTAAGTTCTATTACTTGTCAACATCATAAATATCTTGTTTACATATTGATTCTCTACTCACTGAGCCAGTAGCTCACCAACCTACTGAACAATTTTTCAGGTAAAGGATTAGCTCTTCCTGAGGAGTCAGAAGCCAACTTTAATTAAGATTAGCTCAGAGGTCTTGAAAGAAGAGTAGTTAGAATAGTTAGAGGAACTCTTATCCTTCCCCTGGATCCTGGGATATAAAGAGTGAGAAAAGAGAGAAGTTTGAAATGTAATGTACATGATGTATATTAAATGTGAAACTCTTGCTTCTATGTAATAAGACAAGTTCTGTTGTATCTTGTTGTTATGTTTAATCAAGACTTATCATTCAATAAGTGTTATTATAATATATTTAGAAGAAGAAAAATGGTGGATATTTCATCAAAATTATGCCCTAATCTCATGATTAGTGGTAATCGTGGGATGCGGGTGTTACATCTTTTGGTATCAAAGCATAGGTTGAACCTAAAATGAATTTAGGTTTGGGACAGGGGTGATAAGAGACCAATAGGATTAGGATGTTTTCCTCTTTGAACTGCAATTTTCTAACAGATGTGTTCTGTTATGGATATGTAGATGGAAGAAATAGGACGTGGACATGGTGAGGAACAAGTTGAGAGCCATTACAGCCCTGACCCTCAAGCAATGGCTCAAGGTGAAGAGGATAATGAGGCAACAAGGATGTATCATATTTTTCTGGAGATAAAAGTAAAATATAAGATGAACAGGAAGTCTTCATCTTCTAGTAAGGATCTGATGAGATCCTATGAGTTGGTGAAGAAGCTTGGTGGAACTGAATTTTCTAGAACAACAGATCCAGTTGTGACAGAGGTGTGGCTTCGACAACTAGAAAAGGTCTTTCGCTTAATGGAGTTATCTGAAGATAAGAAAATTAATCATGCAGTCTATTTACTCAAGGGAGATGTTGAGTTGTGGTGGTGAGGAGTGGAAGATAAAAGGAGAAATGCAGAGATGACTTGGAAGGACTTTGTGGATGAGTTTCACCTTAAGTATTTTCCTCCTACCTTCCTAAGGGATAAGATTAAGCAGTTGGAGAATATCAGACAAAGAAGTATGCCAATTGGTGAATAGGAGACATATTTCACAAGGCTGGAAAATTTCTATCTACAACTTGTGTCTGATGATGTAGAAAAGTACATAAGAATTCAACAAGGATTAAGATCAGATATTAGACACACCATGTCAGCCATTGGTCGAAGAGACAGAGAAAACTTTGGGGAATTTGTGGAAGCAGCGAGACATGTAGAAGAGTCAGTTAATGCTGATAAGCAGTCTGAGAGTAAGAAAATATCTGGAGACTTTATTAGAGGGGGACAAAGCAGTGGTGGATACAGAGGATGTGGTCGTTTCTTTTCTAATATAGGATGAGGACTTTGTTGTTTTGGGAGACAAGGATCTAGGTTTTCACCAAGTGGAGGAAGGCCCAATTTTGGTAGATAGAATACACAGTCTACATGGACACCTCCAACTAGGTCTTCAGGATCTTCAGTGTCAGTGACGGGACCGTAGAGACATGATGCATCCATATGTGATAATTGCGGTAGGGCACATTCTGGTCAGTGCTAGGGAACTAACGCTCTAATATGTTTTCATTGTGGATAGATGGGACATATAAAAAGGGATTGCCCAAAACTTCAATATGTTTCAGAACAAGGTTCACAATTACAATTTAAGACTCCACAGAGGCAGGCTCCAGTTAAAGGGGCAAGTTCTTCAGTGGCTTCAGGTTCTAGAGGGGGAGCACCTAGTACCAGTAGTGGACAGTGAGGACAACATGGTAGAGGGAGAGCTATTGGACGTTTCTTCTCAATGACACCATCTGAAGGTGTTTTTTCACCCAGAGTTGTGACATGTGAGATGTTTCTCTTTAACAACATTTCTGTTATAGTATTAATAGATCTTGGTGCAACACATTCTTTAATTCAAAGATCGATAGTTAGTGGACTAAATCTTCTAACCCAAGATTTATCTTATGAGTTGTTGTTAAAAGTTCCACTAGGTGAATCCTCAGTTTTGATAGAAGTATGTCCTGGATGTCTATTAAGTTTTAGTGGGTATAAAATAGTAGTTAATCTCATACCCTTAGATATTAATTCTTTTCAAATCATTTTGGGTATTGATGAATGCATATTCATCATGGAATTCAATTATCATTTTGGGACAAATTCAACTCAATATATTCAATTTCATTTGCTAAATAACAAAATGTGCAAAATTACTTAATTGGTCCAATTATCATGATTTTAATTGAATTTATGTTGATTTGATGTAGGTCTTGATGAAGTTGAACAATCAGTTGGGGCCCACTTTCACTCACCCTTGGTTTTGACCAATCGATCTGACCAAACGGTTTCATCCATTCGGTCTCACCAAATGGTTTCATCCATTCGGTCTCACCAAACAGTTTCATTCATTCGGTCTGACCAAACGGTTTCATTCATTCGGTTTGACCAAACAGTTTCATTCATTCGGTCTGACCAAATGGTTTCATCCATACGGTCTCAAGACCGAATGGATATGTTCACATCAAGACCGTTTAGAGCTGGGTCTGCGAGACCGTTTGGAGAGTGCCGGTCTGTGAGACCGTTTAACGCAGCTACGTGCAAACCGTTTAATATTTGAAACTATTTGAAAAAAATGTTTGCTAAAGTTGGCATGCAATGCGTAGACTGTTTGGATATCACACATGCACGTAGACTATTTGTTGTTCTAAGCTTCAAGACCGTTTTCTGTACACGTGAAGACCGGATGAGCAAGGAGTGAAGACCGATTGAGCAACGTTGAAAACCGTTTGCTACTTTGCATGAAATCGTTTGGGCACATGCATGGAGCAAACCGAACACGTCCAAACCATTTGTACAGCTGCTGATCTAAACCGAATGAGCGCGAGGACCGTTTGGATTAGAAGACATGAAGACCGTATGGGTAATATCCAAACTGATAGATCTGATTGAAAAAGTTGACTTGCATGATACCCACGTGCATGCATCAAACTGTATGGAGGCAGGATCCAAAATTGTTTGATAATTAAATGGTTTGCAAACTGTTTGTTATACAACCAAACCGTGTGAGCTAGCAGATCTGTTACAACCCCATCTGAGCTTAATTGGTAAACTAGGGTTTACCTAGACAATTGCAAAGATTAATTAGAATAATCATTCTTGAAATCTAATTAATAACGATAACACAATTAGGATGTTTTAACTATGATAAGAAGTCTAAATGTTCTTTTGTCTTGAGAATTAGGGTTTGAGAAACATAAACCCTAATCGGCCCAAAAATTAGGGTTTTGATAATGCTTGAATACAGAATTTGATAAGTAGAATGTCTCACTAAATGATTTTTAGTATTTTATGTATAACTCTGATTTACTTCAAATTTGGATATGATTTAGATATATAAAATGTGAACAACATTGGAAAATATCAGAATTTTTGAAGAATGCTCTGACCTGTTTGTCGGCCGAGTTTCAAACTCGACCGATCACAATTTCAGAATTTTACAACAGTGTGGTAATTGAATTTTATCTTTTTATTGGTATATCCAATTGATCTCAAATTTTAACAGTATTTGATAAATACAATTTTAGACACTCTGTTAAATTGGCATAATTTTTGGATGACTTTTGAATACCTACAGTAAGGGTGTCGGTCGAGTTTGTGCAGGACAAACTCGGCCGAATATATTGCTGACTGCAATATAGCAGTGCACTGTTCGATTTTTAATTAATTATTGGTAACTCCAAATGATCCCAAATTTTAACAGAAGATCTATAGATCAATTATAAACAACGTTCTAAATTATCATAATTGTTGGAGAAGGTTTGATCTCTGAAATAAACGAATTACAGTAACTTTTGTACAGTTGAATATTCAGCTAATATAATTAAAGTTGAGTGTTGGGTCAATTTGCAACTGACCCAAGCAGCTCAATTGACTTATATGAACGACCACACACACAAGCAGCTCTCATTCTTCGTCATTCATTCCAGAGAAACGAGCTCCTAGAGAGAGAGGGAGAATTAGGGCTTGAGTGGAGAAAGTGGGGGAATTGCTGAATTAGGGTTTTGCGATTCCAGGAAGGGTGAAATCAAGTAAGTTCGGATTCCTTGCATAGACTTTTATGGTGAATCTTCTCTCTCATGTCAAGATTCCGTCCTTGCTCTGATTTGATCCAAGATGATGTCGAAATCCCCTCTTTTCTCACCCTTTCTTCATAATCCCTCTTTTTCAAGGTTCCCGAGTTGAATGGAAGAAGAATTGGGAGATTTGCTAGGGATTTGATGGGAATTCGAGATTCCCTGAGTTGAGCTGCAGTTGTGAGGTGTTTTCACACCTTAGGGTGAGTGGGTTCTTCCTTCAAACATTCTAATGCACGAATTTTATTATAACATCCAAATCCCTAAATGCTTAGCATGTGAATTCTAAATCCTGAAATGTCCATTTGATTTAAGTTATTGTAAATTGATATGATATGGATTCCTTCTCTGTTTGAATGACTCCTAAATGGTAGATTCATATCAGATACGTATGCAACACTTCCTATTGAGGATGCTTTTAGATTTATATCAAATGATGTAATTAGGGTTTGACCTAATTGGGATATCGCTAGAGTTTCAACCTGTTTGAAAAGGACTAGTAATCCTATAAGTGGTTAGGATGTACCTCGTGGGTTATCTTAATTGAATCTTATTCTGGATACATGATATCGCAGTGATGATATGGAAAACCTAAATTTAGTTAAATTTCCATGGTTTCATGTCTAAATTGATTGCATACGATTTGTTGAATACAATCTTTATTTAGTGAATGCTTATATCTTATGAAATCATTATGAGAGCCATGTGACAAGTGAATGAGGTAAATGAAAAGGTGAATGAGGCAAATGCAACCCTAAGAGTAGGGTGTTGGCATGTTATGAATGAATATGGTAAATGAAACCCTAAGGATAGGGTGTTCAATGAATCATGCTATGGTAATATGAAAGGTCTCGATATGAGATGTGGTGATGCTTAACTGTTGAATTGTATGTTTCTAGTGCATTTAACTTTATATGCTTGGTCTCTCTGAAATGATATCTACATACTGCAGGACTTCTTATATTTCAATATATATCTCGTAAATTGCAGGTGATGAGATATGACATGCCCTAGAAAGGGATGTTACTGACATATGATATATGTTGAATACATGAGTTTTGACGTTGCTATGTGATATTTCTGTTAAATTGTTTATTGTTAATCAAGTATAGACCTAAGTGCCCTAACACCGTAGAACCCCTAAGTGGTATCTGCAGCTTTGGGGTGAAACTCGTGTTGCAACATCATCCGTGCGTGTGTCGCGGACAAACGAGGAAAGAGAAAAAGGGCAGTGTCTAACAACAATTGTGCTTATGTCACAATGGCACTGCGGTTTCACCAGAAAACTTGGTTATCTAACACCATTCGTGCGGAGTCGCGAAGGTAACCCTGTGACCCTCCGCCTGTGTGCTCAGGTTAGTAGGAGGAGTCGAGAGAGCACTCGGAGTAGTGCATTGAGGCCGGAGAGCCTGTAGGCCGGAGAGCCTGTGGTCCTGTGGCAGAACAGGGCTGGCGTCAGACTTAGCATTCCCGGGTGTGTCGCTAAGTCTTGTACGGTGGGGCCGTAGCATGGACTTGTTGCGGACCTTTATATGCAGAGTACACTGCATATATTTAGGGCATAATCTAAAATATGATCATATAGGTTCACAGAGTTACTTATAAATGAAAGAGTTAAGAATGACTAGAGCATAGTTTTCTAGTAGTTATTCTTTGGATGCAATATTTATATTCTTTGCTATTTCAATTATATTGCTTTAGAACTGCTCAGAGTAGTAATTATTGTTGTTAAATTTCATATCGTTTAATCAAATTATATCTTTGATCACATTAGTGCATTAGTCTGTTTCCATGAAGTATTCATTCACTGAGCGAGTAGGCTCACCCCTCTACTCAAACATTTTAGGGTTAATCGCGTGGACTTGAAGATGATCAAAGCGTCAGAGTAGATCTGCCACAGGAGTCAAGTATGAGATTAGTTGAGTCAGTCGGTCCTTGCCACTCTAGGTCCTCAGTAAGAGTTTAGAGAGAGAGTTGTAATTACGATGTGTAATATTGTTCCTCTTTGGTATGTATGCTAATTAACAAGGTTTATGTGCACAAGTTGTGAAAGACATCATGAATGTTTATATATGTATCTTTTCTGTTAAAGTCTGATTAGTAAAAGAAATATTCGGATTCCCTTGTTAAGATGTTTTATGTGGTTCAATGTGAAGAAACAAGAGTTTTTAAGAAAAGAAAAAGTTAAGGGTGTTCTTTGTGTTAATTATAAATCCTATCTTATGCCCTAATCTCATGATTTGAGGAGATTGTGAGATCGGGGTGTAACAGCTTGGTATCAGAGCTTAGGGTGAGTTGTCAAGGACCATTAAGTTAGTAAGTTAGAGTCCTAAGTGTGGCAGATAGGAGATGTTTGATGTTAGCTTTGGGGATTTGAGTATTTGGATATCCTGGCCCGATATCTGAGTACTTGGATCAGCCAGTACAAGCTACTCTGTCTATTCTCTCACGTATACCCTGGCCAGGTATACAGTGGAAGAATGGGCTAGAGAGGAACCCTAGAAATGTTAGGGTTAGAAAATGAGAAAAGAAACAAGAATTAAGAGCATAAATGTGAAAGGAGATAGAACTTACATTTCATAATGTTTTTTTTGTTGGAAATGTATAGAAATGCTCTTATATGTTTGAATTGAAATATTCAATACCTTGAAATATGGGTCTTTAATATCTGTTGTATACTATGCAATTGTAGCATTTATTGATTTCATTCTTTGTAACAAGTAGACTAGAATTGACCTTTGAATGAGCTTTTGTTTCTATGGTTTTGCCCGCTGATTCGAGTGAAATTGACATCAGCAGGTCTGTTTAGGTTTTCAGTCTGTGAGCGGTTCGGCCGAGTTCATGTTTTGGTCGGCCGAGTTCCTTGTTTAGGATTTCAAACAGCGTTTTGGTCGGCCGAGTTTGGTCTTGAATCGGCCGAGTTTCTTTGTAGGTAAACAAGTAGTGTTTCGATCGGCCGAGTTCCCCAGAGGATCGGCTGAGTTTCCTGCTGATCGGCCGAAGTTGGTCGGCCGAGTTTCAGAATCTGGAAGGTGATCGGCCGAGTTTCTGAGCTGTGAGTGGCAGTTCAGGAAGAATGTAATCCTTGGTAGTTCTGGGCTTCAGGACTTCAGGTTTGGCCTGGTCCGGTTGGCAGGATGCGTTATTAGGATCTAATGAATCCTATTAATAGCATAATAAGAATAGAATTGGAATAATTAGACCCACATCAGAGTAAGAATGTACATACAGTAAGATGTTGAAACATATGGGTAAGATCAGAAAAACTAAGAATTAGTTGAAACTGATATCTGAAGTTTAACTTTGGGGTCTCATATGAGAAACCTTTAATTGGGAATAAAGGAACATGATATGAGATTCATAATCAGTTTATTGATTAATTTTGCATGAACTATACATATAAAATATAGAAAAGATATGTGAAATGTATGTATGGTTCAAGATAGAAAGAGTCAATCATGAAGAATGAATCATATAATAGAGTATAATACTTTTATGAACTCTAAAGCAAAGGCTAAGTAGAAGAATAGAGTGAGCATTCAATAGGTCCATAAAAGTAAAGAGGATCATATGAATATGTAATTCATAAGACTAGAACAACAAACTAGTTTCTAAGCAAAGAACATAGGTGTAGTTAATGAAGAATAAGTCATATAAAGGTGGACTGTATTCAGAAGAGAAAAACTTGATTAAAAGAGAAACTATGTTTGACCCATGCATGATCCACTTGATGTAAAAATGAAGAATATGTAATGTATTCAACATGAGTAAAAAACTAATAGAAGGACTATTAATTTAGAACGTTAACTTCACAATAGTATAAAAATAAAGGAGGAAATATGTGCAACATGGTATACATGACCATACATATGAATAAGCAACATGGTCATAAGAGAAAAAAAAAATTATTAGAATTAAAGATGACAGGTTAAAGAGTAGTATAGGGAAAGAGGACTATGAAATGTAAGAAAGGGTTTGAAATATGATGGAGAAGTTATAAAATAAAGAGGTTGTGAGATTCAAGCAAGTGCTAATTAATCAAATATCTCTGTTGATGACTAAGTAAATCTACATATGAGAATGTATTGGGGGATGTTTGAATACAAGTATTCCAAGTCTCAAAATCATCTTCTCTTTCATATATTTCTTAATGAGAGCAAGGTGGGAATGAAATGATAAGAGAAAATGAATCATATATGGTGAATAACTACCTTGGTAGGGTCATCTGGTGATATGGTTTGGATAATGTCAGAACATATGGAGAGATACCCTGAACAAGGTAGTCATACTTATTCACTCATATTAATAGAAAGGGATGATAATTAGATTGTCTGGACAAGTAACCCTAATGAGGTATACCTAGCTCTAATATAACTGAGTGATGGTAATTGAGTGTGATTAATGCTTGAATGACTGATACAATTGTGGATTACTTTATTACTGTGGTTGAAACTGTAAAATGATATAATACGATGGTTACACTTTGAATTGTGCGTGGGCCTATAACCCACAGATCACAGGATAGTATGGGATGAGGTGGTAATGCTTCACCTCATGTATCCATGACCCAATGGGGATGCCAAGAGTAGTATCGTGCAATTGATTGTTGAATCTAGTCTTTTAATTCAAGACTGTTTTGCTATAGCACTTGATTAAAGTTTAAAACAGTATGGTGAACTTGCTTTTATCACTTAAAGGTGATACAGAATAATAGAACTCTCTGAGCAGCATAAGTTGAGATAGTTGTATCAGAGTTGCGCAGCGAAAGCGTGGTGGTTTATCTTTGCATTCTATGTTTGTCTGTGGCATAAAGAATTTGCTTGATATCATTGAGAACTATTTGAAATATGTTGTGATTTAGTAAAGAATTAAAAGATCTAATGTTGAAAACTACATTCAGGTATGAAATACAAGAATATGATGACATGGAAGGCTTTAGAAGCTTAGAATAACCCTGAATGTATCTTTCTTGTAGGTTTATGTTTCGAGGACGAAACATTCTAAGGGGGGAGAGTTGTTACGACCCCATCTGAGCTTAATTGGTAAACTAGGGTTTACCTAGACAATTGCAAAGATTAATTAGAATAATCATTCTTGAAATCTAATTAATAACGATAACACAATTAGGATGTTTTAACTATGATAAGAAGTCTAAATGTTCTTTTGTCTTGAGAATTAGGGTTTGAGAAACATAAACCCTAATCGGCCCAAAAATTAGGGTTTTGATAATGCTTGAATACAGAATTTGATAAGTAGAATGTCTCACTAAATGATTTTTAGTATTTTATGTATAATTCTGATTTACTTCAAATTTGGATATGATTTAGATATATAACATGTGAACAACATTGGAAAATATCAGAATTTTTGAAGAATGCTCTGACCTGTTTGTCGGCCGAGTTTCAAACTCGACCGATCACAATTTCAGAATTTTACAGCAGTGTGGTAATTTAATTTTATCTTTTTATTGGTATATCCAATTGATCTCAAATTTTAACAGTATTTGATAAATATAATTTTAGACACTCTGTTAAATTGGCATAATTTTTGGATGACTTTTGAATCCCTACAGTAAGGGTGTCGGTCGAGTTTGTGCAGGACAAACTCGGCCGAATATATTGCTGACTGCAATATAGCAGTGCACTGTTCGATTTTTAATTAATTATTGGTAACTCCAAATGATCCCAAATTTTAACAGAAGATCTATAGATCAATTATAAACAACTTGATAAATTCTCATAATTTTTGGAGAAGGTTTGATCTCTGAAATAAATGAATTACAGTAACTTTTGTACAGTTGAATATTCAGCTAATATAATTAAAGTTGAGTGTTGGGTCAATTTGCAACTGACCCAAGCAGCTCAATTGACTTATATGAACGACCACACACACAAGCAGCTCTCATTCTTCATCATTCATTCCAGAGAAACGAGCTCCTAGAGAGAGAGGGAGAATTAGGGCTTGAGTGGAGAAAGTGGGGGAATTGCTGAATTAGGGTTTTGCGATTCCAGGAAGGGTGAAATCAAGTAAGTTCGGATTCCTTGCATAGACTTTTATGGTGAATCTTCTCTCTCATGTCAAGATTCCGTCCTTGCTCTGATTTGATCCAAGATGATGTCGAAATCCCCTCTTTTCTCACCCTTTCTTCATAATCCCTCTTTTTCAAGGTTCCCGAGTTGAATGGAAGAAGAATTGGGAGATTTGCTAGGGATTTGATGGGAATTCGAGATTTCCTGAGTTGAGCTGCAGTTGTGAGGTGTTTTCACACCTTAGGGTGAGTGGGTTCTTCCTTCAAAAATTCTAATGCACGAATTTGATTATAACATCCAAATCCCTAAATGCTTAGCATGTGAATTCTAAATCCTGAAATGTCCATTTGATTTAAGTTATTGTAAATTGATATGATATGGATTCCTTCTCTGTTTGAATGACTCCTAAATGGTAGATTCATATCAGATACGTATGCAACACTTCCTATTGAGGATGCTTTTAGATTTATATCAAATGATGTAATTAGGGTTTGACCTAATTGGGATATCGCTAGAGTTTCAACCTGTTTGAAAAGGACTAGTAATCCTATAAGTGGTTAGGATGTACCTCGTGGGTTATCTTAATTGAATCTTATTCTGGATACATGATATCGCAGTGATGATATGGAAAACCTAAATTTAGTTAAATTTCCATGGTTTCATGTCTAAATTGATTGCATACGATTTGTTGAATACAATCTTTATTTAGTGAATGCTTATATCTTATGAAATCATTATGAGAGCCATGTGACAAGTGAATGAGGTAAATGAAAAGGTGAATGAGGCAAATGCAACCCTAAGAGTAGGGTGTTGGCATGTTATGAATGAATATGGTAAATGAAACCCTAAGGATAGGGTGTTCAATGAATCATGCTATGGTAATATGAAAGGTCTCGATATGAGATGTGGTGATGCTTAACTGTTGAATTGTATGTTTCTAGTGCATTTAACTTTATATGCTTGGTCTCTCTGAAATGATATCTACATACTGCAGGACTTCTTATATTTCAATATATATCTCGTAAATTGCATGTGATGAGATATGACATGCCCTAGAAAGGGATGTTACTGACATATGATATATGTTGAATACATGAGTTTTGACGTTGCTATGTGATATTTCTGTTAAATTGTTTATTGTTAATCAAGTATAGACCTAAGTGCCCTAACACCGTAGAACCCCTAAGTGGTATCTGCAGCTTTGGGGTGAAACTCGTGTTGCAACATCATCTGTGTGTGTGTCGCGGACAAACGAGGAAAGAGAAAAAGGGCAGTGTCTAACAACAATTGTGCTTGTGTCACAATGGCACTGCGGTTTCACCAGAAAACTTAGTTATCTAACACCATTCGTGCGGAGTCGCGAAGGTAACCCTGTGACCCTCCGCCTGTGTGCTCAGGTTAGTAGGAGGAGTCGAGAGAGCACTCGGAGTAGTGCATTGAGGCCGGAGAGCCTGTGGTCCTGTGGCAGAACAGGGCTGGCGTCAGACTTAGCATTCCCGGGTGTGTCGCTAAGTCTTGTACGGTGGGGCCGTAGCATGGACTTGTTGCGGACCTTTATATGCAGAGTACACTGCATATATTTAGGGCATAATCTAAAATATGATCATATAGGTTCACAGAGTTACTTATAAATGAAAGAGTTAAGAATGACTAGAGCATAGTTTTCTAGTAGTTATTCTTTGGATGCAATATTTATATTCTTTGCTATTTCAATTATATTGCTTTAGAACTGCTCAGAGTAGTAATTATTGTTGTTAAATTTCATATCGTTTAATCAAATTATATCTTTGATCACATTAGTGCATTAGTCTGTTTCCATGAAGTATTCATTCACTGAGCGAGTAGGCTCACCCCTCTACTCAAACATTTTAGGGTAAATCGCGTGGACTTGAAGATGATCAGAGCGTCAGAGTAGATCTGCCACAGGAGTCAAGTATGAGATTAGTTGAGTCAGTCGGTCCTTGCCACTCTAGGTCCTCAGTAAGAGTTTAGAGAGAGAGTTGTAATTACGATGTGTAATATTGTTCCTCTTTGATATGTATGCTAATTAACAAGGTTTATGTGCACAAGTTGTGAAAGACATCATGAATGTTTATATATGTATCTTTTCTGTTAAAGTCTGATTAGTAAAAGAAATATTCAGATTCCCTTGTTAAGATGTTTTATGTGGTTCAATGTGAAGAAACAAGAGTTTTTAAGAAAAGAAAAAGTTAAGGGTGTTCTTTGTGTTAATTATAAATCCTATCTTACGCCCTAATCTCATGATTTGAGAAGATTGTGAGATCGGGGTGTAACAAGATCGTTTAATAAAGCAAATACAAGAGGACCGTTTGGATAAAGTGAAGACTGTTTGACGGGTGGAGCATCAAGACCGGAAGAGCAACGTGCAAACCAAACCAAAGGAGCTACATGTAGACCGAATGAGCAGCACCGTTTGGACAATACTAATGAAGACCGTTTAGGTATTCTTACATGCAACCCGTTTGAATTAGCTGCAGCGCGAGACCGAATGGTTGCTGGGCAATGCAGACCATTTGCTGGCTACGTGAAGACAATATGATAATTAAACAGTTTCCAAACCGTTTGCTACTGCCAGCATGAAGACCGTTTGAGTACTGATTAGTGAAGACCAAATGCAAAACTGAATATGCATGAAGACCGTTTGGGCTAATGCAATGAAGACCGTTTGCTGCATGCAAATCGAACGAAATGCAAGACCATTTGAGCATACAATACCCAAACCATTTGGAACGGATATTTTACCAAACTATTTAAAGAAGGTATTTAGTATACCGTTTGGGCACAAAATTAATCCAAGACCATTTGGGTTGGAAACACACAAAAAAAACGTGAGGACTAGTCCAGTGCCTATAAATAGGACTAGCAGGGTCCTTATTTGAGGGATTGGTTCCGGGACGCCGACAAGCTGCCTGTACACAAGTCCGATCCAGATCCAGTTCTATCCACGCCAGTTTCTCTCCACCTACTGCCCGTGTTGCAATCAAGGAGACCAAGAAGAGAAGGAAGATGGAGTGAGAGAGACTGCCTGGTCTGTCTTGGCATCTCTCGTTTCGCGTCCAGATCTGCTCCGACACGACGTAGAAGACTGCATCATCTTCACCGAGATGTGACTACCTTCTGGACCGTGCTCATGGCGGATTTCTCTCTTTCTCATTCTTCTTGTTTCTCACATCATGAGCGAGTAGTTTCTTTTCACTGGGGTGCGGGGACTAGCCCCGCTACCCAGGCAAGCATGTTCTTTTATTAAGAATTCTACGGTAATGTATATAACTTTTCATTTCGTTGTTAATTGGTATGTGTGTAGTTGATTATCTACTTGCTTTCATCTTGTTCGTCCCTATATTGTGAAATCTTCTATATGTATGATGGAATGGCAGTTTACAAAGTTTGACTCCTTGATTAGAAATAAGATAGGATTCCTTGAGGTAGTAAGTGTATGATCCTCAAAGGGGACGAGCCATCTAACCTTTAGTGACACTTCTGTGGCCTAAACATCCCTCTGGGAGGGCCACAACCTCAGTTGGATTTTGTATCGTCTTTGTTCATCATCGATGTTTGCTAGTAGATTAATCACCTGCTTGCTTATCGTTTAGTGCGGTTGACTCCCAGACTAGAAATAGAAAGGGGTTCCTTGAGGTCGTAAGTGTATGATCTGTGAGGGGACGAGCCATGTAGCCCACGGTGACGCTTCTGTGGTCTAAACATCCCTTAGGGAGGACCACATCCTTAGTTTAATTTTGTATCTCTAGAGTCGTAAGCATATGAACCGGATGGTGACAAGACATCTAATAACTAAGGTGATGCTTACACAAGCCTAACGCCCATATGAGGGGTTTTGCAGCAGCTCTATTTGGATAGTTATATCTTGCATGGATGTTTGATGTTCGGATGCGTTTGTATGTGCAGTGGTGGTGAAACCCGATACCATCCTAGTGATTCCATATCATTAATCTAGAATAAACTTTAATTCTGCTCTTTTACTTTCTTGCATTTAGTTTAATTCACCTCAACCAAATCAATCGTTTTAAATATTAGTCTTACTTAAGCTAGATTCGATTAACAAAGATTCTTAAAAGTGTTGTCTCTTAGGATTCGATCCTTAACTATACTGTGATAAGGCCCATCCGCTTGCGGGTGGTATTATTGCACGAGGTTTTGGTAAAAGCTCAGGGATTTCAACCTCGAGTAAGTTTGTTAGTTCGATAATTGCCACGTCAAATTCTGGTGTCGTTGTCGGGGACAACGGAATCAGTTAGTCTAATCTAGTATTTTTCTTTTTCTTTTGATACAATCGATCATCTACTTGGATTTCATTCCACTCCATCAATCTCACTTTAGATCTCTTCATTTCAGGTACCCCCAAGACTGGTGTATGCACCATTTGAACAGTCCCGGACTCACTGCCAGCTTTGATCCAGAGATTGACAGAACCTTTCACCGACAAAATAGAGAGAACCAAGCAAGAATGGCTCAAGAGGAGGAGATAGCTTGAAGGTTAGCTCAAGCCCTTAATGCATAGAGAGAAAGATTCATGCAAGAAGCTAGAGTTGCGGTTCAAGAAGAAATTCAAGCAACACAAGCAGCGACACAAGTAGCAGAACTACAAAAGGATCTTAGAGAGTTCTGAATCCCCAAAGCTGCTAATGTTCATCACCCAGTACAACCTCCCCCCATCAATGCTGCCAATTTCAAGATTAGGGCACATTAGATCACATTGCTTCAAAACAGTCCATTCTATGACAAACAAGGAGAGGATAGTCAGGAACATCTTTTGAGGTTTATTGATCTATGTGCCATGACAAAGCAAAATGGAGTATCCGAT